>JBAMMX010000024.1:0-712500 GCA_037126225.1 Dillenia turbinata
CAAACCAACATAGCTAAGCCTCTAAGGCTTTAACTAGTGATGGTCCTCAAAAGGAAGTACATCGAACCCAAAAGAAAGTACATGGAAGCTCTCTAAACATGGGGACTAGTGGGAGGAGTACCAATAACTATGTCAAGATCTGCATGATCGTCCTCCTGCGTCATGGCGTACACACGGGCCTGTGTCCTCTGCTACTGTCGGGATGATCCTGGCACCGTGTTGCTCCTAACTGCTGTCCGTGGAGTGGTGTGACTCGAGTGCGCAGGTGCTCCCTGCTGTCTTCGTGGAACACTCGAGTAGTCCGTAGCTATCTGACCCCCAACTCCCAACTCAGGGCAAGTACTTCTGATGTGCCCTGGCTTCCCACACCGGAAGCATGTAACAGGAGCCCTACATTCTCCAAAAGGGTGGTGTCTACCATATCGGCGGCAATAGGGGTGCCATTGAGCTGAACTCTGAGTAGTGGTACTAGGGACCGGTGCTCTGAACCCCTGGGATTGTGATCCCTGCTCAGAATGTGCCTGTCTCAGCTGAGAATGGCCTCCCTGATATCCTGAAGTCCTGCCCCTCTTCGAGCCCTGGCTCGAAGTAGCCTCAGATCTCTTCTTTTGCTCTCTATTTTCCCACTGTCTGCCCTCAGCACGGACGATCTCCTCCGCCCTAAGTGCTGAGTCTACGATCTCCGCAAAGGAGAGACTAAGAATCACCGTCATATATCTCCTGATGTTCAAGTTGAGGCCGTCCTCAAACTTGAACCGTAGCTGCCTTGGCATCGCCAAGTCTGGAACAAAAGCAGCTAGTCTCCTCAACTCCGCCTCGTACTTTGTCACTCTCCTGGTTCCCTGCCATAAGTGCAAAAACTCTGCCCTCTTGCGGTCCTGCTGGAACTCAGAGAAATACCTACGATCAAACTCCCGTAGGAAGTCCTCCCATCGCAGAGGCCCGGTAGCATCGTCACAAATCGCCTCCCACCAAGTGAGGGCGTCACCATCCAAGAGTCTCTCTGCTACCCGTAATCGGTAATCCTCGCTCAACCCCAGATCAGTTAAAATTCTGCGGGTGCGGTTGATCCAGTACTTCGCTGCAGTGGAATCACCCGTCCCCGCGAAATCCGTGCAGCCTAACTGCCTCGCCTCCTTCACCAACTGGGTGAGCTCGTGAATACGTCTCAAGGTGGAGGAGGTAGTGTCACTAGGTCCTGAAACAGTGGAAGGACCAACAACTGGTGGCTGAACTGGTACAACTGGAGGTGGCACGGCCATAGGAATCGGCGCGGCCATCGGTACTGGTGAAGGTGGCATCTGTATGCCATGTGAACTATACCACTCGAACACCTGTCTATAGGCGTCTAGTGGTGGTGGTGGCACTACGGCTGTAGCAGCTGGTGGAATAGGTACTGGAGGAGGTGCGTGCGAAAAAGACATGTCCTCTGGTGCTCCAGAGGGTTCAGTAGGAGCGAAACTGGTACCTCGCCTGGTCGTCATACTACTACAAGGAAAAAGGTACTAGTTAAGTATAAATGTTAAGATTCGTAACTAACCCCCTAAAATGAATAAACTTATAAGTTTAAGAACTGATAGAACGAATATATTAGGTTAGATACGCACCGCATCTAACCCCCTAAAAAGAATAACTCATATGCCTAAAACCATATACTGGGATCTCATGACTGTAATGAAACTCTCATATGCATTGAGGATTTTTAAATCATACTTGGGAATATTTTCAAAACTCTTCTCTAAAACACAACTCTCAACCTAGAGCTCTGATACCAACCGAACTGTCACGTCCCGAACCGGGATCGTGAACAGTCGCCCGTTACCCTGGATGCCTACTGTATTTCTATAGAAAATCGGGCAAAACCTTCCCATAAATTGGAGGTCTCCCATGTACAATTCAACCTGCTTAAACCTGTATAATTCAAAATCATCTTAAAAATAAAACAAATGGTCATCCCGGCCTCTCCAAAACCCATCAACCACAGTAGACTTCCAGAACAACGTCAGGCTAAGTAAATCACCAACAGGCCTATCCATAGACCTCTACTGTCATGCCCAACTAGAGCATGAACAGCCGCCACATCGAGCGGACCTAAATTTTATATAATATACAATAATTTCCCAAGTAAAGAGTTTAAATGTTTACAAATGCCTCAATGCAAGCATAATAGGAGAGTTTCACAACAATGTCCATAATTATTACAGTCATCCCATAAAAATATACACGGTCAACTACGGACCTCAACAAGACCTCGCAGGGTCGAAAATAAAATACGTAATTCATCTTTCAAATTTAAACTTAAGCCTTACCGTCGAGAAGAACCAACCCGTCTAGGATCAACTGAAATCTCTAGACTCTGAAACGTCGCTCTAGCACAACGATCCTGTCTGAGAGAGGAAAGAAGAGGGGTGGGTATCTATGGGAGGATACTCAACAAGTGAGGGGAAGGACATCGTGCTATCAATATCAAGTGTGAATTGGGAGTGTCAAAGCATTTAATACAATATCGGGTATATGAAAACAGCGTGCAGTTTTAAACATATCTCAAGGTACACATCAGAAAATAACATATACATCCATCCAAGTATCAAATCACATGAGAAGAGCGGCCGAATAAACAACCCAGGCAATAGTCTACCTCGACCAAGGACGGGCGCATTTGGGGTTTTCACAATGCAAATATCAAATAATGGCTCTCTACCCCAATGTTGGCCACAGACTACTCCAACTAGCCTATAATTAATAATAATAATAATAATGATATACATATAAATAGTCAGCTGTGTATGATGCCCCCGCCTAGTGCTAGACAGAGATACAACTCACGTCCTCCCCCGATGAGGGTTCAACCTGGGACAACCATACACACGACAATCTGACGGATACCTCCGGCCGAAGCATATCCGGGCACAAGGGGTGCCGCTACCAAACGTCCTTCGTAGCTACGGAACAATATCAAATCAGCCGGGCACGTGGCCCCATGCATCCCAACACCATATCAGCCGGGCATATAGCCCCATGCATCGTGTCATAATATCAGCCGGGCATACAGCCCAAAATATACGTATAAATCCATTCAAATCATGTGCCAATGTAAGTGGAAGCATTAAAACACGTCAATATATCAAAACGGTGGCACAATATTCAGTTATCAAACTCATGGATGCATATCAATAAAATCAGTAACTGGGACACTCAAATGGTCACAAAAATATGTATATAAATACTTATCAAAATCCAAAAGTTCAATTTTCACACGTATAGAAATCATGTCATTTGAAAATCGGTAAAACATGGTTTATCAATCAATAGTAGATGTCGTAGTCCCACTCACTGTATGGGGGAGGGTAGTGCACTCCCCAATAATACCACGAATCGAACCAAACTCGACTCCTCGAGCCTCTAAGAAGTCAACCTAATCAAATAATCACGAATTTCATCAATTTTCCAACTAATTTCAGGGTTTATCCTTTTCCTTAAGTTCGTACAAACCCTAAACTCTTTAATTTATAATGTACTCCAATGTAATCAATTTTATTCCATTTATAAATAAATAATAAAATCCAAACCAATCTAAATTCAAACACCTAAAACCGTTAAAAATCGAAAACTAATCTCAAATAAATAAATTTCCTACAAATTGGAAAAATCTTTGAAAAATCATACACTTTTCATTTCTCATCCGATTTCTTCAAACCATATGTCATTTTAAAGGTATTGAATCATATTTTCATAATACGTAAATTGTATCTTGATTTCCTATATGCCAGACAACTTATAATGAAAGAGACTACATATCTCCTTAAAATTAAATCCCAATTTACAACTGTTTTCATGCATACGTCGAATTAAACTCTAAGAGAAATCATTCTAATCAATTCGATATAATTCTATTATCCGGAACAGCCCAATTTGTATAAAATCCTATATTTAACCTTATTAATTACATATAACATCAAACGCACATTTCAACTCTCTTCTTACAATCATCCTAACATATGCAATACACTTTTACTCTAATTTACCCTAAATTCGTCCAAATAAATCGAATAGGTTCGAAATCTCTCACCTAGGGTTTTCTCGAATCGCAGACCTGACTTCCGAATGTACTTTGTTCAATCCAAGACCTGCAATATTCCCAATTCAAAACGGATTCTAACAGTTAGACTAAACCGCTTAAGAGTATTAACTTTAGGAATAAAAATCAGAAATTGGTCTTTACCTATGCAGTGGAAGGATCGCAGGAAACCATCGCGACCTAGGGTTCTTTATTCTGAAGATTGCAGTGGGCTCTCGAAGGAGAGAGCAGAGCGCTCGAGCGTGCGAACAAGGGAAGGCAGTACTGCAGCCGCGCGCGCAGGAGGCTGTCGCGCCGGCGCCGAGCGTGCAGAGTCGCGCGCTGCGGGGCCGCGCGCCAGGGAGCCGTCGCGGCCGGCAGCCGCGCTAGAAGGGAGGAAGAGGCCGCAGTCGCGCGCGCGGGGGAGAGGAACTGTCGCGCGAGTGGGGAGAGAGAGATAGGGAGAAACAGAGAGAGAGAGAGCCGAGGGTAGAGAGAAAAACCGAAATGTCGACCGATCGTGGGTGGTGGAAGGAGGCGGTTGATGGTGGTGGCGATAGAGGAAGACCGCAAGGGGGAGAGAGTGAGAGAGCAACAGTGAGAGGTAGAGAGGGAGAGAGAGAACCGAGAGTGGGAAGGAGAGAGATAGAGAGATGGAGATGGTGGCTGCGGGTGGTGGCGAAAAGGGCGGCGAACACGGCGGAGGGAGGTCAGCGGAGAGCAGCGGCGCGGCGCGGCGAGGGAAGGGGAGAAGACGAACCGGCGCGCGAGAGAAAGAGAAGGAGAGAGAGAGAATTAGGGCTTTAAGCCCTAATTCGATTTTTTTTTCTTTTTTTTTTTATTAATATTAATATTATTATTATTATTATTATTATTATTATTATTATTATTATTATTATTATTATTGTTATTATTATTATTATTATTATTATTATTATTATTTTTATTATATATTTATATGGATAGATTTGGAAATAAATAAATGAGGATATAAATGATTTAATAAATGAAAAGAATAATATATTTATATATATACTTTATTATTCTATTTTAAAAATTTAATATACCAAAGGTTTGAATTAAAACCCCAAAAATCAAAATTTAATAAAATTAAATATTTTTCTCTATATATATATATATATATATAAATTGAGGATTATTTTATTAAATTCAGGAAATGGGAGTACAGAAGTTCGACACCGCAGAGTCGGTGTTACAGGAGCAATAGTATATCATTTACCGAATTATACGATAAGCATTCCAGAATTTGTTAAAAATATTGAAATAAGAATCAAAACAAAAGGATATAAAATGAAAGAAAAATACAATAATTTAGCAATAAGTACGTTGTTCATAGGCAGATTAACAAATAATGAAGAAATTAATTTTAAAGTCTATAGTGATGAACTACAACAAGCATTAGTTAGCAAAGGCATTAGAGCAATATCAGCAATACACATATCCTCTGAAACATATAAAGGAGTTGAATGGAAACTTAATAGTTTTCTAGAAAAGCAAAGATTAGAGCCAGAAACGTATCTTACCTATAAAGATTCAGATGGAAATATTAGTTTTAGATTTGATAATTATATAAATAAAACAACCAAAGACGAAAGTGAAAATTAGCAAAATGACACATAAAGAATTAATAGATATAGAATTTTGTAACGAAAAACAAATACTATTAGAACATTTAGATGAAGTACTTTTTGGATAAAAAATATTAGAAGATGCTCAAGAATTATTTAAACAAAAACAGTTGGAATCGCAGATAGTAGAACAACATTCAATAAACGGATTAGAAATAACAGACGACCCAAAAGAGTTAAATATGACTCAACCAGCAGCTAGTGAAGTATCAACAAGTAGATCTTATATGGAAAGTACGATGACAAATAAAAGACCAGCATATGGACCAGCCTTTAACATCCCTCCTGCAAAAGAAGATATAATAGATCAATTTAAAAGATCTCTTATAACTCCCGCTAGAACAACATATGATGAATCAAAAGAAAATCTTACAAAAGGAAAAGGAGTTAGAAAACCATTAGAGACAGTAAGATTACCTACAGCCAGCCCAGATGGTAGTATATTAATAATTAGTTTAACAAATCCACAATTATGGCCAGAAACATTAAATAGATGGGAAGTAGATGTAGCTAGAGCATATATGAATAAAACAGCCAGCGATAATGATATTGATATGTTTAGTTACTTAGAGACACTTTTAGGTGATACAGTATTAAGTATTTACAATGAAGCAAAACGAATAAAATCAGCAGAAATAGAAAGTATCAGAAAATTAGAAAATAACCCTTATAATTTTACAAGGTTAATCAGATCTTATATTCTAGGTTTTGACCCCACTAAAGAAAATACTAACCTTCAGGATATAGCCATAAGAGAATTTGAACAATTAAGCATAACAGATTGGAGAAAGATTACAGAATTTAGTAATGATTACATGCACTATGCAAGTTAAGTAGGAAAGTATTTTGATGAAGATATAGCAAATAGATATCTAAGAAAATTACCAGGAGAATTAGGAAAGAAAATTGAAGAAAACTTTAAAAATAAACTTTATAAACAAGGATTAGGAGTAGGACCAAGAATATGGTATACATTTGAAGAATTACGACAAAGATGTTCAGATTACCTTACCCAAAGTATTATTAAAAAACAAAGTTGGCAATTTTGCAAAAGTATTTATACTCCACAATTTTATGATCAGCCAAAAATTAGAAAAAAAAAGAAATTCTTAACCCCTAAAAAATATAATAGAGACAATAGATTCAAACAGGTGAAGAAACCAACAAAGAAAAAATGTTCATGTTATATATGCGGAGATTTTACACATTTAGCAAACACTTGTCCAAATAAAAGAAGGAATCCTTATAGAGCAAATTTAGTTGAAGGATTATCAGATTTAGAAATAGTTAGTGCAAGCTCTAGCGATGAACAAGTTTTCGAAATAGATGAACAAAGTGATAACAAAGCATTGATACAATCAGCATTAGAAAATCTTAATTATGCATTTATGATGAGACTAGAACCTAATAATTGTATAACTTCTGAAAATCATAATTTTATATTAGGGAAAGGATATCTTAGCACTCCTTGTATCCATTGTAGTTATTTCCCTTCTATAGAAAATAGATATAAATGTGAATATTGTCTTATAGAAGTTTGTAGTAATTGCATCAAAATATATAATATTGAACATGTTAGTCAAATCATTCAAAGAAAAACCAAACAAGGAATAGTAACTACCCAAGAATTAGCATTAAAAGTAAAAATTCTAGAACTAGAAGTAGATAAACTTAAATTAATTCAAGAACAGCAAAAAGCTCAGATAGAAGAACTTCAAGATAAAAACCCGATAGTTCATAGACACAAACAAAAAGGAATAGTCATCACAGAAGAAGAATCAAATTACTTTGACCTAATAGATCAACCAGAAAACACAGAAGAATCAAGGAGTCGTAACATCGACATAATAGGATTAGCATCACAAAACCCCTCTAGTCTTTTGACAGTAAAACTTTTAATTACATTAGAAAATGGTTGAACTATACAAGTAAATGCTTTAGTAGATTCAGGAGCTAGTCAGTGTATATTACATTCGAAACACTTAGTTCCTAGTGACACTACACACCCAATAAATGCTAGAGTTAGTCTGATAGACCAAACTATAGTTCCCATTACGAAAATTCTACACAAAACAAGAATTCAATTTGTAGACAACCAGACAATAGGAAAACAGTATGTTATTCCACACGTCTTAGTATTACCTGTAAGTTACGACTTTATTTTAGGACTTAATTTTATGACTAGTTTAGAAGGTTTTATAGGAATTTCCAAAAATTGCATATTAATTAGCAAATTTTTAAACATTATTCCTACAGATAAAAATCCTAGACGATTTCTAGATTCAAATTCAATAGAACAAATAGATGAAATTATGCAATTAGAGATTTATAATGAAGTAGATATGATGATAAATAGTTACAAAACTATTCAAAAATCAATAAACAATTCAAAAATCGAACGATTGTTAAGAAAATGTAAACAATGTCAGATAATAGGTGAAAACCCTTTACAACATTGGGAAAAGAATAAACTTTTAGCTAAACTAGAGATAATAAATGAAGATTTAACAATTAGAACAAAAGATATAGAATATGATAACATCGACAAACAAGAATTCGAAGTACAAATAGCAGATCTCTTACGAATAGGATTAATTCAAGAATCTAGTAGTAAGCACAGAAGTGCAGCTTTTATGGTTAGAAATCATAGCGAAATAAAAAGAGGAAAAGCTAGAATGGTAATAAATTACAAAAGACTCAATGATAACACAATAGATGATAGTTATAAAATTCCTACAAAAGAAGTTTTAATATATCTAATACAAGGAAGAAAAATATTTAGCAAATTAGATTGTAAATCTGGATATTGGCAAATAAAAATGCACCCGCAAAGTGTATCTTGGACAGCATTTAGCACACTAATAGGATTATACGAATGGAAAGTAATGTCTTTTGGATTAAAAAACGCACCTAGTATTTTTCAAAGAAAATGGATCGAATATTTAGAGAATTTAATTTTGTCTTTGTATATATAGACGATATTTTAATAGCAAGTAATAACTTAATAGAACATTACGATCATGTAGAAACAGTGCTAAATAAATGTTTACAAGAAGGTATTATACTTAGCAAAAATAAAATTGAGATTTGTCAATAATATATAGATTTCCTAGGACATAAAATAGGAAATGGTACTATAGAACTTCAGAAACACATTAGTGAAAAGATATTAGAATTCCCTGATAAAATTGAAAATACTAAAAAATTACAAATTTTCTTAGGATTATTAAATTATGCTAGGCCTTATATCAAAAATCTAGGATCACTTACGAAGTGTTTATACGCTAAAACTAGCAAAAATGGACAGAGATATTTTAATTCAGAAGATATAAAAACAGTTCAGCAGATAAAAGAATTAGTAAAAACACTTCCAAAATTAAGATTACCCTTAGAATCAGAATACAAAATAGTTATAGTAGACAGCTCAACCATAGGATGGGGAGCAGAATTAAAAGTTAAAGATAATAAATATAGGCCCAAAAACAGTGAAGTACTTTGTAGATATGGTAGCGGAGTATTTAATCAAGTTAACCTACCAGCCTTAGATTGTGAAATATTAGGAGTAGTTAGAGCTTTATGTCACGCCCCAACCCACTCCCGAGCCGGGCACGCGACTAGCCCGCCACGGCACCTCGATGCACGGGCACCACGTCCCATACATCGAAGCACCGTAAGGCTGACAGCATTCATAACATCCAGGTTTCCAAATCACAGAGATCCCCAAGAAATAAAAATAATACATGTATGTCTCAATGCAAATTAAAACAAGTGAGAGTTAACCTTATACAGACCAGAAAAATTATAAATACAGTCATCCCAATTTAAACAAATATAATGGTCATCCTAACTTCCTCAAATGATACAATAACCTCAATATATATATATAGCGGAAGAGCGGGTAGTCATACCCCAGCCCAATAGTCTCCAAGAATATCCAATACAACAATGCGCACAAATCTCTCATCCGAGTCTACACCTGTAGGAGGGAAATGTGAGGGGTGAGTACCGTAGAGAGGGGGGGTTGGTACTCAGCAAGTCGGAAGGATGACATGCTACAATTAATTTTTGGGTGAATTAGGAGTGTCAAAATTATGTCCCAATAAATCCATGGTATGCAAAAATATTATGACATCTCAATAAATCATTCATGGCATACGTATCAAATCAAATATGCATCCATTATGCATGTTCGTCATATCATGTAGAGCCAGCCGAAAATATCCCGACAAAGGCCAACCATGGCCAAGGACGGGCAACATTGGGGGTTTTCACGATGCAAGTAATAAAATAAGGCTCTCCACCCCAACGTTGGCCACAGACTACTCCAACTAGCCTGTATATATATATATATCACACACGTATCAAGGATCAAGCGTGTATGGAAACCCGCCGGTGCTAGACCTACCAAGGTCCTCCCCGAAGTGGTTCAACCGACGACTGTCCGTACAATATGTATGACAATCTGGCGGATACCCCCTGCAGAGGCGTATCCGGGCACAACAGGTGCCTCTACCAAATGTCTTTCGTAGCTACGGAATGCCATAGGAAGCATATCATCATCATCACAGTATCCACAAGGGCATCCAGCCCAAATCACATATCTCAAGCCAAATCTCAAGCCATAACATGTCAAAATCATGTGCCAATATGCAATGGAAGCATAAAATCATGTGAATATATCAAAGTGTGGCACAATCATCAAGTTTCAAAATCATGGATGCATATCGATATAAACAAGTTAGGACACTCCATATATCACAAAACATTTTCATAAATTCAGGGAAATAGGTCAATCATACCATTTTAAATCATGCCTTTAAAAATTTTTTAAAACACGGTATCAATTAAAAGTAGATGTCAAGTCCCACTCACCGTTAGGGGAGGATAATGCACTCCCCAATATCTCCATAAAGCGTAAATCAAGTGCTCCCTCCATTCAACTCAAATAACTCTTAGGGAGATAGTCTGTAGATTTTTTTTTAACCTGCACAGTCATGGAAAATAGACTATAACTTTGGCTATATCAGTCCAAATCAGAAGATTATTATCTCATTTTAAAGCTAAGAGATAGCACTATAACTTTGATTTTGCACACTTCCTCAGATTCAAATCACAGAATTCCCGGTAAGCCTCATTTTGTTACTGTCATATTTAAGTTTTGGATTCTGTCCAGTTTTTGTGCAGAAGCCATAACTTTCATTCTACTCACCAAAGTCTAATGAAATTTTAAAATGTTATAGCTAAGATGTAGATCTACAACTTTCGTGTTTTGAGTTTTATCCAAATATGCCTCGAAGGGGTTCAACAAAATTCATGAACAGGACTGATACGTTTTAGTGAAACATAAAGTTTCTGTCAACACAGTTTTAAGGAAAATTGTATAACTTTCAATTTCCTCGTGCGAAATGGCTGAAATTTTAATATGTTATAGGAAAGAAGTATATATATAACTTTCATGTTTTGTGTTTCTTCAAAATAAGAATGAAGAGGGGTCGTTTTTACTCACTACTGTCAAGGTTTGAAACAGGACACTTCTATGTCGAGTTTCAGGAAAAGTGCCATAACTTTTGGCACAGGCATCTGATTTTGGTGATTCTTATCTCGTTGGAAAGATAAGACTTTGATCTACAATTCATATAACTAGCATATTTTCAAATTCTAGCTCTAAGATGCCTTAAAATAGAGATGAAATTACGGACAAAAATAAAATTTAAAGTGAGATAGGATAAAATTTCTTACCTCACTTTCTTGGTCTTCCTCTCTTGCTTTTCTCCTGGTTCTCACGAATTGGGAAGAATGAACAAGCATTCTAAGGCCTTCTTCCTTTATTATTGTGTTAATAACTCACCACCCTAGGATCAAATCTCCAATTAATCTAAACCATAAGATCATTTTGACTATTGCATGTGTTCTCATTGGTTTTCATGTGCATGTGTTCTCATTGGCCCACCTTGCCTTTCTCATCTCCATTTGGCCAACACTTGTCCTCCTCACTATAATACTTGTTCAATACAAGAATACACTTGTCACATTTCATTTAAGTTTTGTTAATTGCTAACAAGTCCTTTGACTTATAAAAATTCTAATTTGACCCCTAAAATTTTCATAATTACACACTAGGCCCAAAATCTTATATTAGACCTAATTAAATTTATTTAATGTGAAATTAAGGTTTTGAATCTCTTTGAATCAAAATTGATCCGATTTATATTTTACCGTCAAATATCTAAGATTGATTTACCGGAAAAATTTTCTTAGTGAAAATTTATGAATATAGTAGTAGAAACATCATATATATATATATATATGAAATGGAACTCATTATAGAATACACCGAGAGTCGGTGTTACACTTTAGATACATTTAGATTATATTTGAATGATGAATTCACCTTACGAACAGACTGTGAAGCTATAGTTAAATTCTATAAACTAAAAAATGAGCGTAGCTTAGCACAGAAAGATGGATAAGTTTTTTAAACACAATACATGGCAATGGTTATAAAGTCCATATAGAACATATAAAAGGGAAAGACAATATGATAGCCGATTACCTTAGTAGACTTATAACAGACAAAACTAGTCCCTAAAATTCATACTTAGCGAACATTGAAGATGACGACATCAAAGATAATCATTTTGATATTATTAATGATACTTACTAACATTGTTTTTGTTTTGCAGATGTATCCCCTTAACATTAGAAAACGAAAACGAGAAATTATTCGTCTTAAAAGTGAAAGTTGGAAAGTTCGACAAGCTATGGAAGAATATTTAGAAAAAGGAGATTATGAAAATTATCTATATTGGAGAGATAAAAGAAAGTACTATATACGAGCAACAATATTAAACGAAATAGCTCTCTGTAGAGATGTGAAAAATATAGCTGTTTGAAAATATGTAGTTATTCGATAATATTGTGAAAGCAGTTATGAAATGTAACAAAAACTATGTACTGTTCAAAGAAAATTCGAAATTATTATTCTAACATCTTGTGTTTTATTTACAGCAAATGGCAAATTACGGAAACGGCTCAAGCCCATCAAACCCTGAAACTTACCAGACCTATTCATTTGGCCCAATTAGACTCACAACAGTACACCCCACAAAATCATTCCAAATTCGAAAGCCCAATTTAGTTGTACAGCCCTATCAGCATTGTCTCATTGATAATCTATGGGTATATAGCAATGGAAATACCACAGAGCATAAACGTAGTTTCTACAATGCCTTAGTCACCTTATGCGAACATTTTTCTTTTTTAAATACCCAACTCGAAAATCAAAATAACCAGCTTCAACAATTCAACAGCCAGTTACCACTTATGCCAGTAACCCCCCAAACTCTATCAGCTCTGAAAGCCGAAAACCAGCATTTTAAAATAGAAAATGAAAAATGGCAGGCAAAGTATAACGATGAAATTGCTCAGACTGGAAAAAATATTGAGACTTTGGAAAAAGAAAATAAAATACTCAGAGAAGAATGGGAAACAGAGATAAGACACAAAAAGAGAAAGCAACACCAATTCAAGTACCTTGAAGAACTCGAACCAGATGTGCTATTCCGTGTCAAGGAGATAGTAATATCAGAAGCAAAAAGAGAATATTTGAGAAAATTGAAAATAACCCAGCAAATAGCAACGCAGAGCAGACGCATCGTCATAAAAGGATATCAAATATTAACCGAATCACTGGACCCTTCAGACAAGATAGTTCAGGCCCAAGGATTTAAGATCGTAAGATTTGCATTGGACCTTGAGCATTTTGATCCCGAAATATCGGTGAATGGACTTGAACTATCCCCAATAGCACTAATGGAATTAGGAGTCCTTGGACTAGTTCTCTTCAGCAGCCCAAATCAATTAAGACTCTTTGAGCCCAACAATCCCAAATATTGGAGGATAGCCCATATAGTCGAATTTCTGTTCAGCAAGATGCAGGCAAGTTATGTATCTATGCGGATCGAATCTATACCGCCTGCATTCACCAAAGACTATATTGATAAGGCAAGGCATTGTATCACATTTGACATGGTTATGCAAGAAGATCGGGTTATGTACTTTGACCAATCAATTAATCCCGAATGTCCAGCAACCATGACTGAAGACCTTGAGCAACAGTATCTAGAATGGAGAGTAATGAGAACTTTGGTCCTTAACTCTACCTACCGTGGTTTAATTGGAGAAGATTACTATATTAAGTATTACGGTAAATGACCCTATTGACTCTATTGGCCCGGATTCAGTAGCGTTGATCCTAATATGAAAAGTCATTTTAAGGCCAGTAATGCTCGATTGTTCTTTGACATATCCCCATCACCACTCAAGCAAGGTTCCATTGATTTTCCTGATCTGCCACCTCTGAGTCCAGTACCTTCTATTGACACAGATCTTGAGGAAGCTATTACGAATGCCATGGACAATTGAAAAACGACAAAAAAAAAGAGTACGTAATTTTTCAGATGTCCTCAGCTTTCTTTAAGGAGGAATCTTTCTTTTGTATTTTTTACGATAGTGTTCAGCTTTCTTTATGGGGCACTAGCCTTTGTCTTCAACTTTATTCCCCCACTACACCGAAAATCAATATTCGGAACGTCTTTTTAGACACAAATGTGGCCGTCCATGTGTCATGTTCCGAATCTTTTCACCTAATCTTTTCACCTTTAGTCACAAAAAACAGAGTTAGTGCCTTACGCATTAGCCTCTTTGTACAACAACCAAAATTTAAATCTTAGTTAAAGTTCGGAGCCTCTACTATAAATAGAGCCTTCGCATTTTATTCTAAGCATCGGAAAAAACACAAGCATACAAGGAATCGTGAAACCTTCACCCTCTCGAAAAAACCTTCATCCCTTGTAGCAAAATCTTCAAACTCTTGTAAGAAAGTAAGATCTCTATCCTATCTTTGTAATATTTTAATTTCATAATGCAAGAGTAGTTTTCTTATTCAGTCTCTATAAACCCGAAAGGGTGTTAGATTAGTCTTTAATCTTTCTTATTATAATGAATTGCTAGTTTATCTTTGATTCTTTAGGCATTGCATCTTATTTATCTGAATACTGCATCATGCATTACCCAGACCAATTATCTAGAGCCGCTATTCTGTGAACTAGGTTTGAGACTTTAGAGATCCAATATAAGCAAAAGACGAAAGATCGTTGGTAAGTCCTCAAAGGGAAGCAGTTTAAGATCAAGTAGGTGAGCTTGTCAGGGTCAAAGAAGTCAAGAGTAACTGATCTAACAGGGCGCGTCTATGATTTAATTGAAAGACTGGTCTAATACTTAGTGCAGAATTGAAATAAAAATGCATGCAATCCATAGAAAGAGTCAAATTCAATAGCAAGTCATTATCATCTGAACAGGTTAAGACAATCGCAACACTCATGGTATGGAATATAGAGTCTGTATCTTTATCAATATCTTTTGAATTCTAATATCGTTCCTTTTGCAGTGACAACAAGCTTCAATCCCAAACTTTTCACACTACAAAAAAATATTTTTCTCTTGAAGAAAGAATTAGCCAAAAAAAAAAAAGCGAACCAGAACCAAAAGACCCATTAGAAAAGAGCACTAGAAAATATCAAATTAGTTCATTAGAATTAAAAATCTCTTTTGCAGAATTCAAACTCATGTGCGTTAGAAAAGGAAGAATATGGTTATACTGAAAAAATTGTACTATTTCTATTAATGACAAAACATATTTTAGCAGATCTTTTCCTCTATTTCATTCGTAGAGAAGAATACAGAATAAAAAGAATAGAAAAAGATATTAGAGAAACTCCAAGGAAACCATTCCCCCATACTCACGAATATTTGGAAAATGCACTCAGAAAAAGTAACGATAACCTTAAAAAATATCAAAAACGATTAAAAAACCTAATTTGTTAAAAACCTTATTTGTTAAAAATGACCATAGAAGCCTTCTTAGTTTTATGGTATTTAATCATAATGTTAGTAATAATCATATTAGCTAGATCTAGATTATACAACTAGATAAACCTTACGATAAAGAAAGTACAAGTCTTCCGCTATACCAAATTAGTTCTTAGATTACCGTAGGAAGCCAAAAATTTTAACTCTTTTTAGGACACAAAAGAGCCAACCCCCCTCTAAACCTGGTATTTCCGCTAAACTCTAAACCCTAAACCCTAAACCCTAAACCCTAAACCCTGAACCCTAAAACCCTAAACCCTAAAACCCTAAACCCTAAATCCTAAACCCTAAACCCCTAAACCCTAAACCCTAAACCCCTAACCCCTAAACCCCTAACCCTAAACCCCTGACCCTAGACCCTAGACCCTAGACCCTAGACCCTAGACCCGAAGCCCGAAGCCCGAACCCCTAACCCCGAACCCCGAACCCTAAACCCTTAACCCTTTTTAGGACACAAAAGAGCATTCCCCCTATGAATTGCTCTGATACCAATTCATAGGGGGAGTGCTCTTTTGTGTCCTAAAAAGGGTTAAAATTTTTTGGCTTCTTATGATAACCTAAGGATTGATTGATTTGTATAGCGAAAGACTATCATTTTTATCATAAGGGAAATTTCTTTGCTAAGATTATTACTATTGGCATTATTATTAAATACCATAAGATGATGAAGGCTTCTGGATTCATGTAAAACCGATTTTTAATTTCGATGGTTCTGAATGCAATGTTTTTTAGTGATCCAAGCTCTATCTCCATACTTGGGTTTGTAGCTATTATGATTAGTCTTTCGGTTGATGAATTGCTATTGAATTTGACTATTTACTTTTGACTATTCTCTCTTGAGGTTAGTTGGAGTAGATTCAGCTCACGTTTCAGTCTAAACTGCCCATCTTGGGTATTACCAACGACTTACTTTGACTTTTGCCTATCCTAACCCCAACTTAATTCGCAAGATATAATATCAGTAAAGGATAAAAAAAAAAAAATTCATCGAACTAAAAGATTAAAAATAATAAGCTAACCCTTTCGGATTAATGGAGACTAGAAAAAACGACTATCTTGCATTATAGAATTAAAATATATAAGATAAGGTAAAGATCCTTACTTTTAACTAAGATGGTTGGATAGAGGTTTCTACTACTGTTTCTGAAAAGGGTTTGTTTGATAGGGAAAGGTTTTTCTTGAGTGTCTCTAGTTGTTGTGTTTTTTCTTAGTTACCTGTTTGTGAATGGTAGGCTTTCTTATATACTAGTTGGCGGACTTCAACTAGTTTTCAAGAGATGCGGATGTGAAAACATTATAGGTAAAGATGTTAGGCGTAAGGCACTAACTTCTTCTTTTTGTGACTAAAGCTGATAGATTCGGAATATGGCACATGGGCTTCTTTTTGTGACTAAAGCTGATAGATTCGAAACATGGCACATGGGCTTCTTTTTGTGACTAAAGCTGATAGATTCAGAACATAGCATATGGGTGGTCACATTTGTGTCTTAGAGACGTTCCGAATAAGCTAAGTGGGAAACAAAAGATAGTGCTCTATAAAGAGAGCTGAACACTATCGTAAAATTACAAAAGAAAGAGATTCCTCTTTAAAGAAAACTGAGGACATCTATAAAAATATAAACTGTCTTGTCAATCGTCCAGGGCATTGGCAATTGCGTCTTCCAAATCTGTGTCTAGGAAAGGAACTGGACTCGGCTGTGGTGGTGGCATAGGGAAGTCGATAACATCAATCTTGAGTGGTGATGGAGATTAATCAAAGAATAGTCAAGCATTTTGACTTTGAAAATAGTTTTTTAAATTAGGGTTTGTGCGGCTCATTCCTGACCAAAAGAGTCGCGATGGTCCTTTACGATAATACTTGAAATAATGATCTTCTCCTATTAAGGCTCTGTAGGAGGTGCATGGAACCAAGGATCTCATTATTCTCCATTCTTCATATTGGTCATTGATATTTAGAGTCATGTTTGTAGGGCATTCAGGTGTAACCATTTGATCAAAATACATAACTCTATCTTCCTGCATAACCATGTCAAAGGTGATACAGTGTCTTGCATCATCTATATAGTTTTTTGTGAATGCTGGTGGAATTGATTCAATCTGGAGTGATACGTAACTAGCATTCATTTTGCTGAACAAATATCTGACTATAGATGCTATCCTCCAATACTCAGGATTGTTGGGCTCAAAGAGTTGCAACTGGCTTGGGCTGCTGAATAATACTAGTCCAAAGACTCCTAATTCCAACAGTGTGATGGGGGATAATTCCAGTCCGTTAACCGAGAGTTCTGGATCAAATATTTATAGGTCCAATGCAAGTCTTGCAATAGTGAATCCATGGGCCTGAACAATCCCAATAGAAGGATCCAGTGATTCGGTTAAAAATTGACACCCGGCTATAGAAAGAGTTCGGTGTTGAACTGCCAATTATTGAATTATCTTAAGCTTTTGTAAATATTCTTTTTTGGCTTCTTCTACAACAATTTCCTTGACTCTGAATAGTACATTTGGTTCTAATTCTTCGATGTATTCGAACTGGAGCTGCTTTCGTTTCTTGTTTTTTACTTCTTTTTCCCAATGTTCTCGAAGTAATTTATTTTCAATTTTTATCCTTTCCAAATTTTGTTCTCCTTGGCTAGTTTCTTTTTTGAAATCATCATATTGCTTTTGCAATTTGTCATTTGCCTGTTTTAGGTGGTTGTTTTCTGCTTTGAGTGCTGAAAGGGCTTGAGGGGTTACTAGCATAAGAGGTAAATGAAACTGACTAGTGTACTATTGAAGTTGGGTGGTCTGGTTATCTATTTGAAGGTTAAGAAATGAAAAGTGTTCACAAAGAGCTACTAAAGCTTGGTACAAATGTTTTTTCTGCTCAGAAGTGTTTCCATTACTTTAGACCCATAGGTTGTCTATGAGACAGTGTTGGTAAGGTTGTATAGCTAAATTGGGTTTTCTTATTTGAAAAGATTTTGTGTGATTGACTGTAGTAAGTCTTATTGGGCCAAAGGAATAGGTCTGATAGGTTTCTGGTTTAGGTGGATCTGAGGTTTCGCCTTGGTATGCCATCAGCTGTAAAGAAAGATTATGTTAGAAGATAACAAAATAATAATCTTTTCATTATTTTCGTTTTTACATAGATGTAGCCTTTAAATGGCTATATTTTTAATATCTCTACATAAAGCTTTCTGATTTGCTACTAATGCTATTTCATAGGGTATCTTTTTTTGGTTTCCAATATAAATAAGTAACTAAGTTTCTTGCTTTCAAACTGGTAGAAAGAATTTTTTGAATTTTTTGGATTTCAGTTTTAAGTCGACAAACCTCTCTTTTTCGTTTGACTACCTTTAAGGGATACATCTGCAAAATAAGAAGACTGTTAGTATGTATCATTAACAATATCAAAATGATCTTTAATATCATCATCTTCAATATTAGCTAAATATGAATTTAATGTATTATTTTGCTTAGTTAAGATTCTACTAAGATAATCAGTGATCATATTATCATGTCCTTTGATATGCTCTATATGTATTTTGAGCCTGTTACCATGAATAGTATTAAGAAAACTTATCCATCTTTTTTGTGCTAGACTTCTTTCATTTTTTAATTTATAGAATTTAACTATTGCTTCACAGTCGGTTCGTAAAGTAAATTCATTCATCAAATATAATCTAAATGTGTCTAAGGCTCGGATTACTCCTATATTTTACAATCTAATGCTAGTAGATTTACTTGATTAAATATACCGCTACCATATCTACAGAGTATTTCGGTATTTTTAGGACTATATTTATTATCTTTTACCTTTAATTCTGCTCCCCATCCCGGAGTAGAACTATCTACTATAACTATTTTATATTCAGATTCAAGAGGTAATCTTAATTTGGGAAGGGTTTGCACTAACCGTTTGATTTGTTGAACTATTTTTATATCTTCAGAGTTAAAATATATTTGTCCATTTTTACTAGTTTTAGCATATAAATATTTTGTAAGAGATCCTAGATTTTTTATATAAGGTCTTGCATAATTTAATAGTCCTAGGAATATTTGTAATTTTTTGGTATTTTCTATTTTATTTGGAAAGTCTAGGATTTTTTCACTAATATGCTTTTGGAGTTCTATCATTCCATCGCCTATTTTATGTCCAAGAAACTCTATATAAGGTTGACAAAGTTCAATCTTATTTTTACTAATTATTATTCCATTTTGTAAACATTTATTTAAAATGATATCTATATGTTCATAATATTCTAATAATATATTGCTGGCTATTAGAATATCATCTATGTATACAAAGACAAAGTTAAATTCCTTAAAAATTCTATCCATTTTTCTTTGAAAGATACTTGGTGTATTTTTTAAACAAAAATGCATTACTTTCCACTCATATAATCCTATAAGAGTGCTAAAGGCTGTCCAAGGTATACTTTCTAGATACATTTTAATCTGTCAGTATCCTGACTTACAGTCTAATTTGCTAAAAATTTTTCTCCCTTGTATAAGATAAAGCAAAATTTCTTTTGTTGGTATCTTATAACTATCTTCAATTGTGTTATCATTAAATCTTTTATAATTTATTACCATTCGTGCTTTTCCTCTTTTTATTTCACTATGGTTTCTTACCATAAATGCTGGACTTCTATGTTTACTTGTTGATTCTTGAATTAATCCTAACCAAATAAGATCGGCAATTTGTGTTTCAAATTCCTGTTTATCAATACAATCGTATTCTATGTCTCTTGTTTTTATTGTTAAATCTTCGTTAATTATTTCTAGCTTAGCTACTAATTTATTTTTCTCCCAATGTTTTATAGGATTATCTCCTATTATTTGACATTGTTCACATTTATGTAAAAGTTTTTCTATTTTTGTATTATTAATTGGTTTTGGTATAGGAGAGGTGCTAACCATCATATCTATTTCGTGATATATTTCTAGTTGTTTGATCTCATCAATTGATTCTAAAGTTGATGAATTTGTATTTGAGGAGTTTAATGATAATGGATGTTTATTTGTAGGTATTATATTTAAGTATTTACTAATTAGTATATAGTTTTTCAAAATGCCAATAAATCCTTCAAGGCTAAGCATAAAGTTTAGTCCTAAAATAAAATCATAGCTAACTGGTAATACTAATACATGTGGAATGGTGTATTGCTTTCCAGTTGTTTCATTGTCTAAAAATTGTATTATTGTTTTATGTAGAATTTCCGTTATGGGAACTATCGTTTGATCTATTAAACTAACCTTGGCATTTATTGGATGTTTAATGTCACTAGGGATTAAATGTTTTGAATGTAATATATATTGACTTGCTCCTGAGTCTATTAATGCATTTACCATTATTGTTCTAGAATTTTCTAATGTGATTACAAGTTTAACCGTTAAAAGACTAGAAGGATTTTATGATGCTAATCCTATTATGTCAATGTTATTGTTGGTTTCTAGGATTTGGGGTATTATTTCAAAATAGTTCGTTTCTTCTGGTTTTTCTTCAGTAATTACAATTCCTTTTTGTTTATAATTATGAAAGATTGGTTTTTTGTTTTGTAGTTCATTTATTTGAGTTTGCTGTTGGTCTTGTATTAGTTTAAGTTTATCTATTTCAAGTTCAAGGATTTTTATTTTTAATGCTAATTCTTGATTTGTTAATAATCCTTGTTTATTTTTTCATTGCACTATTTGACTTACGTGTTCAATATTATAAATTATAATGCAATTGCTACAAACTTCTAAAAAATAATATTCACATTTGTATTGATTATCAATGGAAGGAAAGTAACTACAGTGAATGCAAGGTGTACTTAAATATCCTTTCCCTAATATGAAGTTATGATTTTCTGATGTAATGCAATTATTTGGTTCTAGTTTGATCATAAATGCATAATTTAAATGTTCTAATGCTGTTTGTATTATTTCTTCATTATCACTTTGTTCTTGTATTTCAAAGACTTGTTCGTCACTAGAACTAGCACTAACTAATTCTAAATCTGAAAGTCCTTCTATAAGGTTGCTCTAAAAGGATTTTTTCTTTTATTTGGACAAGTATTTGCTAAATGAATAAAATCACCGCATATATAACAAGAACATTTTTTCTTTGTAGGTTTTTTAACTTGTTTGAACTTGGTATCTGGGTTATACTTTTAAGGATTAAGAATTTTCTTTTTTCTTTTGATTTTTGATATATCATAAAATTGAGGGGTATAGATACTTTTGCAAAATTGCCAACTTTGTTTTTTAATAATACTCTGAGTAAGATATTCAGAACATCTTTGTTTGAGTTCTTCATATGTATACCATATTCGTGGTCCTACTCCAAGTCCTTGTTGATAAGTTTGTTTTTTAAAATTTTCTTCAATCTTTTTTCCTAGCTCACCTGGTAGCTTTCGTAAATATCTATTGGCAATATGTTCACTAAAGTATTTTCCTGCTTAACTAGCATAATGCATAAAGTCATTACTAAATTCTGTAATTTTTCTCCAATCATTTATACTTAATTGTTCTAATTCTTTAATAGCTATATCTTGGAGATTTGTATTGTCTCTAGTAGGGTCAAAATCGAGGATAGAAGTTCGAATTAATCTTATAAAATTATAGGGATTATTCCCTAATTTTTTAATTCTTTCTATTTCTCCTATTTTTATTCTTTTCGCTTCATTATATATTCTTAAAGCTGTATCTCCTAAAAGAGTTTCTAAATAACTAAACATATATATTTCATTATCATGGGCTGTTTTGTTCATGTATGCTCTAACTATATCTACTTCCCATCTATTTAATGTTTCTTGCCATAATTGAGGATTTGTTGGACTAATTATTAATATACTACCATTGGGGCTTGCTGTTGGTAATCATACAGTTTCTAATGGTCTTCTTATACCTTTTCCTTTCGTAGTATGTTCTCTTGATTCGTTATAAGATTCTTTTGCTGGTTCTGTAAGAGGTCGTTTAAATTGTTCTGTAATTTCTTCTCTTGCAGGGGGTATATTAAAGGCTGGTCTTTTGTTAGTCATTGTACTTTTCATATAAGTTGGTCTACTTGTGGATACTTCGCTAGTTGTAGGCTGATTCATATTTAATTCTTCTTCTGCTATTTCTAATCCATTTATGGATGAATTTTTTGTTAGGTGTTGTTCTAACTGTTTTTGTTTAAATAATTGTTGACATTCTTCTAAAGTTTTTTGTCCAAAGAGTACATCATCTAGATGTTCTATTAGTATTTGTTTTTCTTTACAATAGTTTATATCAAATAATTCTTCTTCTGTCATTTTAATCACTAGTAGCTGTATCACTATTTGTTGTTTTTTGTTTATAGTCGTCAAATTGAAAACTAAGATTTCCATCTAAGTCTTTATATGTATAATATGTATCAGGTTCTAATCGATGATTTTCAAGAAAACTATTAAGTTTCCACTCAGTTCCTTGATGTGTTTCAGAAGCTATATATGTAACAGGTATTGCTTTAATTCCTTTGCTGACTAGGGCTTGTACTACTTCATTACTATATACCTTATAATTAATTTCTTCAGAATTGGTTAGTTTGCCTATAAATAAGGTGCTGATTGCTAAATTATTATATTTTTCTTTCATTTTATATCCTTTAGTTTTTATTCCAACTTTAATGTTTTTTACAAATTTTGTAATACTGATAGTATAATTTGGTAAATAATATACTATTGCTCCGTGTTGGTTCATATCAATTTCGTAACATCCTAAAATACCATGTTCTAAATCTGTAAATCTATCGTTATAAAGACAGACAAATGTTCTAATACCTAATCATGTTCTATGTAATCCTTTTATTCCTATAATTATACATCCTAGATTTATGTATTTGAATGTACCAAGAGTTTTTATATCTTGATCCTTTTCAATAAGTTTTAGACTGATTTGTTCTGTTTCATCTATACAGCTAATAAGTCTTTCTGTAAATTCCTTAAAAATTACTGGTTTTTTGAAAAGAGGTGTTTCATATAATGTACTTGTTTTAATAAGCTGTAGTTTATTATTTCTGAAGATTGCTGATTATTTATCTATATCTGTTATATCTTCTAAAGATTGTGATTCTTGTTTTTCTTTTTTAGATAACAATCTTGTTAACATTTTACCAAAGTCGATGTATTACTTTAACTCGCTCTGATACCAATATTAGGGGTAATTTTAATATCAGAGAATTTATGAATAAGAAGATCTATTTCATTTTGATGATTAGTTGTTATAATATTTTGTTTAGTTTCTATAGCTTTATCAATGGTGTTATTTGTTTCTGTTATCATGCTTTGGAATTTTAATTCAATTAAAGAATGTATTTTAGTGGCGAATTCATCGATTTTATTTGTAATTTTTGCTTCAAATATTTTTAGATTCTCATTAATAAGACTTTCTAATTTAATGAAACTATCCTGAAGTTCATCAATTACTGCTTCTTGATGTTTAAAATCATTTGTCTCTTCAAGTATAAGATCTCCTAACTGCTTTTTGATAAAGTCTATGTTTCTGTCAATAGTAACAGCTGGGCTACTCATACTATCTGCTGATACCTTTGTAACCAGATTAAATGGAAATGATCTTGTAAATCATTTAATCTAATTTTTGTATTATTATATTGAGTATTAATTTTTGAGATTAATAATGGAACTATTTGTGTTAAATTATTTAGATGTTGTAGGTCTTTCATAGTTTGATAAAGATTAGCTTCTAAAGAAAGTTCTAAAGCTAACTCAAAACTAGGTCTTCTAATGTATTGTCATGGATAGTCTAGGCTACACTCTGGATAATGTTTTTTATTTAAAATACTAAAACATGCCATCCATACTTCTACTGCTGATTTTTTAAGATCGTTTTCATTTATGGTGACAGTTCTTTGCCAATACTGATTTATTTTGGTTGTATTAATAAGAATTCCTATTGTGATGAAAAGAATGGCAATTTGTAAATCTTCTAGATTATTTTGTCTAGCGTATTGTAGTAATTCAATATGGCAATCTAAAGACATTTGTTTTTCTCGCATTAAGGTAGTTTTTAGAATCATAGGGTCGCAGAAGTCTGCATATTCTTCTAGTTTTAAGGTTCTACAAAGTTTTTCATGGGCATTGTTTGGGTTTTGTGAATCCATTAGTCTAGGTAGTCTAAAAAAGAGTATTTTGCTATTTTAAGATTATCGGCTAAATTTTTTAGATGCTAATATAATTTATAATCTTTATCTTGAAAAGCTTTTTCGCTTAAATTTTCTAAATATGTGAGAATAATTATATATGCTTCTCTATTCATCATCACTACTACTTTCTAGGATTTGTTGTAGAAATTGAAGATATGAAGGTTGTTCATTTAGATCTAATAATATTTTTTGGATATCTTTTAAAATACATAATTCACAAGTAATTCTTTTTCGTAACTCTATTATTTGATTTTCAATAACTTTTAGTTTTTGAAAACAAATTTCTATGGCTGTTTCGATATTATATTTATTTAAGTTGTTTCTATTAATATACCAAATACTATCTGGGTTATTAAAGTCTTGTAAAAAGGCATAATATTCTTCAGTAGTAAAAGATACTGTAGACATTTTCAAAGATGTTTGGATAAGATTCTAAAAATCATATAGCTATTGTATTGTAAGGGACTAATTATGTTTGATAATTCTCGTTTTAGTTTAGAAATTTCATTTTGGTTTGAAAGATATTCTTTACAATGATCAAAACATTTATGTTTTTGGTTTAATATAGTAAGTTGTTTTATTTCGGCTATAATGTTAACACTTTGATCATATACTAATTTTTCTTCTTTTGATCGTAAAATAATAGTGTTTATGGTCCAGATAAAATTTCAAGTTGGCGACTAATATTTTTAATTTTTTGTGTATCTCTAGTTATTACTTTTAAAGAATTTTGTAGAATATTTTCATAAGATAAAGAGAAAAATTAATTATTTTGACCTTTATAATAATTATATCTATCTAATGTTTCTTGATAATGTAAATGTTGATAATTAAGACTGTCTGTTAGCATACGAAATTCATATCGAAATTGTTCAAATAATCTCATACTTTATAAAATCTACCCTAAACCCTAAACCCTAGGAAAAAATATTTTTTTTCTTTTTTCATATGTCATGTTTAAGATCATTCTTCAACGTGTTTTCTTCTTCTTCTCCTCTTTTTCTTTGTTCACAGGCCCTCTCCATGTCCTCCTCTTGCAAGTCTAGTAGTACCAAGCTCAAGTTTTGAATCTCTCTCTCACACACTAAAAACAATTAGAGCATCTCAATATCTTGTAAGCAACAAAATGACACCTATGAGCATTATTGTCTTTAGTTTGCTATGGTTGTTGAAGATTTCTCTCTTTGAGTTCTTTTTCAAGACAACAAATCTTCTTTCTTGGATTTTATTTTGTGGAGAGGTGTTGAAAAACAGAACCAAGAGACTTATAAATTATAACAGAAGAATCATACCTCTAAAAGAAATGGTGTACTCGACTCTTTGTGTTGGTCTTATGACCAAGAGCACCCAAACCCAAAAGAAAAAGTCTTTTTATTGTCTCACACTATCTAATATAGAAATGCTCTCCAAACTCTATTTTCTATAGACAATTGTAAAATATGTTAGTTAACTTCTCTTACTTCAATTAAGAGTTCTTTAAATAACAATAACAATCTTTTTAAGTTTAACTCAAATTCAGTTAATTATTTAAGATAATTAATCATCATATCTCACTAAATAATTAACAAATTAATTCGTTGGGTCAGGTTAGGGATATTGGGTCAACCCATCACGAGCACTCTATAATCTAATGTCTCCTGCTCACACATGATCACATGAACAACACAAAACTTTTATAAATATCTTTTCTCTTGGATTTTCATGCCGGGTGCTTACACTAGAAGTCTTTATCAAAATGAGTATAAAAATCTACAACCTTTTTATTTCTCATGTCATAAATATGTCTGGGATGCCCCAAATCTATCTATATACACCTCACAAAGAGTATCTATAATCCCTCATGAGTTTCAATCACTCAAATCATAGCATTGTAATAAAAAAAAAAAAAAATCAAAGTGGACATGTCTTAGATACAAGTACGGTGTGTATACCCGATGTGATCTTCCTTTCACTCATATGAAGTAATCTTATTATATATAAATATATAATGAACTAGCCGGCTCTATAGACTCGAAATCATAGTAGAATCATAAAGTGAAACTATGAATAAGATAAAACTCATTTACATATATATATATATATATATAAATATATATATATATAATATTTTACGTGGGATGGGTGTGGATAGTTGAATATTTGGGGGGGAAAAAACTTTATTCTATTTCACAATAGTTATACAAAAGTTCCTTCCTTACTTGATTGAGTTAGCAAGTTTCTGGTTTCAATGAACTCGCATGTTGAAATTTCCTCACTCCTCAACCTTGCGTGCAAAATATCAACCTCTGAATGACGTAGGAAAGAGATAAGAATAGGTAAATCAAAACGACTTCATAAGAATTAAAGCAACACATAAAAAATATGTCAAAGAGTTTCAAATTGTTGGGATTATATTATAATTTTTAATTAATTTTATTATTTGTATGCACAAAGATTATAACTTGACATCTCTATATGTAGATAATGTTTTCTTTCATGTAGATAAAGTTATATCATGTTATTTATGCGTGTTTAAGTTCTATTGGTACAATGTATGTAATTTATGTATATAATCGTGTTAACAGTATATATAATAGGTATAAATAATGGATATATTATTCTAATCTAAAGTTCATAGCATGAAACAAAGCACTTTATAATGTATAAAGTTTTGTTTGAGAGTTTTTTGTGAGTCAAGAATGATTTATCTAGATCATCGGATAGAAATTAAGGATCAATATTAACTTAGGCATGTGCTAACACAAAACAGGAGACTGTAAAGTGATTTTTTAAAACATATTATAAAAATAAAAATCAATACTCTACTATTATATGTAGTTCATATATCTCTAATCTTGAGTATGTGTAGATGAATCTAACCACCACTATATACTCGTATTGTGAGTGAAAATTTTATGAGTCAAAAGTTTTATATTGTTGGGTATAGGGTATTGATTAGTTGAAACATTCATATGCAATAGAAAATCTATCCCAACTTTGTCAAAATCAGATTTCAGTTTCAAAAGATTCTGGTTGCAGTTCCAATATTAGAATCGAAACTAAACAAATAAATAAAATAAATAATAAAAATTAAAAGAAAAAAGGAAGGAGGAGTTTGAACTCAACTTTCTTATAATAACATTTTCTTAATGCAATTATGGAATATGAATACTCTACAAAAATTCAGACAATATTAAAATATTCTATCTCAACTAAATTACAAGTTAGGTAATAAACATCAGATAAATTAATAGTAGTATCATTTTTTTCAATATTTGTAAAATTATAGAATCATCAATAGTTGCCAGTTGATCTATATTAATTTTTTTTTTTAAAGAACCCTCTATTAGTTCAAACCATAGTTCTTGATTTTTCAAAATAAGAAAGTGGAACCAGAGCTAATAGGAACCACAAACCAGTCAACAACTTTTTGAACCATTAACCAAGGTTTAGTTTGTTCTAGTTTTACGGTCCGGTCTAAATCGTAGCCATGTCAACTATAAGTAATACTTATTTAAATTTAATTAAATTAAATTTAAAATTCAAATTTGATATGAAAAGGAAAATTAGATATTCTATCGCAATTCTCTCAATATTGACAAGAGTTGTCTTGAAAAAGTTGGAAAATCTAATTTAATAGTAAAAAAGAAAATAAATTATATAATTTATTTTATTTATTTCCTTTTTTCCTCCTCTCTCTATAAAAACGACTAATCTCTCTCTTTCTTTACATGTTTTTTCTCTACCTTTCCATAAGACGACAACAATTAAGCTACATTAATGATAAAAGTTATGATTTATCTAATAACTAATATAACAATGTTTTAGAAAAATTTTGATATAACCATTCTTGTAGAGAATTTTCATAATCATAGAGAGAGAGAGAGAGAGAGAGAGAGATGGATAGAGATTATAGAGAGACACATTTTTTGATTCTTAAGAAAAATAAAAATAGATAATGAGATTTTAAAAAATCTCATTTCTTAACTATTACAAGAAAGTAATCGAGTTATTTTTTTTAAATATTTGAGATTATTAGTGATGGCATTTGAATCGATGTTAAATCTTGAATCACAATTACAAAATAATTTTTAATATCTATCAATAAATTCACAATTCTAGTGGATGAACTAGAGGCACTTTGCTTGCAAAGTTGATTTTGGCTCATGAGAATTGGCATCTCTAGGTATAAAATTCATAACCTCCTCTATTTTCCTACGAATTTCTTTATGTATATGTGCGTGTAATATATATACATATATATATACATATATATATATACATATATATATATACATATATTATATACTATATTTGAGTTTAATAAATCTGATAAGATGAGTCGCTGATCTGATAAATTGAAATAGTTTAAGTTACAAATAATTTTTTAAATATGCCCATTTTGCTACGTAAAATTTCATTTTCTCTAACAAAAACATTATATCATGCACGAGTAGGTTTCGTCCACTTTGCAACTTTAGCTTGCATTCACTCATCCCTTACACTTTAATCATTGTATTGTTTCCAACATAAAACTATCTCCTTGTAGAAGAAAGTCGCTAGTACTCTACAAATCATCCTTTATCCTTGGCTAGATGGTATGCGGCTCTTATGCTGACAATCTGCACTAAGAAGAAATATCAACCATTAATGCAATGCTAAAGACATAAGAAAAATAAGGATGCTCCTAGCATAATGTTATTTTGATTAACTCTGTCCAATCTTGCGTAAAGTGCACCATCTTATGGTATGAATAACATTTCATCTTAGTGATGTCATAGATTTTGCCTTTAGTTTTTTCTTGGAACTAGGCTAAGATTTCTTAAAAGGCCCGTTAAATCCTTTCTTATTCCTGAGTATCTTGCTCTTGCCCTTTTATTTTGGGCTAGGAAATACCTTAATATATTCAGCTACACAAACATGATCGGATACCTTAGTAACTTCATGTCACTTATCCTTTAGAACAAGATGATGATCAATGTCCTTAAAAGATGACACTTTCATATTCCCAACTAGTGGGAAGGGATCTAGTGACAACATGCACATGTTATTCATTTGAGAGGTTTTGACCAACTGACTTCAACTTTATAATCATATTTGACATCTACATTAAATGTGGCATTGTCATGGTATTAGAACACAATCAATAAAGTGTTAAATTTGAGGTTATGACCAATTAACTTATTTACAAATGTTAACACACAAAAGTAAACAAATATTATGTTAAACTCTTATAAAGAAATGTATCTCCATGACTGGAGTTGGCTCACTAGTTGAACATTTTTTGTAAGACTCTGGGCCCTCTGATTTATCTTCTCACCACTTTGAAATATTTTGATTCTTGCCTTCCCCTTGTATTATCAATCAATTATGGACGTCCTCTTGCATTGAAGCCCAAGAATCTACTAACAAAGAGGCAAGCTTTAGCACTATCAATTGAGCTCTAGAGGCATGAGGTAACTTAATGTACACTACAAAAAAACACGGTTCTAGTGACGGAATTTAGAGATGAAAAAAATTCGTCGCTATTTTGTGACAATTTAATTACGAAAAGAGCTTTCGTCGCTAATTTGCGACGAAATTAGGGACAAAAATCCATCCGTAGAAAATTTAGCAACGAATAATAAATTTGTAGTGAAAGTCATGGCTAATTAGTGACGAATAGCTTTTTTGTTGCTAATTTTAACGACGAACATGATTTTTGTCACTAAAATTAGTGACGAACCTTATATTTTTCACAAAAATTAACGATGAACTAGACCTTCATCGCAAAAATTAGCAACAAACATGAGATTCGTTGTAAAAATTAGCAACGAACAGTTTGTTAGTTGCAAAAATTAGCGATGAACAATCTGTTCGTCGCAAAAATTAGCGAAAAAAATGATGTTCGTTGCAAAAATTAACGATGAACTTGAGATTCGTCGCAAAAATTAGCGATGAAACAGCTATTCGTTGCTAAAATTAGTAACAAATTTGAGATCTATGGCTAAATCCATGACTAACTGAAAATTTTTTATGATTAAATTCGTCACTAATTTGTTATAGAAAATTTTTCGTTGTCAAGTTCATCGCTAAATTTAAAATTCGTGACTAATTTCATAACTAAATTCTTTCATCACTCTCTTATGAAATATTTTCAACTGTGTATCACTTTTTGTCCCTTTCTAAGTAACGAAGTTTGATAAAATATATAGTAAATATTACAATTCTCATCAAATTAACTATTTTCGACAATAAATGTTACAATTCCCATCGGTAGGAAAGGGCGGCTAAGACCTATTCGGGGAGATAGATCACATCGGTAGGAAAGGGCGGTTAAGGCCCGTTCGGGGAGATAGATCCCTTTGATTGGACGGGGCGATTAAGGCCTTTCGGGAAGACAGATCCCTTCGATTGGACGGGGCGACTAAGACCCTTCGGGGAGATAGATCCATTCGATTGGACGGGGCGACTAAGGCCCTTCGGGGAGATAGATCCCTTCGATTGGATGGGACGAGTAAGGCCCTTCGGAGAGATAGATCCCTTCGATTGGACGGGGCGACTAAGGCTCTTCAGAGAGATAGATCCATTCGATAGGCTAAGACGAAAACGTTAAAAATTTGAATGATGGAACTATCGAAAGGAAAACTATGAGGGGCTTACTCGGAAGGAGGTTCCTCTGCAGAGGGAGGGATGACGTGATTCACCGATAGTAGGTTTGCAGTTTCTCTGCATTCAAAGTTCTGGGTATGGCCGATCCATTTAGATTGTTGAGGCGATAAGCCCTCGGGCGAACTGCAGAACGTATCTGATAGGGATCTTTCCAATTGGGAGCTAGTTTACCTCTGGGTTGGAGTTGACCAGAGGCTTCTACCTTCTTTAGTACTAGTTCACCTGGCTTAAATGTTTGAACTCTGACTCGTCGGTTATAGTACCGCGCCATTTGCTGTTGGTATGTGGCTACTCGGACAGACACAGAGCCCGCAGTTCAGGGAGCAAATCTAACTGCTCACGCAAGGCCGACTCATTCCTTGCAGAGTTGTAGTAAGCCACTCGAAATGGATAGATTCCAGTTTCCACTGGTATAATGGCATCGTTTCCGTATGTCAAGCAGAATGGAGTTTCTCCGGTTGCTTTTCGGGGTGTGGTTCGGTATGACCAGAGGATGCTGTAAAGCTCATTTACCTATCGTCCTTTGGTTTTGTCTAGTATAGTCTGGAGGATAGTCATGTTGGTGATTTTTGTGAGTCCGTTGGTTTGTGGATGGGCAATTGTCGAGAACCGATGGTTGATTTCCAGTTTAGTGTAGAGCTCTCGAAAGTCAGAGTTGTCAAACTGCTTCCCATTGTCGGTGATAAGGATATAAGGTATGTCGAACCGGGTGAGTATGTGAGTCCACATAAACAACCACACCTTAGTTGCGGTTATTTGAGCCAGTGGCTCAACTTCTACTCATTTGATGAAATAGTCGATAACCACTATAAGGAATTTCCTCTGTCCTATAGCTAGTGAGAATGACCCTAGGATATTCATTCCCCACTGAGCAAACGGCCATGGTCCCACGAGGGGGCTGAGTTCAGTAGAATGTGCCTTAGGGACCGAAGAGAATCATTGACATTTGTCACATTTTTTGACGTAATCACTAGAATCGTTATTCATGGTTGACCAGTAATATCCCCGTCGCAAAGCCTTGTGGACCAGATTTTGGGCTCCTAGGTGACTGTCGCATATCCCTTCGTGGATTTCCCGCAAGACATAGTTCCCTTTCTTCGGGGTCAGGCATCTTAGATAAGGGTGAATAAAAGATTTTCGATATAGTACCCCATCGATGATGGCATAGTGAGCGGCATTTCGTTTCAGTTTGATCGCTTCTAGCGGTGAGTGAGGTAATCGGTTGTCTCTTAAGTAAGCTTTAATTGGGTCTTTCCAACTATGGGGTTGATCCGCTGATATGACCCTTTCAGGTTCATCAATACTGGGATCTGGAAGGCTTTTGATATATATTGTTTGACTAAAGGCGACTGAATCTGAGCTAACCAGTTTGGAGAGCGTATCGGCTCTCGTATTTTTTAGTGTGGAATTTGTTGGATGTCTACCTTATCTAGCTTAGCCATCATTTCACGCAGCTTAGTCAGGTACTTGGCCATGATCGGGTCTTTTGTCTCATAGACCCCTTCGATTTGTTTGACCACCAATTGACTATCGGTGAATACCAGAACACTTCGGGCTCACATTTCGGCCGCAATCCAAAGTCCTGTCAACAAAGTTTCATATTCCGCCTGTTATTGGTGGCCTTGAAATAAAAAAGAAGAGCATACTCTGCTTTGAAGTTCTCTGGACCCACTAGTATGAGCCCTGCGCCGCTGCCTGAGGAATTAAAGGGCCTATCAACATGTAGGGTCCAATTTGGTAGTGACCATTCTGTGGGGCCATCAGTGAATTCGAGTGTAATCGGGAAGATGCATTCATGGATGAAGTCGGCCAAAGCTTGGCCCTTGATTGCTGGGCAGGGTAGATACTGGATGTCAAACTCACCTAATCGACGCTCCATTTGATTAGACGGCCAGATGTATCTCTTTTTTGGAGAATTTTCTTTAGAAGTAGATCAGTGAGTACCATGATAGTATGAGCTTGGAACTACAGCCGGAGTTCTCAGGCTGAAATGACTAGCGTATAGGCTATTTTTTTGACCGGTATGTAATTGACCTCTGCTTCTTTAAGTATCCGACTGATGTAGTAAACTGGTTTTTGAGAAATCGAGTCCTGCCTCACTAGGATAGAGCAAAGCGCCTGGTCAGAAATAGAAATGTAAAGATGGAGTTTCTCACCGGGGATTGGTCGGGAAAGCAGCGGAGGATCCATGAGATAATCCTTGAGCTGTTCGAAGGCCGTTTGGCACTTGGATGTCTAGGCGAATCGTTGAGACCTCTTTAGGACATCGAAGATAGGTTTGTACTTTCTCTGACCTTTGACATAAAGCGGTTTAGCGCCGCTATCTGACCCGTAAGGCGTTTCAGCTCTTTTAGTGTTCGAGGATGCAACATGTCAAGGATGGCTTGTATCTTTTCGAGATTTGCTTCAATCCCGTTGTAACATCGACACTTCGGTATCTTTCATATTGCGCTCTCCTCGATGTATAAATGATATTAATCATGTTTTCATGGCGCAAAATTCACTTAGAAATTTTTCCGATATAATCGTTTTCGAGAATTTCGACTAAAATCGCCGGAAATTAAAAATTTTCAAAATAACCAGAGAGGGTCCAAACGTAATGAAAATGACTCTAAAGTGTATAGACACCTCAAATATAAGTGAATCGTGATTCATAGAGCCAAATCGGAGATTTCTAGAAAATCATTCGAAAAACCTTAATCGGACAAAAATGAGCCCCGACATGACTAAACGATCACGTTTTGATGTGGAATAAATTAAGTTAGGCCTAAAATGATGTTTTAGGTCTAACTTGAAATTTTAAAAATTTTTGGGGTCAATTTATAATTTTTATAAGTCAAGAGACTTACTTGCAATTTATAAAAATTTAAAAGGAATTTAAATAAATGTGTTTACCTAAATAAAGACTAAACTAAAGAGTGTAGAGAGGGAGAGGGTGACATGGACGATTTTGGGTGAGGAGAGAAGAGATTTTTCTTTTATATATTATTTTATTTACTTTTAAAATATATATAAATCAAATGGTGGAGATTTAATTGAAGAGGGATAAATGAATATGAACCTTTAGATCTAGTTAGTGGGAGACAAAACATTGTTCATTGGTAAAAGAGTAAGCCTTCTTGAAAACACATCAATGGTGAGGATTTACCCAAGAAATGAAATCTAAATTGTGGACCTTTGATCTTGGTTGTTGGGAGACACAACATTAATTGAAGACAAGAGAGTTGTTGTGAAAGAGGGAGATCCAATGGTCTAGGATTGATCTTGAGAATGGTTGGAAGGCTAAGATTGAATGGAGTCTTATAAACACAGCTTAAAAATACTTAGACTTATTTTTTTTTTCAAAACCGTGAGAACATTCAAGCAAGAACACAACACCTCTCATCGTATTTTCTCTCAAAACAATGAACTTCAAGGAAGGGTAACTCATGAATCTTCTACTACATTACCAAAATTTTATTACATAGATCATTTCCTCACATCTTCAACTATAACATATCCAAAAATCAAGCAAAAATGAGGAGTTTTGCTTGGTGGAATCCAAGGGACAGCAGAGAGCTTTAAGGAAGAAAAAAATTTCTATTTTTCTTTGAAGTTCAGCCGACCATTTTGAGGTAAGAGACTCTTCATCTACCCTAGTAAAACATATTTTAATTTGGAGTCAAAAGGAGAAAGCTAAAACGGTAAATCTTGTATGGCCGAGAGTTAGGAAATTGGAGGAATGATTGATCTTGTGAAGGGATCTTGATTTGGGCTTGAAGCATCAACATTTTGAGGTAAATAAAAATTCTGAACTTTGCTGGAAATTGGGAGGCCTTGTGTGAATGATTTAAATTAATGTTCTAGCATGATTTTATAATCTAGAGTCTAGGTGTAACCCAAATAAAATATGAGCAAGGGTGTGCAGAAAATTTAAACTTGTATTAGGAGAGAATTGAAATGAAAATGCAATGTTTTAAGGAGCTAAATTTAGTTCTTAAAATGCAGATTATTTGTGTAGTATTTTTATGTGAAAATGATGAATATATGTAGATATTTGTTGATTTAAAATGATAGGGAAAGGTGTGCAGAAAATTGGTTATGTTTGGCTAAAAATTTAGAGGAAGGAAATAATTGATATAAACATTGAAATTGTAAATTTCTACAAAACAGGGCAAACTGACCAGACTGTAGTTTTTTTATAATAAATTTTTATGCACAAATGCAAATTTAGTGAGGTCTTCTGTATATGAAACTAGACTCTCATAGATTTAAAATGAGATATGATTCGTTTAATTCTGAAGAGAATTAGATTTTTAGTGATTTTTCAAAGTTAGATGTTCTGCAGTAGAATACCCTGTTCTGTCCTATCTTCTAGTCTGAATCAACCTGAGCTATAGTTATAAAATTTGTAGATCTATGTCTTATCTTTCCAACGAGATAAGAATCACCTCAATCCGACTCCTGTGTCAAAAGTTACAGCCATTCTTCTGAATCACATTAGAGGGGCATCCATTTTACAACACTAAAATCAGTAGCATTGCACGACCCCTTTCTATCCCTTGTTTGTAAAATCTCAAAGAAGAAACATTGTAGATCTCCCTTTTAGCCACCTACTATGAAAATATCAACCAATTTGCATGAGGGAATCAAAAGTTATACAAAATATCCCAAAACTATGCAGAAAGGATTCTGCTACTCGGCCAAAACTGAACAGAGACTTTGGTGGTCCATTTCAGACCCCTTCTAGGCATAACTGGAAGAAATCCAAAACATGAAAGAAGTAGGGTTATGTGTCTTCTAAATACTGTAAACATTTCAGGTAAATTGAAGTTGGGTATTAAAAGTTGTGAGGGCTGTACTAAAATTTGGTCATAACAGACTTCTGAAACATAATGTGGGCATAATCGGTGCTATTTTATGGACTTGCACTAGGAATCCGAGAAAGTTTCCAACTAGGAAGTTGTAGCCCTATGTCTTAAATACAACATAGTCAAAAATCAGAGTATTTCATGAGTAGATTGTGAGACATGGGAAATTTGCTCAAATTGGACAGAATGGGAAGCGTGATTTGGATTGGTTTAAAAATGTGGACTTTAAGGAATCTTCCACCGAGATTTTGGAGATAAGTTTAACATGAAAAGTGTGAGTTTTTATGTGAGCCAACCATAGAAATTGGAATTTCCCAATTTCGACCCCGGTTGAGGAACTTGTGGTTGATTCTCGAGAATGATGTGAGATTTGATTTTGAAAAACCCTAGGTTTGTCTATAACTAGCGTTGCATCATATTTACATCATCATACACGAATCATATGATGTCTTTAGTGATACACATTCTACATTATGTTTATAAAACCTCATTAGTGATATTGAGAGGAGCATTTTATGTGCCTCGAGATTTGTGTCAGGAGTGACGTTCTTTCTGTATACTGTGAGTGAGATTTATTATATTATATGTCTGATGCACAATATCATGTTTTAAATTGTTTTCTGATACAAATATGATTTAATGAATATGTGACGTGAAATTGTGAATGAATTTTGAAATGTTTTTGTGAATTGATGGAGTGTTCACAAACATGTTTTTACGCCTTGTATATGCATCCAAACGAGTTTTAAAATATGAAACCGTGTCATTGCATTTGATTTATACACGTTTTATAAAATCATCCTTGTGGAAATGATTGACATTGCTTTAGAAATATGGCATGGCACGTGATTGATTGGATGATGATAATTTTGTGATGGGTAAATCCTATTCCGTCGCTACGAAGGATGCATGTGTAGGGTGATCCATATTTGCACCCGATACGCTTCTGCGGAAGGTATCCCGCATGACATCGAAAAATGGTAAATGTATAATGATTCGACACGGTACTAGTCAGGTTGAACCCATAAGGGGAAGGGCTATGGTGCGCCGTAGTCTAGATCCTGATGAGGTCCGTCGCCAACGTCAGGGTAGAGAGCTTTTCTAACCTATTGCATACAAAACCCTTGATGCGCCTGTCATTGGTAACGGTCGACCCTTGCCAGGACTGATTTTGGCAAGCTCTATTCTAGCATGATTTGATGACATGGATGCATATGTGTTTGAAATGTATGTGAAAAGAATGATTTATGATAAATTGAGCATTATACATGATTTCTTACAATACGTGGAATTATTGAGAACTTTGACACTCCATTTTTTACCGACACATTGAACACATGATATATACCCTCTCACTCACTAGGTATCTTCCTTGATACTCACCCCTCATTTCCTGTTGTGTACAGAGATAGTTATAGTGGGACGCATTGAGACTTATCAGCGCACGAGGCTTTTGTTGGAGATCAAGGCTGTGATTAGGTACTCAATATGATATTGGGAAAGATTTGCCAAATGAAATTGTATATTTTTGTACTGGGATTGTAGATAGACCATTGTGTGGGATGACTGTATGTAATGTATGTGTATCTTATTGAAACTCTTAATTATATTCTATTGTATTGAGGCATGACTTGTACGATTGTGTATATTAACTTTGGGAAACGTGTCATATTTTAAAAGTGTCTTCTAGATTCGTTCGATGCCACCTCTAAATCATAGGAGGGGTAACTGGCGACTGTTCATGCCTTTGATGGGGCATGGCAGTAGAGGTCTGGTGCAGGACTGTTATTAGCCTTACGTTATTCTGGATGGTTGACAGGGATTGGAGGATCTGAGGAGATTGTTGATTATGGCCGGGCTGGCCTATGTATATTGATATGTGACAGGCTGATATATGGTATTGGATGGACCTCTGACTTATGGGGATATTCTGCCCGTTTGGTTATAGAAAGTCAACATCCGGGATAATGGACGGCTGTTCACGGCTCTGGTTCGGGGCGTGACACCCGTGATTGGTGATCATGAAGCCCAAAATTTTTCCTTACGAGACTCCGAATGTGCACTTTGCGGGGTTCAGCCTCATGTTATAGCGTTCAAGTGTTTGAAAGGTTTCTTTTAGATTAGTAACGTGATCTTCGGATTTAGTGCTTTTGACGAGTATGTCGTCCCCGTATGCCTTTACATTTCGACTGAGCTGGTATTTGAAGACTTTATTGACCAATTGTTGGAAAGTTGCCCCCGCGTTCTTGAGATCGAAGGGCATGACACGATAGTACTATGTGCCGAAGTTATTGATAAAATTTGTCTTTTCTTTGTCTTTAGGTGCCTTTCGTATTTGATTGTACCTCGAGTAGGCATCCATGAAACTTATGAGTTGGTAGCCCGAGGAGTTGTCCACCAGTTTATTAATGTTCGGGAGAGGATAACTGTCTTTCGGGCACGCTTTGTTGAGGTCTGTGAAGTATATGTACATCCTCCATTTACCGTTAGGCTTTTTCACCAAAACTATATTGGCCAGCCATTCGGGGTATTTGACTTCACGAATAAAACCAACGGTTAGCAACTTTTGGATCTCTTCTTGAATGGCTCATTGGCGTTCAAAGGAGAACACCATTTTTTTCTATTTGATTGGCTTATAAGCCAGATCTACCATTAGTTTATGGGAAAAGACGGAGGGATCGATACCAGGCATGTCTTCAGGGGACCAAGTGAAGACCTTGGAATGTCATTATTGGCAGTTAATGATAGCATCCCGGAGGGGCGTGGGCAAAGCAGCCCCGATCTGGACAGTTTGGCTAGGATCTTTTGTCAGAGGAAGCTCGATCACCTCTTCTCCCGACTCTAGTTTGCTCATCGGTTTGATGTCACCCCTAAGCTCTAGGGTGTCGATACGAAAATTCTCCTGCCTATCATAATCGACAAAAAAAATATAGGGATCCGAATCACTGCGAATAGTTACGACCCCCTCGAGCATTCTGAACTTCACCTTCATGTGTCGAGTACTAGGTAGTGCTTCTAACTTATTTAGATTCGGTCGACCGAGGATGGCATTGTATGGAGGGTACAGTTTTACCACGTGAAAATGATTTTTGTAGTTGTATAGTTAGGGGGAGCCTCTACAGTTATGGTAAGGGGAGAATTTCCTCTGGATAGATATACTCGTTGGTTAGTCCCTTGAGGGATCCGGTCAGAGGTTGCAGGTGTGAAGAGTTGAGGCTCATTCGATAAAGGCCATCCCAAGTAAGGAGGTCATAATCCGTATCTTGATCAATCATGACTCTTTTGACCACATGGGATTCTATTCTGACGGTGATCACTACGAGATCGTTGCAACTGGGGTCAACCCCGGCTAGATCGTCGTCGTCGAACCCAATGACCGGACGTTTTCTCTTTGTCGTAACCATGTTTTACTTGATGACAAAAAGTTAATAAGAAAGGTTAGGGATTAGTCTAGCCGTTTCCCACAGACGATGTCAATCTGTTGGAGGTGAGTTTCATCTCCACAGATCTGGCTCTTCCTGGACTCGATCGGACAGCTGGTTGTAAGACTTGAGACCTGTAAAAGACCGCCGGAGGATGTTCCGGTGGGAGGTTCCGACGTTCAAGTCAGAAAGAGCGATTTTTGAAAAAAAAAAAGATAAATAAACTGAGAGATGAGGGAAGACGGATCTCCCTCTATACTCTGTGTGCCTTTTGTAGGGTTAGAGGACTTACCTGGACTGATACCTCCATTGATGTTATATAATACTTTCTTAGATCCACGCCGCTACGGACTTTGTGAACCCTAGTTTTCTTAAAAATTCGTCTGGGGATTCCGGATCTATAATCACGAAAGATTCGATATTGCGACTACTTAGACAACTAAATTATACGGGAAAATTCTTTCCCTTATCGATTAGATCTGTTAGGTTTCCTTTTGTATATGGAAGATATGTTCTGTGTCGAAGTGGGGAATTCAGTTGGTTACTGATTGAATGTTAGCGATTGAGGGAGACGAATGTGTTCGGTCTCTTTGATAGCTATCGGTTGAGGGTGTTTGGTTCCATCAAATCCTTTGTAAATCGAGTTGAATAATAAACCCTTCGGTTGGACGGAGTGACTAAAGCCCTTCAGGGAATCCGATCTCTTCAATAAACCGGGGCGGCACAAACCCATTCGCGTTTGAGTGTGTTGCTGCTAGAGAAATTGGGGAGGTCTATCAAAATAATTCAACTAATCTCTAATGAAATATTACCATTTTATCTATATAAGCATATATTTTATCTTTTAACGATTAGGGATTAAACAATTCTAGAAAAGTTATAATTTTTTTATCAATTATAATCTTAAGAGAAGTTACAAATTTGTTTAAATAATCAACTCATTATGAAAGTATGAAAACCAAATTTCTTTTATCAATAAATCACACGACAAATATTTTTCATCTCTAATTTTGTTGTAAACTTCCAAAAACTATTTTTTCGTTGTTAATTTCATTACAAACAAATAATTCATTATAAGAAATGGATAAAAAATAAATTTTGTTGCAAAATTCGTCACTAATTAGCAATGAATTTTTGGTTTCGTCACTATTTAGCGACGGATGATATAGTGAATATTATAATTCTTATCAAATTGATCATTTTCAATCATAAATAATTCAATCAATCTCTAACAAAGTATTACTATATACAATAATATGATCTTACTTCTATAAATATATATTTTTATGTTTTGGCTAAATACAAGATTAAATTAGCATTGAACAATATTTTTAGAGATTAGGTAAAAGAATTTGTATTTATTCTAAATATTATCAATTTTAACTTTCGAAGAAGTAATAAATTTGTTTATGTAATATAATCATTATCAATGAACCATACGATGAATACTTTTTGTCTCTAATTTTGATGTAAATTTCTCATAATTACATTTCCCTATAATAAATATTTTTCTTTTTCAGATGACGAAACACCTATTAGTTTACTTCTTAAAGAAACGCATCAATAGAGAAAATAGTGAAATAGTTCGATTAACAAATCTCATAAGAGAATGCAGAAATGACCCTAGAAGAAAATATAGAGTACAACTTTTGATAGGAGAAAGAGAGGTTCACAAGCAGATTAAGAAAGTTTTAGAAAAACACTTGACTAGATACATTTGCTGAAAACTTGTAATAGTGGAAAAATGTTGTATCTTTGTAGCAATGCCTATTTCTGTAATTTGCTACTATATTAATAATAGTTTTCATTCTAGTAGTCATAGCAGTTATAGCAGCCCTATTCTTATTCAGAAACTTAGTATAAAAATGTTTGATCCCGTTAGTTTTCTTATAATCTGGTACTTTGTGATAATGATATGTTTATTTATATTAGCAAAGAACATTAGAAATTCCTAGTTTAAATTAGTGACCTTAACTAGATGACATATTTCGTAAAAACTGACTCAGTTTATTTATCTTTTTCTTTCAAAAATCGCTCTTTCTGACTTGAGTGTCGGAGCCTCCCGCCGGAACACCCTCCGGCGGTCTTTTACAGGTCTCAAGTCTTACAACCAACTGTCCGATCGAGTCCAGGAAGAGCCAGATCTGTGAAAATGAAACTCACCTCCAATAGATTGACGTCATCTGTGGGAAACGGCTAGACTAATCCCTAACCTTTCTTATCAACTTTCTGTCATCAAGTAAAACATGGTTATGACAAAGAGAAAACGTCCGGTCATTGGGTTCGACGACGACGATCTAGCCGGGGTTGACCCCAGTCGCAACAATCTCATAGTGATCACCGTCAGAATAGAATCCCATGTGGTAAAAAGAGTCCTGATTGATCAAGACACGGATTATGACCTCCTTACTTGGGATGACCTTTATCGAATAAGCCTAAACTCTTCACACCTGCAACCTCCGACCGAATCCCTCAAGGGACTAACCAACGAGTATATATATTTAGAGGGAATTCTCCCCTCACCATAACTATAGAGGCTCCCCCTAACTGTACAACTACAAAAATCATTTTTCACATGGTAAAACTATACTCCCCATACCATGCCATCCTTGGTCGACCGAATCTAAATAAGTTGGAAGCACTACCCAGCACTCGACACATGAAAGTGAAGTTCAGAATGCCCGAGAGGGTCACAACTATTTGTAGTGATTCGGATCCCTATATTTTTTTTGTCGATTATGATAGGCAGGAGAATTTTCGTATCGACACCCTAGAGCTTAGGGGTGACATCAAACCGATGAGCAAACTAGAGACGGGAGAAGAGGTGATCGAGCTTCCTCTGACAAACGATCCTAGCCAAATAGTCCAGATCGAGGCTGCTTTGCCCACGCCCCTCCGGGATGCTATCATTAACTGCCAATAATGACATTCCAAGGTCTTCACTTGGTCCCCTGAAGACATGCCTGGTATCGATCCCTCCGTCTTTTCCCATAAACTAATGGTAGATCTGGCTTATAAGCCAATCAAACAGAAAAAAATGGTGTTCGCCTTCTAATGTCAACGAGCCATTCAAGAAGAGATCCAAAAGTTGCTAATTGTTGGTTTTATTCGTGAAGTCAAATACCCCGAATGGCTGGCCAATATAGTTTTGGTGAAAAAGCCTAACGATAAATGGAGGATGTATATATACTTCACAGACCTCAACAAAGCGTGCCCGAAAGATAGTTATCCTCTCCTGAACATTAATAAAATAGTGGACAACTCCTCGGGCTACCGACTCCTAAGTTTCATGGATGCCTACTCGAGGTACAATCAATTACGAAAGGCACCTGAAGACGAAGAAAAGACAAATTTTATCAATGAATTCGGCATATACTACTATCGGGTCATGCCCTTCGATCTCAAGAACGCGGGGGCAACTTTCTAACAATTGGTCAATAAAGTCTTCAATTACCAGCTCAGCCGAAACGTAAAGGCATACGGGGACAACATACTCGTCAAAAGCACTAAATCTGAAGATCACGTTACTAATCTAAAAGAAACCTTTCAAACACTTAAACGCTGTAACATGAGGCTGAACCTCGCAAAGTGCATATTCGGTGTCTCGTAGGGAAAATTTTTGGGCTTCATGATCACCAACCACGGGTGTCACGCCCCGAACCAGAGCTGTGAACAGCCGTTCGTTATCCCGGATGTTGACTTTCTATAACCAAACGGGCAGAATCTCCCTATAAGTCGGAGGTTCATCCAATACCATACATTAACCTGTCACATATCAATATACATAGGCCAGCCCGACCATAATCAACAATCTTCTCAGATCCTCCAATCTCTGTCAACCATCCAGAATAACGTAAGGCTAATAACAGTCCTGCACCAGACCTCTACTGTCATGCCCCATCAAAGGCATGAACAGTCGCCAGTTACCCCTCCTGTGATTTAGAGGTGGCACCGAACGAACCTAGAAGACACTTCTAAAATATGACACGTTTCCCAAAGTAAATATACACAATAGTACAAGTCATGCCTCAATATAATAGAATCTAATTGAGAGTTTTAATAAGATACACATACATTACATACAGTCATCCCACACAATGGTCTATCTATAATCCTAGTACAAAAATATACAATTTCATTTGGCAAATCTTTCCCAATATCATATTGAGTACCTAATCACAGCCTTGATCTCCAACAAAAGCCTCGTGCACTGATAAGTCTCAACGCGTCCCACTATAACTATCTCTGTACACAACAGGAAATGAGGGGTGAGTATCAAGGAAGATACCTAGTGAGTGAGAGGGTATATATCATGTGTTCAATGTGTCGGTAAAAAATGGAGTGTCAAAGTTCTCAATAATTCCACGTATTGTAAGAAATCATGTATAATGCTCAATTTATCATAAATCATTCTTTTCACATACATTTCAAACACATATGCATCCATGTCATCAAATCATGCTAGAATAGAGCTTGCCAAAATCAGTCCTGGCAAGGGTCGACCGTTACCAATGACAAGCGCATCAAGGGTTTTGTATGCAATAGGTTAGAAAAGCTCTCTACCCTGACGTTGGCGACGGACCTCATCAGGATCTAGACTACGGCGCACCATAGCCCTTCCCCTTATGGGTTCAACCTGACTAGTACCGTGTCGAATCATTATACATTTACCATTTTTTGATGTCATGCGGGATACCTTCTGCAGAAGCGTATCGGGTGCAAATATGGATCACCCTACACATGCATCCTTCGTAGCGACAGAATAGGATTTACCCATCACAAAATTATCATCATCCAATCAATCACGTGCCATGCCATATTTCTAAAGCAATGTCAATCATTTCCACAAGGATGATTTTATAAAACGTGTATAAATCAAATGCAATGACACGGTTTCATATTTTAAAACTCGTTTGGATGCATATACAAGGCGTAAAAACATGTTTGTGAACACTCCATCAATTCACAAAAACATTTCAAAATTCATTCACAATTTCACGTCACATATTCATTAAATCATGTTTGTATCAGAAAATAATTTAAAACATGATATTGTGCATCAGACATATAATATAATAAATCTCACTCACAGTATACAGAAAGAACGTCACTCCTGACACAAATCTCGAGGCACATAAAATGCTCCTCTCAATATCACTAATGAGGTTTTATAAACATAATGTAGAATGTGTATCACTAAAGACATCATATGATTCGTGTATGATGATGTAAATATGATGCAACGCTAGTTATAGACAAACCTAGGGTTTTTCAAAATCAAATCTCACATCATTCTCGAGAATCAACCACAAGTTCCTCAACCGGGGTCGAAATTGGGAAATTCCAATTTCTATGGTTGGCTCACATAAAAACTCACACTTTTCATGTTAAACTTATCTCCAAAATCTCGGTGGAAGATTCCTTAAAGTCCACATTTTTAAACCAATCCAAATCACGCTTCCCATTCTGTCCACTTTGAGCAAATTTCCCATGTCTCACAATCTACTCATGAAATACTCTGATTTTTGACTATGTTGTATTTAAGACATAGGGCTACAACTTCCTACTTGGAAACTTTCTCAGATTCCTAGTGCAAGTCCATAAAATAGCACCGATTATGCCCACATTATGTTTCAGAAGTCTGTTATGACCAAATTTTAGTACAGCCCTCACAACTTTTAATACCCAACTTCCATTTACCTGAAATGTTTACAGTATTTAGAAGACACATAACCCTACTTCTTTCATGTTTTGGATTTCTTCCAGTTATGCCTAGAAGGGGTCTGAAATGGACCACCAAAGTCTCTGTTCAGTTTTGGCCGAGTAGCAGAATCCTTTCTGCATAGTTTTGGGATATTTTGTATAACTTTTGATTCCCTCATGCAAATTGGTTGATATTTTAATAGTAGGTGGCTAAAAGGGAGATCTACAATGTTTCTTCTTTGAAATTTTGCAAACAAGGGCTAGAAAGGGGTCGTGCAATGCTACTGATTTTAGTGTTGTAAAATGGATGACCCTCTGATGAGATTCAGAAGAATGGCTGTAACGTTTGACACAGAGGTTGGATTGAGGTGATTCTTATCTTGTTGGAAAGATAAGACATAGATCTACAAATTTTATAACTATAGCTCAGGTTGATTCAGTATAGAAGATACCTCAAAATTGAAATAAAATCCACAGCCAAAACAGGACAGAACAGGGTATTCCACTGCAGAACATCTAACTTTGAAAACTCACTAAAAATCTAATTCTCTTCAGAATTAAACGAATCATATCTCATTTTAAATCTATGAGAGTCTAGTTTCATATGCAGAAGACCTCACTAAATTTGCATTTGTGCATAAAAAGTTATTACAAAAAAAGTACAGTCTGGTCAGTTTGCCCTATTTTGTAGAAATTTACAATTTCATTGTTTATATCAATTCTTTCCTTCGTCTAAATTTTTAGCCAAACATAACCAATTTTCTGCACACCTTTCCCTATCATTTTAAATCAACAAATATCTACATATATTCATCATTTTCACATAAAAATACTGCACAAATAATCTGCATTTTAAGAACTAAATTCAGCTCCTTAAAATATAGCATTTTCATTTCAATTCTCTCCGAATACAAGTTTAAATTTTCTGCACACCCTTGCTCATATTTTATTTGGGTTACACCTAGACTCTAGATTATAAAATCATGCTAGAACATTAATTTAAATCATTCACACAAGGCCTCCCAATTTCCAGCAAAGTTCAGAATTTTTATTTACCTCAAAATGTTGATGCTTCAAGCCCAAATCAAGATCCCTTCACAAGATCAATCATTCCTCCAATTTCCTAACTCTCGGCCATACAAGATTTACCATTTTAGCTTTCTCCTTTTGAATCGAAATTAACATATGTTTTACTAGGATAGATGAAGAGTCTCTTACCTCAAAATGGTCGGCTGAACTTTGAAGAAAAATAGAAATTTTTTTCTTCCTTAAAGCTCTCGGCTGTCCCTTGGATTCCACCAAGCAAAACTCCTCAGTTTTGCTTGATTTTTGGATATGTTATAGTTGAAGATGTGAGGAAATGATCTATGTAATAAAATTTTGGTAGTGTAGTAGAAGATTCATGAGTTACCCTACCTTGAAGTTCACTATTTTGAGAGAAAATGCGAGGAGAGGTGTTGTGTTCTTGCTTGAATGTTCTCACGGTTTTGAAAAAAAAAATAAGTCTAAGTATTTTTAAGCTTTGTTTACAAGACTCCATTCAATCTTAGCCTTCCAACCATTCTCAAGATCAATCCTAGACCATTGGATCTCCCTCTTTCACAATAACTCTCTTGTCTTCAATTAATGTTGTGTCTCCCAACAACCAAGATCAAAGGTCCACAATTTAGATTTCATTTCTTGGGTAAATCCTCACCATTGATGTGTTTTCAAGAAGGCTTACTCTTTCACCCAATGAACAATGTTTTGTCTCCCTCTAACTAGATCCAAAGGTTCATATTCATTTATCTCTCTTCAATTAAATCTCCATCATTGGATTTATATATATATATATTTTTTAAAAGTAAATAAAATAATATATAAAAGAAAAATCTCTTCTCTCCTCACCCAAAATCGTCCATGTCACTCTCTCCCTCTCTACACTCTTTTGTTTAGTCTTTATTTAGGTAAATACATTTATTTAAATTACTTTTAAATTTTTGTAAATTATAAGTAAGTCCTTTGACTTATAAAAATTATAAATTGACCCCAAAAATTTTTTAAATTTCAAGTTAGACCCAAAACCTCATTTTAGGCCTAACTTAATTTATTTCGCATCAAAATGTGATCATTTAGTCATGCCGGGGCTCATTTCTGTCCGATTAAGGTTTTTTGAACAATTTTCTAGAAATCTCCGATTTGGCTCTACGAAGCACGATTCACTCATATTTGAAGTGTCTATACATTTTAGAGTCATTTTCATTACGTTTGGACCCTCTCTGGTTATTTTGAAAATTTTTAATTTTCGACGATTTTAGTCGAAATTCTCGAAAACGATTATATCAGAAAAATTTCTGAGTGAATTTTACACCATGAAAACATGATCAATATCATATATACATCGAGGAGAGCAGAATATGAAAGATACCGAAGAGTCGGTGTTACAACGGGATTGAAGCAAATCCCAAAAAGATACAAGCCATCCTTGACATGTTGCCACCTCGAACTCTAAAAGAGGTGAAACGCCTTACGGGTCGGATAGCGGTGCTAAACCGCTTTATGTCAAAGGTCAGAGAAAAGTACAAACCTATCTTCGACGTCCTAATGAGGTCTCAACGATTCGCCTAGACATCCGAGTGCCAAACGGCCTTCGAACAGCTCAAGGATTATCTCATGGATCCTCCGCTGCTTTCCCGACCAATCCCCGGTGAGAAACTCCATCTTTACATTTCTATTTCTGACCAGGCGCTTTGCTCTATCCTAGTGAGCCAGGACTCGATTTTTCAGAAACTAGTTTACTACATCAGTTGGATACTTAAAGAAGCAGAGGTCAATTACCAACCGGTTGAAAAAATAGCTTATACACAAGTCATTTCAGCCCGACAACTCCGGCTGTAGTTCCAAGCTCACACTATCATGGTACTCACTGATCTACCACTAAAGCAAATTCTCGAAAAAAGAGATACATCTGGCCGTCTAATCAAATGGAGCATCAACTAGGTGAGTTTGACATCCAGTATCTGTCCCGCCCAGCAATCAAGGGCCAAGCTTTGGCCGACTTCATCCATAAATGCATCTTCCCGATTACACCCGAATTCACTGATTGTCCCACAGAATGGTCACTACCAAATTGGACCCTACATGTTGATAGACCCTCTAATTCCTCAGGCAGCGGCGTAGGGCTCATACTAGTGGGCCCAGACAACTTCAAAGTAGAGTATCCTCTTCTTTTTTATTTCAAGGCCACCAATAACAGGCGGAATATGAAACTTTGTTGACAGGACTTTGGATTGCGGCCGAAATGGGAGCCCGAAGTGTTCCGGTATTCACCAATAGTCAATTGGTGGTCAAACAAATCGAAGGGGTCTATGAGACAAAAGACCCGATCATGGCCAAGTACCTGACTAAGCTGCGTGAAACGATGGCTAAGCTAGATAAGGTAGACATCCAACAAATTCCACGCTCAAAAAATGCGAGAGCCGATACGCTCTCCAAACTGGTCAGCTCAGATTCGGTCACCTTTAGTCAAACAATCTATATCAAAAGCCTTCCACATCCCAGTATTGATGAACCTGAAAGGGTCCTATCAGTGGATCAACCCCATAGTTAGAAAGACCCAATTAAAGCTTACTTAAGAGACAACCGATTACCTCACTCACCGCTAGAACCGATCAAACTGAAACGAAAGGCTGCTCACTATGCCATCATCGATGGGGTACTATATCGAAAATCTTTTATTCACCCTTATCTAAGATGCCTGACCCCGGAGAAAGGGAACTATGTCTTGCGGGAAATCCACGAAGGGATATGCGATAGTCACCTAGGAGCCCGGAATCTGGTCCACAAGGCTTTGCGACGGGGATATTACTGGTTAACCATGAAGAACGATTCTAGTGATTACGTAAAAAAATGTGACAAATGTCAATGATTCTCTTCAGTCCCTAAGGCACATTCTACTGAACTCAGCCCCCTTGTGGGACCATGGCCGTTTGCTCAATGGGGAATGGATATCCTAGGATCATTCACGCTAGCTACAGGACAGAGGAAATTTCTTATAGTGGCCATCGACTATTTCACCAAATGAGTAGAAGTTGAGCCACTGGCTCAAATAACCGCAACTAAGGCGTGGTTGTTATGTGGACTCACATAGTCACCCGGTTCGGCATACCTTATATCCTTATCACCAACAATGGGAAGCAGTTTGACAACTTCGACTTTCGAGAGTTCTGCACTAAACTGGAGATCAACCATCGGTTCTTGACGATTGCCCATCCACAAACCAACGGACTCACAAAAATCACCAACAAGACTATCCTCCAAGGGCTAAAGACTATATTAGACAAAACCAAAGGACGATAGGTAAATGAGCTATACAGTATCCTCTGGTCATACCGAACCACACCTCGAAAAACAACCGAAGAAACTCCATTCAGCTTGACATACGGAAATGATGTCCTCATACCAGTGGAAACTAGAATCCATTCATTTCGAGTGGCTCACTACAACTCTGAAAGGAATGAGTCAGCCTTGCGTGAGCACTTAGATTTGCTCCCTGAACTGCGGGGATCTATGTCTATTCGAATGGCCACATACCAATAGCAAATAGCGCGGTACTATAACCGACGAGTCAGAGTTCAAACATTCAAGCCAGGTGAACTGGTACTAAGGAAGGTGGAAGCCTCTGGTCAACTCCAACCCAGGGGCAAACTAGCTCCTAATTGGAAAGATCCCTATCAGAAACGTTCTGCAGTTCGCCAATCTAGATGGATCGGTCATACCCAGAACTTTGAATGCAGAGAAACTGCGAACCTACTATCGGTGAATCACGTCATCCCTCCCTCCGTAGAGGAACCTCCTTCCGAGTAAGCCCCTCGTAGTTTTCCTTTCGATAGTTCCATCATTCAAATTTTTAACATTTTCGTCTTAGCCTATCGAAGGGATCTATCTCTCTGAAGGGTCTTAGTCGCCCCGTTCAATCGAAGGGATCTATTTCTCCGAAGGGCCTTAGTTGTCCCATCCAATCGAAGGGATCTATCTCCCCGAAGGGCCTTAGTCGCCCCGTCCAATCGAATGGATCTATTTCCCCAAAGGGCCTTAGTCACCCCGTCCAATCGAAAGGATCTATCTTCCCGAAGGGCCTTAATCGCCCCGTCCAATCGAATGGATCTATCACCCCGAACGGGCCTTAGCCGCCCTTTCCTACCGATGGGATCTATCTCCCCGAATAGGTCTTAGCCGCCCTTTCCTACCGGTGGGAATTGTAACATTTATTGTCGAAAATAGTTAATTTGATAAGAATTGTAATATTTATTATATATTTTATCAAACTCCGTTACTTAGAAAGGGACAAAAAGTGATACACAGTTGAAAATATTTCGTAAGAGAGTGATGAAAGAATTTAGTTATGAAATTAGTCACGAATTTTAAATTTCGCGATGAACTTAACAACGAAAAATTTTCTGTAACAAATTAGCGACGAATTTAACCATGAATAATTTTCAGTTAGTCATGGATTTAGCCATAAATATCAAATTTGTCACTAATTTTAGCAACGAATAGCTGTTTTATCGCTAATTTTTGCGACGAATCTCAAGTTCGTCGCTAATTTTTGCAACGAACATCATTTTTGTTGCTAATTTTTGTGACGAATAGATTGTTCATCGCTAATTTTTGCAACTAACAAACTGTTCGTTGCTAATTTTTACAACGAATCTCATGTTTGTCGCTAATTTTTGCGACGAAGGTCTAGTTCATCGTTAATTTTTGTAAAAAATATAAGATTCGTCACTAATTTTAGTAACAAAAATCATGTTCGTCATTAAAATTAGCAACGAAAAAGCTATTCGTCACTAATTAGCTATGACTTTCACTACAAATTTATTATTCGTTGCTAAATTTTCCACGGATGGATTTTGTCCCTAATTTCGTCGCAAATTAGCGACGAAAGCTCTTTTCATGACTAAATTATCACAAAATAGCGACGAATTTTTTTCATCGCTAAATTCCGTCACTAGAACCGTGTTTTTTTGTAGTGTAAATTAAGTTACCCCATGCCTCTAGAGCTCAATTGATAGTGCTAAAGCTTGCCTCTTTGTTAGTAGATTCTTGGGCTTCAATGCAAGAGGACATCCATAATTGATTGATAATACAAGGGGAAGGCAAGAATCAAAATATTTCAAAGTGGTGAGAAGACAAATCAGAGGGCCCAGAGTCTTACAAAAAATGTTCAACTAGTGAGCCAACTCCAGTCATGGAGATACATTTCTTTATAAGAGTTTAACATAATATTTGTTTACTTTTGTGTATTAACACTTGTAAATAAGTTAATTGGTCACAACCTCAAATTTGACACTTTATTGATTGTGTTCTAATACCATGACAATGCCATATTTAAAGTAGATGTCAAATATGATTATAAAGTTGAAGTCAGTTGGTCAAAACCTCTCAAATGAATAACATGTACATGTTGTCACTAGATCCCTTCCCACTAGTTGGGAATATGAAAGTGTCATCTTTTAAGGACATTGATTATCATCTTGTTCTAAAGGATGAGCGACATGAAGTTATTAAGGTATCCGATCATGTTTGTTTAGCTGAATATATTAAGGTATTTCCTAGCCCAAAATAAAAGGGCAAGAGCAAGATGCTCAGGAATAAGAAAGGATTTAATGAGCCTTTTAAGAAAGCTTAGCCTAGTTCCAAGAAGAAACTAAAGGCAAAATGTATGACATCACTAAGATGAAATGTTATTCATACCATAAGATGGTGCACTTTACGCAAGACTGGACAGAGTAAATCAAAATAACATTATGCTATGAGCATCCTTATTTTTCTTATGTCTTTAGCATTGCATTAATGGTTGATATTTCTTCTTAGTGCAGATTGTCAGCATAAGAGCCGCATACCATCTAGCCAAGGATAGAGGATGATTTGTAGAGTACTAGCGACTTTCTTCTACAAGGAGATAGTTTTATGTTGGAAACAATACAATGATTGAAGTGTAAGGGATGCGTGAATGCAAGCTAAAGTTGCAAAGTGGACGAAACCTACTCGTGCATGATATAATGTTTTTGTTAGAGAAAATGAAATTTTACGTAGCAAAATGGGCATATTTAAAAAATTATTTATAACTTAAACTATTTCAATTTATCAAATCAACGACTCATCTTATCAGATTTATTAAACTCAAATATAGTATATAATATATGTATATATATATATGTATATATATTACATGCACATATACATAAAGAAATTCGTAGGAAAATAGAGGGGGTTATGAATTTTATACCTAGAGATGCCAATTCTCATGAGCCAAAATCAACTTTGCAAGCAAAGCGCCTCTAGTTCATCCACTAGAATTGTGAATTTATTGATAGATAATAAAAATTATTTTGTAATTGTGATTCAAGATTTAACATCGATTCAAATGCCAACACTAATAATCTCAAATATTTTTTTAAAAAAAATAACTCGATTACTTTCTTGTAATAGTTAAGAAATGAGATTTTTTAAAATCTCATTATCTATTTTTATTTTTCTTAAGAATCAAAAAATGTGTCTCTCTATAATCTATATCCATCTCTCTCTCTCTCTCTCTCTCTCTCTCTCTCTCTCTCTCTCTCTCTCTCTCTCTCTCTCTCTCTCTCTCTCTCTATGATTATGAAAATTCTCTACAAGAATGGTTATATCAAAATTTTTCTAAAACATTGTTATATTAGTTATTAGAAAAATCATAACTTTTATCATTAATGTAGCTTAATTGTTGCCGTCTTATGGAAAGGTAGAGAAAAAACATGTAAAGAAAGAGAGAGATTAGTCGTTTTTATAGAGAGAGGAGGAAAAAAGGAAATAAATAAAATAAATTATATAATTTATTTTCTTTTTTACTATTAAATTAGATTTTCCAACTTTTTCAAGACAACTCTTGTCAATATTGAGAGAATTGCGATTTAATATCTCATTTTCCTTTTCATATCAAATTTGAATTTTAAATTTAATTTAATTAAATTTAAATAAGTATTACTTATAGTTGACATGGCTACGATTTAGACCGGACCGTAAAACTAGAACAAACTAAACCATGGTTAATGGTTCAAAAAGTTGTTGACCGGTTTGTGATTCCTATTAGCTCTGGTTCTACTTTCTTATTTTGAAAAATCAAGAACTATGGTTTGAACTAATAGAGGGTTCTTTAAAAAATAATAATAATATAGATCAAATGGCAACTATTGATGATTCCATAATTTTATAAATATTGAAAAAATGATACTACTATTAATTTATCTGATGTTTATTACCTAACTTGTAATTTAGTTGTGATAGAATATTTTAATATTGTCTGAATTTTTGCAAAGTATTCATATTCCATAATTGCATTAAGAAAATGTTATTACAAGAAAGTTGAGTTCAAACTCCTCCTTCCTTTTTTCTTTTAATTTTTATTATTTATTTTATTTATTTGTTTAGTTTCGATTCTAATATTGGAACTGCAACCAGAATCTTTTGAAACTGATATCTGATTGCGACAAAGTTGGGATAGATTTTTTGTTGCATATGAATGTTTCAACTAATCAATACCCTATACCCAATAATATGAAACTTTTGACTCATAAAATTTTCACTCGCAATACGAGTATATAGTGGTGGTTTTGAAGATTCATCTACACATACTCAAGATTAGAGATATATGAACTACATATAATAGTAGAGTATTGATTTTTATTTTTATAATATGTTTTAAAAAATCACTTTATAGTCTCCTGTTTTGTGCTAGCACATGCCTAAGTTAATATTGATCCTTAATTTCTATCCGATGATCTAGATAAATCATTCTTGACTCACAAAAAACTCTCAAACAAAAATTTATACATTATAAAGTGCTTTGTTTCATGCTATGAACTTTAGATTAGAATAATATAACCATTATTTATACCTATTATATATACTGTTAACACGATTATATACATAAATTACATACATTGTACCAATAGAACTTAAACATGCATAAATAACATGATATAACTTTATCTACATGAAAGAAAACATTATCTACATATAGAGATGTCAAGTTATAATCTTTGTGCATACAAATAATAAAATTAATTAAAAATTATAATCTAATCCCAACAATTTGAAACTCTTTGACATGATTTTTTATGTGTTGCTTTAATTCTTATGAAGTCGTCGTGATTTACCTATTCTTATCTCTTTCCTACATCATTCAGAGGTTGATATTTTGCAGGCGAGGTTGAGGAGTGAGGAAATTTCAACATGCGAGTTCATTGAAACCAGAAACTTGCTAACTCAATCAAGTAAGGAATGAACTTTTGTATAACTATTGTGAAATAGAATAAAGTTTTTCCCCCCCAAATATTCAACTATCCACACCCATCCCATGTAAAATATTATATATATATATATATATATATATTTATTTATATATATATATATGTAAATGAGTTTTATCTTATTCATAGTTTCACTTTATGACTCTACTATGATTTCGAGTCTATAGAGCCAGCCAGTTCATTATATATTTATATATAATAAGATTACTTCATATGAGCAAAAGGAAGATCACATCAGGTATACACACCGTACTTGTATCTAAGACATGTCCACTATGATTTTTTTTTATTACAATGCTATGATTTGAGTGATTGAAACTCATGAGGGATTATAGATACTCTTTGTGAGGTGTATATAGATAGATTTGGGGCATCCCAAACATATTTATGACATGAGAAATAAAAAGGTTGTAGATTTTTATACTCATTTTGACGAAGACTTCTAGTATAAGCACCTGGCATGAAAATCCAAGAGAAAAGATATTTATAAAAGTTTTGTGTTGTTCATGTGATCATGTGTGAGCAGGAGACATTAGATTATAGAGTGCTCGTGATGGGTTGACCCAATATCCCTAACCTGACCCAATGAATTAATTTGTTAATTATATAGTGAGATATGATGATTAATTATCTTAAATAATTAACTGAATTTGAGTTAAACTTAAAAAGATTGTTGTTGTTATTTAAAGAACTCTTAATTGAAGTAAGAGAAGTTAACTAACATATTTTACAATTGTCTATGGAAAATAGAGTTTGGAGAGCATTTCTCTATTAGATAGTGTGAGACAATAAAAAGACTTTTTCCTTTTGGGTTTGGGTGCTCTTGGTCGTAAGACCAACACAAAGAGTCGAGTACACCATTTCTTTTAGAGGTAAGATTCTTCTGTTATAATTTATAAGTCTCTTGGTTTTGTTTTTCAACACCTCTCCACAAAATAAAATCCAAGAAAGAAGATTTGTTGTCTTGAAAAAGAACTCAAAGAGAGAAATTGTAACACCGACATTTTGGTATTCGTACAAGTATACTGTTCATGGAATATATATAAAATAATTCTCAGTTTACATATAGAGAGAGAGATTTTAATTATATTGATTTTCGATTTTGAGGTATGAAATTTGAAATTTTTGGGATATTTAAAGTATCCGTATTTCCGATTTGTAAAGTAAAGTGAGTATAAAAATATATATAGATGATTTTTTTTATTCATTTATTTATTTATACATTACTCATTTAATTATTTATAAATTTATTTATAAAAAGAAATATATAATAATAATAATAATAAAAAAGAGGAGAGATGAGCCAAAACGCAGCGTTTTGGCCCCTCCCCCAATCTTCGAATTAGGGCACCAAGCCCTAATTATTTTTCCCTAATTCCCCTCTCACTATACTCTCTCTCTTTCCCGTCTCACTCTATTTCACCGATTCCCTCTCCCTCCGCCATTGTCTCCGCCGCGCGATCGCCACCACTGCGGCCACCGCGAACCACCATAGCTCCTCTCCACCGCCACCTCTCTCTGTTACCTTCTGTCTCTCTATTTTGCTCTCTCTCTCTACTCCCTCTCTCCCGCGGCTCTCTCTCTCCGTCTCGATCTCACTCCGCCGCGAACAGCCGCGCACCCTCCTTCGTCTCTCTCCCTCACCGGCAACCTAGCCTGCTATTCTCCTCTATTTCACTATCTCTCTCTCTCTCCCGATCGTTTCCCTTCAATCTCTCGCGACCAAAACCTCCTTCGGGAGCCACCCTACGCACGACCACCTGTCGGTTTCCCCCCTCTCCCTCTCGCACGCATGACGGGCCATAGCCCCTCCTGCGCGTGCGCCAGCACGCGACTGCCTTGCGCGCCCGTGTAGCGCGCGATGGCTCCTGCGCATGCGGCTGCAATGCCCCTCCCCTTGCTCGCATGCTCGTGTGCCTTCTGCACTCTTTCGAGAGCCCACTGTGACCCTTTCACTATATAGGTAAAGGCCGGGTCTGCACTCATCTACTGCGAAGGTGAGGACCAATTCCTAGCCCTAGTTCTAGGGTTTTGAATTTTCTGAGTAATTAGGGTTAATTGCTAACATTTGCTTCGAATTTAAAACCATTACAGGTTGAGCTTGAAACCACTGGTGACTAGAAGCTAGGTCTGCAAACCGAGAAACCCTAGGTGAGGTAAAATACAAATTCTTTGGATACATTGGATGAATTTAGGGTAAATTAGAGTAAGAATGCATTGTATATGTTATGATGTATATTAGATTAGATTTGAATGCGTTATCTGACATTATACGTAATTGTTTAGGTTAAATAGAGGATTTTATATGAATTGGGTTGTTCAGGATGATAGAATCATATTGAGTTGATTAGAATGGTTTCTCTTGAAGTTTAATTTGATGTATGCATGAGAATAATTAGAAATTTGGGATTTGAATTTAAGAAATTATGCAGTCTTTTCATTATAAGTTGTCCTACATATAGGCAATCAAAATACTAATTCCGTATGATGAAAATAGACTTAAATACCTTGAAAATGACATATGGTTTGAAGAAATCGGATGAGAATCGAAAAGTGTATGATTTTTCAAAGATTTTTCAGTTCATAGGAAACTTATTTATTTTAAGCGTATTTCCAATTTTGATTGGTTTTAGGATTGAATCAGGCTTGATTTTGATTTGATTAATTGTTTATAAATGGAACGAAAGTGATGAAATGAGAATCTAGAAAGGTGATTGTGTAAATGTTTGATTTAAATCTTAAATGAGCACATATTGAGGGGAGAAACCCTAAGGAAACATATACAGAAAAATTTAGAACTTTGGGTATGAAATTTGATGGATTTTAATGTGATTTTGAGTGTTAAAATGTGGATTTGATGTATTTGTATGCATGCTGAATTTTGGATAGAGATTAGTGAGCATGTGGATGTAAAAATGTCTTGACCGAATCCATTGGAGAGATTGGGAATGACTCTAGTAAGCAAGATGGAGGTTTATATGTGTATGTAATAAGGTATAGAAAATGTATGCATATATATAGTGATATTGGTGTGTTAAAGTGATATGAAAATGTGCAATTGTAAAGAATGAGCAAAAGCATGTGTTTGTATTTATATGATAAATGTATAGAATTGTATTGCGGTATTGAAGAGAAAAAGTTGATAAAGAATTTTGAATAAAAGTGTGTTGGTGTATATGTTGACTCTTATGTGCGGCGAGAGATTCGATTGGTGTGAGTTTTGTGTAGGATTGGTTGAGTACCATTACTTGAGTCTTGTGGACATGTTGTAAGCATGAACAAAATATGAAGAGTTAAGGTAGTGGCTTAAAGGACTTGACTTGACATTGGAAATTTGAAAGTGAAGAACATGCATTTTAGCCAATTGAACAGCATGTAGTCTTTTAGCATAACTTTCTTTACACAGCTCCGAATGACATGAGGTTTTCTGCCTTAGACACTAGACATCCTTAGTTTTAAAAATGAAATAAGAAACCTCTTGATTTGTAAAGGTGTATTAGAAGTTATAGCCTATTTTCTATAACTGCGCAGGTTTGAAACTTACTGATTATATACATGCGTAAGTGTTGGATGTCTTGATCGAGGGGAGCACAGTTTCGACACTTGTTGTGCATTGTAGGGAGTGATTGACCCTCCCGTATACTGTGAGTGGGTTTTATTTCAATGTTTTCGTTTAATATGTAAACCCTACTTTATAACAGTTTGATAAATGAGCATGATTTATCGTGTGTTTAAAATGTTTTGATTGGTGTTGGAAATGATTTTTGTGAACCGATGGAGTGTCCAAAAATGTGGTTGAATTATGAAATATGCATCCATGTGGTTGAAATGTAAAATGTGTCATTTTATGATATATGTTGCATTTGGTTTGTGAACCTGATTTACGGCACATGTTTGATATGATATTGATATTGGCCTTGAGGGCTGTGATATGTATTGTTGATATTGATATTGGCCTTGAGGGCTGTGATATGTATTGTTCCGTAGCTACGAAGGACACCGTGAGAGGCGCTTGGGTGGCGTCCGGATATGCCTAGGCCTGGGGTATCCCACGAGTTGTCAAGATGATATTTATGACACGGTACTAGCCAGATTAAACCCGAAAGGGAGAGGATTTGGATACACTCTCCAAGTCTAGCACCTGGACAAGGTTCGTCGCCAACGCCAGGGTAGAGAGCACTTTAAATAAAATCGCATATAACACCCCCGGTGCGCCTGTCATAGGTCGTGGTAGACCTCTGTCGGGACATTTTCGGCTGGCAGCTCTATGATTTTAATGACAGCATTTTGGATGCATATTTGATTTGCTGATGCATGTTAATGATATATTGTTGAAATCAAAAGCATGATGATTTGAAATCTGATTTGTATACTTATGCTTTGACACTCCAGTTTCACATCCCATATTACACGATTACATTGACCCACTCACTCACTGAGTATTCTTCCCTGAATACTCACCCCTCCTCTTTCCCTCCCCAGACAGGATTATGGTGTTAGGGCAACGCATTTGGCTCTAGAGGCTTGATAGCTTGATGATGGATTTGGGTGATTCACGATGGTGAGATTTTAAGTTAAATTTGAAAGATGAATTTCGTATTTTATTTCGACCCTGCGAGGTCTTGTTGAGGTTCTTAGTTGGCCGTGTACTTATTTTGGGATGACTGTATAATTTGTATATATTTATTTGCGAAACTCTCATATTTCAATTGCATTGAGACAATTGTATGTATTTGAATAATACTTGAGAAAATTATTGTAAATTGTATAAATTTAGGTCCGCTCGGTGTGGCGGCTGCTCATGCTCTAGTTGGGCATGACAGTAGCGGTCTGTGGCTAGGGTTGTTGATAGATTTTATAGCCTTGCGTTGTTCTGGATGTCGGCTTTGGGAGTTATTGGTTTTGGAGAGGCCGGGATGGCCATTTGATTTATTTTCAGAATGATTTTAAATTATACAGATATACAGGTTCATTTGTACATGGGAGACCTCCGATTTATGGGGAGATTCTGCCCGATTTTCTGTAGAAATACAGTCGGCATCCAGGTCAACGGGCGGCTGTTCACGATTTCCGATTCGGGGCGTGACAGAAATCTTCAACAACCATAGCAAACTAAAGACAATAATGCTCATAGGTGTCATTTTGTTGCTTACAAGATATTGAGATGCTCTAATTGTTTTTAGTGTGTGAGAGAGAGATTCAAAACTTGAGCTTGTTACTACTAGACTTGCAAGAGGAGCACATGGAAAGGGCCTGTGAACAAAGAAAAAGAGGAGGAGAAGAAGAAAACACGTTGAAGAATGATCTTAAACATGACATATGAAAAAAGAAAAACAATATATTTTTTCCTATTGTAAAGTTGCATGACAAACCTAATACATGCTTTAATTCAAAAATATGAACCAAAATAAGCGAAAACGAAAATTGGAAATTTAGAGTTAACTCCGACCATACTCTTGTTCTTCACTTCCGACGAATGTAAAAACACCCAAATAATTCTTGGAATATGCATAAACCTTCTAAACCCTTAATTTCACTTAATAGATGGTGTGAAGTTTAAAAATTCGAATTTAAGGACCCAATACACTATGAGGAGGTTTATATAAGCTCTCAACTATCAAAAAGCCTTTAAAATCTAATAATTGTCACTCTAATTCATTACTAGACGTTTTGAAAGTTTAATTAAAAATTTAAAAATGAAAAACAAAATTAATTGCGTAGAGGTTTGAATGGGATACTAAAATCCGGCCAAATGCATCCAAATTCAAATCCCCTCAATTTTTTTTATCACATTTAATACTTTTTCGGTTATATTTTTCCCCTTTAATTCTTGTTTCAATACTTTGAATGCATTGAATTTATGAGATTTGAATTTTAAAAATTTCTAACATTCTCCCACTTAACCAAACAAACCAACTTGAAGTCAAAATCAAGTCAATTTTTTATGAAAATAGAGTACATGAGTCACGGCGATAAGTTCTCTAAAAGTTAGTATTATCTTCCGTGTATCATAATATATTTTATTTTCTAACCTTATGGTAACATTTGATTTATGAATAAACACTACATTTATTTGGATTCAAATTTGATAAATTTATCTCAAAACAGAAAAATATATATACAATTTTATTGAGAAAATTCAACTCTGAGTTTCATTTAAATATGGCAATAAGCTCATATTTACAATATGATCTCTGAACCTATTTGGTGGCATGCCTTTGGTTAAGAGATCAGTCAACATATAATCAGTGCTAATGTGTTGGATTGTAATTTTATTTTCCAACACTCTTTCCCTAATGGCTGAGTACTTTATGTCGATGTGTTTATTCGACTACCACTTTTATTATTTTTAACAAAAAATACAGTAACTGAATTATCACAAAAAACACATAATGGTTTAGGTATAAAATCTAAAACCTTAAACCCGGACATGAAACTCTTGAGCCACACCGCTTGTGACGTACCCTTAAAACATGTCACAAATTCAGCTTCCATAATAGAGGTAGCAGTCAACGTCTACTTAGCACTCCTCCACGATACAACTCCGTCGACCATTATAAAGATGTAACCTGGCATTGATTTCCTAGAATCAATACAGCCGGTAAAATCTGAATCTGAGTACCCGACTACTTCTGGACTGTCGGTTCTTCTATATATAAGCATGTGCTTCTTGGTGCCTTGCAGATACCTCAACACCTTCTTTACAGTCTTCCAATATTCCAAACCTGGGTTACTCTAATATTTACCTAACATCCCCACAGCATATGCTATATCAGGTTTTGTATAAACCTGTGCATACATGAGACTTTCAACAATAGAAGTATACAGATGTCAGTCATTTGTTCCCTTTCCAAATCTATATTAGGGCATTGGTCCAAATTGAACTTATCCCCTTTGACAGTCGAAACTATACTTGATAAACAGTTCTTCATCCAGTATTTCTTAAATACTTTGTTGATATAGGTCTCCTGAGATAGTCCTAAAACCTTATTGGATTTATCACGATATATTTTTATGCCGATAACATAAGATGCATTATCGAAATTCTTCATCTCAAAGTTCTTAGAGATGAACTATTTTATTTCATACAGCATCCTCTTATCATTGGTGGCAAATAGAATATCATCCACATACAAAACAAGAAAACAAAACCTACTCCCACTAATCTTGAGGTATATGTATTGATCCACAATATTCTCTTCAAAACCAAATGAAGTGATTACATTGTGGAACTTTAAATATCACTGACGAGAGACTTGTTTCAACCCATATATAAATTTCTTTAGTTTGCACACCAAGTGCTCACTACCACAATAGGAAAATCCTTTAGGTTGACGCATGTAAATCTCTTCCTCTAGTTCCCCATTAAGGAAAACCATTTTCACATCCGTTTGTTGCAACTCTAAGTCGAAATATGCAACAAGTGACAGAATAATACTGATGGAATTTTTCTTAGTTACCAGAGAAAATATCTCCGAGTAGTCAATTCCTTCCTTCTAGGTAAATCTTTTAAAAACGAAACTGGTTTTATATTTCTCGATATTGCCTAATGAGTCAGTTTTAGTCTTGAATACCCATTTACATCTGATGGGTTTTACCCCATCTAATAACTCTATAAGATCTCAAATTTCGTTGCTCCTTATGGAGTCTATCTTATCTTTTATGGCATTCAACCATAAATTTGAGTCCTTATAACTCATGGTTTGTGAAAACATTTACAGATCCTCTATGGCTCTAACGTTATAATACTCTTGAAGATATACCACATGGTCATCAAATATAGCTGACATTCTTTCTCGAGTAGATCTCTTTAATATTGGTTCAACATTCTTCATAGGAGAAAATTGACCAACTTGATCTTGGTCAGCTGTTTGTGGAATTTATCGGTTGTCACCCATACCCTAATTTGTGTCCATAGGCACTTGAAGGTCATTTTGGATGATAACTAATTTAGTATTTGAACTTGATAGGATACTTAATGAGTTCTTTTTAGGAGATAACTCTCGAAAGTGATCCCTCCTATTAACCAAGTCATTTTTTAAAAATCTAACATTTATAGATTCCACAAACCTAGTGTGGTAGGATGGATAATAAAACCGGTATCCCTTGAACGTATCGGCATAACCGATAAAGTATCCACTCACGATCCTTGGGTCCAGTTTCTTTTCTCGTGGATTGTAAATCCTTATTTCTGTAGGACAGTGCCAATTGTATACATATTTTAAACTAGATTTCAAACCCTTAAATAACTTGAATGAAGTTTTGACTACAGTCTTGGTTGGAACCCTATTTAAGATGTACACTATCGTCTTAATAGTTTCAATCCACAAGAATTTTGACAGTTTGGAGCTATCCATCATACTTCTAACCATATCAAATAAGATTATATTCCTTCTTTCAGCTACGTCATTCTAGTCGGGTGATCTAGACATGCTGTATTAGGAAACGATCCCATTTTCCTAAAAGAACCTTACAAATAGACCTGGCACTTATCTATCCTCTGTATACCTTATATAGTATTTTCTACCTCTATCTGACCTCACGATCTTTATTTGTTTACCGCATTGTTTCTTTATTTCTGTCTTAAAAATTTTAAAGGCATCCAATGCGTCATCCTTATAGCGAAAAATATAGAGATACATGTATCATGAATAGTCATGTATAAAACAGATAAAATAGCTATGACCATACGAGTATGTTCTTGGAGTACAAATATCTGTATGTATAATCTCAAGCAATTCTGAGCTCTCCCTAGCACCTTTTTTAGTCTTGTTGGTCTGCTTTCCCTTAATACAGTCCACACAAATCTCAAAATCACTAAAATTTAGGGTATCAAGTACCTCATCCTTTACCAACTTTTCAATTCTCTTTTATGGAGATGTGTCATAATCTCCGTTGCCACAACATGGAATAATTTTCCTTAATGACACTTCTCTCAACCCCTATATGTGTTATATTCATACAAACATTATCTTGTAAAGCAATAGTATACAATTTATCTAACAATGAACCATAATCAATGACATTTAAATTATAAAATAATGTCATTTTACAACTAAATTGGAAAGAGTAACTGAATTGTACAAGTTTTAAAATGAAAATTTTCTTAGAAAACTTAGGTATATAGAATACTCTCTCCAATTTCAAGACTTGCCCACTTGCCAGAATGAGTTCGCAATCGCCAATGCCTTTTACCAGTGAGCTTATCTTGTTACCCAAATAGATGAATTGTTCACGATCCACTGGCTATCCTAGCTTTTGCAAGCCCTACAACACATTTGTAATGTGTATGATACAATCAGAATCAATCCATCATGTGTGATGAAAAACCTCAGTCATACAAAATTCATATCAAATTAATGAGATTTCTGTATCTTTATTCTCAAATCATTGCTTATGTTTGACGCAATCTTGTTTCATGTGTCCTTTCTTTTTTCAGAAAAAACACTTGGACTCCTTCTTTGTGTTCATTTTTTATTTTGTACATTTTGGTTCGGCTTGAACTTGCCTTTCTTTTTTCCTTACATAGCCAGATGTGCACTTTCAGAACCCTATTTTATCTCAATCAATAGTTTTCCTTCCTCCTGCACACATATGACTATCAATTCGTTGATAGACCATTTTTCCTTATATGTATTGTAGGAGATCTTAAAAGGACCGTAGGGTTATTGGAGAGAGTTCAGAATAAAGTACACGATGAAGGACTTGGACATCTCAACCTCCAGGTTCTTTAGTTGAGTCGCAATGTCCACATGATGTGCTCGTGCACACCATGGACAGTACTGAGCCTTATGGAGGAGAATTGCATAATGAGGATACTGGTCAAGGATTTCTCCGATACTGCAAATTGTTTATCTATAGTCTTAAGAAAAACACGGATATTGGTATGCTAGTTGATCGAGCCACGAATATTAGTCGAGATTTTACTCTTTATGAACATGGTACTTTAATGATTAAATCACTCCCAACGTTCATAAAAAGTTTTATCAGTCTCGAAACTAGTATCAGTTACCAGAGGTGGCTCGTCTTTCCGAATAGCATAGTCAATGTCCAAGCAGTCCAAATAGAAAAACACAATTTCCCTCTATTCCTTATAGTTTTCTCCATTTAAATTGGAAAAATCGGATTTCAAATATATAGTTTGGAATACTGTAAAATAAATAAACATGTTTATTAACTATATGTGATTCATTTAATATATGTCTACCAATGCAAATACATAAAAATAAATTTATGACATAGAAATTGCCTGTGAACTAAATTTCTAATTCTATTAAATTTATTTGATCTTATGATAAGATTTACCAAAATAACTCATTCACTAATACCTGTGGGCTAATTAGGAAACTATCAATAGTTAATCTTTCGTTGATCACCTTATACTTCTCTACTTGGCCCTATAAGACGATCTCTCTAGTGCACCAGGTAAGTTCCCAAGTAGATAGTGGGTCACATGGAATCGCTTAAGAACCAACCAATCTTAAACTTATCATTGTCTTTTTTACAGAACTAGTCTAAACATACATTAAATCAACCGCACTTATAGTGTTACATAGAAAAGAGAATTTAACCAAATAGACTATTATTAAAAAATAACTATTTTGATAGCTTATCTCTAATTTCATTATTTTCATGCAATAAAAATTCTTGTAGGATAAAATTAATTACATAAAAATAATTTTTATGATAAATTATCTTTTTTTCTAACGTGATCATGCCTCATATATAATTTTCTACTTAATTATGGTTGCTGTAACTAAACTTTAATTAATTTAAAAATTATATTGATCACAAAAATATTAATATCACTTAATTTTGTCATACCAAATGTATAAAATTAAAAAAAATGCAACCAAAATACTTAATGCATTTTATTAATTTCATACGTTCCCTTCATATACAAAATTATGTTCAAAATTAATTTTATGCACAATTTTCTAAAATTTGGGCTTCATTGATATTTTAAAAATTTTGGGATTTACCGAAAAATTTTGAAAATTTTTCAACCTAAAATTGGATATATATATATATATATATATATATATATATATATATATATATATATAATTTTTCTAAAGGACCAATGTGTAATAATTTAAAGTTTATTGGGTATTCAAAATATTATAAGGATTTGATTGAAATAAGTTAAAAAAAATGAAAAAATGTGTATGGCGAGAGTCGAACCCAAGCGCCCAAGTGACCACAACCACCAGACCATAGCCAAGGCATTTATAGATTTCCAATTTTTTTTTATTCTTTTCTATTTGTTGTACAGTAAACTCATCGCCTTCACCCGAAAAGTTGGATGAGGGTTCCTACCTGGTTCTTGTTCATTTCGATAGATCTGAATGCTGAAAAACTATCAGAAAGTGTAAAAATACTCCAAAATAATGTTTAAATAATATAGTTTTAATCGCAATAATGCAATGATTTCAATTTGGAATCAATTTCTCGAAAACATTAAGATTTTTGACCCAAATATTCAAAAATTCAAAAATCCTAATTTTTGAAAAATTTTGAAATTCGTTAGAAAACATGCAGATAAAGGCAAAATTAACTCTGATACCAAATGTAAGGTTGCATGACAAACCTAATATATGTTTTAATTTTAAAATATAAGTCAAAATAAGCGAAAACGAAAATTGGAAATTTAGCGTTACCTCCGACCATACTTTTATTTTTCACTTCCGATGAATGTAAAAATACCAAAATAATTTTTGGGATGTGCATAAATTTTCTAAATCCTCAATTTCACTCAATAGATAGTGTGAAATTTAGAAATTCAGATTTAGGGATCCAATGCACTAGGAGGTGGTTTATATAGGCTCTCAACCATTAAAAAGTCATTAAAACCTCATAATTGTTACCCTAATTCATTGCTGAACATTATGAAAATTTAATTAAAAATTCAAAATGGAAAAATAAGATTAATTGGTAGAAATTTGAATGGGACACCAAAATCTGTCTAAATGCATTCCAATTCAAATCCCCTCAATTTTTTATCACATTTAATTCTTTTTTTATTATATTTTTCCTCTTTAATCCTTGTTTCAACGTTTTAAATGTATTGAATTTATGAGATTTGAATTTTAAAAATTTCTAACACCTATAGCATACTAACATAATCCGTCAAATCTAGAAATTAAAAATAATTTGGAAGTGACTCAAAAATAAGAATTTTAATCTTTATTCTTATAATTAAGATTTTGCTAATATTCTTGTGCAACTAAGTGTAATTATGTCTCATCTTTTATTGAAAATGAGTTGACATGTGAATAAAATTGTGGGAAGTATATAAAAGAAATGACCATGGTGGTTTAATTTATTTTGAAATCGACAAAGAAGTTGAATTTTTGCGTTCATTCGTTTCTCGAGTTTTAATAAATGTAAATTGCATATTTTTTTCTTCCACAAAGACCTTATAATTTGTAAATTGCATGGTGGTTTGGAACCAAATGAACTCTACTTTATATATATATATATATATATATATATATATATATATATATATATATATATAATTTGTGAAGTTCATTCCTAAATTCAAGTTTTCTTTTTGAAACGAAAGATAAGATCTAAAATTTATTTAATTCTACGAAACCTATGAATTAGTAAAGAAAATATAAACCTTGGAAATGAATTCTATATACCTAATTTTAATTCTCAATTATCTTTTTATTCTAATTAATTGTAAAAGAATGGAAATTAAAAAATATTTAAGTAAATAGTAACATTAAAAAAATAAATTTTATTTTTTATTTTTTATTATTTTAAAATTCAATATATTAAGCTTTGGTTTTAAATAGAAGAATTTACTCTATAATTTATCCGAAGTGAAATCCAGGTTAAAGTTTGAGATGGGATATGTGAGTTATTTGTTTCCTCCACAACGTAATCTCACTTTTGACCGCGTTCGCATTACTGTGTTTTATAGTTTGCCCCTTCCCCTTCTCGCATCTTTTGATTGCCTTGGGTAAGGCAAATTCTAAGTATTCAACATTATTTATAATTAATATACTATTTTATAAGTTGGTCGAATATTTAACATTCGATTAATACTATTTACATTAGTTGGAGTATACTGCGCTATGCGCGGTGCCCTGTAATTTAGAAAATATAGTATTTAAAAGAAATTATAATTGTTGTAGAAGTATTAATTTTTAATCCATCACATTTCTTTTAATTTGTCTATTGAATTGATTAAAATAAAATTGAATTAATGGAGAGAAAATGTGAGTGGAAAATTGTGTTTGAATGTTAAAAGATAATAGTAGTTAAATATTGTAGAGTGTTTTAAAATTTGACAAAAGTATAATTTTTGCTATAACTTTAAATAAATTTGAATGTTTATATAATTGTCAAGTATTATAAAATTTGTCAACAGTACATGAAGAATTATGTTTAATTTTGTTTTTTCTAATGTTGTAAATAGGTTCTTTGCGTGAGTTTTTTTTTTCCTTGTTTTTTTTAGAAAGCAATTTGAGATATATTTCTTATTAATGCAACTGTGACAATGTTAAAAGTACAAAGATATTATAAGATAGGATGGAATTATAAATCTTAATACAGACGATATTTATGGTAGAACAATGCTAACAAGATGAAGGATATAAAATAAATATGTGCGACATGTTAATTTTAAAAGGCAAATATAGCATAGGATTGGACAATTTTAATGTAGCTTTAAGCCGTAAATAGTTTTAGTGTTGCATAAGAAAGGTTAGAATTATTTATAAGAGAAATCTATAAATCCGATCCATAATATTTGAGAATTCAACAGATTTAGTTAAAACTTTTAGTGTAACAAATTCAATCTTAAAAGTTTCAATTTTTAAGAATTTTAGAACTATTAACAGAAAAATGACATGAATTAACGATCGATTCATTGTTATATTAATGATATTTCAGATCTGTAGTGAAACTAAATTTTTATATAAGAAATTTGATTGGAAAGTTAAGTAATAAAATAGTGGGTTAACCATTAATTCACGGGTTTTTTTTTGGATTAAGTATGCTAAAATTCATTAAAAAAAAGTTTAACATTAAGAATTGAATCTGGCGCATTTGAAACTTTAGAGATTAAATCTATCAAATCCAAATATTGGGTATTAAATGTGTTGATTTGTCTATTTAATGTTTTGCTAAAGAGCACTCCCTTTTTTCCAGGACTTCTTGTTTTTTTCCCCATGGCCATTACACATGGTCGTCCATACCATAACGGTGTTCCCACAGACTTATAGGTAAAGGAACAGTCCAGTGGTTCCTAAAAAGCATTTTCTATTAAAGTTGTAAGGAAATCGTTTGGTGGAGCTGACACAAAAGATTTGTTCTTGAGGCATAGCTTCTATACAATTATTATGTGTGTTTTTTACATTTATGTATCCACATGTATCAACATTCAAAGAAGAATGATTTAGATTGGTTATGGGAGCCTATTCACGTTTTTTGGCTCTAGACTTTCTTAGCAACCGCAAAAAATCTTTTTTTCTAGTAACATTTCAACATAATGTTTTTGACATTTTGCATTTCTGTCCATTTATGGACAAAAACAAAAAGAACCTGATTCACAAGAGAGGAACGGAGAACAAATAATAACGCATAACTAATACATTGAACAAAAATGAGAATAAAAAATTTGACAAAGAAAAGGGCCACTACTCATAGCATAAAAGAACGACAATATTATAAATTGTGCTAGGGCGAGAATTATAAGAAAAATGGCATACTACTCGTAACACAAAGTTTCTATAAACAAACATTGATATTAGTAAAAAGCATAACAGTAGAACTGTAGACTGATATTATTAAAAGAAAGTATATTCTCATGTATTCAAATAAAGTGCAATGGAAAAATAAAGGGAACAAAACATTTGGTAGAGATAAGTAAAATCTCTTAGAAGCATCTCAAAATACATGCACAACATCACGACACAAAAAAAAAAATCATATTTTTAGCAACAACATAGAAAAGAAATAGAGCACATCGTAAAAGGGTTCCAAGGAAGGTAATAAAATTATTTAAACTAAAAGAAAATACAAACAAACTTACATGTAATTGGAAAGGGCTTCAATAGCTAAGTGTTTGCAAGGGAAGGGCAAAGAGCGTAGAGTTTATATGGAGAAGCTTACAACATATTTAGGCAATCTCAGGTTACAAGTAGAGACACAAGACATATGTAGATAAAAGTGCAAATATATTTTACGACACACCATGAAAGAAAGGTACATTCTAACATAGCAAAAGAAATAAAGGAAAATGATGTTAGACAATGTTCGATAAATCTAAATTTCATTAGTTTCTCACACCCAGACTCATTTATAATGTTATTGTTGATGATGAGTCATCACATTCGAAACACTATTTATGAAAAAAAAGAAGGTAATTGTATACTAAACCTCCTAAAAATTGTTTTCGACACATAATCTATATCTAAGACCAATATAAATGGCTGGCAAGACAAGATGCAATGCTTCTGTCCATCAAATTGTAGGCAATTTATATGAATTTCAGCTTTTGGCTGGACAAAAAAAAATCTCAAATATTCCAAATTCAATTGAGCAATAACAAATCAACAATCATATTTTTTTATATTTTACTATAATATCTAATTAGCACTCAATAGTTTGAGTAGTTTCTTTCTAACGTTCCAGTAACAGAAGTAGTAGTTACCTTAAACAAGGCCAACTGTGAGCAAAATCACAACAAAATACCGCAAATCCAAAAAGTGCAACAATATCCAACAACAAAACAACTATAAGGCATCTTATAGGGATTGATTGATTTAAAAATAGCAAATTACATAATTAAAATCCTAAATGCATCAATGAAAAAAATAAGTGATCATTCAAAGCAAGTTAAAAGACATTAGATTTAAGAGGAAAGCTGATAAAATCAAATGTTGCAGATGTCGCATATTCACCATCCTTTCAACCTAGCTATCAACCAACATAATCATAATAGTTTTTTCCTCAATTAACAACCAACAGAAGAACACATTTAAAGAATGCGCGACAACATCTTTTGTTGTTTTTTTAAAACAAAGAATTATTTCAAGACTTGGTAGTGTACTTACTAAATGAAAATCAGGCAGTAAGAGAATGTAAGTGTCATCTTCTTAAGTTTTACCTATTTGTTTGACCTCTATCTTGTTAGTTGGCATATGCCATCTCAATAGATGTCATGCTGCAAGCTTTTCATAGACTGAATAACAATAGAAACAAGCATCAATCCACAAGCATTTTAATATACATAACATATTAATCAAAATAGAATTTCGCTCCCTATGTCACGAACACAAAAATTCAGCAAAAAGCTTCTTTTAAAATCACAAAATTCAAAGAGAGATTTCCACAATTTTGAAATCCAAAAAGAGTCTTAAATAAATTATGTGGCTTGGTAATTCTATAAGTATTAAAAATAAATAAATAAAAGACCGAAAAGAAACAATTTCAACAAAGAAAAATATAGTTCAAAACTGTTCTAATGTTGATTCTAGTGTCTAAAATTTAAACCACTTGGACAATTATTTTGTAGATTCACATACATACCTCAATAAAATAAGGAAAAAAACACTTGTCAAATATATAAGCATCTTCATTTAAAACAATATTATCTAAAAGAGTAAGACACTACATTAATTCCTTGACTTAATGACGCTAATCCAGATAGAGAAGGCAATACATTCACAAACAAATCCACAATGAGAAAATCATTTTTTGTCACTCTACTTGCAAAAAATTGGTCATTTAGCAAAAACACTTAACAACGCACAACCACCAAAGTGAAAGATTGCAACAAGAATAAGTAGCAATCTCAATAGTTAAAATCATTCTGAGACTGAAAAGAACAGGTCAGATCCAATATGCATCCAAACCGTTATTCTTCTTATCTACAAACTACCATGGATTGTATTCAAATTCATGCAATAAGGGTTGACATAATCCTGGGACAAAAATTTTCTTTAAACATTATATAGGAAGAAGAAGTGCTCTTTAGCATAGGACTAAGTTCACTACTTGGTGTTTTTCTGCACCTAACCGAATGAATTTTCTATTTAACAAAAATAAAAGGTGCAGTGCTAAAGGCTCAATGAATGATCGAAAAACAAATGATCGCAAAGCTGAACATATGACCGCATAGCAAACAGTAACAGAAGTAAGCTAAATGACCGAAAAAATTCTTTCGACAATGGCAAAGGCCAAAGACAAGTTGGATGTCCACTAAGCCAAAAAAACAAAACAGTAAAATAAACACAACTAATGGATGGTACGATGAACACAAGACAAGAAAAAGAATAATGTAGCAAAGAAACAGCAGCATTTTTAATTATAAAATCTATTTCCACCACAAAACTAAGTTTACACTAAAGATAATATAACAAAGAAGCATAACAAATAAAGAATATCAGACAGATGAACCACACATTAATCACAAATGGGGGAAACAAAAGAGAGAGAACAAATCCAATAGAAGACAGACGAAGGGCAAAATGCACAAACGAAATATCGGAGACAATCAAGATGGAAGAAAAAGAAGAAAAAAAGGCAAAAAGATTATTAAAGAAGAAAAAATACATACACATGTATACGAAATTGCTAGGGGAAAAAAAGAAACTTACCATCGTGATCACTGTGTCAAACAAGGGTTGCATCCCAACTTTGCAGAACATTGTTATGATCTGCTAAATTGGTCTTCAATGCATTCAATGTATCACTTTTTTTTTTTTTTAAAGAATGACCCAAAAAATATACATATATTATAAATCAAATAAACTTTTTTTTTTCCTGAGAAACCCATTATAGCTCTTACCATTATACTCAAGAATCACAAGCTACAAAACCCAACTCATCAAATAAATTTTACTGAATAATAGACTTAAAACTCCCCCCAAAAAAAAGGTTTGAACTGTTAAAAAAAAATCAAATTTGCATACTTGGCTCAGAAAATGTTATGACGCAAAAAAATTCAAGCAAAACCCATGTATTGAAATTGCTCAATCACTCAAGTCAACAAATGAAAAACCCTTCAATAATCCCAAAAGAATCAGAAAAGAATAAAACAAAATTGAGACCTTCAGTGTTGCCATAGAGGGTGGAGAAGAGGATGAAGACCAGAATCAAGAACAACAAAGCCAAAGCCGAAGCAGAGATCGTCCTTACGAAGAGCTTCATGCATCCCCCCTCAAAAAAAAAACTTTAATTCATCACTTCTACCAATTCCTTCACCAAGAAAATCAATTTACCCCTGTCTATCTCTGGTCTCTCACTCTTCAATTTGGTTTGACTTTAGCAATATTGACCCACGAACTAAGGCCTCTAGGAGAACGCGAGCGGTTTGGGGAAATGGAGACTTGAGGCAGAGGATGAGAGAGGAAAGATAGAGAGACTCTTATTAGTCAAATGAGAACCGATTCATGCCAGCATTGTTAAACCCATTGTGAACACCTTTTGCGAATACTAGACTGGAAGTTCTCCTAGAAGAAACACGAAGACCCAACTGCTCCAACACATGATCTTTCAAAATTTCCTTAGAACCTCAAAAAACATACACCTTGGAAATATCTAAAAACCCTAATTCATGAACCTGAACTTGAGTCTCGAACGAAAGGAAACCCACAAGGGCGTACTTCGACAACAAACTAATTGCCTACTGAATAGCCGATTTCACAAACCCTAATTCCTCCTCAATTGTACAAGTATCCCGAATGAAGAGGAAAACCAAAGACAGTGTGGTCGGCTGTACAGATTGGAGAGATTCAGGGTTGGAAATAGAGTACTGGAGGGTTGTGTATTGAGGGTATAATTTAGCAGGAACATTAATCTTAGAGATCATGGAATAATGAGGAGGGAAGTGATTGCGTTGAAAATAGAGAAGGCAGATCCAGATCTTGGTCGTGAAATCAACGCAAGAAAAGGGATTAAGGATATCGGAGCAAGTCTTGGAGTAATGCTCCAAACTAACGCAGAAAAAAAATTAAAACAACACTGGATGGAAAAATATTCCATTTTTAGCACCCACATATCGGATTTTGAAAACCCGACATATACTATTCACGTGAATAGTGTTATGACGGATTTTCAAAATTCGACCTGCACAGTACTGTTCACGTGAACAGTATCATGATGGATTTTCAAAACTCGACATGGATACTGTTCACGTATTACTAATATCGAGTTTTGAAAATCCATTATGACACTGTTCACGTGAACAGTGCATGACGGGTTTTCAAAACCAGACATGTGGATGTTAAAAGTGAAATTTTTTTCCATCTAGTGTTTTTAAAATTTTTTTTCTCACGTCAGTTTGGAGCATTACTCCAAGTCTTGCATCGGAGAGGATCATAGGAGGTCGGGAATGTCAACATGAGGACGAATCAGAGAGATCAATGCTGCGATTGGTATCATGCACTTGCTCACTTCCACTTTGGTGCATGGCCACACGTTCCATGTCATTCGAACTCCATTGATTCCTTCTAGATCTGTCATCGCCATCTCCGACATGGCTACTTAACAGTTTTTGGTTAGGGTTAACTATTCTAGAATTTAGAGAGACATACGAAGAGAGAGAGAGAGAGATCTGTGAGTGAGGTGGCCGCAGGATGAGGAGTGGGAGTGTGCAGCTAGGGGAGAGAGAGTGTGAGAGAGGGGAGTCATTGGATTGAACGAACATAGAACAAATCTCAACCGTCAGAGCATGATCAAAACCACCCCACTCACAAATTATTTATCTATATATTAGAGATTGATTAAATTTTTAAAATTCGATCAATCTATGAATAATATTAATCGAGTATGTAAAATTTAACTAATTTATGAGTAATATTGATCAAATTTTGAAAACGCAATAATCTTAAATTAGAAATTATTTTATTTTATTTTATTATTATTATTTTTTCGGCGTCGAAGGTTCTTTTAAGAATTTTTTTTTTTTGTTTAATTTGTCTCTGCGTTGGCCATCGAGCATCTGCATATGGTTTGTGGAGTTGAAAACCCTAAAATCTCCTCTTTTGGGTTGTGACTGTGATATTGTGGCCATATCACTTCGAGCAATCAGTCTGCTTCTCTCGTTTCCGAGTTGGTGACGAAGAGAAAACCTTAGAAATTCTGTTTATCGACCATTAGTGGAATCTAAAGATGGGAGCCACCCGAAAACTACAGGGCGAGATAGACCGGGTTCTGAAAAAGGTTAACGAGGGCGTGGACCTCTTCGATAGCATCTGGAGTAAGGTTTGCCTCTTTCTTTCTCCTTCATTTCCATAATCACTTCCAATCTCTTCACTGATACCGTGGGTAATGGGTTTAGGTCTATGACACCGACAATGCCAATCAGAAGGAGAAGTTCGAGGCCGACTTGAAGAAGGAGATCAAGAAATTGCAAAGGTACAGAGATCAGATTAAGACATGGATACAATCTAGCGAGATCAAGGATAAGAAGGTCAGTTCCGCTGTCTTTATTTTATTTATTTTTTTCTTTTGAACGCCTCGAGTTCCACGTTTTTTGAAGGTCAGTTTATTGTCAAACACACCTTCTTATGCCTTGCGCAATTGTAAAACAAATGGAGAGAATTCAAAGGAAGTTCTTGCTGGCAAATTGGGAGTTGACTCACAAGTTCAACCTAGTCATGCAGGATTTAGTCAAGCACTTTTTGGAGTTGGATATAAGATCTTTGTTTGAGTTCTGGAAGTGACTTGAGGTTTTTGGTTGAAAGAGACCACCTTTATGGGGTGGTTAACTTGGGAGATATGGATTTATTTCTTGGGTGGAGGAAGAAAAACATTGTCCAGGGTGGTCTTGTTGAGGGGTAGGGAGATCTGACTGAAACTTTACTCTTGGTTTTAGAGTTTAGCTTATAGTGGAAGTTTCGACCTTTTTTTGTTGGAAGTATGACAATGGTGCAAGTCTATTACCTTAGACTTTTTTTTTGGACCTCTTTGCAATTACAATGGAGTATAATGAAAATTGAGTAGCTTTACTTAGTTCAATTTTATTTTTCAATGGGGAACAGTACATTCACTGTCTTGCTAATGATTGGGAGTGAAAAGTGTCCATACATTCTATTCTTTTTGCATGGGCTGTAAGCAGAAGAGATGAACTAGTTTCGAAGGACACCAAGTTAAGATTTATTGGTTTTAAGATTTAAACTTAAGCATCGCTCACTTTTTCGCATGTGGAATTAAGGAATAAATAATCTCTAGATTCAGTTTCTATAGCACATGACGATAGTGTCAGGAGATAGAGCGTCGGAATGCCTCCTTTGCATCAAATCATTTGTACTATTTTTATCAAACACCATAAAACACATAAAAGCTTTAACCTTAAAAGGAAACTTAATTTTCTAAATAATGTTTGTTAACGGAAATGAGGAGAGTATGTGGAAAGTGTATAATATGTTTGGGGAGGGACTTGCAAAAGAAAATACAGGAAAAATTAAAGGTCCCTGATTTTGTTGTGGGCACCCACCATGCTCCAAACTATATTTTATTTGTAACAGCATCAAATTTGTAGGGTTTTGTACCAACACAATAACAAGAGGTAAAACAATTTCTTTATTCCATTATGAAATTCTCAATTACTTTGGACCTGTATTTCTGATATATTTTGGGAAAATCGCTAGCTTCTTGGATTTAAGTTTTTTGACTTTAACATTAAAGGGTTTTTGAAGTGTGCCAAAAACCTTTGGATTTTTGCTATACTTGCTAGTTTTGGTGCTTTTGGTAGAAAAGGAATTGATATGGTAGTTGTCTTGGCTTCCTTGTGGATGGTTGGGGCAGATTTCTCTAGAGCGATTCCTAGGCCCTTCTTTCTTAATTCCTAATTCTTTCTTTCCTTCACTTGCATTGCTTCTTGTTATTTCTTTTCGGTCTTATTTTCTTTCGAGGAATTTTTTTTTTCTTCCAAACAAGATATTTTTAAAAGAAAAACGACGGTGCTAAGGAAGACTAATAAGAGGGTGGAACAAAGATTTGCAAGTAAAAACACCTGAGATATCAAGTAAATATTTGCAAGTAATGGATTTCTCATACTTGGAGTTGTGTACATTCCTTTTGATCTAATATAATTTCTTTTGCTATTAAAAAAAGGCACCCAAGGCATCAACATTCCATTATCCTAGTGTTTGAAACATTATAAGAAGATCCCTTTCCTTGTAAGACGGAAATTAATGAAGCAAACTCTGCAGCTTTCTAGCATTAAGATATCATAAAAAATGAAAGTCTCAAGAGATGAAATGACCCTCCCAACTATAAAAATCTTTGATAGGAGTAGAATGATTCTGCCAATAACAAACACGAGAGCCATCACTCACTCTGAAGGACACAAGAGAAAGAAAAGTATTATACAAATGACAGATGAATTTCCAAGGACAAAAATGGAAAACTATTACTCTAGCATTGGCATCCCATCTAATAGAGATCATACTAATTGTTTACAATCTTATGCCAAACGGAATTGGTTTCTAAGGGGAATCTCCAAAGCTATTAGCTTAACAAACAAATATTTTTGGATATTACATTGCACAAATGCAACCCACCCTTTAGATTTAGGTTTAGAAACTTGTTCCGATTCACCAAATATTATGTCTTAGCTAAACCCGCTCCCAGACTAGAGGAAATCACCACATAAACTTCTCAATCTTGTCTGCTACTTGAACAGTGATCCTAGAAAGGGAGAGAAAATATAAAGAAACATTTGACATACACATAACAGTAAGAGTGATATGCTCATCTAAGGTAAGAAAAGTTCCCTTCCATCCATGTAGTCTCTTGCGAATTCTATTCACAATCAGATCCCAAAACTACACACGCCTAGGAGTACTCTCCAAAGGAACGCCCAAAAAAGAGATAACTCACTCCCTGTTTGTACAACTAAATATACCCCGCCAAGTGATCAAGAAGCTCACTAGACACATTAATACCAAAGGGTTCACTTTTGACCATATTAATCTTAAGCCTAGAAACTCCTGCAAAAACATAAGCTAAGTGATCATATTCCTAAAGCCCTCCTTATCCTCTTTTAGAAAAAGTATAGTAACTGAACATGAGAGACATAAATCTCCTCCTCCCCCACTTTAAGACCAGAGAAAAAGTTAGCATGAACCCCTATCAATTAATCTACTCACAAGGTCAACCATGAGAGAGAACAGAAAAGGAGAAAGAGGGTCTCCCCACCTTAACCTACGTGTGGCTGAGAACCAAGCCTGACCGAAAAGCTAACCAAACCTGAGCACCATATAATCCATTTTCTCTGAGTCCCAAAACCTTATTCACCAACACATTATAAAAAAGTGCCGACTAGCTCTATTATTAGCTTTCTCAATGTCTAACTTCAAACCTGCGCATTATCATGCTTGTTAACATAGTTAACAACCTCATTAGCAGCTAAGGTAGCATCCAAAATCTGTCTACCTCCAAGAAAAGTATTCTGGTTACAAGTAATGGTATCATCTAACACCATTCAACCTAGTAGCTAATACCTCAGCTACAAAATGATAGAAACTAGAAAGAAACTGGAAGTGAAACTAATAGGTCTATGTTTCTTCTCCTTCAAAGAATGAGATTTCTTAAGAATAAGGGTAATTACAGTAGAGTTCATACTTCTACCCACCACTCCTTTAGTATAAAAATTGCCAAAGGCTTTAAACAAATATTCACAAATGATATCCTAGAAATCTTTAAAAAAAGCTGTAGTAAAACCATCAGAACCGTGGGCTTTATCACTATAAAACCAGAGACTGCTCCTTGAAGCTCATCTCTCTCAATAGGTCTTCTAAGCAACAAGCATGAGAACTTGCACTAGGGATGCAATCAAGCTTCTCAATAAGAGGATGATCACCACCATCCGCAATTTCCTATAAAAATGGTGATTGTATCTCAAAGCAATCAACCACATGTTCTCTGATTTCCTCCAAAACTACATTGTCATCAGACCTTACAACTCAGCAGATCTTCCCTAGTGTCCCTACCCATTCCAGCACCATCAGATTTCTCAAAGTTCACACAATCCTCAATTGAACCGTGTGGAGCAACACCTTGTTTCAGCTGATGACAGCACACCACTTCCACCTCTAACTGACCCAATTGACCGTTATCCACCACCAATCTGAGCTCCAAGATGCTTTCCAAGAGCACCCTCCTGAGATTTGAGGGTAGCAACAGAAGATCCCCCACACATTCAATGAGAAGCCGGGCTCCTCTGTAAGAAATATTTTCTACGTAAACATTATTTTATTTTATTATTAGTAGCTGAGCTTCTAATGAGGTGATACGTAAAAGTACAAACTCTGCTTTTATTGCTCTTATTCCTAAGAAATCCCGTTCCTGATGTATTTTAGACCTATTCGCCTCACTACTGGTCTCTACTGTATTGTGGCTAAGGTACTAGCTAATGGTTTGAGTGTGGTGTTAGATGATACTATTTCTTGTAATTAGAGAGTCGGAGGTAATCAAATTTTAGATGTTGCCCTGATGGTTAATGAGGCTGTCGACTATGTTAAGAAATATGATAAGGATGTAGTTTCGAAGTTAGACTTTGAGAAAAGAAAAGGGCTTAAGGACTTGTTGGAGAAGATGGATTAGAGGGTGCTTGGCTTGGGCTTGCTCTTTGGTCATCATTAATGGAGACCTTCAATCTCTTGGAACTTCCTTTTCTTACAAAATCTCAATGATGGAGAAGTTTTAGTGTTTTCTTCTTTAATTTCCCTCTTAGAGGGAAATGAGACCCTCCCATAATGTTTCAGAGACTAGAATTTGGAATCTTGATACTTCGAGTGATTTTATTTGCAAATCTTTGTTTCATCACCTTATTGGTATTCCTCTAGCACCCTTGTTTTTTGTTAAATATTTTTATTTGGAAGATGAAAGTTCCTGTGAAGCTTAGAGCTTTTACCTGGTCTATGGTGTTTAACTAGATTAATATTAATAATGTACTTTAGCGGTCTCCCCTGAAGTGCATGTTATGTGCTATAGCAATTTTGAGAGTGGAGATCATTTATTTTTATGCTTTTGTGCTGCACGAGAGATGTGGAACCCTTTTATTCGCAGTGTGATAATGTTTGGGTATGCTCCAACAACCTTCCAAATTTGTTTCCCATGAAGTTTTTAGAGGTTTCAGAGGGGAGTAGGATGCTTGCTTGCTTTGGAGGGATGCACTTCTGCTTATTTCATGGAGTACTTGGAGAGAGGGAATGCACGGATATTGAGAAATTGAATCATCTCTTCTATAGGGTAAAATTGTGTTTTTCACTTCTTTATGATCTCACGCCTTTGGGATTAGGAGAGTTGTAGATAGATTTGGGGGAAGTTGCATCTTTGCACCTTTTTTTTTGTCTCTTTTAAGAAATTTTTGTCCTTGAACATTTTTGTACATTCTTTCCTACTTTTAATATATTTCTCTTTTTCCATAAATAAAACAAAAACAATGGAGGTGGATGTCGAGGTTGTAATTTATGCAATCTCCAAAAAAGTGGCTTTAACGTAATAGATTGTGAAGTGTGGATGCCCAAATGCTGATAGTTTTCAATGTTGGAGAAAGCATTTAAGTGTCGCTTAGGTCGTTAGCAGAAAAAGGACTGAGTGGGCAAGATCTGAGATTAGTGAAGACTTTTAGTTGTGGCCACTATTTTAATTTATTAGTTGATAAATGTATTTAAAGAATTTAATGGTTTTGCTACATAGTTGTACATCTTAGAAGGACCTGAGTAAAGCCCCCCCCCCCCAAAAAAAAAAGCACCATTAAATCAGAATCTAGATGGGATAGTGCTAGCTGATAATCTCTGTTAATATTAAGAAAACATTATTAAATTATTATCATGTAAAATGCAATATAACGCGTTCATATATTTCGTTGGATGCTTTGAAATGCCAATTTGCTGCAACTGGTTTTAATTTCAAGTGATTGCTGGATATTTTGTTTAGGTTTTAGATTCAAATTAGTAGCCTAGCTTATTTTGTTATTATTATTATTATTATTTTATTATTATTATTATTATTATTATTATTATATTTATATTTATATTTTTATGAATATGAATATGAATATGAATATGAATATGAAAAAGTTGGGAGCAAGTAAATAGACTAATAAAGGTCTTTTCCCTGATTCGTATTCAACTCTATAATTTTATAAACCCTAGGGCTTAAGGCTACGGAGAAGCATATAGCACATTCTTATCCAAAATGGTTGACTCTTAGGACAAACACTCTTTATCACAAACAACAAAGAGAAGATTTCACATATTCCGTGTGGTAGAACATTGCAAAATTATGTACTCTAGTTACAAAATTATTGTAGCACATTACACAAGTATCCAGAGAGATATGTTTGGAAGGTCTCCTCACTCCTATTGATCTTGTTAAGCACCATAGACGAAGTAATAGCCTTTTAGCAGGAATCATCGCCTCCCAAATAAAATTGGTTAAGGTTAAAGGTGGATTGTGTAAAGGACAAACAAGATGTTGAAAAGAGAGATTTGCAAGAGAAAATAGTCGAAGTGTCAAGACTGTGAATTCTAGTATCTGAACTGTTGTGAGAAGGTTCATTTCATTGCAAAAGGAAAACTAGAAAAGAAAACTTTACAACTTCTTTATCATTAGAATTTCTTACAAAATGAGAACTCCAACAGAATGAATGTCCCTCCCAATTTTAAGTTTTTGAGAGGAGCTGAGTGGAGCTTAGACAAATGATGATAGAGTTGAGGAAAAGTAATGAAGAAGGGATAGTTTGCAGTCCAAGAATCCTCCCAAAATACAACACGAGAGCTGGCACCCACTTTGAAAATCTCAAGAGATAGAATGCATGATATAAGTGAGAAAGGACCACAATATGAAGCTCTCAATGTAGCATTGGCATTCCTTCCATTCTATCGAAGGCCATACTTTTTCTTTATATTCTTGCCATAAATAATTGGGTTCTAAGGGGAATTTCCAGAGTAACTTGCTTACCACATGTTTTTGATAGCAAATAACTGAGACTTAAACTACCCCTGGATTTAAGTTTTGAAACCTGCCTCCAACTTACCAAATGATCGCTTTTTAGCCATCCCACTGCCCTTATGTAATGATTAATGTAAAAATTGTGTTATTATTTTTATCTTCCTTCTAGTGTTTCATATAAGATTGCTTGTACTTAAGTTCATTTAATCATGTTATTAGGAGGCTCTTGTTTAGTATTTGTGGCATTTGATTTTCATCTTACCAATTGATTGATTTGTTTTCATATATGTTGACATAGGTTAGTGCCTCTTATGAGCAGGCTCTACTGGATGCACGCAAGCAAATTGAGCGTGAAATGGAAAGATTCAAGATCTGTGAAAAGGAAACCAAAACAAAAGCATTCTCCAAAGAAGGTCTAGGCCAGCAACCAAAAACGGTAGGTCCTACACTGCTTTCTGAAACCAAACTTAGTCTGCATGTTGTAGAAATTTCGTGTTGGAATGCCATGGTCCATTCACTTCCCATTTTCTGATTATTTATGAGCACTATGATGCTTCTCATATGTGGGCTTAAAGGCTGATGGCTTCTGATTCTTCGCTTCATTATTTAGTTATTTTTGGTTAAATTGGGTTTCACTGTGTTCAGGCAATCTGCTTATTTATGTGTTTCTAGATGCAGATCCAATATTGCCCTTTGTGTTTTATTTGTCCCTCCTGGGGCAGGATAGAGATGAGGATAGGGTATGGTGGCAAAAGCACTAGGCTAGTTTGACAGTTTGTTAAGATCCTGATGCTGCCCTATTATAGTTCAAAGCAAAAGCAAGAAGAATCTGAAGCATTGATGGAAAAATTCTGATGTAGGACAAGAAATAATAAATGTGAAAATAACTTTTTTGATAATTTTAGATATTTAATAAAATTAGCTAAATGTGTGTAATTTTTCTTAATAATTAAACTAAATCCTATAGTAGTTGAATGTAAGTTTAGCAAGTTTTACCCTACTCAACTGATGTTTAGTTCCAACTTTGTTGAGTTGGCTATACAAATGTTATTTCCATTTGGCTTTATTGAAACCATGTTACTGATTTAGGAAAAGGTAACATATTGTTGTTTACTACTTTCTGTAAGACTTTCTCGTGGTTTCCTCTAGTTGGAGCACTTTCAACTTGTATGCAGTTAATACTTCTAGCACTTTTAGAAGGGGCATTAAGCAATCTTCTTTGAGTATGGTCAAACCATCTTGATCTATTCTCTTGTTTTATTTATCATTGGAGCTAGGGCTGCACAAAATGGTCAGAAAACTAATAAAACCGGCCGGCTGAAACTGACCGGACCACATTTTGCTGGTTTTCCTATAGATAATGGCTGGCTTCAATTAAAGTCTCTTCCAAACAGATGTTCTGCTCGGCCAGTCATGGTGTATTATGAAAGGAGAGAGCGGGGTTACATGGTGACACGGTTACTTGAGAAGTTACATGGTGAGAGGTTCCTTTGCTGACTAGCACTCAGTGACATATATTTGTACATATCAAAGATAAAGATTCCCAAGACAACACATATAATGTTTGGTTCCTAAAATTATTATTCATATACACTATACGACTTTATTAATTTTCTCCTATTTTCGCCAGACAATTTTTTTTTCCTATTTCCAATACTCTCCCCCTCAAGCTGGAGCATATGGACATTATGCACCAAGCTTGTTACGAATATGATGACTTACAGTATGGAACTCTACTATCTCAGTAGTTGTAGCTCTGACAGGCTGAATACTTGTGGTTCCACATGTCTATAAGGATGATGATTTCACCAGAACAGCAGCTCTGAAGATGCTGGTTCAAAACTTCATCGTATAAATTGGATAAACCTTGAAAGATGAGCAGAAGAGAAGAGCTTAGGACAAGAAGTCTCAAAGAGAATGGGCTATTGTAAGTCTGAGCTTAGCTGAGCATTTGATTCCTCTCACAGTCTTTCTGTCTTTACCTGATAAATACCAGCAAAAACCCTAGAAGAATGGTGTTTTTCTTTATTTTTTTATTTTTAATTGTAAATTTTGAAGCTTTTGCTGGACCAGATGGCAGGAGGAACTTCTAATGGAGACCAGACTTGACAGAGATAATGGGAACTGCCTGACCAAATGGCAGACCCATGAGCTTTAGACCAAATGGTAGACGAGCTTGACGAGGAATTACGGTGAGAGATGACTTGAGCTTGACCCAAAACTGACTGGACTGGAGTGGCTCATGACTAACTCGAGACATTGTTATAGATTAGAAGAGATCATGACTGACTCTCTGAGACACATTGGAGGACGATAGGCTCTCATATCATGTCGATGATGGAGGAGAAGAGACTATTTTATTATTATGACTCAGTTACTCTCTCTCCCTCTCTCTTGAGGTTACACGGTGAAAAGATTGATTGAAGAAGTTACATGGCGAAAGGTTGCTTATGACTCAATTGGCTTGAGTGGTTAAACACACCAACACACTTATCAAAGAGAACCATTCCCGAGATAGTAAATATAATGTTTAGTTCCTAAGGCTCCTATTCATATTCCCCAGAGAAATTTATTGTCTCTTACTTCCAGCAGATCTTATTATTTCATCATTACTATTTCCAATAGTTTGCACAATTTAAAACCCGCTACCAACTGCACCAACTATTTGTGCTGTATACCTATTGCTTGTTTACTTTATTGCAACTCTTATTACAAAAGAAAGAATGATAACATTTTACTTCGAGTGAACACTTTTTCTAGGAAACAGTAGCATCTTCCAATTCTTTTCCTTTCAAAGTCTTCCTCAGCAGCTAGCTATCACTTCTAGCTCTCTCTCTCTATTAAGAATCAAATCCCAGATGATGGATGAAACCATAATTAATGTAGTTCATTTGTGATTGCTACAGGTCCTTCTCTTGACTCTCTCATGTTAGGTGATTGTTCCACCGTTTGAATGGTTTTTCTATTACTTTAACTTATGTTACATCTTGAGCTATTTTGGCTGCTAAGATATTGGCAGGTGGGCACCTCTTGCCTCTTCGACGATTTCTCAGTTTTTCTTTCCTTTTCTGAATGGGCCTTTTGTTTTGATTTACAACCAAGTAACATCTTTCATGTATGTTGATGTTAGTAGTCCAACAGTTTGCACGGTATCATAAAGTATTTCTGTTCATTTTTTTTTATTGAACAAGAAGAATATATTAAATATTTGAAAGAATCTGCAAAGGCTTCCGAGGAACAAAAAATCTTTAGTAAGATGAAAAAAAATACAATACAAAAATACTAATACACAATTGTTCTCTGGTCTCTCTTCATACTCTTTGGACTATAATCTTTATAAACCACTGACATGGGAGCACATAGAGAAGTGTAAAACACAATTTTGCCATATGAAAGAGAATCTTCAATGCTATGATTGCAAAAGATTCTGTCATTTTGCTCTTTCCAAATACGCTATAGGATGGCTAAAAACACGTATCTTTGCAACAATTCTTCATCTTTCTTCTATCTAAAACTTATAAAATTCATGAGGAACAAATCAAGAACTCTGATAGGGTAAACCTAAACGTTGTCACACACGAAAAGGAGGCTGTATGATATCTCCCTTACAATAGAACAATGCAAAAATATATGATCTCTAGTTTCAGAATTGGCATAGCACATGACACGAACACTCGGGGAGATGGCTTTATAACGTCTCCTCTAAAGATAATTTGTATTAATTTTGTTTTTCTAATAGAAAAAGAAGAATATAATTAGATGTATGAAAAAATGTACAAAAACTCCGGAGGATGGTAAATTCTTAAGAGTAAAAAGAATACAAACAAATACAATACGAAGGGACTAATATGCAATTGCTCTCCAATTGTGCTTGAAATCTTCTAAATTATTATCTTTATAAATCCTTGGTGTGTGAGCCTGTAGAGAATTACAGAAAACATTTTTGTCTCAGAAAAGAGAAATTTCAATAATTTGATTGTTTAGACTCTCATTTGTATTAATTTTATTAAGTATCACAGACAAAATAAAATCCTAATACTTGGTAGGAAGCTCTGCTTTCCATATAATATTGTTTAATTCAAATTGAGGATTTTGAAGAAGACTAATTAGATGATGAAAGAAAGATCTATAATCAAGACTCTAAACTATACTGTCACAAACATAAGAAGAAGGTTTATTACCCTGAACGAGAGAGATCGAAGAAGAAAACTTAAAATCTTTTCTATTGTTATGATTCCTTAAAAAATGAAAATGCAAAGAAGACAGATGTATTTCCAAATATAAACATCTTTGATATGAGCAAAGTGAGGTTTGGGTAAACTATAAAGGCGACGGAAATGAAAGGATTAGGGTGAGTCCTAAATCCATGAATTGTCTCAAAATAGCATACAAGAAACATTGTGTACCTTAAAGGATAACAAAGGAGGAAAAGTGTTGTATAAACAAGAAATGAATTTCTAAGGACTATTAATGAGAATCTCGTACTGCCGTATTGGCATCCCGTCTATTTTGATGAAGATCATACTTGCTCTTTTTGACCTTATGTCAAAGGCAGTTATGTTTTAGGGGGAATCTCCAAAACAATTTGTTTGCTAAAGAGATATTCATGGATACTACACTACTAAGACACAACCTAAGTAGACACTTGATCCAAACTAACCAAATATTCTTGATTAGCAAGCCACCTGAATCAAATAAAGTCTGTCGTCAACTTTTCAATCTTCTCTGGTACACCTACTGGAATCCCTAGAAGGGGATAAATACAAGGGGACTCCAGATAAATAAGCAAGCCTAAATAAGGTGATGTGCTCGCAAGGGAGAAAAGGCTTCCTCCTACCCGTCTAATCTTCTAAAAAGGGTCCCAAAATTGAGTACTGTTAGGATTACCCTGCAAGGGAACACCAAATAGGAAATAGGTCACTCCCTTTTTGCATAATTAAGGTCACCATGTTTGATCTCTTGGAACGCTCAAAGCCAAGCCTTTGGCTCTACAATAATAACAAAGAAGTAAGCAGAAACTCGAACTTGCTCTAATCTTTCTTCTATGGGGAATCTCGAACTCCTTATTCTTGAACATATTATCTAGGAAGCTCCAACTAATCTTGTGATAAGCTCTCTCAAAATCTAACTTCAAGACACTAACCCTATCATTCTTGCTAACAAAATCAACAGCCTTATTACCCACAAGGGTTGCATCTAAAAGCTGTCCACCTCTAATAATAGCAGTCTATATAGGAAATCATCTTATTTAGCACCATGCAAAATCTACTAACTAAAACTTTAACTGCAATACTATAAAGGTTGGTAGTCAAGCTGATGGGTCTAAGATTCTTCAGCTTTAGCGGGTGAGATTTCTTAGGTACAAGAGTAATAATGTTGAATTCATGCATGTCCATCGCCCAATTGGTGTAAAACTCATCGACAACCCTAAAACAATCCATGCAAATAACAATCAAAAAGTCCTGGAAAAAGGCCATAGTAAGATCATCTGGGCTGTTCTTGTTCTAGTTCTATGAAATTTTGTTTTTGGTTTAGATGAAATCTTACTGTCATACAATTCTATGGATGCACTTCTCCACTTCATCTTTCTGGCCTTTATCTGATAAGCAACCTCTTTATCAATGTACGTACACATCTGCATACATGTTATATTTTCTTTCATATGATAGATCTTAAATAACGAAATATATCCTTATTAGCCATGTCTTACTTTTCAATTTTCACTAAATCTTCATCTAGAGCATTACATGTAGTAAAATCACATTCGATGTGCTCTGTTTTAATTCCAAGTTGTAGTAATTCTAAAACCTTTTGATTTCCATAACGTTCTTCCGCTTTTTTGATGTTTTACTTCACATCGTGCTTGATCTTATGAATCCATACAATATCATCCGAAAATAATATGCACCTAGGAATTTCATTTTATCAAATCATTCATTACCGATGCAAGCAAATTAGTATTGTGGGGATTCAGGGTGAACATCTATGATGATTGAGATTTCTTCGATCTCAACATTGTTTATTCTAACATTAGTAACTGCTCTAGTGTACTTATAGTTATTCATAGGTATACAAAAGATGCACCTCGTTGCAGCTTGTCACCTATAGTGTCTATATTTTATGTATTTTCCAAATCAGTAAAACCATATGATGACCTACTTTCTTTTGGGTATATTTCTCATTGATTGCGTGAATGGTTAGATAATTTCTGTAGTTGACCTATGCAGTATAAGATCAAATTGAATGATCTAAACTTTTTTTCTTTTCTTAATCTTAATTTTACAATTCTTTTCCAAAGTTTTGATAGTGTGGCTCATCATAATAATACCATTATAGCCTGGAAGTAGCTGTCCACGACAAAGTAAGTTGCTAGTACTATATAACGACTTTGTTTGTATTTGTGTCCTCCCCACACTGCCCCCAAGGAAAGCGTTTCGAGTCTGTGAAGATAGAGCCAGGAGGGTCGAGTTTTCTACTGGTTGAAATGTAGCTCTCATTTCTGTCGAGTAACTTCATACCTGGAGAAGTGAAGGGCTTGAAACTGGAGAAATTCGGGAGCTGTTGGTTTCCTTTTGAATCAAAATAGGGATGAACTGAGTACTACTCCTACTCCTAGGGCGCACTTGACCATGCTTCTGAAAAGGATAAAGAATTGGCTGAGCAGGCTTGTCGACAATCTTTTGTGGGGTAAAGGATTTCCATCCTCAATATAACCAGCACTGGTATTGTCATGATTTGATGGCCTTCTTTCCTGCTGGAATCTTACCACTACCCTTTCCAATCTGCTTAGGGTTTTTAGATGAATTTTAGCATAATTCTTTTATATTGGTATCAAAGTGTCTTGAATATGTTAAATTAGTTGAATTTTGAATTTGATTTGTTGATGTTTTGCATCAAATTCTCTCATAAAAGGTGCTTAGAACCCCAAAGAAAATCAATGAAGTCTGTTGGGATGGTTTGAGTTAAGAATTGTTATTTCAATCTTATTCTTTCTTGTGCCCCTCATCTCTCTCTCTCTCTCTTTCTTTCTCTCTCTCGAATTCTCACTCTTTTATGGGAAGCTTATTAATCTGGATATTTTAGTTGCTACTGCTCTTAGTGTGATTCTTGTACATAAGATTCACAGTTTTAAGTTTTTCTCAGTTCGCATATAGTTGCATTTCTTATTCTTTTGATGATTGTACAGTTTTAGGAGTAATTTTATAAGACACTACCTATGACTAGGTTGACTAGTATGATTCTCATGATTATAATAGTTATTATCCAGTTCGCCATGATTGTGTAGAATTCACCTATCCCTTTATGAGAATCCGCATGTCATGCCAATAATATTTAGCATGAAGAATAGATGGTATTTGGTGCTCCCGTTTGGTGCTTTTCTTTATTCTTTTTGTCCTTTCTATCAGAAGGTAGATGGAGTGATGTTCTTGAGGCAGTTTACAGGTGTTAAGAAGTACATGATAAAAAAAAGAAATCTTTGGATATGCTCTGTGTGTGTATCTGGAGGTAAATTAGAAAATTTGATAGGTGTGAGTTGCTAGAAAGGTCCTAGAGTTGATGAGTTACCCAAGGTGAACTCTATTTCCTTACTCATAAATGAAAGTGCATATGTGCGTTGAAAAGAATTTTATTCGATTATAGAAAAGGACAATTTCCATCTGTCTAGCAAACAAAGATATCCAAAGTCTTCTCCATGTTTAATATGCTTTAATTTATCCAGTTTTCTTGCTAATAAAATTATTTATCCTTTTCTTTTATGTGGGCCATTGTCTATGATATTGTGGTGCCTTTCAGTTTCAAGATATTGTGCATGTGGATTTGTCTATGATATTGTGGTGCCTTTTAGTTTCAAGATATTGTGCATGTGGATTGGATTGTCCTTCAGCATCAACATGATGGATGGTCCTCCTGCCAATCCACTAGGAGTTGTTTGCCTTAATTTCAATTTTGATGCCAGTAAATGTTATCTTTTATTAATGCAGATTAGTTAAGTTTAGTCTCTTTTAGTGCAGACATTGACGATATTGTAATGATGATATTTCTGTGGCAGGACCCAAAGGAGAAGGCTAAAGCAGAGACTAGGGATTGGCTAAACAATGTGGTGTGAACCAGGATTTCATGTTCATATTTGTACTTTTGCTTGTTTTGGTGTGTGGTTGTCTGTTTCTAGTTTTTCAAAATTTCCACTTGATCACGCATATATATATATATTTTCTTTTATAGAAAAAGAAATTGTATTCGATAAAGAGGAGAATATACATAACTTTCAATTGATAAGAAATCCTAGGAGTTGACAATAATGAAGTCTAGTGAAAGATTGCTGTCCAATCCCTGTTCAAGTCCTCAAGTCTATAATCTCTGTAAACTTTTGAAGGATGAGCCCAAGGAGAAGTATAGAACACAATTTCGCAATGTACCAATCTTTTGATTTCTGAAAGTTATAATATTTCACTCCCTCCAAATACATTAACAACAAGAGCGCAACTAAGAGGCATCTTTCAGCCCACCAAAACTTCTAAACTTTGTCATTATCAAATCAGGTACTTCTTTTGGGATTAATCCATTGATTACCACATATATTTAAGAGGCAGTTTCATATCTTTTGAACCAGAGAGCGATGTAATCACTGGTTTGAGAATCTTTGCTGCACATCATTGAAATAACCTTAAAAGGCCTCCATTATGGTAAGAGATTGCTTGTATTATTCTTGTTGGGCGCCATAGATCAACTAAAAGTTCAACTTTGATAAGAACTAGGGTAAAGCAGGGATGTGGGTAAGGCTAATAAGACAATCAAAGAGAAATCTAGTATTGGGAATATAGGGTGAGATTTCTTTTCCTTCAAGTAAGGAAATAACGGAGCTAAACTATGTATCTTCACTACCATAAACTTCTCTCACCAAAAAAAAAAAAAACAAATTGAAGAAGAAGAAGAAGAAGAAGAAATCTTGGATAATAATGGAATGAAATATGTATAGCTGATAGAGTTTAGGAAAGTAATAGAAGTGTGAATCCTCAATCCTAACATACTCCTAAAAGAGAACCCGAAAATCATCTCTGACTTAAAGACACTGAATGAAAAAAGGTATGATGTACGTGTGGAATGAATTTTCAATGGTTAGAATAAAAAGCTTGTGCTGTTACCTTGGCATCCTAAACATTCCATCAGAAACAATATTTACCTTAGATGCTATCATGCCACAAGGACTTCGTTTCTATAGAGAATCTCCATAATTATTCGCTAACTAGGCTTGAGAATGGTCTCTCCTTTGAAGATTCTTTTTGACTGGAGCAAAACTCTCATCAATTTCTCAATCTTCTGCCAGTCCAAAGGAAATCTTGAAAAGGAATGGAAAGAGAAGTGGGATGCTAGAAAGATGGGCATGTATCATGATTCTACACTCATGTCATGAAAGCACCTTTCCTACCGTCAAGCCTTTTGCTAGTTCTAGCAACAACTGGATCTCAAAAAGAAGCACTTGGTTTACCTTCCAAAGGAACCCGTAAGTAAGTGTAGGGCCACTTCCAGTTTTAACAACTGATGAGTGCCGACAAATCATTGAGAATCTCTCTGCCTACATTAGAACTTACTCTTAGCCATGCTCATCTGAAGTCTAGAGAACTACCACATTAGCCTCTGAAACTGCATCTAAAATCTGCCCAATCCTTACACACTGACTGTAGGGTATAATACAATCAAACACTTGATATAGACTAAATGAGACGTCCATGAATCCTATGAATAACGATACATTACTTTTGCACTTGGTGTATTTAATGACTTTCAGATGCAGCGCTGAAGTTCAAATGTCACTTTATGCAGAACTAATTTTTAATATGCGACAGCTGAAGTTCTCTATTACCATTCGGAACTTCCACTTTCATCCTTGTCATGCTCTTTATCTTTGAATATATATGGTATTTTTTTTTGGTGGGGGGTTTCGGGGTGGGGGAGAAAACTTTCCACTGAATTTTGTTTTTTGAAATAAATGTCTAACTCGCATTTTCTTTTACATTTTGATATCTTCTTGTTTTTTTTGTTTTTTTTTGGTTTTCAAATTAAAAGCTTATATTCTTGAATAGGTTGGGGAATTGGAATCACAAATAGATAATTTTGAAGCTGAGATGGAAGGGCTTTCTGTTAAGAAAGGGAAGACAAGACCACCTAGACTGGTAGGATCAAGTGCATACACACAATGCAGAAATCTTGTTTGTTTAGTTATTGTGAATAACTTCTCATCTATCTTTCAGACACATTTGGAGACATCGATTTCTCGGCACAAGGCTCACATAATGAAGTTAGAATTGATCTTGAGGTTGCTTGATAATGATGAGTTAAGTCCTGAGCAGGTCAATGATGTCAAAGACTTCTTGGAAGACTATGTGGAACGTAACCAGGTCAGCTTTTAACTTGTTCAATTTGTTAACATTTTAGATATAATAAAAGCTAGTGGATGCCAATAGTATGATAATGCTGTTCTTGCGTATCTAAGAAACTATCTTTTAAAGGATTCTCATGTCTGCCCCGTATGTTAATTAATTTCTTCTGCAGGAGGACTTTGATGAATTTAGCGAAGTTGATGAGCTATATAACTCTTTGCCACTGGACAAGGTGGAAGCTCTAGAAGATCTTGTTTCTATAGGTCCTGGGCTTGTCAAGGTAAACGTTTTTCTTCACATGATGCATGTTTTATTTCATATATCTTCTTCTTTTCTGGTGTTTGAAAGAATGTCTTGCTAGATTGTAGCTTTTGGATTCCCAATTCTGTGTATATGTCTTGTGGTTTTGTAATTGCGTTGCTTCAAAACTTTGTGGGATGTAGACAGGAGTTCATGGTTTTACCCTTGCAGCCTGGCAAATATAATGCTGTTTTTAAGACTCTTGCAATGCCGTCTGGCCTCTATCTGTAAGTGGTGGACAGCATAGCTACCAAGCCATGTTAGCAGTTTGGTTGGATCATAAAGCTCTGATATGATTATGACATGTTATGGCCATGATATTTCCCAAGTAATCTCATTAAGGAAGAAATGTTTTTGTTGGTTTTTGGTGGAGAAAGGCGTGACAGGTCATTGTTACCAAGTGAAGTGAGGAGGGATAACAGATGGACTTCTAAGCTGATTATGAGGCTTATGGTACCACTGATATTGAAATTGATTGAGATCAGTTTAGAGGTTTTTCAGAAACCATGGACTTTACTAGCCTTTGTTTAGTTGGAGGCTCGCAGAAGGTGGGATGGAAGAAATAGTTAGAGAGAAAGTAAGTGATGAAGTGTTATTTTTCTATTTTCTAGTTGTTCAATCCTAATGGTGGAAGGAAAGGAAAAATGGTCAAGCAAACAACAAAATGGGCTTTTCCTTCTTACTCTTTCGTGGTTTCTCCCATCTTTGCTTTAAAAGAAATGCACCGTTGAATCTTGAAGCTTTGAGAAAAGAACTATAACAATAAACTGAGCCTTAATCCCAAATTTTGGGTGGGTTGGCTGTTTGAGAGACAAATATAAGGTAAAGGAAAAAAGAAAAATATAAAATTAAAGTTTGAAAGAAAAATATAGAAAATACCAATAAAAAGTTAAAAATAAAAATAAAAATAATGAAAAAAGAAAAAAAACTATTTCTAGAAACTTTAAAACAAAAAAAATCAAAGGGATGATTTAACTGTTTCGGATTCTTCTACGCTACTGATTCCTATCTAAAGTCATCACCTCAACTAAACCCTTGACACTCATATCTTTACGGATAATTTGCATCTAGCTTTTCAACTGTCTACCATGACACTTTACTAAATCTCCTACATTTAAGGTCTCACATCTCCTAATTGGTGCATACTTGGGTTTTCATTACAGATGTTCGAACCACCTTAGGTGATACTCTCGCATTTTATCCACAATTGAATTCACTCCCAATATAGTACATATTTTTTCATTTCTACTTCTATCTTTTTTAGTTTTACTACACATCCATCTAAACATCTTCAGTTAGAGTCATTTTATACTCTTGTTGTTTAATAGCTCAACATTTGGTGTTATACAATAATGTAGGTTTTATCGCGATTCTATAAAATTTTCACTTCAACTGCAATGGTATCGTGCGATAGCAAAGAACTTTAGATACACTTCTCCATTTCATCCAACCCGCTTGAATCCTATGATTCACATCCCCATCCTAAGACCGGAAAAGCAATCATCTAAGGGTAGGACAGTTGGACCATCCTAAGCTTAATTCATCCAGATTGAAAAGTAGAAAAAGAAACAACTTATTAAATATTTCCAGAACTTGGTTTTCTGTTGGAATTCCCAATTGTCATTTTATTTTCTGTCTTACTATTGAACCCTTGAGGAGACTTCTAGGGAGGGCCATTCAAGCCAATATTTCTTCGGGTTTGGTGGGGGAGGTGATGCGGTGTTATTTTATATCTTTAGTTTGATGATACTATTCTCTTAATGAGAACACGACCAAAGATAGTTTAGGAATATGATCATTGTTCTCAACAATGTTAAGAAAATCTCTAGGCTTGGATGAATATGGCTAGGAGTGAGCTTGTTGGTATGGATGTGCTCAATACCCTTACTAGTGGGGAGAAAAAACAAGTTTGTCTCTTATCCACGGGTCCCTTTCATGGGCAATTTGAGGAGTGTTTCTTTATCATATCCTGTTGTGACCAAGATTTGAAAGAGTTTGGTTGGATGGAAGGTGCTTTTTTATTGTAAGGTAGGTGTCCAGGAAGAATGGCTACAGATATAGGTATTGTATCCACTACAGTGAGGATACAAGGATATGGCAAATTTCTAAACTAGGATATGAGGATATAATGGAAAAAAATATATATTTAAATATTTATAATTAACTAATTATAACTAGATTTCAAGCCTAGTATCCATGCTTGTCGTCTCCCTAAATAATGTTTAAGCCTAATATATCCTTTGTTGCTTCCTTTCTCTTTCAAATATCTATGCTTAATAGTTCGGCTACAAAAGATTTTTTATTACTAGAAGACTGATTAACAAATTAGACTTTTTCTTTCTTAAGAGGTCTAAATTGTATAGAAGCTCGAGTTTCCACATATTTCAAAGCAAGACCCTATCCCAAGATGCTAAAATTTCAAACCTTTATGTTTCAGGCTTTGTCTCCTCCAAGACTCTTTCTTATCATCTTATATCCTTCCACCTAATCCCCTTTTTCTGTTAAGTAAGTTCATTTGCAAGGTAAATGTTCCTACAAAAGTTGAAGACTTTTACTTGTTTTATAGTGCTCAACAAGATAAACCCAAATGATTTGTTGTAAAGATAAGATCTTTTAAAGCTTTTTTGACTAATACTTGTGCTATGATATATTGCACATAGAGTTCTACAAAAGTTTGCGTTTATGTAGCATATAATATGTCCTTTAATCACGGTACAATACAACACTTTATAACCTATGATAGTGCAAAATTTTATAATTTATGTTTTCTTGTCCTTGTTATCATGCTTCCGATATACATGTTCATAAGTTTTATGTGGTTTCACCTCTTTGTATGTGATTACATGTCTTGTCCAAGAAATCTACATTATTCTTATTGACAAAGTTTGATGTTTTTAGAGGGTGGAGTGGATAGATGTTTCTTTTCTTCAAAAGTATGCTCTTATTGCTCTTCCTTAGTGTTTTTGGGCCATTAAACAACGATAAGAGTATAAAATGGATGTAGCTGAAATGTGAATGTTTAGGTAGATATGTGGCAAAACTAGAAAAGATAGAGTCAAAAATGAAGAGATACGTAAAAAATTGAGAGTTAACTCAATTGTGGATAAGATGCGAGAATACCATTTGAGATGGTTTGGGCATGTGCAACGAAAACCCAAAAACACATCAGTTAGGAGAACAGAGAATTTAAATATAAGAAATTTAATAAAACGTAATAGTAGACTATTGAAAACTTGATTACAAGTTATCCGTAAAGACATGACAATTATGGGTTTAGTTGAGGATATAGTATCAGATTGGAATGAGTAGCATAGAAGAATTCACGTAAATTAAATCAACACTCTTCTCTTTTTTTTTTTTTTTTTTTTTTTTTTGAGAATTCGTACAAATTAAATTAAAATTTTTTTTCTCCCCTTCATCTTCCTGATATTTATCTTTCAAATGGCCGACCCCAAAATTTGGGATGAAGTGACTTGAGCAGAACGTAAGAATGTTTTTTGTGCTTCCCTTTAGGCTCGTGTTGGGGGTATTTCGTGATTATGTCTAGAGGATTTGAAGAGACATTGGAAAGCTGTTCTCCATTAGCTTAATCCTTTATTATTTTCTTTAGTCTTTGAGGATTTCTCATCCTGTGAGGTTTTTGGTACCCTTCTTAATCAAACTCTTTATTTTTAAAAGTAAAGGGTCATTTTGCCAAGTTTCAGATCAAAAATGGGACATTTTGCAAAATTTCTTTTGGTTTATTGGTTTGACCGGTCATGCTAAAGGATGATCCTTTTTTTTTTTTTTTGGCAAGACCTATTCAGGTGGGAGCTGTTGTTTTAGATTAAAAACTAAACCAGTTAAATGTTTTTTAATTATCCATGATTTTCATGACAGTAGTGCCAAAAGATGATGGTTTAGTTCTGACTATAATAGTTTATTATTAGTTAGTAGCGTTGTCTCCTAATTTTATTTTTGTATTGTTTCTTAATGGATAGGATATCTTTAGGCAGTCTTCAGCATTTCAAGACAATATAAAATTTAAATCTTCGAATTTTTTTTTTTTTTTTGAAACTTGAAATTCTCTTACCCCACTCTTCACCGTAATCCACTTCATCCATACAATTACATTAGAGAATGCTTTGGTGCTTTAAAATAAGAGTTGATGCTATGATATTGGGAGAGAGCCTATAAAGCATTAACTTAGTTGGTAAACGGCTTTGGAATGGCCACAATTTTGGCATTTTGGTCTCTCTAAATATTCCATGGGTTGGCCAAAAGCGCCTTTTCCCATAATAGCCAAGATATATATATATATATATATATATATATATATATATATATATATATATATATATATATTTTTTTTTCACTCCAAAATCCCTAAATTGTGATGAACAACTTAAAATTTCTCCCAAAGTATGCTCAATTGTTGTGACACTTAGCAAAAGGATGGTTTTACATTTTTCTCGCAATAGAGCAATATAAAAGTAAGTGATCTGTAGATTCAGATTGGTACCACACATGCCATATATATCACATGAGATAGTTTTATAAGGTCTTCTCTTTTGAAAAATATCATTAACATTGATTTAATTAGTTGCATGGGCTTATAAAAGTCTATAATTTTAGTAGGAACCTTTGGTTTCCAGATCAAATTGTTCAACTGAAACAGAGGATTTTGGGCAAACTAGTTAGATGATGAAAAATAAATCTGAATCTGGATATCCTATAAAGGCGAGGGAAAGAGCCTGACACTGGCGATTCCACAATCCACGAATCCTCTGAGAATAACACAAGAACCATCACCAACCTTAAAGAATACCAAAAGAAGGAAAATATTATATGAATGAGAAATAAATTTTCAAGACCTGCAATTAAAAACTCTTATGCTAGTATTTGCATCTCATCTGTCTTGACAGAGGCCACGCTTGCTCTTTATAACTCTATGCCAAATGGAACGGAATTGGGTTCTAGAGGGAATCTCCACAACCATTTGCTTGCCAAAAAGATGTTCTTGGATTCTATACTACTTAGGTCCAAACGAACTTCATACCTGGTCCCAACTGGCCAAATGATTTTTCTTTATCTTACTTGCTTCCAAACCAAAGAAAGTCTCTCATCAATTTTTGAACCTTATCTGCTACCCAAATGGGAATTTTAAAGCGGGAGGGAAAATATGACTGGATACTTGATGGGCAAGTGTGGATAAGGGTAATATGTCCTTCAAGTTTAAAAAATATACCTTCCACCTGTCAAGTCTCTTATAAATTTATTCACAACATGATCCCAAAATTGAACACTCCTAGAATGGCCCCTTAAAGGAACCCCAAATAGGAAATAGGCCATTCACTTGTCACACAATTATTAATGTCTACCAAATTATCAAGACTCTCACTATAAACATTTATGCCAAAGCTCACATTTGGATGTATTGATCTTAAACCTGAAAATTCTCTTAAAAATGCTAAGAAAAGCAATCATGTATGTAGAACCCTTACTATCCTCTATAAGAAACAGAATAGTATCATCAACTCACGGGAAATGTGATTTTTAACCTCTTTACTCTCTACTCTTAGACCAAAGAAAATATTAGCACTAATTTCTCTCTCAATTAACCTATTCAAAAGATCTTCTACAAATGTATAAAGGAAACAAGAAAAAGCATCACCGTGTTCTAACTCTCGGGACGTTGAAATTTAAGTTTTTGGCTCACAATTTATAATAACAGAAAAACTCGCCAAACTCAAGCATCCTCTAATCCATCTTCCATGACGAGTTCCAGACCCCTTATTCTCTAACACATTATCTAGGAAGTTCTAAGTGATACTATCATAAGTTTTCTTAAAACTCTTAACTTTCATGACAATACCACTATCATTCTTCTTGACAAAATCGACCACCTCATTATCCACAAAGTCGGCGTCTGAAATCTGTCTACTTCCAGTAAAAGTGCGCTCTGGCTGTGGGAAATAGTCTTATCTAGTACACACACAGTTTCTTAGCTAAAACTTTAGTAAAAATGTGATAAAAACCAGGAGTTAAACTAATGGGTCTAAAATCCTTCACTTTCAAGGAGCGAGATTTTTTTTTGGTATAAGGGTAATAAAAGTGGAGTTCATACACTAGTCCACCTTCCCATTCGTATAAAATTAATTATGGACTCTAAACAAATCTTCACACATAACATCCCAAAATCCTAGGTGGGGGGGAACATAGTAAAACCATTTGAGTCAGGGCTTTATCACTGTCAAAGCTGAAAGCTGCTCCTTGAATCCCATTCCTTTCAAAAGGTCTCTCTAACCAGGAGGCTCTATGATTCCCAGGAGAAGACCAGTCCAGCCCTTCAATAATGGGGGGACTCTATACTCCTCAATGTATAAGTCTCCAAAAAAGCTCTTGATAGCTTCCTAAATAGAGAGAGAGAGAGAGAGTTAGTGATCACATTACCGTCATCATGCTCAATAGAAGGTTGTCTAGATTTGTGATACCTATACTTCTATTTTTTTTCTCTTTGTGTTTTCCTTATCTCATATCTTCAGATAATGCTCCAATTATTTATTATTACTTCTTTGGATTAGAATTCAATTTCTAGGAGCTTTAATTTTCTGAGAAATCTAGATGATAGTGGAGTGGGAGTCTTGGCAGCTCTAGGACCTTCTCTTCCAAATATTAATTTTTTAATCATCTTATTCAGTTTCATTTGCTCATTGTTTCTCCTAGTTAATTACTGCGAAAACCGACGTTACTTCTAAAGTCAAGGCTTTTGGATGACTTTTGATTTGATTAGGATTAATACAAATGGTTTGTCACAAAATAAGACCTTTCTAAGCTCTTTTTCATGGTATTGTTTTTGTCATAAATAACAATGATCAATTGAGAGACTATTTGTTATAACATATTTTCTATAGCTCCTGATCCTTGGAACAGGTTGTTCGACATGGAAAATTAGTGAAAAGATCGAATGATCTTTGTGTTATAAAGTTTAGAGGTTTTGGGGATTGCAAGGAAACAAAGTGATTATGAAACAAAGACAAATGCCATTGTTTTGGTCTATTTGTTTGGAAAGAAATGCAAGGATCTATAAAACAATCCATCTATAGCTCTCTCTTGTGGGATATGACTTATGTGTCCTAAGATTTTTTGTGGTTGGGATTTTTGAAACATTTGGTTGGGAAGATATAAATAGGGAGTGGATAGCTGTTCTTTTCTATTTTTTTTCCTTTTTTTTTTTTGTTTTCTCATTTGGATTTATAATCCTCTTTGTTGTGATATACTTCTCTCTTTTTCAATGATATGTTCTTTTTCAATCCTAAAATACCAGAATGTCTTGGACTATCCTCGATGATGTTGTAATTTAGTTTAAAATATAAAAGCCGGTATTCTATACTATTTTTTCCCTTTGTTTATTAGAAAGCTTTTTTCTATCAAAATAGAAGATTTATGCTACTACAACCTTTTTGATGTCAGGGTGGTGCTGCTAGTAGCGCAGTTATAGGTGTGAAGGGTTCTTTAACAAACTCTGCTGTTCAAACACAGGTGTGACGCTCTTCTGTTTAGAACTAAGAACTTGAAGTATGAGTTGATAAATACATTGGATATGCTTTAAATTTCTTAACTTGTTGATGCTATACGAGAACTTATGCTTGATGTTTTTAGTCCTTAAGCTGGTTTGAAGGGGGATCTGTTGCTGTTGCTTTAGCCCTTTTGTGATCTGATCATTAGTTAGACAAGAAATTTTTGGTCATTTTATGATATCCATGTGCAGTTGCGGTGTTAATCTTCTAGCGGTTTTAGTTGGTCTGTAAATTCATCTGGGTAATTTGTAGTTCAATTTGATTGAGTTAATTGTGAATGAATCATTTTGGTTGTGATACAATGGCTAGGATCATGTTGGTTTCTCCACCTTCCACTTTACTGAAAGAACTATTTCATCAGCTGGCATAAACTTGTACATGTGCTGCCAGATTCTTGATTATTGTTTTGTGTACTAGAATAATTGGATAATATTTGGAAGATGTTAAGAGTGGAAAGTTGAAATCCTCAACTTTGATAAGTTGCAAATTTTTACACACAACAATCAAATAATATTTGTTGGATCTCCTTTGGTAGAAACCATCAAATAGTGCTTTGCCAGTTGAAATCCTTGTTTTGCCCTTAAGCGTGCCTACTTTGAACTCGACAAAATTTAGAGAGACTGGTGGGAGAAAGATTGCTTCTCTTAGGTGGAATTGTGCCTTAATGGCTCACCTTTGTTGTATTTAGATGAAGCAAAATGCTAGAATATTCCAGAATCAGTATACTACCCCATTTCTTACGTGGGATCAGTTGCCCCTTTCTTGTCTCACACCTTTGGAACTTTTGAAGATGATGGTTTAGAGGATCCATAAGAGACTGGCAAGTAATTCTCATTTAGCTTTTGATGCTTTGTAATGATATAGAGGATTTCTCGTTCTCTCTTCCTCCCTTTTTAATAATATTTCTTTTAATTAAGAGAAGTGCTTCCGAAGTGGCTCAGAGATTACTGTGCTTGTGCTTGTGTATCATTTCCAACTTGCTAAATATATTTTTCAAAGCAAGCAATGTGGCATGACCATAATCTTGCAACATTGACCTTCAACAAGGCTAATGAGAAATTTAAGACATATTTCCCTTTCAGTTTGTTTCATGACCCTTTGATACCCTCCTCGCATGTTGGGTAATATGTTGAATCACACATAATTTTTAAATGGGGTGAAAAGGGGCTAACATGGCTCGAATTTAGGACCTCTCGCTCAGATATCACCCGTGATATTTCTTAGGTCAGAGGGTAATCTTGTGCTTACCCACCACCGTGTTGGTATAAAACTCATTAGAGACTCTAAACAGATAAACAGATCCTTGTAGACAGCATCCCAAATGTCTTAAGAGAGCCAGTAAAACCATGTGGACCTGTGGTTTTATCCTTATCAAAACAAAAAACTGCTTCCTGAATCTGATCCCTCTCCAAAGGTTTCTCTAGTCTAGATCCTCTAAAGTTCTTAACAGGAAACTGATAAACCCCTTTGATAATATTTCGAGCTGTGTCCTCTTTGATGTATGAAGTCCCTGTAAAAGCCCATGATAGCATCCTCAATAAAGGTAGAATTGGAAATCACTTTACTTTTATCAATATCTAATTCTCGAATGAAACTCCTTGGCTGCCTGGCATTGGCGACCCAATGAAAGAACCTGGTGTTGTTATCCCATTCATTAACCCAGTTCAGATGAGTTTTCTGGCGCCAACAAACCACCTTAAGGATGAGCTCCCTGAGGTTATCTCTAAGATTCTCCCTATTGGCTAGAAAGATCCCTATTCAAAGCTTTCTCAACTTCCAACCTATCTATTTCCTCAATACACAAAGAATAGAGTTTTTCTGATCTCTAGTATCACCAAAAACCTCCTTATTCCAAACCTTAAGTGCTTGCTTTAAATTCTTTAATTTTCTCATAAATTTGAACCCTCCCATCTTACTTCATCAGTGCTCTCCATGATTCCCACCACTTTCCTAAAATATCTATGAGACAACTTCATGTTCTCAAATCTAAAGGGCGTAGATCACTAATTGATGCAATTAGACTCCAAGAAAACATAGAAAGGATCTTACGTGGTTATAGTATCTCCTTACTCAAATTAGGGAAATGGGCATCCTGATCATTAGAGCAAAGAAATTGATCAATGCTAGAAGCGGCCTTACCATCCCCTGAAACTGACCAAGTAAATTGAGCATTGGACAGAGGTCCTGCAACTCACATACCTAATAAAAGAATCAAAATATGGCTTGCTAGTGGCAGTCCTGATATCATCAAGTTTCTCCAAAGGATAACCATAGCCTAGGCTGTTGAGACCATAAACAAATATGAATGGCAGTGAAGACCTCTAACCTGAAACAGATTAGACATAAAAAAGGATCCATGGAGACTCTCAACACGGTAAAAGGTTTTAACATCCCAAATGATTACTATCCTGTCTGAAGAACCAGAACCAGGAATACACACCAGACTCCCAAAATGGAATTAATCAGGCGAACACCAGCCTTCTCTTTCTTAGTTTTGTGAATGAATACCTTGTTGGGATCAGCTTTGTGAATAATATCTCTTAACCTTTCTTGTTTTCATCCTACTAATCCCCTAATCCAACTAAGCTCCTTCTTTATTCACCTGATCTAACCTTTGAGACCTTAGAGATCCCTCCTCTCCGCTTCCCTCACCTTTTTATTCTTTTTCATGAAACAGAAAAGCAAGGTTCGTTTCTGTGGGCACCGTCCTTGGCTCAATTAACTTCAAGTCTAATATATTGAAAACCAATTGTACCCAGCTATCCCTCTTATCCTCTGGGACTAAAGCTAAAATAGGATTACCCCTAGAACTCAAAAAAGCATTGGTAGAACCACTCACATTAAGACTCTTAACAGACAAATTTTGATAATCATTTTCCAAAACAGTTCTTTTTTTGTTTTTATAATAAAAAAAAGAGTTAGAAGACAAAGATTGTCTACTTCCGGTAGGTCTAGAATGGTCCACGTTGCTTAATATCCATTTTCCAAGGTCTAGTTGATTCCTCCTAGAACTATGACCACAACATGCTGCTTCCTCATTCTGAAAATACCAAAAACTGTCTAGGCAATCAACCTCCTCTTCTGGCTTTTCATTTAGGTTTTCAACATCATACTCCATGATATCCTCCAACAATAAATCATTTTTAGAACCCAAGAAGCTCCTCAGGTCACCTTCATCATCTCTGTCCATTTCTCCACCATCGGTCTTCTTCTGATTCCATATCACATCTATCATTTGAGCCCAAATTCATGATCCCTTTTGCCTCTGCTGGATCATTTGTCCACTGTAGTACTAACAATCTCAGAAGACTGCTCACCATCTCCAATCTGAGCCGCATTTTTCAGAATAAGTATTCCCTCATCAGCTCTTACAACCTTTGCTGTAATTAGATTTTTTCATGTGTTGAAAATGTGAATCATTTTAGGGCTAATCTCCCTTTATTTGAGAGAGAACCTCTCTCACACCTTGCAAGTCTTCTTTCAAACTTTTCCATGACATCATCCTGAGTGGCTCTTTTTGTGCTTAGCTACAAGGGGATGTCCTTAGTAGGGTCAGGGAGCATCCCTATGTTGCACCCAAGAATGGAGGGCTGCACTTAACATTGGGTTCTACAGGGCAGGAGTGGCACCCCTTGATTCTTTGTACTGCTTTCTTTCTTCCTTCTTTCTTGCAAAATGTATTTAGTCGGTTCCAAGTATTGCGGATAGATAGTTGCTATGTTTTTTTTTTTTACACAGTAAACTACTTAAATTTGAGGATGTGTATTTATACTGGCTGGTGATATTGTTTGCAGGCCACAGTTACAGCTACTCTTCCACAAGGAGCTTTGGTACATGAGCAGGCCGATGAGGTGGCTTCTCAGGATAGTAACCCTGATGTTGTTGTGAGAACTCCTCCTGCTAAAACTAGTGTGATTAGTTCTGCCTCACTTACTTCAGGTGGGAGCCATGTGGCTTCTGTCCCTGCAAATATATCAGCAAATAGTTTGTCAGGTCCATCGACTCCTTCGGCAGTTCTTTCAGGTTCAAATTCTTTATGTGGTGTCCTGGAAAATTCAGCTGTTGCTATGTCATCACCTAGGAATATTTCTAACCCCACCAAGGATGAGGATGTTACAAGCTTTCCTGTCCGTCAATCATCACCGGCTCTTGGTGAATCTGGGTTGGTCAGGGGCATGGGGAGAGGTGGCATTACTGGGCAAGCAACAGCTAGTATGTCCTTAAGTTCTGGCACTTCAATTTCTAGCAGCGGGGCAATTGGTGCGGTTCCTTTAGCCTCTGACATGTCAAAGAGGAACATTGTAGGGACTGATGACAGACTTGCTAATAGTGGTATTGTGCAGTCTTTGATTTCTCCTCTGAGCAATAGAATGATCTTGCCTCAAGCTGCCAAGTCTAATGATGGAATTAGCTCTACTGATTCTGGTAATATTGTTGAGTCATCTGTTGTAGCTAGCAGGGTTTTCTCCCCATCTATAGTTCCTGGATCGCCTTGGAGGCCTGGAAGTTCTTTTCAGAATCAGAATGATGTGGTAAGTCACTTACTTCATTTATAAATCTCCTTGTTATCTTGAGCTGCATATGCATACACAATTACTCTGCCTTTTGGATGGCATATAATTGAAGCAATGTCCTTGAATCTGTATGTTCTCTTATCTTTGGTTGGAGCATTAAATTTTTGTTTCTGGGCTTGCTCAAAACCTGGTGTTATGCCATATCACACACGTTTAGCAATATGGTTCAGACGAAGATGGAAAGCCTTCTGGAGGTTTTGACACATGATTTTTATTTTATTTTATTTATTTATTTATTTTTTTAGTGTTTTATTTTAAATTTCTGGGGATAAAAACACTGGAAACATGAATTACTAAATGAGCACCAAGAGGGTTAGAATCTAAGGGTTTCCCTCATATTTTACATCTGCATCACTGGTGAAGACCGTAGCCCGAAGACCCAAAATAAACTTGGATTGTATTCATAAAAATTAATGAGAGTTTCCCAAGTTTCTCCCATTTCACTGTCTCCACAATAGCCAAAATCTTGCAGGAGAGATCAACCCGGTGCTCCTCTGCCATACCTACTACTCATTATGTACGAATGAAGTAACCACCTGTTAAATATGTATCAGAGAATAAATAACCCCAATAAAGTGTAATCCCAAAACAATGAATCAACAAGTTATCCATGGTTCTGCTCCCCTTTTTTGGGTTGCAAAAGTATAATATTAAAGAGTGAAGATATAGTACATAGGGCTAAGATGATTTATTGTAAGAGGCTAGAAGAAGCAAAGGAAATAAAAAACTAATAGGGAATTGGTTTTCTGTTCTTTAAAGGAGTACATATAATCTCTAAAAACTCCTAGTTATATGAGCCCAAGGGAAAGTGTAAAAGAATCTTGTCCCAAATGAGAGGATGGTTGTTTACAAAATCTTAGCACTTCGTTTCATCTAAATACACCAACAAAGAGCTATAAGATCCTATGTTCGAAGCAAAGAAGCTTCCTTTAGCCCTCCCAAAGTCTCTTGTTTCATCTAAAGCAAATCATGTGGATTTTTAGGTCAGTTGTTTATCACAAATGGCTAAGGGTTGGTTTCACATCTCCTTAGTTACATATCAATACAGGAACAAATGGCCTATTGATTAGATTTCTTGCAACACCTAACATGGTTAAATAGCTTTAAAAGGTCTCCTTTTTGCTATATGTAAATATTGTTAAGCACCATAGACCAAGTAAAAGCTTTAACCCGCCTCCAAATGAACTTGGTTAACTGGGGACGCTACCCCATTTCAAAATGATTTGTTGTACAAAGGGGAATCTTTTTACCTCTTTTTAGGACATGCCGGAAACAATCCGACCTCAAAACTGCTTTACAGCAGTAAATGCTACCCTTGGCAGTAAATGGGACTTGTTTACACCTGTCCAATGAAGTTGAAGATTTCTCTCCAGCCTAACCATCCATTGGATGAGCTTGTGGAAATGCTTGGTCTCAAACGCACAATGCACCTCCATGCTAATCAAGTTACATGTACCGAATCTAGCAAGTTGAAGATAGCTAAGGAGCTTTCTTTCTTCAGCACTAACTAATGTGTTGTTTTTCCAACAATCACAGACAATCTGGGCACGGTCTTTGCAAAAACACTTAAAAGGAGGTTATGTTATGAACTCACTTTTTGCAAAAGCGAAACTGCTGTAACACTTAAAAGAGTACCATGGAGTGCCATCTAAGTGTAAAGTAGAATGTTACATGCTTGAAATGGAATATTTAGGTTAATCAAGTCATGCACAATGATTGATTGTAATCTGCATACCAGATCGGAAAGCATAATGAAAGAGCCTACAGTTTGAGAGAGATCTATTCCTTCATATCCCCTTGTATTACATGTTTTCAATATGTAAAACATAGTGAGAGGAAACTAGTAACTATATAAGTCCTATCTGTAGGGCACTTTTGGTTTTTCCTTTTTTATTTATGTACTTATTTTTTATTAGAGAAAGAAGATAATATTACCAAAATTGTAAAAAGAGAAGAGCACCAAGAAATTGTTAAACTACAAGAACTACAAAGATGCAGGATGTTCAGAGTCTATACAAATGATTCAAAAGACTGAAAGGGATACAAAAAAAAAAGATTTGTTGAGAAAATTGTCCACAAAATTAAGGGCTTCTCTACAACCTTAAGTTCCTCTTACTATGTTCCCTTCACGTCAACCAAATCTAAGCTAAATAGAGCATGCTAATGACTTTTCTCCCCTATGTTGTACAAACTCTTACACCGCTTCAATCCCATAATTCACCTTGCATTGATCTTGAAGTCAGCCATTGCATGTGCAAGATAGGGTAAATCTTCACCCATATGAAACTTGTCCACGAGCACCAAGGTAACATGGACTTCGGCTTATTTTTACATATCCCATATTTATAACTAAGGTAATCATACCCCAGGCTAACCCTGCCCCCCTCCCAAAAGAAGAGGGGGGAAAAAAAACAAACAAACAAAGAAAATGACCCTTGAGAGGGTGAATGAAGCAACCCTTGGGAGGTCTGAGGGAATTCCAAATTAACTTCCAATGAAAGATACCCTTACTCATGATTGTAGTCTAAACAAAAAACTTTGACGGCAAACCCTGCCACACCACAAAGTCTTCCTCCCAAGGTCCAACCGAAAGAAATAAAAGAAATTCTCAGCTCTCCCCTCTAGAAGAAGAAAAAAGCATTTGCTTGCCTTATGAAGGTCGTGTTCCAATTAACATTGTCTATCCAGCCCCCAACTCAAATAAATAAGGAAGATAGCTCTTCAAACAACAAGATCTGCACCACACATCATGCCAGATGGTAGTCTTAATCCATTGCCCACATAAGGACCTAAAGAAAACGGAGAAAGCTTCCCATCATCTCCTAATCTTCTTCCACACAGCCACCTGAAGAATCCAAATGCCTCATTAAGCATCCACACTTTTTAGTTATCCCATGTTTGGCTGTAATCACCTCTTTCTGAACATAGTTATGCTCACTAAGAACCTCCACAACAATTTCCCTAGCAGCATCTTGATAAAATCTGTGAAGGATTTAATTCCAAGGCCCCACTCTCACAATGGGCACTTAACGACCTCTTACTTATCCAAACTAATAACCTGTGTGCTCAGTACTTGCCATTTAAATCTGCTTTGTATGCACTCAATTCTTTTATCCAGTGAAATCCGAATAGGTTAGAAACACATGAAGTACACCAGAATATTCAAGGAGGTACTCTTGATGAGAGGAGCCCTGCGCTCTTAGAAAGATACCCTCTCTAACACATTGTTGGCCACGTCTTATTTCTCAACAACCTCTCCCAAATGGCCTTGTCCTTGTTTTGTTCCAAAGAGAAGCTGAGGATATAAGAAGGGAAGACTTCCAATTTGACACCAAGAAGTGATGGCAACAACCCTCTACTCGCCCCTGCTGTATGGTAATAATGTGCTTTTTGACAATTTCACCTTCAACCAGGAAGCAGTCTCAAAAGCTCAAAAAAGTGCATTTGATAATGAGAATTTGCTTAATAGAAAACATCACTTTCATTGCTAGCATAAACAAGAAAACAGGGCCATTCTAGAGGATTGCAAGGGACAGAGATGAAAAATGCCTTCTTATCCAGCCCTACATTTCCTCGAAACCTGGTTCGTTTCATGACATGTAATAGGAAAGTCCCACAAACATGATCATGGGCGTACATGTCCTACTTGCAGATGGCACCCATCTTCTCTCAATTTTGTGTAACTTTTTTAGCAATGGAGCTGCATCTAAAATCAGTCTGACAAAAGCATATTGCTACTAATAACCTCCTTCAACCATGAGGATGCACATCAGACGAGCTATTACACACTTCCCACAATCATTCTCCCCCCCCTACCCCCTAATTCTTCTCCCCCTTAAAATTATAGTTTTGATTTTTCCTTTTTCAATTTTTTTTTACCCCCCCCCCCCCCCCCCCCCCCCTTTTTTTTTTTTTTCCCCCCCCCCTTTTTTTTGGGGGGGGGGTTTTTTTTTTTTTTTTTCTTTCCCCCTCTTAATAAGAAAATTTTTTTTTTTTTTTTTTTTCTTCGCCCCCCCCGCCCCCCCCCCCCCCAATTTCCCTTTCCTTTTTTTTTTTTCCGGGTTTCCCCCAACCCCCTCCCCCCCCTTAAGGCGCCCCCCCCCTCCTATCTCCCGGCCCCTTGTGTACATCTCTCTCTCTGTCTCTCTCTCTATCACACGCAAACACACTCACATGCCCCTAAGGAAGAACAAGAAGTCATGATCTCCAACTCACCAAACACCCGTGGTTTTGGTCTTCACCGCATGCACTGTCATTCTAATTTCCACCGACCACTGTTGTATTTTGTTTATTCTTCATTCATTCTCTCTTTATTTTCAGGACATTTCTCTCTGTAGATTACCTATCGCCAATTGCATCGACTGCCATGAATATGTGCTACCATACATTTGCCTTTCAGATTAATTGATCTGTAACACAGCATTGCCTGAACTCTTCAAATAGGACAATAAGTCTATCGAGAGATTCAGCGTTTTTGAAACTGTGGATCATTCTCCTTTCCCCATCACAATCAATAATATATTGTCATCTATCAAAAGATTGATATGCCTTTTTTTCCCTGATTCTTTTCTCTTAGTTCTGTCCCCCCTTTTCTCTTTTCTGTTTGTTGATTCAGATCTCCCTTTTTTCTCCCTGTAACATTTTCTCTTTTGGCACTATGGGTTAGGATGACCAACCCAATCAGGTTGATCAAGCCTATAAGATCCAATTAGGATGACCAACCCATAAATCGAGAAAAGGGGGACCTATGATTGTTGGACAGTACATGAAAGTGAACCACCAATTTCCAAAACCTTTAATCTCAAGAATAATTTATACAAGAAACCATGTCGCACACCTTATGTCCTATACAATTAGGATTTCCCTCCAAAAGCACCGCATGGAGATTCTACTTTCTTTCTTAAACCTACATGTACTTGGTGTTCACTTCCTCTTTGTCATTAGGGTCTAGCTGCACTCCAGGTCTCTAAAGGAGATTCTACATCTTGGCTGTCTCTTTCATGCCTTTGTGTTCTAATAGTCTACTTTTATCCTTTGAAACCCTTTACTTTGGAAACATTATTGTATTATTGAATAAATAACAACCTCTAATAGGTGTATGCAAAATACCCTGGCTAGAACATTAATTTCCCACTTGAGTACCCAGGCAAACATTCAAAAGGGGGGCTTTAGCGTAAGGAACAGAAGATGCAACATACTCATAAGAAGAAATAGTAGAGTTCTCCTTAGGGTTTGCAGAAAATTTAGGTGCGTGAAAAGCTTAATTTGAATGACTTTCTTAGATCTTCCATTTATATGTGCTTGCAGTTTCTTATATGTCAGAAACAGTTGCATTCATATGAATTTTCCTTTTCCTATATACATATATATATATAAAAGAATCATCGCTGTGATGCTAATTTTCCTTTAAATAATTAATCAAAATTTCAGGGTCAAGTTCGTGGTCGAACTGAAATTGCACCTGATCAAAGAGAGAAATTTTTGCAGAGGCTTCAGCAAGTACAACAACAAGGTCATAGTGTGCTACTTGGCTTTGGAGGAAATCATAAGCAAGTTTCCAACCAGCAACAAAGTCCTCATTTACAGCAGGTATTCCTTTTCATCTGAACTTTTTATTTCTCCAACATTTATCTTTCATATCTTGGTCTGTTGACTTATTTGATGGTGCTTGGCCTGGTGAATTGTGAGATGATGATATCTTGGATGTTGAGGTACTGGACACTTGTTATTGTTATTATCCTGCTAGTGATGCTAAAGATCAATTCTGACTTATGATATTAATGTACTCAATTCATGTAAAAGGTTAACTAAAATATTAAAGAGGAATATTAAGAACTTTAAATTGGAGGAGCTATGAAATTTTGGATTATAGAGCTGCAATGTACATTCTATGTCTGGTTTCTAACTGAGGGAAAACTGCTTCATGATTGTGGTTTAATCAGCTATATTAGGTCTTATCTCCCAAAATGATTGGGGGTATATGATTGTCAGTTATATTTTCTTTATTTTGCTGTCAATTCTCAAGTATTTTCAGATAGCGGGGTTTTTAATAAAATAGGGTAAATTTAAATAAAAATAAAAAAATTAGGCCTTTTTTGTTTGTTCCCAAAATAGGGATGTCGCGCTCACAAAGTGCGACATATGCTGCACCCGGTCAGGCAAAAAAAATGCTCCAAGGTTGCGCGGTCTCGGATCGCGCAACACGTTGCGCGATCCCAGATAGCACAACAGGTTGTGCGCTTTGGGAGATCGCAACTAGTGGCGCGATCTCGGAGCGCGCAACCGTGCAACCATCTGTATCCCCCCCCAAGCCCACACTGCTGCATTCAGCCAACCTGCAATATTCAATATCCAAAAACTGCATTGAGCCACAGCAATAAGGTATTTCCCACATCCGTCAATCTACCAACACCAAACTACCGATAAAACCTATTCCGACATAATAACCAAACTCTAATATTATCAAACTTCACAAATATCAAATAGCAAACATCCAAACTCCTGGATCATCACCAAACTTCACAAATATCAATCACCAAGCTTCACAAATACCAAACTCCAAAAATATCAATCAATACTCCAAAAGCAATCATCAACAAACATCAATATCCACATAAATATGAAATAAAAGTTATAAAATTACAATTCATAGATTTTTAAGTTACAAAGTTGGAATGTAATACATAAAGGAACACCGATATACACAAATACGAGAAACTATACTAAGTACCGCATGAAGGTCGTCCAGCATTTGTACACGACTGACGTCTAGTGGGAATTGGAATTGGAGCCTGCATACCCTTATTAGCCTCTGGAAACTGAATCGCAGTAGTCGTACTATCCTATGAATATCGACGCTGCCTCCGTCACTGATAAACATTAAGTCGTGGAGGCTCACTAGGCGTAGCCTTGTCAAGCTCCTCGAAGGCAGGTGTCTGTGTAAACGTCGGGGTGGGTGTAGGAGTCAGATACGAATATATCCGAGTGTCTAAATGCTCATCGAATGCAGGTGTTTGTGTAAATGTCGGAGTGGGTATAGGAGTCGGATAGGAACATATCTGCGTCTCTATATGCTCCTCAAAGGCACGCGTAGCACCAGAAGTAAAGGGAACGTTTGGATCAATATATCCCTGCGTAGATGCCGAAGGACGATTTCTCCGAGGTGCTGTATGTCCGAAGCGCTGCAATATGTCCCATATGCCATCTCTGATATAACTAACTCGAGGAGCCACTCCTGGGACAGTGAGAACATCAGAGGCTACTAAATGGAGATTCTCGAGCTGGTAGCACTGCCAAAAAAAAATTGTAAGTATAGAAATATTAAGTAAAGAATAAAAGTATTATAAAATGATCAAGTGCTTATGACTTACCATGAATGTCACGTCGTCTGCGGTCGGCCGAAAACCCTGCTGATATCGATATGTAGGATTACCAATCAATATGCGTGGCATTTATCGATACCAAGTCATGTAATCAGGTGTCGTCATATCATCATCATAACACTCCTCTCTGGTCATGATATGGTATCAACGGTTATCTCATACTTGTAAGTATGCCGCATGCTCTATGCTCCAATCACGATCAGATTTTTCACGTTGGTCAGTGCGATGCAACACAATATCCGTGTGTACGGGAGGAGGAATATCCTGCCGATAACCAAACTGGCGTAAAACTCTCGCAGGATAATGAAACGCAATGACCTCGAAGCATATAAGAGGCATACTAGCTCGCCATATATCGCTCCTGATAAGACAATAATCAGGTAATACTCTAATATCAGAATACAAATATGGCATCCAGAGTAACTGAAAAAAAAATTGTTAGTTAGACTTATAAATGTTACAAGTAGTGCACAAGCTGACAAGGGAAAGAAAATTTACTCACCCCACCGTCCCTCATATGATCAAGTTGGTCCTTATATGATCGTAGCACAAATTGTCCTGTATGCACATAACTACGAGAAATATCCCAACTAATAAAATACGATTAGACATTAAATTAGATAAAGTTAAAAAATATCATAGTTTCTGATAAAATAAGTATGATAAACGTAATTATTATTACGTATTGAGATCCTCAAGGACTGGCCGACATGTTCAGAGCAAGAGGTTGTGGATCAGTGACGTGTCGTCTAGTAGGGGTAAACATAGTCACTCTCTCCCATGCCCAGAGTTGAAAATAGATCAAAAGAAGGTAAATAAATTACATAACATTTTATATAAAATTATTGATGCAAACCAAATAAGAAAATGAGATGAAATACCTGTATAAGTAGTACCGGTCCTGAAATCTGTCTGACACCATCAAATGAAGCCCGACACATAGCTTTGTAAAGCGTCGCTAGTGTAGCACTTTTCCAACTATAACTCCCAGCACAATCGAGATCTCGTTGTAGCTCAAAATATAAAAGTTTCACCATCGACCCAGACTTATCGTCCAAAAGAGTACCCAAAGGACTGAAACATCCTGTAAAGTAATAGTTGCCTCACCAACCGGTAAGTGAAAAGTGTCTCCGGTCTCCATCTCTCAACTAATGCTGTAATCAGGGCATGATCATACTGAATATGCCCACATTTGTACACTCCGTAAAAACCTACTCGCAACAAAATCTGCTGAACTCTGATATCAAGTGGTCGAGCAGACCAAAATCCACAATTCGACCACCGCACCTCTAGGGGTGTATCACTACCGGTCTCCCATATAGACTGAGACCGGTGTGAGGGCTGTAGGGTCAAAACACTAGGGTCCCGTGGACCTGGGGTAAATGTCGGCTGAGAGTATTCCATATCTATGATCACAACACAAGTCATATTTCGACATTAAATATGCAGATAAAAAGAAAGTATGAAATAACATCTAACATATAATAAGTCATGAAATACAACATATAATATCCATAATTAATAAACCATCAATAACAAGTCATAAACAACATACAATTTATACACATGTAAAAAAACTTCGTAGCTATGATTATTTTTTTCAACCTCGCCTTGCTCTTTCTTGCAATCGGACCATGTTTGGGCAATGATTTCGATTATACCCGTATTCTCCACAAGCTTTGCAGCGTTGAGTTCTTCTATCCGTTTCACTATGAATTCACGTGCTGCGTGGTCTACTCGGCTGATTGTTAAGACATGTAAGATTGACGACTAATGAGAAAGGAGGATGGGGCCAATAGTCTTTGTGTGGAAGTGGATGGAACTTGCCACTATAGGTAAGAAACATTCATTGACAACTATGAAATTGACTCACAAATGACATAAATTTACGTCCCAAATCGGCACAAACTCTCCACATGTGCGAGCAAAGATACTTGTATATGGTATATTTACCACAAGTACAAGTTGGAACATCCATGAGCATGGTATGGTTGTTTCCACCTTTCCCGCCATGAAAACCAGTAACGATTTCATATTCCCCTCTTGCTCTGTTAAATACATCACAGCGATGATATTTTGCTTTCTGCTCAACTCTAACCAATTTTTCAACCACTATTGTTGGCCATACGTTGCTTCTTTCTAGATTGTTAGATGTTGTTTCTCGATTTTTGTTAAAAAAAGAACCATACGATACATTGTTGCTCACACACATGCAGTGATTTGTAGCTTTCTTGCACCCTTTTGCACACTATTAAACGACTCCGATCAATTAGTGGTCATGTTCCCCCATCTGTCCTCCATCATAACACAACGTCCATTTATTGAGAGGAATGTCTATAAACCAATTATAAGCAGGCTCGCTCAACTCATTCATTTGGTTCATAATAATATTAGACTTTCTAATTTGTCTTTATTGTGTCGCCATATGTATTAACTCAGTTAACGGCTTATTTTTAAATCGTTTGCTAAAATTAGTTTCAACATGCCGCGCACAAAATCTGTAATACATAAATGGTGGTTGTAGCATATAATTCCTCTCTACGGCTTGCAATATTCCGGGAGCCCTATCTGATAGTAGACATACACCCTGTCGATCGCCAATGATGTGCATTTTCAAATTCTCCAAGAACCATGCCCAATTTACAATACTTTCCTCATCGACAATAGCAAAACACAAAGGAATAATATGATTACCCGAATCAGTTCCAACGGCAATCAAAATTTTCTCCCTATATCTCCTATACTGGAAAGTCCCATCAACACTTATCATAGGCTTACAATACTTAAATGCATCAATGCATGGCTTGAAAGCCCATAAAACTGAGTTAAAAACTCGATTAGTAGTCCCTAAATTTTCATTAAACCTCCAATCAATGACAGTTTTAAGATTGCTTATTTGCATAGCAGTCATAAATTGGGGCAACAATGTGTAAGAAGTCTCCCAATTACCATACACAATTTCTATAGATTTTCGACGCCCTAACCAAGCTTTCTTGTACGACAAATCTACCCCATACTCCCTCATATCCTCTACTACATCACACACTTTATAGTCAACATTCTGTTTTATATGACTTTTGATAACACGACCCACCATATTAGTCTACATTAGTCTACATGTTGGTTGTAGCATATAATTCCTCTCTACGGCTTGCAATATTCCGGGAGCCCTATCTGATAGTAGACATACACCCCGTCGATCGCCAATGATGTGCATTTTCAAATTCTCCAAGAATCATGCCCAATTTACAATACTTTCCTCATCGACAATAGCAAAACACAAAGGAATAATATGATTACCCGAATCAGTTCCAACGGCAATCAAAATTTTCTCCCTATATCTCTTATACTGGAAAGTCCCATCAACACTTATCATAGGCTTACAATGCTTAAATGCATCAATGCATGGCTTGAAAGCCCATAAAACTGAGTTAAAAACTCGATCAGCAGTCTCTAAATTTTTATTAAACCTTCAATCAACGACGGTTCCAGGATTGCTTATTTGCATGGCAGCCATAAATTGGGGCAACAATGTGTAAGAAGTCTCCCAATTACCATACACAATTTCTATAGATTTTCGACGCCCCAACCAAGCTTTCTTGTACGACAAATCTACCCCATACTCCCTCATATCCTCTACTACATCACACACTTTATAGTCAACATTCTGTTTTATATGACTTTTGATAACACGACCCACCATATTAGTCTACATTAGGATGATCCCACGCAGGCATTCGAGGAAAACAAGTGTGCTTTGCATTTAATCTTGTGATTTCCCAAATGTTAAACTTCTTTTTCAATCTTGCCCGAACATGCCACAAACAGTTGTTCTCATAGTAGAAAGAATGCCTCACAAATCATGTGTTGGTTACTTTCATGAACTTTAGAATATCTGTGCTGCCGCATAGACAAGCACTTCACAGTATGCTGAACTCTCTCTTTCAAATTGAAAATCATCCCGATTTGTAACTCCGAACATCATCCCATGTAGGACGGTTAAAGTCATTATACTCATCAACCATCATATCCCCTTCCCCATATTATATAAAAATGAAATGTTTTCTTCCTCTTCATCCACACTATATTCTTCATCTGCAACATTCTGATCATCATAAGTTTCACCCTCTGATTCATCATCAACAAATGTATCCACAGGATTTGTCTCCTGCCCTTAATAAGGCATACTAGAATTGGGCTCTCCAAATTCATTTGTCATAGACATAACTGATTCACGATGAGCATTCAATGCAACATCATCGGAAATGAATGCCCCATACTGTAAACATTCATCTCTGACATTCACATTTGTCAACATTTCAGTGTAGGATCCAAAATTTGTCACGCCCTCGAATGAACTAACTCCAATTCCACCAAATGAACTGCTTAGGTCTCTCCTAAATGCACTACCTGCGACCTTTGACTCATTTTCCACCATAGAAATTGGTGCATCTATAGTAGCATTTATAATTGGTTCATGCTCTAAGAAAAGTTCAACTGATGACAAACTCGATATATATCTAGGCAGTGACAACACCTCCGATAAAAAATCAGCCTCTACCGGTAATATACAATATGAAAGAGAATTACAAAAGATATCTATATGAAACATTCAGTTTGAATTGGCTAGAATCAATCCTACATCTCCGATGCAATATATTTATAAACTCCTCCTATCCAACATTGTTACGAACTACAATCCCTGTTTTAGGTCCGACACTATACTGATACCCATTTTCAGGTCCACCAATTTGATCCCCCCAATAAAGCACAAGTCTCACACGGTTATCAGTCATCTCCCTTCATACATCATGAAAATTAAAATAAATGTCAGTATTAAAATCAACATCGATAGACAAATAAGATAAATATTTATAACTTTTATAGTAACAAAATCCTAACCCTAATTCTAGCATGCTTCACGAAAGAGACAAGCAGGAGACAAGCAAAGGCAAAAGAATAAACAAATAGAGACAAAACCCTAACTCTAACCCTAGCATGCTTCACGAAAGCGACAAGCAGGAGACAAGCAAAGGTAACAGAAAAAACAAATAGAGAGAAAACCCTAACCCTAACCCTAATCCTAACCCCAACATGCTTTACGAAAGAGACAAGCAGGAGACAAGCAAAGGCAAAAGAATAAAAAAATAGAGAGAAAACCCTAACCCTAACCCTAACCTTAGCATGCTTCACGAAATAGACAAGCAGGAGACAAGCAAAGACGAGAATAAACAAATAGAGACAAAACCCTAACCCTAACCCTAATTTGTCCAATTCTCAAGGAAATTGAGATTTTATTCTATCTGCAATGGTTGTACAACAAGAGTGGGAGTGCAATTAATCAATGGAATGAAATGCATAGATCATGTGATGGGAGAGAAAACAAAAAAACTGCATACTTTGGTGAAGCTTGTGGAGAATAAACAAAGTGCATGCTGCGGAGTTACCTTCCCAAATGAAGCTTTGATGTTGCAAGAATCAAGTTGAGGGAGCGCAAGCTATGTCGCAGAAGATGGGAGAGATCGCGCAAGCCAAGTCGCAGAAGGGGGGGAGAACAAATCGGCACGCCCCCCCCCCCCGCCCCCCGGCCCTTCTTTCCCCCCCCCCCCCCCCCCCCCCCCCCCCCCCCCTCCCCCCCCCCCCCCCCCCCCCCCCCCAAAAACCCCCCCCCCCCCCCCCCCCCCCCCCCCCCCCCTTTTTTTTCGGGGGGGTGGGGAAAAAAAAAAAACCACCCAAAAAAAAAAAACCCCCCCTTTAAAAAAAAAAAAAAAAAGGCCCTAATTTTTTAATTTTTATTTAAATTTACCCTATTTTAGTAAAAACCCCTTCAGATAGCCGTTCTTTGGCATTTTTGCTTGTCAATGCTGAAGTGCTTGTCTATTATGCATATGCAATATGATTATGTTATTTTGTTGATTATCTGTATTTTGTTGCACCATATTTTTCTTCTTTATTTTTTCTCAGGAAGTATCCTTCTTCTCAACATTGATTATTATGGTCTCTTTTCTTATCGATGCAACTTTATTGTTTTCTTTTATCAAAAGAAAGAAAATAAATTTTAAGCTTTTGAGTTCCAACAAAATGATCTCATGCAACAGTAAGGATTTAGTAATGGAATCTGACTGATTCATTTTATTCTGAATTCCACATTGCAAAGCGGTTTTCATCAAGTAGAAACTTGTTTTTATCTGTTATTTATGTTTCTATTCTGTGCTTTTGACGATCTCTATTTCACTTGCATTTTGTGTGATGGATTTATAGTTCAATGCCCAGAGTTCATCTGTCTCCTCTCAAGTTGGTTTAGGACTTGGAGTCCAGCCAGTGAGCTTGAGTTCAGTTTCCCCAACCTCATTGCAGCAGCAGTCTTTCTCTACCCATCAACATTCTACACAGCAGTCTCTGGTTTCAACTGTAACAAAGGATATTGGTATGAGCACTTTATGCCCATTTGAATAATATTATATACTTATAACTGATGCATGAATTTTTGAAGTCAAAGAATTTGTCATTCTCCTACTAGCCAAATTACACTCAGACACTATAGGTTAGGTAAATGCAAGACTGAGTAATTAGATGGTACAAAGTGAGTTGCTGGTAGGAAAAGGTTCTTGCCAGAGAGTTTGGAATATCTGTGACATCATCAACATCCATGTCTCCATGCTTCTACCCACATATATTTTTACACTAACGCATCATCTTTAAGGCCCTTCTATCACATTCCTCGACACCAACCCCAAAAATAGAACTATTTTATGCCTATTTCTAAACACCTGTGCATACAATGCTTTCTGTCCCCCCCCCCAAAAAAAAAAGATGTGGTTTTAAATCTATAAATCGTGCAGCCAGTATATCTACATGGAGACAGTTGCCCTCAAAGTTTGTGAACCCACCCACTCATTGACAAGGGGAGTCACCGAGAACTAGCTGAGACACAAAATGGGTCACTCAGTGGCCCCCTTCAGCCCTGATTTGTTATTGTCAAACCAATCTGATGTGCAAATTGTGCAAATGATTGCTACTCCAATAACAATATATGGTTAAATGATCATCTATGGATAAATAGGACCTACTCACTGCTAGTACATTCATTTGAGATTGTCAACAGTCAGAAGCCTTCTCAAGGGTCTTTCATAAGGAGAAAGCTTCATATTCCAGAGCATTGTGCATCAACTGCCTCTGACATGGCTCATAATCCTTTTATCCCTTCTCAAAAACTTATGATTGAAATCTTTGCAGAAGTATCTCTTTTTAGCACTCCAACTTCCTCATTCTTCCTGTTTAACTTGGATGACCTAAACAAAAGAACAACAAAATGTTTATCTGCTTTATGAACTACTTATTCTAGTTTGAGAATCCACCTACAAGACTTGCTTCTTCCTCACAAAGAAGGAACCCTGTCTCACCCTGTTTTAAGGATATTACTAACAGGTGGTCAGGACTTTCATAATTCCTTTGTTTGGGAGGAGGGGGTATCTGATCCTTCATATGGTCTTCACTGCTTTGATGTTTCTAGAGGATGAGAGCCAGAAAGTGCCAGATTATTTTGAATTTTGATGTTGAGAAGGCTTTTGTCATCATGCATCTTCAGCACATTTGCTTTGTGTGCCCATAAATTGGTTTAGCGGCATGGAACTGAGATGTATATTTCGAATTTTTCATAATATATCCTTATAAATCAGAGCATGATCATCAAAATTAGATGTATGGTTGAGACAAGGAACTTCTCTGCCTCTTTTATTTTGTTGGTTGGTTTAATGAGATTTTAATCAAGTTAGTCTCAAGGTAGTTGGGCTAGGTTTTCGTGAAGAATTATCAGGAGCATAAGAGGAATTACTCATTTTTGGGGATTCCACACCCTTTATTTGCAGATGATATAAATTAGTTTAGTTTTTCTGTGATTGAGATCTCTCAGATTCTTGATCTTTAAACCCCTATGCTCTGTTTTCATCATTTCATGTCAAACAATGATTTCAGCAAGTGGTCTCTGTTTCCTTAGGTTGTGGAGAACTAATAGCCCTGCCAGATCTCAGAAGAGATAAGAGGGACCGAAATTGTGAGGGAGAGGAAGAAAACCACAGGGAGGTTGATCATTGAAGAAATAAAATGAAGCTTGAGAGAAAAATGAGAGACAGAATAGAGACACCTGAAGTAGAGATAGATAGACAGAGATAGGGGGGAGCCAGCCCTGAAATTGCAAATCTTATTGCATAAGAAGCCAGATTATTAGAAGATTAGGAAGCATATTTATAGTCATGCATCCTAATCAAATTATGGAATAATCTACTTTAAATGTTTGAATGATTCCTGAATGTTTTATTCATTACATTAATATAAGATTATTGCCCTTTTTAAACACATCTAGAAAGGCAATATTACTTAAATTCCAAGACCTAATACTTGGTGCTGCATCATTAGGAATGGTGCACTTAAGGTGCTTCCAGGTGGTTGCATGATCGACGGCATCACTTTAGGAGTTAGAAGTCGAAGTCATAATACATGACACATACAGCCAGAGAGAGTGCTTTATCAAGTTTTCTTTTCTTTTTCTTTTTTTCTTTAAAAAAAGATATTTGTATTAATTTTATTAAGTACCATGGACCAACTAAAAGCCTTAACCTTCGTAGGAATTTTTGCTTCCAAATAAAATTGTTCGACTAAAAAGGAAGATTTTGAGAAAAACCAATTAGATGATGCAATACAAATCCATGTGTGGAAAACCCCCGAAGATTCAAGACTCTCAACCCTAGTGTCCAAATATGTGTAGAAGGTTCATTATCGTGAAAGAGAGAAATTAAAGAAGAAAACTCATCAACTTCTTTATCATTAGGATTCCTTAAGAAATGAACTTCCTAAGTAAGACAAATGTCCCTCCTAATTATAAAAATCTTTGATAGGAGCAGCATGAAGTGTGGATAACCTGTAAAGAAGAGGGAAAGAAATGGACAAGGGCAAAACCCTACACCTACCTTAAAGGCCAGCAAAGGAAGAAAGTATTGGAGAAATGAGAAATAAATTTCCAAGTACTGCAATGAGAAATTTTTACTTGTATTACCATCCCATCCATTCTAAGGGGGACCATATTTGCTCTTTATAACCCTATGCTGAAAAGAATTGGTTTGTAGGGAAAATCTCTAAAGCCATGCCTGCCAAGGAGATCTTTTATTCCAGATTGCTGAGACCCAATCTTCTACTAGGCCAAAGAAAATTTCTCATCAACTTTTCAACTTTATCTGTTACCCTAACTAGAATACTAAAAAGGGAGAGAAAGACAAGCAAGAATAATGGTAATATGCCCCACTAAGGTAAATTAAGCTCCCTTCCACCCATTTAATCTTTTACAGATTCTATTCACAGTAGAAACCTAAAATTAAACGCTCCAAGGATTATGCTCCAAAAGAACCCATAGATGGGAAATAAGCCACTCATTTGTGCAATTACTGATATTTGCCAAGTAATCAAGAGACTTGCTACGAACAACTATGGCGAGAAGTTCACTCATGGACATATTGATCTTAAGCCAAAAATTCTCTTAAAAATCTTAAGAAAAGCAATCATCTTCCTACTCACAATTGTCCTCTTTAAGGGAGAGTATGTCTGTAAACTGAAGATGGGACACATACTCCCTACTTTGAGACGAGAGAACATATTAATATAAAACAACAATCTGAGCCTTAATCTTAACAATTAGGGTCGATCATTTGAAAGATAAATATGAAAAAGATTTTAAAAAAAAAGATTCGTTTAGTTTATGCCGATTCTCCTACGCCACTCAATTTTATCCAATGCTATCCCCTCATCAAAACTCTTAACTATCACATCTTGACGAATAATTTGCATCCAAATTTTCGACTATCTACCTCTACGTTTTACTAAATCTCATATATTTAAGTTTTCGGTCTTTCGAACCGGTGCGTTTTTGGGTCTTTTTTACACATGCCCAAACCACCTTAGATGACACTTGCATCTTATATATAATTGAGCTTACTCTCAATTTATTATAAATCTCTTCGTTTTTAATTCCATCTCTTCTAGTTTTACTGCACATCGACTTAAAAATTCTCATTTCTGCTGCTGTCATTTTTTGTTCTTCTTGTTGTTTAATAGCCAGCACTCGACGTCATACAATAGTGTAAGTCTTACCGCGATCTTATAAAACTTTACCTTCAAATGCAGTGAAATCGTACGATCGCAAAGAATTCTAGATGCCCTTCTCCATTTCATCCAATCTGCTTGAATAATATGATTCACATCCCCATCTATATTTTAACTTTTTGAATGATGGAATCAAAATATCTAAAACGTTCGCTTTTTGATCCAATTTGTCCATCTAACGTAATCATTTCATCATCCTGATGGTTATCAGTAAATCTATATCTCATATACTCAGTTTTTGATCTGCTCAATCTAAATCTTTTGGATTTCAGTGTTGTCCACCATAACTCTAGTTTAGCACATATACCCTCTCTGATTTCATCTACTAATACTATATCATTTGTAAAAAAAACATACGATGGTATTTAATTTTGAATGTTTTTTGTGATTTCGTCTATCACTATTACAAATAAGAATGAGACTTAATGCTGAACCTTGATGGAGTCCAATGCTAATAGGGAAGCTATCGTTTAAACCCCCGCACGTTTTTACATTGGTTAAGGCTCCCTCATATATGTCTCTAACGAGATTAATGTATTTCAAGGAGATCTCTTTCATCATCAGCGTCCACCACAATACCTCTCGAGAAACTCTATCATATTGTTTTTCTAGGTCGATAAATACCATATGTAGATCTCTCTTCTGTGCTCTATACTGCTCCATCAAATGTCTTGATAGGTGGATTGCTTCCGTGGTGGATCTTACTAGCATAAATCCAAATTGATTTTGAGTCATCCTCATCTCCAATCTCAATCTATGTTCTATTACTTTCTCTTATAATTTCATGGTATGAATCATAAGTTTAATTTCTTTGTAATTGGAGCAATCTTGTATGTCTCTTTTATTTTTATATAGTGGCTCAAGTATGCTCTCCCTCCATGTTTGGGACATTCTCTTGGTTTGTCAAATTTTGTTGAAAATATCTGATAATATTATTATACCAAATTCACCTAAACATTTTCACACTTCAACGGGAATTCCATCAGGTCCCATTGCTTTATTATTTTTCTTTCTCCTTAAGGCCTTCTTCACTTCATGGGGATGAATTTTACGTTTAAAATCGCTATTAACTTTTTCTACAGGTATTTCGATATTTTCTAACTCTATTGTACTCTTAACATTGAAAAGATTATCAAAATAGTCTTTCCAATGCTTTCTTATGTTTTCATTCTTTACAAATATATTATTGGTTTCATTTTTAATATACCTAACACCATTTAGATCTTTTTCTTCTCTCCCTTAGTTTAGCAATTTTGTAGATCTCTCTTTCTACGTCTTTAGTTTTTAGTCTCTCGTATAGTTCGTTATACACTTTACTCTTTGATTCGTGGATAATCTTTTTCACCTTTTTTTTGTTGCACTTTTGTATTTTTCATATGCATCACTACTATTATTACCTTTAAGATTTCTATAACACTCGCTTGATTCGAATAACAGTTTGTATTTTTTTATTCCACCATCATGATTTCTTAGCTATTGGGGTCTGACCCTCAGATATACCAAGAATCTCTTTACCTATATTTTTAATATTAATAGACATTTCTTTCCATATCATTTCTGCATCATCATTAATGGACCAATTTACTACAATTAATGTCTCTAAAAATCGTCGCATTTTCTTCTTATAGCTTCTATCATTTAATTCTTGGTTCAACAGATGAACGATACTTCTTTTGCCTTTTAGGCACTCGTATATCTAAAACTAAGAGTCTATGTTGAGTCGCTATATTCTCTCCCGGTATAACTTTGCAATCCTTGTAGGTCATTCTATCACCTCATCTACTGAGAAAGAAGTCTGACTATGTGTAACTCTTTTTTCTTAAAGAATGTATTTATGAATACCAAATCGAATGCTGTGGCAAACTTTAAGATGGTACCTTCTATCTCATTCCTACTACCAAATACAAAGTTTCCATGTATTGTTTCGAATCCCTCATTCATCTCTCCTACATGTTCATTTAGGTCTCCTCCGATAAATAGCTTTCTCCACTAGATATGGTTTGGATAAATTCCTTTAAATCCTCCCAAAATTGTTTTTTACTAGTATCTATACCTATTTGGGGTGCATACACTGACTTTATTAACTATATTTTCTTCATTTACAAATTTGACAAGTATAATTATATCTCCCTTTCTTCTTATCTCTACTACATTCTCTACTAAATCTATATGTATAATTATTCATATCATATTCTTAGTTCTATCCCTACCTGTATACCACAGCTTATGGCCATAGAGTTCTGCTAGTCTAGCCTTCTCCCCCACCCACTTAGTTCCTTGAAGACACATGATATCAATCTTTCGTCTATTCATTGTTTCTCTCATCTCTCCTAACTTCTTGGTCAAAGATTCTATGTTCTAAGTGGCTAGACGAATCTTATTTTCATGAACTAACTTATTAACCCGCACCCTAAGGTCCCTTGTGAACTTATCACTACACCTGGGATCCGATATAGCGTGTCGCTGAGAGGGAAACGCCCCAAAAGTTTTTCTATATTTTTCTCTCATTTTTTCATTTGACAAAAGGTTTTACGCTGGCAGTCGATCTACCGCAACTCTACTCCTTTACCTAGGCTTGAGATCGGCCGAGGTGGAGTTCTTAAATAATACGAGAGTAAAATGAATTAAAAAAGAAATAAAGAAAGAAAGAAATAAGACAAAATACAGTAAGGTAGAAATAAAATCAAATAGAATATAATATAATATATATATCTATAATAATAATAGGATTATAGATTTAATATTACAATTATGCCGCTAAGAGTTTGAAATATTTTAAATTTTAATAATTTTAAATTCATAATATTACTACTACTAATAATGGTAATATTAACAATATTAATGGTAATGTTAATAATAGCAATAATAACAGTAATGATACTAATAATAAATATGATTGTATTGCTAATAATAGTAGTATTTCTAATATAACAATAGATAGCCCAAAACATGCACAGTAAGCTAAATTGTATAAAATTTCATATGCCCCAATATAGACAAGAAGAACCAACAGTGGCAATTGTAGGTTCATCAATACTAAACAAGGTTTACCTACAGAATAGCACATAGAGGGCAGCAATCCACACGAGAAGGGAGAACAGTGCAAATTTCTAAACTAAGCACACATTTGGAAATTAACATAGGAGAGCAGTGCAAATCTAAATACAGGATAATGGCGAAGAATAGTGCAAATTCAAATACGAATGAAAAGTTACAAATAACATAATAATAGTATTGGTAATAATAGTATTAAGAAAATAATGATAATATTAAGCGAATAGTGAGGAAGGGAATGCGACCGAGGCAGTGACGGTGGTGGAGAGCAGTGGTGGAGAACAGGGGAAGACAGGCAGATATCTGCCAGGTAGGCAGACAACCAGAGAGCTGGGAAAGAGCGAGTAAGGTAGAGAGAGAGAGAGAGAGAGGGGGGGAGAAGCAGGTATCAATGAGGGTAGAGGTAGAGGGCAAGGGATGTAGAGCCCCAGGGAGCAGAGGAAAGAGCGAGAAAGGTACAGAGAGAGAGAGGGGGAGAGAGAGAGATCTGGGTTGTACCGGAATAGATCTAGGATTTTTTGGCAAGTTTGTGGCTTCAGAGAGCAGATCTGGGCTGGGGGTGCGCTTCGGGGGTAGATCTGGTTCGTCTAGGGTTTGAAGAGGAGAGAAAAAGTGAGATAGCTCGCAAAAGGGGGGAAATAGAGATTGCAAGAGCGTAAGAGTGGAGAAGGTAGGTCGAGAGAGATTACGAAGCCATAGTAGAGAGAGAAATTGGGTGGGCGGGTTTTCAAAGGTGAGAGAGAAGCAAAGGGCACACGTGAGAGGGAGAGAAAGGAAGAGAAATAGGAAGGGGGTGAGACTACTTACCTGGTCGAGTAGCGTGAGGTGAGTGACTCGAACCGCCGGGGCGAGAGGCTGACGGAAATCGGTGCGAGGGCGGTAGAGAGCGATTAGCACAGAGAGAGAGAGAGAGAGAGTATCAAAATTAAAATAGTAATATACCTTGAGAAAATGATAGTGAGAACATATTAATATAGTAAAAAGAAAATGAGAATGAAGGTTCTTCACCTTAAACCATGCAATTCTGAGACCCAAGTTTTTAGCTACTCATAAATAATGACACAGAAACTAGCCGAACTCAAGCATCCTCTAATTCAACTTCTTCATTGTTCCCAACTTTTATTCTCCAAAACATATTATCTAGGAAGCTCCGACTCACTTTGTCATAGGCTTTCTCAAAATACAAAAGCTCCATCATTTTTCTTGACAAAATCAACAACCTCATTAGCCATAAGGGCTGCGTTTAAAATTTACCTATCTCTAATATTTAAAATTTACCTATATCTAATAAAAGTGCTCTGATCATAGGAAATGGTCTCATCTAATGCCACGCATGATATGTCAGCTAAGACTTCAGCTGCAATATGATAAAAGCTTGTGATCAAATTAATGGGTCTAAAATCCTTTAACTTGAAGGAGCGGGATTTTTTAGGTATGAGGGTAATAAAAGTAGAATCCGTACACTTACCCACCACCCCATTAGTATAAAACTCATCAAACACTAAACAAATCATCACAAATAGCATCCCAAAAGTCCCGGGAAAAGGCCATAATGAGACCATCTGGAATTTCAAATGATTGGATATCTTATTTTAGAGAGTATTTTCTTGAATATACGTCAAGTTCAAGTGGAATTTCAAATACTTGTTATAGTTTTCCAATCACAAGGAAACATGAAATAGTTTTTAATGAGCTGAACACAATGATACATGGAAAAATGTATTTTCAAGTGAAATAAATGGTGTTTAAAAATATAGAATAATGTAACATCGTATAAAGCAAGAGCCACATGTTACTATGTTATGATACCCACATTTAATGTATTATATGATCCTTTAACCCATAATTAGGATGGCTTAATATGGCAGTATGCTCTCTCTCTCTCTCTCTACCTTTCTCTATACCACCCTTGCGACGATCTCCATCAACAAACGCTTGCTCCACCCAAGCCCCTTGCACCGGCGGTTCGAGCAGCTCACCTCACGCTGCTCGACCAGGTAAGTAGTTTCACCCTTCCTCTTTCTCTTCCTTTCTCCCCCTCTCGCGCGCGTCCCCTACTTCTCTATCACCTTCGAAAACCCTAGATCTACCAATTTCTTTCTCTACTGTGGCTTCCTGATCTCTGTCGACCTACCTCTCCACTCACACGCTCTTGCGATCTCCCCCTAGACCGGGTATATCTCACTTTGTCTCTCCCCTTCAACCCTAGATCTACCCCATCTAGACGAGCCAGATCTACCCCGAGCGCACCCCCAACCCAGATTTGTTCTTCGAAGCCACAAGCTTGTCGAAAAACACCAGACCAATCCCGCTAAAACCAGATCTATCTCTTGCCCCCCCATTCTACCTTTCTCGCTCTGTCCTCTGCTCCCTGGGGCTCTGCCCTCGCAAATAGCTGCTTCTCCCCCCTCTCTCTCTCCCCATCTCTCTCTCTCTCCCTCTACCTTCCGTGCTCTTTCCTGGCTCTCTGGGTGGCTGCCTACCTGGACAATATCTACCTGCCTTCCTCCATGTCCTGCACTATTGCTCTTCGCCACCATTGTGCCATTGCTCTTCGCCACCATCACTAACTTGGCCGCATTCCCTGGCTCATAGTTTGCTTAATTTTATCATTATTTGCTTAATACAATTATTACCAATACTGATATTGTGTATTTATAAATTTTCATTCGTATTTAGATTTGAATTGTTCTGCTATTCACCCGTGTGCTTAGTTTACAAAATTGCATTGTTTTCTTGTGTGGATTGCTGCCCTCTATATGCCATTCTGTAGGAAAACCTGAATCAATATTGATGAACCTACAACTGCCACTGCTAGATATTTTTGTCTCTATTAGAGCATATGAAAATTGTATAAAATTTAATGTATTGGGCATCATTTGGTCTGTCTATTGGTATATTAGAAATATTACCATTATTAGTAATATAAAATCTATAATCATATCATCATTATAGATACACATATATTATATTTTATTTTATTTTATTCTATTTCTACCTCATTGTATTTTGCCTTGTTTCTTTCATTTCTTTCATTCTTGATTTCCTCTTTAATTTGCCTTTCTTAGTCTTTTAAGAATTCCGTCATGGCCGGTCCCAAACCCGGGTAAAGGAGTAGGGTTTCGATAGGTCGACAACCAGCGTTTTTCATTTTGTCAAAGAGACATATAAAAAAACTTTTGGGGCGTTTCTCTCTCAGCGACGCGCTATATCAGATCCTGGATATAGTGATAAGTTCACAAGGGACCTTAAGGTGTGAATTAATAAGTTAATTCATGAAAATAAGATTTGTCTTGTCACTTGGAATATAGGATCTTTAACTGAAAAGTTAGGAGAGGTAGAAGAAATAATGAATAAACGAAAAATTAATATCATGTGTTTTCAAGAAATTAAGTGGGTGGGGGAGAAGGCTAGAGTAGTAAAACCTTATAGTCATAAACTGTGGTATACAGGTAGGGATGAAACTAAGAATGAGGTAAGAATAATTATACATAAATATTTAGTAGAGAATATAGTAGAGATAAAGAAGAAAGAGAGATAGAATTATACTTGTTAAATTAGTCAATAAAGAAAATGTAGTTAACATAGTCACTGTATATGCACCCCAAATAAATATAGATGTAATTAATAAAAAATAATTTTGAGAGGATTTAGAGGAATTTGTCCGAACCATATCTAGTCGAGAGAAGTTATTTATTGGATGAGACCTAAATGGACATGTAGGAGAGAGGTGCGTAGGTCTCGAAGCTGTACATGGAAATTTTGGATTTGGTAGTAGGAATGAGGCGAGAGCTATCATCTTAGAGTTTGTCACAGCATTCGATCTAATACTCGTAAATACCTTTTTTAAGAAAAAATAGTCGCACATAGTTACATACAGAAATGGATCCAATGCTTGTCAAATAGACTTCTTTCTCACCAGGGGAGGTGATAGAATGATCTGCAAGATTGCAAGATTATACCGGGGGAGAGTATAGAGACCCAACATAAACTCTTAGTTTTAGATATATTAATGCCTAAAAGACAAAAGAAGTATCGTTCATCTGTTGAACCAAGAATTAAATGGTGGAAGCTAAAAGGAGAAAAGGCAGCGATTTTTAAAGACATTAATTCAAGTAGCAAATTGGTCCATTAAAGATGATGCAGAAGCAATGTGGAAAGAAATTTCTACTAATATTAAGAGTATATGTAAGGAGGTTTTTGGTATATTTAAGGGTCAGGCCCCGATAGATAAGGAATCATTGTGGTGGAATGAAGAAATACAAATTGGTATTCGAAACAAACAAGAATGTTATAGAAATCTTAAAGGTAATAATAGTAGTGATGCATATGACAAATACAAAAGTGCAAAAAAAGATGTTAAAAAGATTATCTACGAATTAAAAAGTAAGGTGTATAACAAACTATATGGGAGACTAGAGACTAAAGACGGAGAAAGAGAGATTTACAAAATTGCTAAACTAAGGGAGAGAAAGGGAAAAGATCTAAATGGTGTTTGGTGTATTAAAATTGAAACCAATAATATACTTGTCAAGAATGAGGACATAAGAAAACGTTGGAGAGATTATTTTGATAATCTCTTCAATGTTAAGAGTACAACAGATGTAGAAAATATCGAGATATCTGTAGAAAAGGTAAATAGGGATTTTAAACATAAAATTCGTCCCCATGAAGTGAAGGGGACCCTAATGAGAATGAAAAATAATAAAGCAATAGGAACTAATGGAACTCCTATTGAAGTGTGGAAGTGTTTATGTGAATTTGGTGTAGTAATATTAATAGATAAAATAACAACCTAAACTTTATATCCTAAAATTTGGAGTCGGTCATGTGAGAGACAAATAATGAAGTCCAAAAAAAAGAAAAGAAAAGAAATAAAAATAGATTTAGTTTGTGTGGATTCTCCTATGCCATTCATTCGTATCTAAAACTATCTCTTCAACTAATTCTATCACTATCATATCTTTATGAATACATTGCATCCAAAATTTCAATAGCCTATCTTTACGTTTTATTAAATCTCCTATATTTAAGTTCTCTAATTTCCTAACATGTGCATTTTTAGGCTATCGCTGCACATGTCCAAACCATTTCAAATGGTATTCTCGCATCTTATCCACAATTGAACTGACTTCCAGTTTATTACGTATCTTGTCGTTTCTAATTCTATCATTTTTAGTTTTGCCACACATCCACCAAAGTATTCTCATTTCAGCTACAGTTACAGTAATATTAATAGATATTTTCAACAAAATCTGGAAAACTAAGAGAATGGCCCAAATGTGGAGGGAGAGCACACTTGTGTCATTATACAAGAACAAAGGAGACATACAAGATTGCTCCAACTATAAAGGAATTAAACTTATGAGTCATATCATGGAATTATGGGAGAGTAATAGAACATAGACTGAAATTAGAGGTAATTGTTACTCAAAATCAATTTGGATTTATGCCAGAAAGATCCACAACGAAAGCAATCCACCTGTTAAGACATTTGATGGAGAAGTATAGAGCACAAAAGAGAGATCTACATATGGTATTCATCGTTCTGGAAAAAACATATGATAGAGTGCCTCGAGAGGTATTGCGGTGAGCGTTGATAAAGAAAGAGATCTCCTTGAAATACATTAATCTCATTAGAGATGTGTGAGGGAGCTGTTACCAATGTTAAAACGTGTCGGGATCTAAGCGATAACTTTTCTATTAATATTGGACTCCATCAAGGTTCAACATTAAGCCCTATCCTTTTTGTAATAGTGATAGACGAAATCATAAAAAACATTCAAGATGAAATACCATGGTGTATGTTGTTTGCAGATAATATTGTGTTAGTGGATGAAACCAGAGATGGTATTTATGCTAAACTAGAGTTATGGAGGGCAACACTGGAAATCAAAGAATTTAGATTGAGTAGATCAAAAACTGAGTATATGAGATATAAATTTAACGACAATCATCAAGACGAAGAAGAAACGATTACGTTAGATGGACAAATGGTACCAAAAAGTGAATATTTTAGATATCTTGATTCCATTATTCAAAATGATGGCAATATAGATGAGGATGTAAATCATAGAATTCAAGCAGGTTGGATGAAATAGAGAAGGGCATCCAGAATTATTTGCGATCGCACGATGCCACTGCATTTGAAGGAAAAGTTTTATAAGACCGCGGTGAGACCTACATTATTGCATGGCGTTGAGTGTTAGACTGTTAAACAACAACAAGAATAAAAAATGGCAGTAGCAGAAATGAGATGCTTAGGTGGATGTGTGGTAAAACTTAGAAGAGATAGAATTAGAAACGAAGAGATAGGCAATAGGTTGGGAGTTAGTTCAATTGTAGATAAGATGCGAGAATGTCGTTTATGGTTGTTTGGGTGTGTGCAAAGAAGACCTAAAGACGCACCGGTTAGGAGGATCGAAAACTTAAATATAGGGGATTTAGTAAAATGTAGAGGTAGACCGTTAAAAACTTGGATGCAGCTTATTCGTAAAGATATGATAGTTAATGATTTAGATGAGGTGATAGCATTGGATAGAATTGAGTGGCATAAAAGAATCCGCACAAACTAGATCAATTTACCTCTTCTTCTTCTTCCTCCTTTTTTTATTTTTATTTATTTATTTATTTATATTTTATTCTTCATTTTTTTATTATTTTATTTTATTTTATTATTATTTTTTTAAGACTCTCATATTTGTTTCTCAAATGGCCAACCCCAAATTTTTGGGATTAAGGCTCAGTTTGTTATTGTTGTTGTAGTTTTATACAATTATTTTAACACATATTATAGTGTTAAGTTTTTGTTTTTAAAAAAGGCTGAAACTGGGTCTGTAACAGTATTTGCTATATCACAACTATAATAAACAATCTTTTCTTGGTACCTGATGCAGATGGTAGCCACATAAAAGTTGAGGAACAGCCTCAACAGAACTCTGCTGATGAATCAATTGGTGAAGCTGTTACTAGTCCTGGACTTGCCAAAAGTCTTGTGAACGAGGATGATGTCAAAGTTGCATGTGCAGCGGATGCATCAGTATGTAAATCATCACTTATTATTATTGTTACTTTACTGATACATGATTCTTTAAATCATAGTCTCTTTTGTTGCATGTTCCAAAAGATGAAGAATTGTTTGTATATCTATTTGGTGCTTTATTGTGGTGATGGTCCAATGAAGTTTCACCCCATCCTAATTTATTGCCAAAATTGTTACTATCAATCATTTTATCTTTACACTTTTGCGTAATTTGATCCTATGCCTAATCAAATCTAAAAATGCCATCCCCCCCCCAATTCCTTTTGCTTCTCAAATGAGTGTGGCCAGATGGAGTAAAAAGAATAAATAGAATTAGAGATGAATATGATTGAGGAAATTTAGAAGTAGATCTAGTTATAGACAAGATGAAAGAAAATAGATTAAAGCTCAAGTCCATTTTTGACCCCTAAAGTATGGCCAAAAACCATTTTTGGCTCTAACTTCTTTTTGCACTAATACGTCAGAGGTTTATTTATATTACAGTTTAGAGGAGTTGAAGAGGTATCAGATAGCACTACTTTACTAGTCTATGTTTGTTTTTCTTTTTCATCTGACAATGTACTGGATGATATGATTGTATAGCATAGTAGATTTAGCCACATAGGGTAAGAGAAGATGGGCTAGTTAGTTGCGAGTGGCTTGTTGGGCTTGCTAACCAAGGTCGAGTTGCCCTTATGTGAGTTTTTCCTAGCGGGCAAAGCTACGAGAAAACTATTTGAGAAAGCAATGAGAGATGAGACTCCATTGCAATTGGTCCTTTCCGATATTTGCGGACTCATGAATGTTAGAGCCCGAAACGGAGCCACGTATTTCATTATGTTTATAAACGACTACATGTGTTTCGGTTACGTCTACGTAATCTCGCACAAACTTAAGGCACTAGAGTGCTTCAGGAGGTTTATTAGCGAGGTTGAGAATCAGCTAGACTTGAGGGTAAAAACTCTCATAACCAATCAGTGACACGAGTATCTATCTGAGTAGTTTAAAGAACTCTATTTCGAGAGAGACATTAGGAGACAATTGACTATTCTTGCTACTTCCCAGTAGAACGGAGTATCCGAGAGAAGAAATAGGACTCTGTTAGAGATGGTGAGGTCGATGATGACATAGGTCGATTTTCCTATCTCCCATTGGGGGGATGCGTTATTGACTGTTGCCAACGTCCTTAACTGTCCCAACGAAGTCTATAGTCAGCACCCATATGAGGTTTGGACAGGGAGGCAACCTGACCTTAACCATTTGCCGTCATAGGGTTGTGTCGCGTATGTTCATGATTTCTCGTATCAATACGGCAAGGTAGGTCTGCAAGGAAAGAAGTGTATCTTTATAAAATACTCTGAATACTCTTAAGAGACATGTGATCCTAGGAGAACATACGGACAATACTGTTTTGAGATTAAGTCTCGTGATACCACGTTCCTCGAGAATGATTTCCCTAAGAGAGGAAAAATCGATCGAGACTATACTTTCTATGAGATGGATGAGCCTAATGGCTAAGCTAGGCCCAACGGCGGGACTCAAGAGCCTGCTACGGATCTTGGTCCTAGTGAGAGAGGTCCATCTGAAGGTGAGGAGGTTCTCCCCCTTCGTAGGAGTAGTCAGGGCCATGTACCTTGTCGTCATTTTCCGATTGAGGATGAGATCCTCATTGTAACTCCCGAGGACGATGAAGAGCCGAGAATATTCAAGGAGACTCTCGAGGGTCCAGCGAATGACCGATGGTTACAGGCCATGCAGGTGGAAATGAAATCAATGAGAATCAATGGGGTCTAGGACCTAGTTGACTTACCTAAGGATAGAAAGGCCATTGGGAACAAGTGGGTTCTCAAAATTAAAAGGAAGGTTGATGGATCGATCGAGAGGTATAAATTTCATCTGGTAGCCAAGGGTTACACGCAGACAAAGAGCATTGACTACAATGAGATTTTCTCCCCTATAGTCAAGTTTATATCGATCCATTTACTTTTATCGATTGTCGCTAGTATGGATCTGGGGTTACACCAGATGGACGTTGAGACCGCTTTCCTTAATGGGAATTTGGATGAGGAGATATATATGGAACAACCCCCCAGGTTCATTCTAGTAGGTCAGGAAAATAAGGTCTGTCGATTTCGAAAGTCGATATACAACCTAAAACAGTCATCTTGGCGATAGTACCTAAGATTTCACGAGGAGGTGATATCTTATGGTTTTACAATGATCGATGAGGATCATTGTGTCTATCTGATATGGTCTGATAACTCTTTTGTGATTTTGTCATTGTACGTGGATGACATAATATTGGTTGAGAATAACATTGAGTATCTAATAACCATTAAACCATGGTTGTCATCCAGTTTTGACATTCTCATTCATAGAGTTTTTGTATGATCTTTATTGCATCAGATATAATTTTTTTATCCCAAAAAAAAAAATGAGTGTTCAACCTTTGCCAATTAAAAAGACTCTAGTCTGTTAAATAAAAAATTAAAAAAAAAATAAAGGTAAAAGCACGGTACTTTTGTGTGAAACATGATGCTTCAATGTTAAGAAAAAGATATTGTGTTGGGGTGAACCAGAAATGTTTGGGTATATGTAGTCAATCATGAAAATAAAATCCACTTATGGCATAATGCTCCGATACTAAGAATGATTGAACTTTTTGAGCTTTGTAATAATAGAAAATGCACCACCTGTCTGATAGTGCTAGACTTGAATGTGTTGTTGATTTTTGTGATTGTGTTTGCCCTACTCCACCTATTGCTAATGGGACTGGTTCAGCCACAGTTTAGGCATTAGGGTCCAGCTTGTGAGCAAGATATTTTGTTATGCTTGTTGTGCAACCTTATTGCAGGGTAGTGTGGGCTTGCTGACAGAACCAACTCAAGTACTCCGAGACACTGATTTCTCTCCAGGGCAGCCCATACAGACCAACCAACCCTCTGGTAGCCTTGGTGTTATTGGTCGAAGAAGTGTTTCTGATCTTGGTGCTATTGGTGATAATCTGAGTGGCTTATCTTGCAATTCTGGGGGAGTTCATGATCAGCTATATAATTTGCAGATGCTGGAAGCTGCTTTTCATAAACTTCCTCAACCTAAGGATTCAGAACGTGCAAGGAGCTATAAACCAGTATGAATTTCACACCAGTACATGTTGCCCAAGTTAAATTCATATAATTCTAATAATTTCTTTGGCTTTTTACAGAGGCACCCTGTAGTGACTCCTGCAAGCTATCCTCAAGCACAGGCACCTATTGTCAGTAATCCTGCATTTTGGGAGCGACTTGGTCTAGATACTTTAGGCCCTGACATTCTGTTCTTTGCATTTTACTATCAACAGGTAGAATCTGCCACTTAGGTTCTTTCTTTTCTGCTTTCTTTCATTACGTCTGTAGCTGTCTGCTAATATTGAACAAGTGGAACAGAATGAAAATCCTCTGCCATGTCTACCCAACTCTTGGAACACCCCGAATGGTATTTCAGACGTCTATTAGTGTATATGATTGTGGATTGCAATTCAACACAATTTTTGACTATTGTCCTTACGCAAGAATTATAATTGTCCATGTACGAGTCATCATAAATCCATTTTTCAAATGTGGATAAGCGTGCATGCATGTTCGTTAGGTACGATATAGATATTTGTATATGACCCTCGATATGTGGATATAGACCTACAGAAGAATATGAGGAGTAGAGGAGGTGGGGGAGCAAATTAGAAACCCTCCCACCCCCTCCCCAAACCACAAAAGAAAAAAGTATACACTAAGAACTGAAATGCTCTGGGTTTGAACAAGTTAATGCAGCAGTAATTTCAGCTTTGTAAAGTGATCTCTAGTATTGATAAATCAAACCCATCATTTCACAAGTTTTTACTTTGATTTTTGTTTTCTTAATATATATATATATATATAGAGAGAGAGAGAGAGAGAGAGAGAGAGTATTTAAAATCTCTTTTCTTTCAGGCTTGGAGCTGGACACCAGTCTTGCATCGATATAGCGAGCATTGACCATTCATCACATCCCAAAGTATTTACAATAATAAAATTGGATTTTTGCGTTTAAAAAAAAAAGGGAAACTACCTTATAACTCCTCATTGACTGTCCATCATTCTATTTTTCCATATTATTCTCTCAAATTCATCCATTTAAAATTTTTCTCTTCCATTTTATAAAGAAAATTTATATGCATCACTTGCATGATGCTGCTTGTTGTAGGAATAACGATACTTATTAGCTCCAATGACCTTAGAGGAAAAGCTAATGTAAACTTTAATCCTTATGTCACACTAGTAGGTGATAACATAGAAAATTTTAAATTTGAACTGTTCTTCTGTGTTTGCATCTGATTTGGGCCTTTGTCACTTCCTCCATTCGGCACCGCTGAAACCCCCATGGAACGAAAAGACATCCGTACAATTCCATCTATAGCCCCATTTAGGAAACTTCTTTTCCGGATGGGAATCAAGATAATTCAGATTTGGAAATTCTTTGACTAGAAGAAGATAAAGTATACTCGTGAGCTAATGCCAAATTCCTTTTTATGCAGAATACCTATCAGCAATACTTGGCTGCAAAAGAGTTGAAGAAGCAATCCTGGAGGTATCACAGAAAATATAATACATGGTTTCAACGGCATGAGGAGCCAAAAGTAGCTACTGACGAATATGAACAGGGGACTTATGTGTACTTTGATTTCCATATAGCCAACGATGATCAACAACATGGATGGTATGTTAGTTTAAAACTTATCTTTTCTATTTAATATCACTATTTGAGATCTTTGTGATTGAGTTTCTTATTATATTAATTGATTGCTTGGCAGTATAATATGTGATGGTATTCATTTTCTAATATCAAATTAAGAGAAAATGATTAGATAACTGTTCTGAGATAGCATGTTCGGACCTGCCCTCTTAGAGCTAATGGTAACATGGACAAACAATAACAACCTAGTGGAGCTAAGGGTAACATTGGCATGAACAATAAAGACAAAGCATGGAAAAGAGCATACGTATTAAAACCATGTCCTTGGGACAAACACAAATGCAGGCTCCTGTGACAAACGTGTGCATACAGATCCAGACTATATAAAAGTTCACTGGATAAGATCCAAGATCTCAGGTCAACGAACATAGAGTACATGAAAATGGATCAATTGTTCTAGAATGTCTCTCATTCGAAGGGGCTAGGATTCGAAGTCCTCCCATTACTTACTCCCTCAATAACTCATCGAAATTCCGAATCATCATATGTACCTGAAAAGTGGGGAAAAGAAAGGGGTTTGCATTACTAGCTGGTAAGTTAATAAGTACATCAAGCATATGTACATAGATTCAAATGGGTTCTAAGCATACAAGTCCTCTTTGAATTTTAATTCTCCAGTCCATAGATCTTCTTATCATCTGTTTCCCATATGCCTGCTGCCTCTCTCTGTCGGATATTTCTTGTAAGATGTCATATCCAAGTTCATATTTATCCATTTCAGTGGACTCATTGCAAGGACCCACTTCCACGTCATGTAGTTGATTTTGCCACCTAGTCTTGTATTCATGACTTAAGATGTGCTAGCAACTACTATCTCAGGCAAAGCCATCTCAATACAAAAAGCCACAATATTTTACTCAAAAATCACCAAATGCATGTGAAGTTGTAATCAGCCTCAAACAATTTAATAGACCTGAACATGGCCCGGGCTGGCAGGGCATGAGCTCTCCTGGCCCTTAATTCCTGAAACTTTCACTTAAAAAATTATATAATGATACAAGAAGCAATATTATTTTTTCTATTCAGAAATATGCAATCAACTACATGTTTTCACAATTCAACATCATATGTACATGCTAGTTCATTCAGTTGATCACCATCATTTGTAGAGGGGGAATCTTCTTTGCTTGTCGCAGGGGAAAAAAGAAGGAAAAAGGAGCAATTGCCAGTATTAGGTCAAAGCCTTGATCTTCTTAGCATTGCAAGAGAGAGGGAAAGTGTTATGGTCTTAACAGAGCTCAATTGTTGAAAATTAATTACTTGAAAAGTAATCTCAGAATTTCATTGCATTTTTCAGAACATTACATACTCCATTGATGTAGAGCCTAGGCTCTCCCTTCAGCTCAAGGCTGCCCAAATACAGAAATAAAACTCCTTCACCCCCTTACTCAAATCACACCCCTTTTATTCTCATTCTACCCCCTTCATTCCCTTAACAACTTTAGATTCCTTTCGGGAGGTTGGTTGAAGCACCCTTCCTGCGCTGATGTACCTTCAGATTCTTGGATTCCACCTCAGCAGCCACCTCATTGTCCAGATGGCTTGATGCAGGATTGTCCTGGTCTTTCAATCCCTCCTTAGCAGTGCCTTGTTCATCCCCAGGCTTCATGTATTCCTTAATATTGTCAGCCACTTCTTGCACCTTCCCGGTCCTTAATTGATCTTCAGTGAGTTCCTCCCTAACATTGCCCCCCGCTGAAAGTCCAGTCTTGTCCTCAAGGCTGAAATCTGGGAACTGCTCCAGGAACTCAGAAAGTTCAACCCAGGTTGCATCCTCATTGGTTCCATCGTAAAAAACACCCACAAACAATGCAATGGCACCGTCTCTCTGGAAAGTTAGAGATTGATCGAGAGAAGCCTTTGATGCAGATTTTGAACTGCAAGCTCCTTTGCTAGAACCAGTGCTAGAAACCTTGTTCTTTGCTCTTACCAACTGAGTTAAATTCTTTATGGTGGCAGAAACTGCAATTGCACTGATAAGGCAGACAGCAAGTGTAGCAACAAGAATCAACCGAACCATGACATCCGTGAAATACATGCTTGTAAGACCATACATAGCTATAAAAATTGTAGCATCTGACAATCGTGTGAAGCAGAAGTATAGACTGGCAGGGAAAAGAAAAAATAGAATATGGAAATTAAACAAGAAAGATGACCAGGTACCAAACTCCATGTGAGAAAGTTTCTTTAAAGAGGTCAATGAGGAAGGGTTTCTGAGCAAGGCAGGATCCCCTGATAAGCAGAACGTCATGGTCATTAGTTGCCAATCGACTCGGACTTCCCCTAGAGTGGTCAATCAAGAGATGCCTAAAATAATGTCTACTCCCCCCAAAGGAAATAGGAAGCAGTCAATTGAGATAGTGAGACACCCCAAATCAACCTTAAGACCAATACAGACACCAGAGGAGACAAGACGCCTCCCATCACCTAATCGGACCCAGAATGGCTCAGTAGGCTGCACCTAAAGTCCTAAACGACGAGCAGTGTCTGCAGCCACAAGATTGTGGCTTGTCCCACTATCAATCATAACAATTACGTTCAACCAAGTACTGTACCTTGAAGTTTCATAGTGTTAGGGTGCGAAATAACTCCAACGGAGAAAAGATGAAGCTCGAGGGAGGCCAGAGAGATGTCAATGTCGTGCTCTAGGTCCTCTGCAGGTGGCGCGACTTCATCTGCAGTGGACATTTCATCATCACCAAGGATCAGTGCACGAAGAGACTTGCTGGAGCAATTGTGGAGCGGATGATACGGCTGCTTGCATTTGAAACACAACCCCTTCGAGCATAAATCCATGAGCTCCTGATGAGACATTTGCCTGAATGGACGAGGTGTAGTTGAGGGGCTCATGTTGGAGGAAGAACCAGCGGGTATGGTGGTTGAAGAAGGTTGTTGGCGAGGAGTGGCGGGAGGGAATTGAGAAGGAGACGGGTTAAAAGAGAAATGGGTCCGGGTCGGCGGTCTCGGGTTAAGTTGAGGGTCGGAGCCTCCTTGGTTCGGGTTGGTCCATTTACCCGACCCGTATGCAAGTCGGTTGTTGTCACCTTTACCCGAGGAAGAAAAAAAAAAAAAAAAAAAAAGGTTAAAAACCCCCGGGGGGGATTATTTTTTTTGGGGGGGGGGGGGGAGGGGGAGAAAAGAAGGAACTCGAATCTCCTCTTTGAGGCCATTGAGAAAAAGCCCTAAGTGAATCGACGGACTGAGGCCTTTAACAAGAGCGGCTCTGATCACAAATTTGCCGTCCCTCTTGTTTCGTGGATGCAAGAGCCTCAAAAGGGTTCGCGGATAGGCCACCACAAATAGATCGAAGAGTTCTGATGTGAGATCATCCCAGGAGAGAAGGATTTTGGGTGAACAACCATTGAACCCGGTGAAGGGCCGGACCATCCATGGCGATTCTGGCGATGGATACCCTCATCTCATCGCTGACGGGATGAATGGAGAAAAATTGCTTGGTGCGTGCGATCCACGCCATCGGATCATGGCCATCAAAGCAAGGAAGATCGATTCGTCTCAGTGCGGAAGGAAGAACGTCAGCGGAGGACAACTTAAATGTGGGTTGGTGATGAGATTGAGTCCCGAGGATAGGAATTGAGCCAATTTTGAGCGACAGGGGGTCAGGAGCCACATGAGGATTCGAGGATGAAGAGCCTACTTCGCCACGACCCTCTGGTTTCTGACGAAGGAGAGCAGCTACCAAATCTTCCAACGATTCAAGTTTCTCCAGCCTGGTGCGGTGATGAGTCATCTCTTCGAGCAAGTTAGCTATACTCTTCCCAATCTCGGTAATACTCTTCTCCAGTGAATCTATTTTTGCATCCATTCTGGTTTGAGTCATGAATGTTGAGGGAGATTTGAAGTGAGCCGAATGCAGGGGGAAAGAAGGAGAAGATAGAGAGGGGAAGAGATGGTAGGTCGGACCAATGTTATGGTCTTAACAGAGCTCAATTGTTGAAAATTATTTACTTGAAAAGTAATCTCAGAATTTCATTGCATTTTTCAGAACATTACATACTCCATTGATGTAGAGCCTAGGCTCTCCCTTCAGCTCAAGGCTGCCCAAATACAGAAATAAAACTCCTTTCTCCCTTCACTCAAATCACACCCCTTTAATTCTCATTCTTCCCCCTTCATTCTCTTAACAACTTTAGATTCCTTTCGGGAGGTTGGTTGAAGCACCCTTCCTGCGCTGATATACCTTCAGATTCTTGGATTCCACCTCAGCAGCCACCTCACTTTCCAGATGGCTTGCTGCAGGATTGTCCTGGTCTTTCAATCCCTCCTCAGCAGTGCCTTGTTCATCCCAGGCTTCATGTATTCCTTAATATTGTCAGCCACTTCTTGCACCTTCCCGGTCCTTAATTGATCTTCAGTGAGTTCCTCCCTAACAGAAAGAGACTGTGACAGCAGGCAGGAGAGAGAGAGTAGTGCTAAAGAGAGTGTAAAGAGCCACTGATTAGGCAGGGTAGAGAGTGTGGAGAAGTATTAGGTTTAGGGAGAGGAGAGAGAGAGTAAATAGCAATTGCTTGGTCTGGGGAGAATTTATCTAGTTGAAGTTTGGGCACCCTCACATGTTTACAAAATTGAATAATTGCATTTTTTATGGATATAATATATTAGATATGTGAAAAAATTATACAAGAACTCCTAAAGATGAAAAAAACATAATCATAGAAAAAAATAAGTACGAAGTATGGTAGAAAAAAGATTAATATACAATTTCTTTCTAATCTCTCTTCAAGTCTTCGAAACTATAATTTTTATAAATTTGAGGCATGAGCCCATGTACAAGTATAAAAAACACTGGAGATGAGCTCAACAGCTTTTTTAATTGCAAGATTACAAAGCTGCAGAGTTGCAGCCCATGTAAACCTAAGTCAGCTTTTGTAGAGTTGGACTCCACAATCCAAGAGTACAAAGTTGCATCAACACTGGAGATGAGCTCAACAGCTTTTTTAATTGCAAGAACCTCTAGACTCCATGAGACCAGTTGGTGCCGAATAAAAATGAATTATTTTTGTTGACTTGATCCCTCAAAACCCCACCAATCTCACAACAACCAGGCTTGCAGAGATGAAGCATGTTGAATATTTTGTTAGATATAATTTACCAGTTAAAGCCGTAAAACTTTTTATGATAACTTTACTTCAAAATAATACTAATTTTGTTATAGCTGGCTGCAATTTTAAGAGAACAAAATCTACTATCTTGTACTTTAATCAAACCATTTCTATCATAAGAAACAAATTCCAGGGAAGTAGAAAAATTAAAGGACTCAGCTGTTTATTTTAAGAGAATAAAATCCACTATCTTGCATGTGGGTAAATATTCTTGTGTTAATTATGATTTATTCTTAAATTCAGGTGTCAAAGGATCAAGACTGAGTTCACTTTCGAGTATAATTATCTTGAAGATGAGCTTATTGTATAAAGGAGTAAGGTAAGTAAATTGATTTTTGCCTCTCCCATGTTTAACTTTGTGTTAGATCCCTTTAACTTTATATTTATTCTATGTTTTATAGCTTATGGCCTGGCATTAAACAGACCTGTTATTTTTTGGATTGACTATTGTACATGTAAACATTTTATCATGCTATCAAAACGTTTTTGCTGATCATTTAAAATTTAACATTTTTGTTTGATGTAGCCAGTTCACCAGATTTGACATTATTATTTTTGGTAAACAAAATTTTTTTAATTGTGGAGCTTGCAACTCAAAACGAGTTTTTATTTTTTATTTTTTATTTTTTCTCCATTGCTTTTGAGAATTCAGGTGTCAACATTCACATGATTGAAATTTTCAGAAAGTATGGGTCCTAAATGCGATGATAGACAAAATGCTCTATTTGGATACTGGAATTTCATCTTTCATCAGCCTGTGCTGGGTATAACTTGTAATCAACTTTCTATTGCAAGCATAGGAATGAACCTGATTCAATTTTTCTTGAAAAAACAATGTAGCATATTACGTTTGCGCCTTCTGTACCTCATGGAAAACAAGGTAGTAGTGGTCAGCAATGGTTTGGGTTGAATCTGTAGCAGTTATATGAGAGCAGGATGTGATAGTTATTTGAGGTTATGATTTTAGGGATTTAGGGTGTGTTTGGATAAAATGCGATTGTGGCATTGAAAATGAGATCTCCAATTATGCTGTTATGTCTGAATTTGGCATGCCTCAAGAGCCCATTAAAGCTGCATGTGCATAGTTAAGTTGGCTGGCCAGTATGCAGAACAAGTTTTGAAATCCAGATTGTTTGATGGGCGGCATATGGTAGCTGTTTCTGATATCTGGATTGGGCCTCCTCTAATTTGGAACCAAAAGGTATCCATCATCTGAAGCCCGCTTAAGTTTTTAAGGAACTTTAAAGAACTTCTGAGTCAGTTGATTTAATTAAGGGCCTGAATTTGTGGGAAAGTCTGGTGATAGTACAAAAGTTGGTTTGCACCAGCGGTTACCATTCTCTAATTGCCATCTAGTTGCCACAAACACCCATAATTTACAGAAAAATGTTTCAGTAACTTATTTTTTGTGTAACTTAAAAGGGAGTCAACCCCCGCCCCTTTTCCCTGAATTTGCATTTGAGAATCATGTGAGCCCTGGAATTCTTTCCTAATCCTTGTTTTCTCATGACAGCCTTGCAGTGAACTAGATTTCCAGCTATAGTTTGGTATGGATTGAAGATGGTTGTTGCGGCACCTGATGACACTGGGAGAGATCAAATCTAGGTGAAGATTCTCAATTTTGGGTGGGGATTCGGGGCCTTCATGTGTCAAATCTGGTAGAACTTTGCTTTATTTTATAACTGCTCCCTCTAGTATTGTAATAGTTATAAAATGTTTGTCCCTTTTTTTTTCCTCTTGAATGGTGAACATTTGTATAAAAGAACAAGAAAAAAAGACCAGAAAACAAAACCAGTCATCTTGAATGGGATTCGGGGCCTTCATGTGTCAAAATCTGGTAGAACTTTGCTTTATTTTATAACTGCTCCTAGTATTGTAATAGTTATAAAATGTTTGTCCCTTTTTTTTTTCCTCTTGAATGGTGAACATTTGTATAAAAGAACAAGAAAAAAAGACCAGAAAACAAAACCAGTCATCACCATACATATCGCGGCATCTCATCATCGTGTAGTCCATGGAGATTCGGTAAGCCCCAAGCATGGAGAAATCCTTTGACCTTAATTAAGATAAAAATAATAAATATACTTAAGCTTATATAACAATTGGTTGTGCAACGATATCAGATCAAAAGACGAGAAGTTTAGACTTTAAACTTGAATCTTTGTTAGATTCCCCATTCTTGTATAGAACCCCTTCAAGTTTCCATGTGCGCCTATTCATCCGCAGGTCCATGGTTCAAATCCAGCCTTGAAACGGACCTGGTTATCTGATTCAGGGTTGTTGACCTTTGGACCTTAATTTTTCGCCGTATGCCTGGTTCAGGTTAAGGTTATTGAATTGGTGGCGTAAGGCTAATTAAGGCTTAGGGTTCAAATGACCTTTTTTTTTTATTTTTATTTTTACACGGAGATTTGAATCTAGGATCTAAGATTTCTAGATTTGGGAGAGAATTGTGATCATTAGATTATTCTTGAGCTTTTTAGATTTGGGAGAGTTGTGACTACTAGATTATCCCCTGGGGATGGTTCAAATGAGCTCAACTCTTTCTTCTAGAAAGACTTATTTTCCTTTTTTTATCATTATGAAGTGCTGCCAAGGGGGAAAAAAAATTGCTAGTAGGATAAGAAAGGTTGATGTTTTATCTTACAATTGTTTTGATAATATACATAAAGAAAGAATATATACTAAGGGAAAAAAAATAATAATTTGACTTTTAATCCCAACAATTGGAGTTGATCATTTGAGAAACAAATATGATGAAGTTTAAGGAGGAAAAAAAATATTTGTTTAATATGTGAGAATTTTATTATGCCATTCATTCATATTTAATACAATTTTTTTATCTAAATCTTTAATTATCATGTATTTTCAGATAATTTATAAGTTTTTAACGGTTTATTTATACGTTTTACTAAATTTTCTATTTTTAAGTTTTCGGTCCCTCTAACCTGTGTCTTTGGATTTTCTTTGTACATATACAAACCAGTTTAAACGATATTTTCGTATTTTATCTACAATTAAATTAACTTTTAACTTATTATGAATTTTTTTTTCTAATTCTTTCTCTTCTAGTTTTATTACACATTTATCTAAGTATTTTCATTTCTGTTATATTCATTTTTTGTTCTTGTTGTTTAATATCGCAACATTCAGTGATATATAATAGTGCAAGTTTTATAGTGGTTCTATAGAACTTTTTATTCAAGTATAGTGGTATCGTGCGATCGTAAAGAATTCTGAATATCATTTTCCATTTCATTCAATCCATTTGAATCCTGTGATTCACAACTCTATTATATTTTCATTATTTTGAAGGATGGAATTAAAATATTTAAAACTTTTTGGTACCTTCTATTCATCTAATCTAATCGTTTCTTCATTATCTTAATGATTGTTGTTAAACCTATATTTCATATATTCAGTTTTTGATATACTTAATCTAAATCTTCTAGATTGTAGTGTGATCTTTCATAATTCTAATTTAGTGTTAATACTCTTTAATTTTATCCATCAATATTATATCATCTGTAAAATATAGGTCACAATATTTCATTTTGAATATTTTTATTTTGTAACGAAGAAAATGAAATAAATAAAAAACTTTAAGAAAATTATATTTCTTTTTTTTTTGTGATAAACAAAACAAAAATATATATATATATTAAACAAATAACATGGGATTGAACTTAATTGTAAAAATACCTCTACATATTTTCTTGGGTTTTAGGGAAATCAAGACTCATGCGGTTCCCCTGCCTGATTAGAGTGCTCTTGCACCATTGCCTCCTCAACTCCCAAATGCTTTTGTCCTGCATGGTATAAGTCCTCCGTAGGGTGAGCACTGTTTAGTTATAAATAAAAAATTTATTTTCTTCTGAATTTTTCTTTTTTAATGGTGTGGTTGATTTATTAAGTATTCAGTTTGGTTTTGAATAAAATCAAATTTTAATTTGATTTATCTGAATAGTCATTAGTTTTAGTAAATTTTATTTCGATCAAATCAAAAAACTGAATTAATTAAAAATATTATATATATTTTTAGATAATTTTTATTCATATAAATATCATTATAATATAATTAAAATTTAAAAGAGAAAATATTATAATTAATAAAAAATTCTAAAAGAGAAAATTTAAAAATTAAAATTAATATAGTGAAGAGTGCACCAATTAATAAAATTTTGCAATTTCCACCTTTGTTGTTTCAAATATTTAATGTACGGTCTAGTCTATGACTCTTCTACTTCCAAATTTGAGACTCTCACTCTTGCCTCTTCCTCTCCTTTTCCTATTTCACGCCTTTTCCTTTCCTCTTTGCTACTTTCATACTTCGTTTTAGCTCCCGCACTACTCTCTTACATGGCATTAGGGTTTTGGAAATAAAGGTAACTATCTTGTTTTGAATATTTTCTTTATTTTTTGTTAATTTTCATAAATTTATCTGATACAAACACATAAACTAGCATTAATTAAAAATCACTTATAGTTAGATATTTCAATAATTTAGTTAATTTGGATAACTGAATTGAATTAACTGTCTAATTTGGATAAATGTATAGTCAATTTTTATCCATTTATTTAGTTTATGATTATGAAAATTATATAATCGAATTAAATTGATTATTCTAATTTTGATCATTTTAATTACAATTTGACCAAATGCTGACCCTTAGTCTTATAAACTTGATATGTCGGAGTTTTGCTGTCTTCACACCACCCTTCTCAAAGCAACAGTGTAAACTTAGATCTTCCTATTCTTTTTTTTTTTTTTGGTTTTCCACCAAATATCCAGAGTTTCACTCCGATTAATTCGAATCGACCTACTATTGGGCTCTTTTCAGGGGAGATCTCCCAACGTGATTTTTTTCGTATCCATGGAGAGTCGAATTCACGACCATGGTTAAGGAAACTCAGCTCTCTTTCATCTGAGCCAACCAACATTGGTTAGGTCTCCATATTCTTAGCACTCGTTATTAAACTTCATACATGTAGCCCGCCTACATCAATTGCTTGCTCCACAACTATAATAGTTTTCGAAATATAAAATAGGATAAATAAATTTTAAAAATTATAAAACATGAGATAGTTTTTAAATTTTAAAAACAGGAGAGAAAATTTTTAAAATTACATATCAGGATACAATAATTTCTGAAATTACAAACTGGTAATAAAAATCCCTAAAATTACAATTTAACCCTAAACTTTTCTCTCTATATTATTTTTCAATTCTAATTAATTCAACACAAAACTATATCATATCGGGCAAATAATCAATACTAACAGAGTGTTTGGATAGGGAAGGAATGGATGACATTTTCTTGTCTCCAAAATAATTATAATATAATTTACGAATCCAATAACCATGTTAAAAGTATTTTAACTCTAATTAATTATACTAAACAATTAGAATTGTATTGCAAAATAAATATTGTATTATTTATAAAAGTAAATAAATAATAATCTATTGCTATGTATTTGACCTCTGTATTTCTACATGCATCATGTCATGTAACACCCGTAATTGAATCCATGCAAACTAAATGTTCTATTACATTCTTAATTATTTATTACCATTAATCTCTCATCCAAAAAGAAAATATTCTTAAATGCTTAATTTGTCTCCCATTGGTCCATGGTACTAGACAAATTTTAAAAACATCCAATATGATACAAAATTATATCGCTAAACTCGGTTTTTAGATAATTAATTAGGACGATCTAATGAGACGATATCTGATACAATCGGTATAAATTCTATATTGTATATATATATTCTAACTAATCAATATTATATACCTAATTTACAAAACTCTTATAAACAGTTTCACTCACAATACATCAAAGTATATAGTTCTGATTTTACGAGTTCATCCACATATAATAAAGATTAAGAACATATTAAGTACATATTAATAATACCAATTTCCATTTCATAGTACACTTAAGGAAATTATTTTATATTATGCAGTGGTAACCATGTTCACTAACTTCTATTGAATGTGGACTCCATCTGATAACCCAAGTAAATTATCACTGATTAACAAGACAAGTTATCACCTATACGTTGTAAAAAGTTAGACTTCATCAATCTACTATAAACTTTTATTTTAGGTCAATGTAACAATGACTTATAGCTAATGTATATATCGTCAACTTGATCACTTATGCAAGTCATTTACATTAAATCAAGAGTTCTTACAAACACATAAATAATATGAAAATCTATTTATCTATTTAAATACCCATATTAAACATTATCATAATATAGAGAAATTAATACATAATCTTCTGCTATATAAAATAATAAACTAGGGTGTGTTCTTAGAGACAACTAAGTTAAAAAATAATAATAATAATTCACATTTTAAGTAAAAGATTTATGATATTTTGAAAAATCCAGAAAAAATAAAAGCAATATATTTACTACTTACAAACCTATCAATATTGAGATTTTACAAAGACTTCTTAATATTATATTCAACAAATAGTTTGTTCTGTTAGAATGCATGACAAACTTAACGCATGTTTGTAATGCAAAAATTGAGTCAAAATTAAAACGGAAGCAAAATTGGAGTTTTAGGGTTATCTCCGGCGATGCCTTTTTTTCTTCACTTTCGACGACTATAACACCACCAAAATAATTCTTGGGATGTACACAAACTTTCTAATCCCTTAATTTCACTCAATAGATAGTATGAAGTTAAGAAATTTGGACTTAGAGACCCAATGCACTAGAAGGGGGTTTATATAGGCTCTCAACCAACAAAGAGTCATTAAAACCCTATAATTGTCACACTAAATCATTGCTTAACGTTATCGGAATTGAATTAAATATTCAAAATAGAAAAACAAGATTAATTGTGTGGAGTTTTGAATGAAACACCAAAATCTACCCAAATGCATCCCAATTCAAATCCATTCCACTCTTTATCACATTTAATCCCTTTTGGTTATGTTTTTTCGATTAAATTTTGTTTGAATGCTTTGAATACATTGAATTTATGGGATTTGAATAAAAAAAAAATCCTAACATTCTCCCACTTGGCCTAGCAAAACGACTTGAAGTCAAAATCAAGTCAATTTCTTAAGAAAATAAAGTACACGGGTCATGATGATAAGTTCTTTAAAAGTAAGTATTATTTTTCGTGTACTACAATGTATTATATTTGCTAACCTTATAGTGACATTTTCTTTATAAATAAACCCTATGTTTATTCGGGATCCATATTGATGAATTTATTTCAAAAAAATAATATGTGCACAATTTTATTGAGAAAATTCAACTCTAAGTTTTACTTAAATAAGACAACGAACCTATATTTACAACATGATTTCTGAATCTACTTGGTGGCATGCCTTTGGTTAAGGGATCAGCGGATCAACCAACATATAATCAATGTTAATGTGTTGGATTACAACTTTATTTTTCAACACTCTTTTCCTAATGGTTAAATACTTTATGCCGATATACTTATTTTGACTACCTCTCTTATTATTCTTAACCAAAAATACAGCAATTGAATTAGTACCAAATACGCATAATAATTTAGGTACAGAATCTAAAACCCTAATCCCAAATATGAAACTCTTGAGCCACACTGCGTATTACGTAACCTCAAAACATGCCATGAACTCATCTTCTATAGCGGAGGTCGTATTCAATGTCTGCTTAGTACTCTTCCACGATGTAGCTCCACCGACTATCATAAAGATATAACCCGACATTAATTTTTGGGAATCAACACAGCTGGCAAAGTCCGAATCTGTATACCCGACTACTTCCAGATTGTTGGTTCTTCTGTATATAAGCATGTACTTCTTGTTACCTTATACATACCTCAACACTTTCTTTTTAGCCTTCCAATGTTCCAAATCTGGATTACTTTGATATCTACCTATTATCCTTACAGCATGTGCTATATCAGGTCTTGTGCAGACCTATGCATATATGAGACTTTTAACAACGAAAGCATATGAAATGTTAGATATTTGCTTCTTTTCCAAATCTGTCTTAGGGCATTGGTACAAATTGAACCTATCCCCTTTGACAATAAGAGTTATACTTGGTGAACAGTTTTCTATCATGTATCTTTTAAATATTTTATTGATGTAGGTCTTTTGAGATAGTCACAGTACCTTATGGGATCTATCTTGATGTATCTATATGCCAATGATATAAAATACATCACCTAGATCTTTCATCTCGAAGTTCTTATAGAGGAATTGTTTTACCTCATACAACATTCCCTTACATTGATGGCAAGTAGTATGTCATCCACATATAGGATAAGGAAACAACACTTACTCTCACTGACCTTGAGGTATATACATTGATCCACAATGTTCTCTTCAAAACTGAATGAAGTGATTACATTGTGGAATTTCAAATACCACTGGTAGGAGATTTGTTTCAGCCCATATATGGATTTTTTGAGTTTATACACCAAGTGTTCACTACCACTAGAGGAGAATCCTTCAACTTGACACATGTAAACCCCTTCCTCCAGTTTTCCATTAAGAAAAGCTGTTTTCACATCCATTTGTTGCAATTCTAGGTTGAAATATGCAACAAGTGTCAGAGTGATATAGAGGGAATCTTTCTTAGACATTAGAGAAAATGTCTACGAGTAGTCGATTCTTTTCTTTTAGGTGAACCTTTTAGTAACGAGTCTGGCATTATATTTTTCAATGTTATCTAATGAGTTAGTTTTAGTCTTGAAGACCCATTTACATCCGATGAATTTTACACCATTTAGCAACTCTATAAGATCCCAGTCTCCGTTGCTTCTCATGGAGTCCATCTCATCTTTCAAGGTGTTCAGCTATAAGTTCGAGTCTCTAGAACTCATGGCTTGTGAAAACGTTTTCGGATCCTCTATGGCTCCGATGTTCTTGTCAAACTCTTGAATGTATACCACATAATAATCAAGTATAGTTGACCTTCATTCTCGAGTAAATCTCTTTAATGTTAGTTCAACATTCTTCGTAGGAGAAGGTTGACCAACTTGATCTTAGTTAGCTATTTGTGAAATTTCTCGATTGTCATCCGTACCCTGATTTGCGTCCATAGGCACTTGAGAGTCATTTTGGGAAACAACTAATTTGGTACTTGAACTTGATGAGATATTTGATAGGTCCCTTTTATGAGTTAAGTGTCACGCCCCAGTCCTCAGACCAGAGCACGTGACAACCGCCATGTTGCCTTAAACTATGTGCAACCTTGGGCACGTACTCTGAGATCTCACAAGGCTAACCTGTTATCAATCTAAACTTATTTTTCATACAATACTCTATAATTATAAGTCATAATCCATAAGATCTCCTTCAAGATAAAATAAATACAGTTCTTATAACTTATACAAGTGACCAATCAAAATGAAGATGTACATATACAAAAGTATTAAAACTTATACAAGTAATCCATAATATAACATAATTCAGCTTCCTTTGACCTTGCCCATGGATCCATCTACAACTACATAAACCCAAAATGAGACTATCTTACATGAAGTGTATAGTTCTAACCAAAGCAAATCTCTCAAATCGCAAAAAAAGGTCCTCTACCGTCACTTAGTAGCTACAGACCTTAAAACAGGAGAGAAGAAGAATGAATTGAGTACAAATGTACCAAATGAGTGAGAAATCTATTTACATGTCAATGAGTGGGAGTGTGACCATGTCCTAAAACCATTATCAACGAATTTTCAGTTTATTAGTACCAAAATAATCACAAGTTCACAAAAGTATGCATAAAGTATTGACAATCAATGCATTCAAAGCAAAAACATTTCTCCTCACATCAAATGAGTTGCATTTCATTCAAAACTTGGAACTACAAAAAATATACTTTCCAATCCAAAACCTTGGCCGGGATCAAGGAATGAATTCACTAAGGGTATTTATTCATTCATTTTTTTAAAAAAAAATGTTTCATCCTTGGTGTTGGTTTGGACATCACCATTGGTGATTCATAGCTGTCTAACCGTAATTTTGGGTAGGTGAACCCCTCTGCATCACACTACCCCAATCCAGAATCCGGCTCCACTTATACCGCTCTTACTCCAGCCGGTCATGAGTGAATAATAAACCACATCAGTTGCATCAACAAACGGTCACCAAAAATATCATTTTCATTTGCAATTAAAATTCAAAACTATTTTGCAACCCGGATTCATCTTTGTCTCAATGAACATCAGTCAACAAAGTAATGTAATTCATGTGGCAATATCATGTCAAAGTTCATATTTACAACATCACATTCTCAAGAGAACACATCACACTCAAATTGGATTATAAAACTATATTTCAAAATAAAATTTTCAAAACACGTAAAAATATTTCTCATTAAACAAGACATAAAAGTCCCACTCACTGTTTGGGAAGGGTGTGCACTTCCACTATTCCAAGTTCTTAACTTTTTCCTTGTTCGAAAGATTTTTGCCTAAATATTATATAGATCATAATATAGAATTAAGGTTTGACACTTGTTCAAAGCAACTATGAAGCTAAATACTCATATATAAAGGAAAAATGTATCTCTTTGCCCAATACTTTCATTAACCATACTTAAAACTCATTTCCATATCTTCATGTCTTTGGAAAATAATTGTATTTTGAACTAGCATTCTTGAATTACAAAACTTCTAATTTCCACCTAAAAACTAGACATAAAGTAACCATTTTTTATGTTTATAACTTAGATCTATTCCAATTACACAAAGACAAGTAAATCTATTCTATGTTGCCTTAACTGCATAATTTTCAATCTACACAGTTATGAGAAAATGGCGGTAACTTTCACTACTCATGTCCAAATCATATGATTCTTACCTCAAATTAAAGATAAGACTTGTATCTACAAATTGTATGTTCATAGCTTAGCCTAATACAGTCTAGAAGGCATCTCAAAATCGAACCAAACTCTCAGCCGAAACAAAGCAGAAACAGGAGGCCTTTCTGAAAAATGCTTTATTTTGAAAAATCATTAAAGATTCAATTCTCATCAGAATTTAACGAATCATATCTTATTTTCAAGGTATGGAAGTCTAGTTTCATATTCAGAAAAACTCACATGATTTACCATTGTGTAGAGAATGTTATAGCCAAAAAATTACAGCATGGTCACATTGCCCTGTTTACAAAAATTTAAGGTTTCTATCTTAAACTAATTCATCCATCTACTCCTAAGTTCAGATTATCAAACATGGTATTCAACCAAATTTCAATGATAAATAGAAACTTAAAACCATGAATTTAAAGCTTACCTTGGATTTGGTTCAAGAATTTCTCAAGCATCCAACAAAATCATCTCCAAAGTGCAAGTTTCATGACCAATCTTATTTCAATCCCAATTTTTTTTCTTATGACCAACTAAAGGATTTGCTAAAATGATGTTAAGAATGAACTAGGAGAGTCTAGTGATCAAAGATTTGGCTGAAAGTTGCTTGGAAATTTTGGATGAAATGAAGGAGAAAAGAAGAAAAATATAGAGGTCTCAAGAAGTTTAAGATCCTCTCTCACTCTCTCTCTCTCTTCATTTCTTTCTTTCATGGCTAAGGCACCCACAAAAGGGCTAAAACACACTTATTCCACCTCGTTTTATTTCTTAAATGCAATCCCTCACATAGAAAGAGAGACATTAAATGCCCTCTTGAATTTTCTATACTTGTTGGCCAATAAGGGAAAAAAAAAAAGAGAGAGCAAGACAAATGGACGGCAAAAACATTGATGGATTTTGTGAGCCTTCTTTCAAGTGTTGAGACTCCAAAATTGGTTGCAAACAGGGGTTGAAAATTTGGGTTTTAAATTGAGCTCATTGTTGAATTGTTAATCTTATAAATTGTACTTAAAACTTAGGCTAAATTACTAGTTCAATCCATATCCAAATTCTCATTTTCCTAATTCACCAAATTTCATAGTTCAAATTTATAATATCAAAATTCATTTTATAGGTTACAAGTTATTCATGTAATTAGATATTGATTACCGGTATTACAAATTCTATCCCCATAAAAAGAATTTCATCATCGAAATTCACTAGGTCTTACTTTCAAACAAGTGGGGATATGGTTTTTGCATATAATCATCTGGTTCCCATGTCATTTCTTCTATCCGATCATTCCTCCACAAAACTTTGACTACCTTTACCTCTTTGTTTCTCAAAATCTTAACTTGATAATCCAAGATTGCAATCGGGTTAATCTCAAAACTTAAATTCTCTCTCAACTCAATTGGAGGCTTTTCCAGGACATGCGATGGGTCTGGTATATACTTCTTGAGCATGGACACATGGAACACATTATGAATCTTCTCTAACTCTAGAGGTTACTCAAGTCTATATGCTACATTTTCAATTGACATAGTTTTTCTGACAATTTTGTGCCATTTTTATTCTTTCTTGAATGATCTTAATTTTTTTAACTATAGAATCAATTAACTCCACACTCTCGATCTTTTTTTCTCCAACTTCATCCCAACATAATAGAGTTTGACACTTTCTCCCATATAATATTTTATAAGGTGACATTCCAATGCTAGACTGATAACTATTATTGTATGCAAACTCCACTAGAGGAAGATGCCTATCCCAACTACCAGAGAAATCAAGTACACAGGCTTGAAGCATATCTTCCAAAGTTTGGATCGTTCTCTCAAACTGACCATCAATCTGAAGATGGAATGTTGTGCTAAACCTCAACTTAATCCCCAAAGACCCCTGTAGTTTTGGCCAAAACTGAGAAGTGAACCATGGATCTCTATCTGAAACTATAGACACTGGTACCCCATACAACCTTACAATCTGATCAATGTAATTTTTGACTAGCTTTTCCAATGAAAACATAGTTCGAATATATAAGAAATGAGTAGATTTAGTAAAGATATCCATAATTACCCATATGGTATCTGAGATCTCAGTAATCCAGTGACAAAGTCTATCGCTATGTGTTCCCACTTCCACTTGGGAATTGGTAGGGGTTGGAGAACTCTAGCTGGTCTTTGATGTTCGGCCTTCACTTGCTGACATACTAGACATTTTGCTACATACTCGGCTATGTCCTTTTTTATTCTTGGCCACCAATAATTCTCCCGAATGGATCGATATATTTACGTATTCCCTGGATGCATAGCATAAGCTAAATCATGAGCTTCCTTTAGTATGGCCTTCACTATCCTTCAGAACATATATTCTATCTTTAAATACAATTATACCATCATCTCTCACCTTGAACTCATTTTCTTCCACCTTTTGAATCTTTTTTAAGCTCCAATTTTAACTCCTCATCAGATGGTTATAGTTCTCGGATTCTATCTGTCAAGGTTAGCCTTACTTCAAATCTCGTCACAAGAGCACCATGTCTATTACTAGCTAGCCTTGCTCCAAGGGACCGAATGCTAATAAAATGGGGGAAGATAACTACTTCCAACACTTGCCAAACTAGTTGATAACTTCTTGCTCAAAGCATCTGCCATCACATTGGCCTTGCCCGGATGATACTCAATAATAAGATCATAATCCTTAATAAGTTCCAACCATCTTTGTTGTCTTAGATTTAACTCATTCTGAGTAAACAAGTATTTCAAACTTTTATGATCAGTATAGATTCGACATGTCTCACCATATAAGTAATGTCTCCATTTTTTCAAAGTAAATACCACTGCAGCTAACTCTAAGTCATGAGTTGGATAATTTATCTCATGCTTCTTTAGTTATCTAGAGGCATAGACTATCACTTTGTCTCCTTGTGTCAACACATACCTTAACCCTTGCTTACTAGCATCACTATACACAACAAATCCGCCACCACTTGTAGGGAGTAAAAGAATAGGAGAAGAAGTCAATTTCTTCTTAAACTCTTGAAAACCTACCTCACACTTGTCATCCCACTCAAATTTGACACCTTTTCAAGTTAACCTAGTCAATGGAGCTGCTATCAATGAGAACACCTCAACAAATCTTCAATAGTATCCTGCTAGCCCTAGGAAATTTCAAATTTTAGTGACATTCCTAGGTTGCTCTCACTTAAGAATTGCTTTAACCTTTTTAGGATCCATAAAAATTTCTTCACCGGATACAATGTGGCCAATAAAACTAATCTCTTTCAACTAGAATTCATATTTAGAGAACTTTGTATATAACTGTTTCTCCCGAAATACCTGAAGTATGACCCAAAGATGCCTTGCATGCTCTTATTCACTCTTAAAATATACCAAAATATCATCTATGAAAATAATTACAAACTTATCCAAATACGGATGGAATATTCGGTTCATAAGATCTATAAAAGCAGCTGGGGTATTAGTTAGGCCAAAAGGTATCATTGAGAACTTGTAATGAAAATACGTAGTCCGAAAAGTAATCTTATGGATGTCACTCTCCTTGATTTTGAGTTGATGATATCCCTATCAAAGATCAATATTTGAAAACACACAAGCTCCTTGTAACTGATCAAAAAGATCATTGATCCTAGGAAGAGTCACTCGATTTAACTGCCTATAATCAATATAAAACCTCAAGGTACCATCCTTCTTTTTAACAAACAAAACTGGTGCTCTCTATGGTGAGAAACTTAACGTAATAAACCCCTTGTCAAGCAATTCTTGCAACTGCACTTTTAACTCCTTTAACTCTGCAGAAGCGATCTTATAAGGAGGGATAAAAATTGGTGCTGTTCTCGGGAGTAAATCAATAGCAAAATCAAATTCTCAATCTGGGGTGCAATTCCATAAGAAAAACATTCGGAACTCTTTCATTACTGGAATATCTTCTAACTTTGGACTCTCTCTCATTGTATCAATCACATAAGCTAGATAGTCCTGGCATCGTTTCTTAATCATCTTTTGAGCCTCCAAAGCCAGGATCACACTAGTCAGTAGTATTCAGCATTCCTCAATAAACACCACACTTGGGTATCTAACCTTCTAAATTTAACTCTTTTTTATAAAACAGTCTACTGTGGCTCTATGCCGAGATAACCAATCCATTCCTAATATGATATCAAAATCATGCATTTTAATAGGAATCAAGTCCGTCCAATGCTATTTCTCCAATCTGAAGTTCACAACCCTTATACATTGAATTTCTCACTAATTGCTCACCCAAAGCAGTCTGCACAAGCAATTCATCCTTAAGAGGAGACAACTCTCTATCAGCATGCTGTGAAAATTCAGCACTAACAAAGGACCTATCATCATCGGTATCAATCAGTACGTATGCACTTTGATCGAAGAGAGTCATAATACCTTTTCCTATAAAATTTCTCCAAAGTTAGGTTTTTAACCATAACATAGTTGGACTAACATTTATCACTCTAATTATAAATACTTTTCTTTTAGACATTCTAAGACTATGTTTCCGGCACTATAGCTCTTTACTCTTTCCATATACTTGATATCGATTACTTTCCCTATCTAATGTGGAGACTCTCTATTTGCACACTAGACTCCGTTTCCCACTTAAACCTAATGCAATATAATAATTCATCAATTTCCCTTCATGCCATCTTAGAGATCCAAAACGTATAAACATTATCATACAAAATACTTGGTGTCATTACTAAAGAAGTTTAAGTACTTTGCACATATTAATTATTCATATACACAATTACCATATTTCACCATATCCTAAGATTTTTTTGCATACTTTTGACAATATCAACTATAAAGGTTTAAGCTTTAAACTCATTACTCATAATGATATCGGGATTGATCTGAGCACCTCCTTAATCATTGCATATATCCTAGTTTGTGCATGAGTATGAGGATGGGAAAGATTCTGAACCACTGTATTATTTCCTGTCCTAATTTTGGGAGTAGTAATAGAGGAAGAAGCAAGAATATTCTCACAGTTTTCCCTAGGAGTACACATCCTAGCTTGCAAAGTCTTACTCCCTTGTCCTTCACCACCTAATTCGGGGCAATTCCTTTTAAAATGATCAGTCTTCCCATAATGGAAACTTCTTTAAAGTTCAAAACAAGCCTCGCTATGCATCTTCTTACAATTCTAACAATTATCACGATTTCCCCGGAAGGGCCTCACACCAGAAGGCGCACTAGCGGGAAACACACCCTCTTTTGGGTAAGACTAACCCATTGTTGAAGTGACTGAGCCAGCAATTGAGGCACTGCTTTGAAAAGTAACACTATAACTTCTTTTGAATGATTGGCTGGAAGTACTCCCAAACTTCCTTTTCTTCCCAAAGTTTTCTCGGATTCTACCCCTCTCTTGAACCATTTTCTCAGTCCTCAATGCCATCTATAGCACATACTTGAAATTATGGGCATCAGTGACTGTCATTTTCTCTTGAATGTTGAGGATTAACCCTTCCTAAAACTCAGAATATAGATACTCCCTATAGCTACCATTTTCGGCACATACATGGAAAGCTCTCTCTGCTCCATTTTATACTCAGTCACAGACTTATTCCCTTACAAAAAATAAAAGAACTCCTTTTGCTTCTGATCTCTGTAGAAGCAAGTGTAATACTTTTCATCGAATTCTCTTAGGAATTTGTTTCAAGTAATGGGCATGGAAGAATGTTTCTTTAAATTTTCCCACCAAATTCGTGCTCCTTTATCAAGTAGTTTAACAACCACTTTCAACTTATCTTTATCATCCAAACCCATATCCAACACAGTTTCTAAGACTCGATTTATCCAATCCTTAGCTACCGTGGCATCACTCACCCCAGTAAAGGTTTCACAACCTAACTATCGAGCTTTATTGATCAATTTGGATAGGGTAGTGGCGGGACGAGTAGAGGATGCGGCAACTGGCATAGGAGGTGTAGTCATCACAGAAGGTGTAGTGGGGTTTATAGGGTTTCGTGGTGGTGGAGGTGGTGCTTGACTTTTGGGTTGATTTGGTTGGTGGAACCTAACTCCATACTTACTCCACCACTCTATACATTCTTGGAAGGCTACCATGGGAAGAGGAGGAATCTCCAATGGTTCAGGTGGCATTGGAGCATGAGAAGAAGAGGTAGCTTCGCGCTCAACAATGAGGGAAGTAACTCCCCTCATGCATCTCCTAGGCGCCATCAACTACAAAAGAAGATAAGGTTCAATTCACAGAAATAAATTAACCTATGCATATCGAATTAACTCTACACCAGACTCACTAACCTAGGATCCATGGGAGACTTAGAAATGTTTAATAAAGTCTCTAACTTAAACTCTGATACCAATAAAATTATCAAGCCTCAGTCCTCAAACCCGAGCATGTGACAACAGTCGTATTGCGTCGATCTACGTGTAACCCAAGGCACACACTCTGAGACCTCACAAGGCTAGCTTGTTATCAACCTAAACTTATTCTTCGTATAATTCCCCATGATCATAAGTCATAATCCATAAGGACTCCTTCAAGATAAAATAAGTAAAGTTCTCATAACTTATGTACAAGTGACCAATCAAAATGAAGATGTACATATACAAAAATATTAAATTTTATATAAGTAATCCATAATATAACATAATTCAGCTTCCTTTAACCTTGCCCATGGATCCATCTACAACTACATAACCCCAAAATGAGGCTATCTTACATGAAGTGTTTGGTTCCAACCAAGACAGATCTCTTAAATCGCAAAACAAGGCCCTCTATCGTCACTTAGTAGTTGTAAACCCAAAAACAGGAGAGCAGAAGAATAGGATGAGTATAAATGAACCCAGTGAGTGAAAAATCTGTGTACATGCTAATCAATGGGAGTGTGATCATGTCCTAAAACCATTATCAATGAATTTCCAGTTTATCAGTACCAAAGTAATCACAAGTTCACAAAAGTATGCACAAAGTGTTGACAATCAATGTATTCAAAGCAAAAACATTTCTCTTCACATCAAATGGGTTGCATTTCATTCAAAATCTTAGGACTGCTGAAAATATACTTTCCAATCTAAGACTTTGGCCGAAGTCAAGGAATGGATCCATCAAGGATTTTTATTCATTCATTTTTTTTTAAAAAAAATATCCCGTTCTTGGTGTTGGATTGGACATCACCATTGGTGACTCATGACTGTCCAACCGTAACCTTGGGTAGATGAACCCCCCACATCACATCATCCCAATCCAGAATCTGGCTCTACGTATACTACTTTTACTCTAGCTGGTCATGAGTGAGCAATAAACCACAATAGTTGCGTGAACAATCGGTCATCAAAAACATCATTTTTATTCGCAATTAAATTTCAAAACCATTTTGCAACCTAGATTCGTCTTGTCTCAATGAACATCAGTCAACAAAGCAATGTAATTCACGTGGCAATATCATGTTAAAGTTCACATTAACAACATCACATTCTCAAGAGAACACATCACACTCAAATTGAATTATAAAACCATATATCAAAATAAGATTTTCAAAACACATAAAAATATTTCTTATTTAACAAGACATAAAAGTCTCATTCACTGTTTGGGGTGGGTGTGCACTTCCACTACTCCAAGTTCTCAACTTTTTCCTTGTTTAAAATACTTTCGCCTAAATATTATATAGATCACAACATAGAATTGAGGTTAGACACTTGTTCAAAGCTACTATGAAGCTAAATACTCATATACAAAGGGAAAATGTATCTCTTTGCCTTATACTTTCATTAACCATACTTAAACCTCATTTCCATATCTTTATGTCTTAGGAAAATAATTGTATTTTGAACTAATATTCTTGAATTGTAAAAATTCTAATTTCCACTTAAAAACTAGACATAAAGCAATAATTTTTTATGCTTATAAGTTAAATCTATTCCAATTACACAAAGACATGTAAATCCATCCTATGTTGCCTTAACTGCATAATTTTCAATCTGCGTAGTCATGAGAAAATGACCGTAACTTTCACCACGCATGTCTAAATCACATGATTATTACCAAAATTAATGACAAGACTTATATCTATAAATTTTGTGTTCAGAGTTTAGCCTAATTCAGCCCAGAAGGTATCTCAAAATCGAACCAAAGTCTCAGCCAAAATAGGGCAAAAACAGGGGATCCTTGTGTAGAATGATTTACTTTGATTAAAAATCCAGTTCTTATCATAATTCAACGAATCATATCTCATTTTTAAGATATGGAAGTCTAGTTTCATATGCAGAAAATCTTACTTGATTTACCTTTGTACTGAGAAAGTTATAGCCAAAATATTATAGCATGGTCACACTACCCTGTTTGTAGAAATTTAAGGTTTCTATCTTTGTTCTAATTCATCAATCTACTCCTAAATTCAGATCATCAAACATGGTATTCAATCTAATTTTAATGATAAATAGAAACTTAAAACTATGAATTTAAAGCTTACCTTGGATTTGGTTCAAGGATTTCTTAGGCATCCAACAAAATCATCTCCAAAGTGTAAGATTCATGACCAATCTTGTTTCAATCCCAATTTTTTTTTCTTATGACCAACACAAGGATTTGCTAAATGATGTTAACAATGAACTAGAAGAGTCTAGAGATCAAAGATTTGGCTAATAGTTGCTTGCAAATTTCGGATGAAATGAAGGAGAAAAGAAGAAAAATATAGAGGTCTCAAGAAGCTTTAAGATCCTCTCTCACTATCTCTCTCTCTCTCTCTCTTTATTTCTTTCTTTCACAGCTAAGGCACCCACAAAAGGGCTAAAATATATTTATTCCACCTCATTTTATTTATTAAATACAATCCCTCACATAGAAAGAGAGACATTAAATGCCCCCTTAACTTTTCTACACTTGTTGGCCAATAAAGAATAAAGAGAGGAAAACAAATGGAAGGCAAAAACGTGGATGGCTTTTGCAAGCCTTCTTTCAAGTATTGAGACTCTAAAATTGGTTGCAAAAAGTGGTTAAAAATTTGGGTTTTAAATTGGGTTCATTGCTGAATTGTTAATCTTATGAATCATATTTAAAACTCAAGCTAAATTACTAGTTCAATCCAAATCCAAATTCTCATATTCCGAATTTACCAAATTTCATGGTTCAAATTTATAACATCAAAATTCATTCTATAGGTTACAAGTTATTCATGTAACTAGATATTGATTACCGGTATTACATTAAGTCTCAAAAGTGATCCCTCCCACTGACAAAGTCATTTTCTAGAAATCTAGCATTTTTAGATTTTACAAATCTAGTGCGGTAGGATGGATAATAAAACTGATATCCTTTGCACTTATCGGCATAACCGATAAAATATCAACTCATGATTTTTGGGTCTAGTTTCTTTTCTTATTGATTGTAAACTCTTATCTCTATAGCATAGCCCCAAATACGTACATGTCTTAAATTAGGTTTTCAACCCCTAAATAACTTAAATGAAGTTTTGCCTACAACCTTGGTTGGAACCCTATTCAAGATATATACTGTCGTCTTGAGAGTTTCGATCCACAAGAACTTAGACAATTTGGAGTTAGCCATCATGCTCCTAACCATATCAATCAAGGTCATATTCCTTTTTTTGACTATCCCATTCTAGTTAGGTGAACCAGACATGGTGTATTGGACAACGATTCTATTTTTCTGAAGGAACTTTACAAATGGACCTAGTGTTTGTCCATCCTCTATATACTTTTCATAGTATTTCTCATCTTTATCTGAACTTAAAATCTTCATTTGCTTACATCATTGTTTCTTTACTTCTATTTTAAAAATTTTAAAGGCTTCCAATGTCTTGTCCTTATGGCGAAAGATATAGAAATGTATGTATCTCTATATCTTTCCATAGTATTCCCTACCTCTATCTGACCTCACAATCCTTATTTACTTACAACATTATTTCTCTACTTCTGTTTTAAAAATTTTAAAGGTTTCTAGCGTCTCGTCCTTATGGCGAAAGATATAGAGATACATGTATCGTGAGTAATCATCTATAAATGAGATGAAACAACCATGGAAGAGTTTTTCTAAATGACACTTCTTTTAGTTCCTATATGTGTTGTGTTCAAACATGCATTATCTTGCAAATAAATACTGTAAAGTCCATCCAATAATGGACCGAAACCAACGATATTTGTATGTAAAAACAAAGTCATTTTATTATCAAGTAGGAAATAATATCCATTTTGTACAAATTTTGAAATGGAAATTAATTTCCTACATAAAAAACTCTTTCTAACTTCAAGACATGTCCGCTTGCCAATATGAGCTCGCAATCTCCAATGGCTTTTACCCATGAGCTCATCTTGTTACCCGAATAATTGAGTTGTTCTCTTTCCATTGGATTCCTTAAGTTTTGCAAGCCCTACAACACATTCGTAATGTGGATGATATAACCAGAATCAATCCATCATGTGTCATGAAAAATCTCAGTTGTGCAAAATTCATGACATACTAATGCAATTTTCATACCTTTACTCTCAAACCACCGCTTGTACTTTGCACAATCCTACTTCATGTGTTCATTCTTCTTATAGAAGGAACACTTGGACTCCTTCTTTATGTCCATTTTAGATTTTGTGCCCTTTTGAATTGGTTTGGACTTGCCTTTCTTCTTTCCTTGTAGAGTCACATGTGCACTTGCAAAACCCTGCTTCATCTCCATCATAGCCTTTATTCCTCATGCACACATAAGGCTATCAACTCATTGATGGACCATTTCTTCTTATATGTGTTGTAGGAGATCTTAAAGGGACCTTAGGGCTATGGGAGGGAGTTCAAGATAAAGTGCACGAGGAAAGATTCAGATATCTCAACCTCTAGATTCTTTAGTTGAGTTGCTATGTCTCGCTTCTGCATGATGTGCTCGTGTACACCGTGGACAATAGTGAGTATCATGAAAGAGAATTATATGATGAGAGTACTGGCAAAAAATTTCTTCGACGATGTAAATTGTTCATTTATAACCTTAAGAAGAGCACGGACATTGGTATGCTGGTTGACCGAACCACGGATGTTAGTCGAGATTTTACTCTTTATGAACATGGTACTCAAGCGATTAGATTGCTACCAATGTTTATAAAGAGGCTTATCAGTCTCAAAAATGGTATCAGTCACTAGAGATGACTCATCCTTTCTAATAGCATAATTAATATCTAAGCAGCCCAAATAAAGAAGTATAATTTCCCTCCATTCCTTATAATTCTTTCCATTTAATCGAGAAAATCAGATTTCAAATTTATTATTCGGAATACTGCAAAATAAATAAATATGCTTACTAACTATATATGAGACTTTTAATATATGTCTACCAATGTAAATATATGAAAATAAATCCATGACATAGAAATTACTTGTGAACTAAATTTCTAATTCTATTAAATTTATTTGACATTATGATGAGATTTATCAAAAATAGTTCATTCCCTAATACCTATGAACAAATTAGAAAACTACCAATAGTTAGCTTTTCCCTTGATCACTTTATTCTTTTTTTACTTAACCCTATATGACAACCTCTTTAGTGTACTAGATAACTTCCCAAGTAAGTGGTGGGTCATATGAGACTGCTTAAGAATCAACCAATCTTAAACTTATCATCGTCTTTTTAACAGAATCAATCTAGACATACATTAGATCAACTGTACTTATAATATTACATAGAAAAGGAAATTTAACCAGGTAAACAACTATTGAAAATAACTATTTTGATATTTTATTTCCAATTTTATTATTTTTATACAATAAAAATTCTTATGGGACAACATTTATTACATAAAAATTAATTTTCATGGTAAATTTATCATTTTCCTAATATGATCATATCTTTATATATAATTTTCCACTTAATTATGGTTGTTGTGGTTAAATTCTAATTAATTTTAAAAATTATATTAATCACTAGGATAATAATAATACTTAATTTTGTCATGCCAAATTGCATAAAATTTTTATAAAAAAATGTAACTAAATTATTTAATGCAATTTATTAATTTTGTACCTCCCCTTTATATACAAAATTATACCCAAAAAATTAATTTTATGAATGATTTTCCAAAATTGGGCTTAGAAAATATTTTGAAATTTTGGGAATTTTTTTATTTTGAAAATTTTTCGAACCAAAAAAAATATTTTAATAATTTTGTACACTCCTCTATGTACAAAATTTATTTCAAAATTAACTTCATGAATAATTTTCAAATATTATGCCTAAAAAAAAGAATTTTCATTAAACCCAGAAAATTAATTTTAAATTCTTAGGGACCAAAGTGTCCGAAATTAAAGGTGATGGGGTCTTTTTAGAAACAATGTTCCAAGGACTGGATTGCAAAAGTTAAAACACTTTGGGAAATTGTGAAGTTACTGAATTTTAGGACACCATTGAATAAAAAAAAAGAGCATTAATGTGTCAAGATTTTTGGACACGTAAACAGCATCATTCCCTTGGAATTGACATATATGTTGACTTAGAAACATGACTTAGAAACGTGAATAGGACACGTGAATAAGACTTAGAAACAGTAACATCTTCTTTACCCAAAAATTAGATAAGGGTCCCGACCCGGGTCCTGTTTATTCCAACGGATCAGATACCAAAAAACTATAAAAAACTTCAAAATTGCTCAACTTTAAATTTTGAAAGCATGGTTTTGATCATAATGACACAAAAATTTTAAATTTGGACTCAACTTTTCGAAAATCATTAAAATTTTTAGACCAAATATTCAAAAATCCAAAAACCTTAATTTTTTAAATTCATCGAAAAACATGTAAGGAAAGGCAAAATTGACTTTGATACCAAATGTTAGAATACATGACAAACTTAACGCATTTTTGTAATGTAAAAATTGAGTCAAAATTAAAGCAGAAGCAAAATTAGGATTTTAGGGTTACTTCTGGCCATGTCTTTTTTCTTTACTTCCAATGACTACAATACCACCAGAATAATCTTTGGGACGTATACAAGTCTTCTAAGTTCTCAATTTCACTCAATAGATGGTATGGAGTTGAGAAATTTGAACTTAGAGACCCAATGCACTAGAAAGGGATTTATATAGGCTCTCAATTATCAAAGAGCCATTAAAACCCTGTAAGTGTCACCCTAAATCATTGTTGAACGTTATGGAAATTAAATTAAAATTTAAAATGGAAAAACAAGATTAATTGTGTGGAGTTTTGAATGAGACATCAAAATCCAACCAAATGCATCCCGATTCAAATCCGTCCTATTCTTTATCATATTTAATCTCTTTTGCTTATGTTTTTCCAATTAACTTTTGTTTGAATGTTTTGAATGCATTGAATTTATGAGATTTGAATTTTTTTTTTTTTAAAAATTCCTAACATGTTCATAATCTATACGATATCAAGAATATTAGTTTTAAAACGTTAAAAGCATAATGACTGTACCATTAGCTAAGAATTCATTTTTGACAAATGAGAATACTAAACACTAAACACAAAATTAGGGACAATTTTTTATTTGATGGATATGCATTTAGAGTTGGTTGGGATTGGCATAATAATGGGCTTGAAAGTTAAAAGATATACGAACAAAATAATCAAAGGAATATACCACAAACAAATTTGTGGTGAATGAAATTGACCAATTCAACTCCTCCAATAGTATTTTCATAATTTTCTTTGTCAATTTTCTTTCTACAACAAAAAATTGTCCGTGTTTCTAATTGTATCATTTTCCCTCCCCTTTCCCATAGAATTGACTAAATTACAAAATGTTAGAATATATGATAAAAATTATTAATTTTTTATAAATAAGCATTAGTTCAATTGTACATAAGATAAGAGAATATCACCTAAGGTATGTTGCAAACCTAAGGAGGACCATGAGGAATATTAGGCTCAGAGCTAGGCGTGCTGAAATAAGAAAGCAGCCCTTAGGGGCCATTGACTGCGCATTCAAGTCTGGTGGGCAACAACTGTGCACGGACAGCATGGAAAAGGAGCCATTGCTGTCTAGCAGCAAAATGGACGTGAAGACAGATGTTTCTAAGTCCCAAGGAGTTCTACAGAGTCTAGAGGTAGTATACAAGTAAGAAGAGTCCAAACTAGAATGGTCCGAGCCCAAAATGGAAGAGGCACATCAAACGTGGGCCTTTGGAGCACAACCGCGTAGCCGGGAGCCCATGAACAGTAGTGATAGTAATATTTTTATACATTTAAATTATTTTATTTTATTTTATTCTTTATTTATGAATTTTAGGACTGTTTTAAATCTTGTTTCATGATTTTATATTAATTAATTTCGTGATTTTTGTTTTAGGAAATTTTTTTGTTTATTTAAAGAAATTCGGATTGCACAGATAGTTGTTAGTATTTTGAGCATAACTTCCTACTTCAATGTCTAATTGACCTGATTCTTGTTGAGTTGAAAAGAAGATTTCAAGCCCTACAATTCTTGTGAAGACTAGTAGCCAAATCAGGCCAGAAGGTATCCAAAATTTGGAAAGAAGTTATTACAGTGTTGCTAATCAAGGATAATGATAAAGTTTCTAAATTTTGAGATAATGTCTATCACAAAAGCCAAGTTTTCAAAGAACCCACAAATTCTTGTTTACTTAGGTTTAGTCTATAAATAGAGGCATCCCCACACATCTAGGAGGATGAAAAATCCTAGCAGCCACCTCCGTAGGTCGTGTTTTTCCATCTCCTTCAGGTGCAAAAGGGTTGTAATGTTTTCTTTACTTTTCTTACTTTTCTTTATTATGTCTAGCTAGATTTCTTATTCATAGAAGTCAATGAACTTGTTCTTTTATTAATAGTATAGTTTGATTTATTTCTTTCCCATAAATCTTTATTTGCATGATTATTATTTGATGAGATTTTATTGTTAATCTTAATACTTCAAAATGTTTAGGCCTGCATTTTTTATGATTTGAGATTGAATGCATGAGATTGAGGGAAGATTGCAAGAGATTAATCTAATATAATAAAATCCACATAGGGTTATGAAATTGATAAATGATTAATTCTGTGTATGGGGTTTTAGGAAAAATCTTAAATTACAAATATTCTATAGAACTTAATGCAATTAGACTTAATCAAGATTGTATGACCATTGGATATTGATTAGTCGAGTTAGGGTTTCATTGTATGACCATTGGGTGAATCTAATTAAGGAAAATCTGTCATTATCAACAATAAGTTTTTTAGTCAATAAACTTTAAAGGATTTGAAAGAATTTGACCATGTGAAAAATTAAAACCAGATGAAATCGATATCATAGGGTTTTATAAAATTAGGGTTTTTATATTGTTATAATTTTTGTAATTTTTAATATTTTCGCGGTCTTAATTTGTTTTGTCTAATGTAAATAGGGTAATTTTTAATTGGTAATATAAAATATCCTCATGGGAATGACTCTTGCTCACACTACACTCAACACTCGACTAGAGTACACTTATCCAAAATCGTAATACACAAAAATTACGTAACAAGTTTTTGGTATCGATGCTAGGGATATTCTTGTATATCAATCAAAATAATCTTGTTTGAGATTGGACATCGTTTTTTATATTTCTTGTTACCTTTTTATACTTATTTCTTGGTATATAGTCTCTTGGGGTTACACAGGGTTTAGATTTGATCCGGATTTGACAGGAAATTTTTGGGGTCTGAGAAATAGCTTAGGATATAGAGTTGAGTGACCACTTTTTTCAAAGGATTTTGGGTTGCTGAGCAGAACCTATAGCTATGCTACAGGCATCACCCTATCTTTTTGGCCAAATTCCATCGTTTTCATTGGTTTTTTTTTTTTTTGTTTACTTTTCTTTGATTTTTTCATGATTTTTAGGGTTTTTCGATTATTTTCCTGGGTATCATTTTGTATTATTTTGCTGTTTTTTCATGATATCTATTTTTATATAGATAATATAGATTTTCTTGAGTGGTTCTTGTAGACTATTTTGAAGATCGAATTTTGGGCTCTTTTTGGTGTCGTTACAGTGCATGTTGCGATCAAAGAGTCTTGACCTAATTGATTTTAATCTTAAAATAGAGAAAACTTTACGAACCATTTGTAAACAAGTTAGGGAGGTCAAGGGAGGTCAAGTAAGAAGCAATGATTCAAGATAACAGAGCTATGAGGGAGTATTCAATGCCTTTACTTCAAAATATTCATACTAGTATTGCGTGACTTGCAATAGAAGTGAATAATTTTGAACTAAAAACTAGTCTTATTGGCATGGTACAGGTAGATCTATTTGGTGGAGAAGCTTATGAAGATCCAAACAACCGTTTGAAAAACTTCACAGAAACCAGTAATACGATTAAATTGAATAGAGTCAGCCTCGATACCATAAGGTTATGGTTATTTCCTTTCTCTCTAATGGGAAAGGTAAAGGTATGACTTAACTCTTTTCCTACTAATCACTTTACTAATTGGGAAAATCTTTATCAAGCATTCTAGCTAAATATTTTTCACCTCATAAGATAGTTAAACTACGTAATGATATTACTAGTTTTAGGCAGTTTGAGAGTGAATCTTTGTATAATGTTTGGGAACGATTTAAATATTTGATTAGGAGGTGCCCACATCATGATATACCGATTGGTTGATTTTATAAACTTTTTATAGTAGTTTTTTAAATTCTATTAAAATTACCATTGATGCTGCGATAGGGGGTGCTTTTGTGAGCAAGTCATACGATGAAGCATGTATATTACTTAATGATATAGTCTCAAATCAATATGATTGGTCTAATAAACTTGAGATCTCTAGACAAAAAGCTGGTATGCATAAGGTCGATACTTTAATCATACTTAATGCTAAAATTGATTCATTGATCAATGCCAAGAAAACTAATTAGCCCAATGTTATAACTAACCAAATCTTGTATTATGATTCGTGTAGTGATTCTGCTCACGTATCTTTTGAGTGTCCACAAGTGTAGTAAGTAAACTATGTTTCTAATTTTGGCAGATTACAGAACAACCCCTACTCCAACACATACAATCCCAGGTAGAGGAACCACCCTAACTTTTCATGGAGTCAAGGGTGTTACGCGATTTTGGTATATAATGATTTCTGGCAAGTATACTATAATCGAGTATTATGTGTAGTGCGAGCAAGTGTCATTTCCATGAGAATATTTTATACTACCAAGTATGAATAAACCTAATATAAGTTGGACAACTCGAATCAAAATTGTGAAGACAATAAAGAAAATTAAAACATAATATAAAAACTCTAATTTGTCAAAAACCCTAATATGATGGAAATGCTAGGACATCGATCTCATCTATTTTGATCTTTTATACAGTTAAATCTTTTCAATACCTAAGTTTATTGGCTAATGAGTTATTGATGATGAAGGCAGATTTTTCAAAATTAGATTCACCAAATGGTCATACAATGACTTTGTAATTCGATTAACAAAAATCTAATGGTCATACAATTTTGATTAATCGGATTGCATTAAGTCTGTAAAAATCTGTAATTCAAGGTTTCCTCTAAGTTCCCATACATGAAATTAATCTAATGGTCATACTCATAATCTCCTATGGATTTCATTATTCGAACTAACCTCATGCAATTATATTGATCATGTATGCACTTGATCTCAAATTATACAAAATGCAAGTCTAAACATTTCGAAACATTAAGTTCAACAATAAAATTTCATCAAACAATAATAATGCCAATGAACTTAAAGGAAAGAAATAATTCAACCCATGTAATTAATTAAAAATAGAATTTATCGAGTTCTAGAAATAAGAAAATTAGTTTGTCATTGAAAAGTAAAACAAAAAGATAATAGAAGTCATTACACCCCTTTTGTGCACAACGAAGGAACTCGAAGTCGTCCTCCAATGGGCAACGGCTGCTAGGGTTTGTAATTGGTGGAGGAATGAGAGAAAATAAAGAAAGGGGCATGAAGTGAATGGTGGAGGGTATGAATCATGTGTGGAAGGTGTGGCTCCTTTTTGCTGTCCACAATAGTGCTATATTTATAGCACTAAAACTCTAGAAAGAATTTGGAAACATAAACTTTTTGAAAACTTAGACTTTTTAACTTTGATTTGAAAACTTCTTCCTGTTGTTTCCCTAAAAATTTGAAAACTTCCTTTCCCCAAATAATTCTAAAATTATCAGTAACATAATTTCTGAAATTCCAGCACATAGTTTCCTTTTTTAGCAAGGGATTGACTTCCAGTACTCCAGTGACTTTGACCTAAATTTCAGACAAGCTCCTGCCTGAATCAGCCTCTAAAGTTCGCACAAGATTTGTAAGACTTGAAGTCTTCTTTCTAACCCACAATAATCACCTCAATCGGATATCGAAGCAGAAAGTTATAACCAAAATACTAAATGTTGATTGTCTAATCTGAAAATAGAAAGTAAACTTCATATTATAATCAAACACCCCCACACTTGAATGTTTGCTTGTGCTCAAGGAAAAACAATTTTCCTTCAAAACCAATTCAAAATTTCGAAATCCCTAACCATGGTATTTTTTCAAAAGCTAAAAGTGTGTAAACCTAGGTACCTTAATCATCTTGGTGCGTGAAAATAAAAAATGTGGTCTCAAAATACATAACAAAACAAGTTCTAGAATGTTCATTTCATGTGTAATATATGCTTAACAAGAAAAGTGAGAGTACAATTGATTTGCTCTTTAAGGCTCAAATACTCACTTTGGTAAATTTTTGTATCGAATATTGCATGTCTATTTTTCAAATCAAATATAAAAAGACAAATAGTTAATCATATATCAAATAACTATTAATACCAACCATCTTTCATGCAATCTAATTTAAAACAAGTAACACACAAGGACTAAAAAACTTGAGAAAATTTTGTTGGCATGGAAAAAATTCAACACAAGCTTCCGAAAACCAAGTAAAAATTCAACACTCAAATTCCTCAAATTTCCAAAAAAAAAAAAAAACCAGCCTATATATGCTTCTCCCACAATTAAACTAAGTATTGTCCTCAATGTATAAAATAAATAAAATAAAAGTAAAGAGAGAGAATAGAAAACTCCGTTAAAACTTTCAACATTCTCTTTAGCAACGATTTCTTTCCTTTCATGCGAAGGATTTCTTATTCACCTATAAAATACCATGAAAACTTAAACCTAAATTAAATCACCAAAAACAAATATTAAAAAAAAATCATAAAAACATTGGATTGCCTTCTAATAAGTATCTTTCTTTATTATCTTTGGCCAGACATAATCTTCTCACTTTAGCCCGGCTCATAGATCTTCACACTCTGACCATTCATGGCATCTTATCATGCTTTTATCCTTTCCTTATTAATTTGAGCATTCTTATACATCTCTTGTTCTTCCTCTAACTTATTGAATTGTGACTCATTTTCTTTATCTGCATGAAATCTCCTCTTTGATTTAGATTCACTTAAATTCACACCCAACGTAGTACATGCATCAACATATTCATTGTTTAGAAAATCATGTTTAATATGTGAGGAATTGACATGAATTTTCAATAGGATCACTCAAATAAAAGATATTAACATCATATTCAGAAATCTTTTTAGTGTAATTGATCCTAGAAACCTCTTGTTTATTAAAATTTTTAAGGTGATGAAAAACATTAAACTCAATTTTTTCATCATTAACCCTTAAAATCAACTTTTTAGCAAAAACATTAATCTAACCATGTGCGGTGTTTAGCAAAGGTCGACCTAAAATCAATGAAACACCCTCATCATCAAAATTCATATCCAAAACAACAAAATCGATAGAAAAGATAAATTTATCAACTTTGACCAGAATGTCCTCAACTATACCTCTTGGATACTTAACACTCCTATCAGCTAATTACAATGAAATGTTAATAGGTAGACAATCTTTTAACCCTAATTTGGAGAATGCAGAATATGAGATGAGATTGACACCAGCACCCAATAACAACAACATCAATTTAAGTTTTAATCTCAATAATTGGAGTTGGCCATTTGAAAGACAAATATATAAAAGTTTAAGAAAAAAATAAATAAAATAAAATAAGAAAGATTGGTTTAATTTGTATGAATTTTCCTACACCACTCGTTGTGTAAAGGATAGAAAACCTCTCTGGATCCTTGAGTTTAGGTAGTAGCTTCCTTTGTAAGATTACAGAATACTCTATCGTGAGCTTGATTTTTGAACCCTCATCGAGTTTCCTCTTTCTATTGATAACTTCCTCTAGGAATCCCCAATAACTTGGCACCTATTTAATGACATCCAAAAGAGGAGTATTAATATGCACTTTCTTAAAAATTTCTAAAAATTTTTCAAATTCTACTTTTGCACGTAAAAGACGACCAAGAAAAGGTACATGGGGTTTATATTTACTCACAGAAGTACTTCCCTATTTTGTATCTGACATCTTAATCTCCTCATTTGTAGACTTTTGGAGTTCTTCCTTGACCTCTTGTTTTTCCTCTTCATCCTGGGACGAATCTGAAACCTACAACAATTCTTTCTTATTCCTCAAAGAGATTGCATTTACTTGCACTCTAGGACTCTTCTAAATATCATTCAGTCATCTACCTGGCACATGAGAATGAAAGGCATTAGCTAATTAATTAATTTTATTCTTAGTCTCTCAAACCTTTCATTTGTTGCTATTACCAAATGATCGATTGCCAACTCCTACGATGCCTTGGTTTCCTTTGTTGTGGCTGCGGTATTAAGTTAAACCCTGGTGGATTGTTTGGTCTTTGTGGTGCCTCTTGACTCCATGAAAAATTGGATGGTTTATCCACCCAGGATTATATGTGTTGGAGTAAGGGTTGTCCTGAGGACTACCAAAAATAGAAACGAAGTTTGCTTGCTATACCTGTGGACACTTAAAAACCTTGTGAGTAGAATCACCACAATAATCATAATACAAAACCTAGTTAGTTACAGCATTAATTTGATTAGATTTAACAACATTAATCAATGAGTCAATTTTTGCACTAAGCATGGTAAAACTATCAACTTCATGCACACTAATTCTTTACCTAGGAATCTCACGCTCAATAGACCAATCATATTGGTTAGAAACCATGTCATCAAGTAATGCACATGCCTCATTATATGATTTACTCATGAATGCACCGCCAGTCGTAGCATCAATGATAATCTTATTAAAATGTAAAAGTCCACCATAAAAAGTTTACAAAACTAACCAATCAGGTATACCATGATGTAGGTATTTTCTAATCAAATCCTTAAATCTCTCCCAAGCATTATATAAAGACTCACCATCAATTTGACTAAAACTAGTAATATCATTACGCAGCTTAACAGTTTTACCATGTGGAAAGTATTTAGCTAAAAATGCTCGACATAAGTTTTCCCAATTTGTAAAATGATTAGAAGGGAATGAGTTAAGTCATATTCCCTAAAAGAGAAATGGAATAGTCGTAATCTTATGGTATTGGGGCTAACGTCATTCAATTTGATTATGTCACTTATCTCCAGAAAGTTCTTGAGATGGCTATTTAGATCTTCAAAGATCTTTCCGATAAATTGATTTACCTACACCATACCAATAAGACTAGATTTTAGTTCAAAGTTATTTGCCTCTACTGCAAGACATGCATTACTAATTTGAATATCTTGAAGTCTAAATATAGAATACTCCTTCATAGCTTTGTTATCATGAGCCACTGCTACCTCACGTTCCTTGTCTTCCTTAACTTGTCTACGAATGGTTCTGACAGTCTTCTCTATTTCAGGATCAAATTTGACTAGGTTATGACTCTTCGATCTCAGCATAAATCCTGTATAGACAAAAAGTAGCACAAAATTAGATCTCTAAAATAAATCATAAAATCACTCTAATAAATCTAGATTACCTATATAAGAATAGAAATCATAAAAATATAGTAAACAAATACACAAAACACACCTAAACAGTAAACCGAAAAACTAAAAAATTATGAAAAAATCAAAGAAAAATAGTAAAACTAATGACAACGATGGAATTTGGCCAAGATAGGGTGGTGCCATAGCAACGTAACTGGTTTTGCTCAATAGCCCAAAATCCTTGGAAACAAGTGGCCGATTAACCCTAAATCAAAAACATTTTCTCAGACCTCGAAAAATCCTGCCAAATTTCCAAAAACCTAAGTCTAAAATAGCAACTATATAACCTAAACCCTAATATAAACATGAAATATTAAAGCCCAATCTCAAAAAGGTTATTCTGGTTGATATATAAAGATATCCCCAGCAACTATATCAAAAACTTGTTATGTAATTTTGGTATATCACGATTTCGAACAAGTATACCATAGTTGAGTGTTGTGTATAGTGCAAGCAAATGTCATTCTCACAAGGATATTTTATACTATCAAATATGAATAAACATAATCTAAGTTAAACAAATCGAATCAGAGTTGTGAAGACAATAAAGAAAATTAAAACATAATATAAAAACCCTAATTTGTTAAAAACCCTAATGTGATGGAAACTCTAGGATATCGATTTTATCTATTTTAATCTTTTACACGGTTGAATCTTTTCAATCCCTAAGTTTATTGACTAATGAGTTATTGATGATAAAAGTAGATTTTTCAAAATTAGATTCATCCAATGGTCATGCAATGAATCTCTAATTCGACTAACCAAAAACCAATGGTCATGCAATTTTAATTAATCGAATTACATTAAATTCTGTGAAAATCTATAATTCAAGGTTTTCCCTAAATTTTCACACACGAAATTAATTCAACGACCATGCTCATAATCTCAAATGGATTTCATTGTTCGAACTAACCTCATGCAATTATATTGGTCTTGCATGCGTTTGATCTCAAATTATGCAAATGCAAGTCTAAACGTTTTGAAACATTAAGTTCAACAATAAAATCTCATCAAACAATAATCATGCCAATGAAACTTAAAGGAAAGAAATAATTCAAGCCATGTAATTAATTCAAAATAGAATTCATCAAGTCCTAGGAATAAAAAAAATAGTTAAACATTAAAAAGAAAAATGAAAAGATAATAGAATTCATTACGCCCCTTTTTTTGCACAACGAAGGAAGTCAAAGTCGTCATCCAATGGGTAGTGACTACTAAGGTTTGTAATTGGTGGAGGAATGAGAGAAAATAAAGAAGGGGTGTGAAGTGAATGGTGAAGGGTGTGATCATGTGTGGAAGGCGTGGCTCCCCTTTGCTATCCACAATAATAGTACTTAAACCCTATGAAGAATTTGGAAAATTGAACTTTTTGAAAACTTGGATTTTTTGACTTTGATTTGGAAACTTCTTCTTATTGTGTCCCTATAAATTTGAAAACTTCCTTTTTATCTTGATCCTCAAATAAATTTTGAAATTATCAACAATATAATTTCCAAAATTTCAGCAAATAGTTTCCTTTTCAGCAGGGGATTAACTTCCAAAACACCTAAATTTTAGATAAGCTCCTGTCTGAATCAACCACTAAAGTCTCATAAGATTTGTAGGCTTGAAGTCTTCTTTCTAACACCATAAGAATCAGCTCAATCGGACATCGGAGCAAAAATTTATGTCCAAAATATTGAATATTGTTCGTCCAGTTTGAAAATAAAAAGTAAGCTCCATATTTCCTAAATCATTAATTACGAAATAAATCAGTGTAAAATCATAAAATACAGCCTAAATCAACCCTAAAACACATAAATAAATATTGAAAAATATATAATTCAAGTGTATAAAAATATTACTATATAAGGGACACCACCACGATCAAGCAATTCACAAAACATTATTTCGGGAAGTCAACAGCCAAGGGAGAGCATGGCGTCATGGGAGATTGCGATTAAACATTTGGCAACAGCAACAAATAAAAGGTTTAAGAAACTTGAAAATAAAATTGATCAATTGATTAATGCATTTCATTCTCATATGTTAGGTAAATTGTCGAGTGATACTTAAAAGAATCTTAAAGAGTGAGCCAAGGCAGTTTCATTGAGGAGTGGGAAGCAACTATAGAAGGAGCCAATTCGGTCAGAGAAAGTACAAAAGACCAAGGAACAAAACAAACAAGAGGCTGAAGAGGAGATTAAACAACCTAAAAGTGAGAAGTCCATGGCACCAGATCTAAAACGAGAAAGTTCTTTGCCTTTGAGGGAGTATAAGCCCCGTATTCTTTTTTCCTGGACGTTTGTTGCATGATAATATAAAAAAAAAAAATTGAAAAGTTTTTAGAAATTTTTAAGAAACTACATATTAACATTTCTCTTTTGGATGTTATCAAATAGATGTCGAGTTACGAAAAATTCCTGAAGGACATAATCACAAACAAGAGGAATCTGGATGAGGTTTTGATGGATAAGCTTACGGAGGAGTATTCTGCAATCCTACAAAGAAAGTTACCACTGAAACTCAAGGATTCATATAGTTTTTCTATCCCTTACATCATTAGTTCTTTTGATTTTTCTAATGTTTTGTGTGATCTGAGTGCTGGTGTTAATCTCATGCCATATTTTGTATTTTTGAACTTAGAGTTAAAGGATTGTCGACTTGCCAATATTTATTTGCAATCAACTAAAAGGAGTGTCAAGTATCCCATAAGCATTGTTGAGAATATTTATGTTAAAGTTAATAAATTCATTTTTTCTATCCATTTTGTTGTCTTAGATATGGATTCTGAGGATGAGGACACTTCATTGATTTTAGATCGATCTTTTCTAAACACTACATGTGCGTTGATTAATGTTTCTTATGAAAAAAACTAACTTTGAGATTGAATGATAAAAAAATTGAGTTTGATGTTTTTAATTCAATGAAAAATTTTGATACACAAGAAGTCTTTAGAGTTGATTTTGAGAGTGATTGCATTGAGAGGATTGTTAAAAATGATTTGAATGTCTTTTATTTTAAGGATCCTATTGAAAATTGCATTGCCAGTTCATTGTATGTGAATCATGACTTTCTAAACAATGAATATTTTGATGCATGTGCTACTTTGGACACAAATCTAGGTACTTTTCCTACAAGATGTGAGAGCTTGAAAGAATCTTTTGGTGTCAAGGAAAGTGACAAATCATAGTAGTACATGGTAGGTTAAAAAGTCCATCAATTTAATTCAAGGCCACAGTTTATGTTAGGCAAGTTGAAGTCTAGATGGATCGGCCTAATCTATGAGCTTGGTTGAAGCAAGGAGATGATAACTGACCAAAGACAATAAAGAAAGACACTTTATGGGAGGCAGCCAAATGTTTTATGATTTTCTTTAATATTTTTTTATTGATTTAATTTAGATTTAAGTTTTGATACTATTCTATAGGTGCATAAGAAACCCTTTGCAAAGGGGAAAGAGAACTTGCTAGAGAGGAGGTGGCAAGTTCACCGGCTTATTCAGGGGAGATTTTTCTTGATTTTAGTACTTTATTTTTTTGAACAATGTTTGATATAAGTGTGGAGGATAATGTATATTGATTTTTTTTTTTTAAAAAAAATTTTTGAAAAAAAAATTAAAAATTTTTTAAAAAGAAACAAAATTATGAGTTTTTACTGAATTTTCTTCGTACCAACTAAATTTTCTCGAGTTTCTTAGTCCTTTTGTTACTTGTTTTGAATTGGATTGTATGATAGATGATTAGTATTAATGGTTATTTGGCACATGATTAACTATTCATCTTTTATGGTTAAATTGAAAGATAGACATGCAAGATTTAATATCAAATTTATCTGAGTGAAGATTTAAAACCTTAAAGAGCAATTTCTTGTTTTCATCATTTTTCTTATTGAGCGTATATCACACATGGTTTAGTCATTCTAGAATTCACTTTGTTATGCATTTTAAGATCATGTTTTTTATTTTTATGCACCAAAATGATTAAAACACCTAGGTTTACACACTTTTGGCTTTAGAGAAATACCATTCTTAATATTTTATATCCCTTAATTAACCCGTATGAGTCTAGACCCTTTTCTTTCTTCAATTACCCACATAATTTATAACATAACCTATTTTTTTAAGATCCAGGTTTCGAACCCAAATTCGCTAATATACTTACAGTTGATAGCATGGCATTGTGTTTTTAACCATTATGTTTTTTTTTCCCCTTATACATAGGAGTTTTATATATGTTATTTTTAGTAATCATCATGTTGAGTTTAAAAAAAAAAAAACCAGCAAAATTTGAGGGGAAAAAAAGAAGAAAAAAAGTGTTGGTTAAAAAAAAAAAAAAAACAGAGAACAAATGAAAAGAAAAAAAAAATTGAGAAAAGTATTCTCTATTCTTAATATTATTTACTCTTATAGTGGAGTTTCATTATATTGTTCTTTGCTTGAATAAGTGATATGACACATTGCATATTCATAGTTAGAGTGCTATATATTTTAAAATTCGAAGTTCTGGAAGTTAATATTTATTTTTAGTGAATTATTTTTAACCCATTATTTGTGTCTATTTATCTTATCCTTAACTCTAACCCAATTACAACTAAATAAAAGACCTTTTGATTGGTGTATGGATTTTTATATTTGAATGCTGGAGATTTGATGTATTCTCAACATTATGGTAATATCATCTCATTGTATTGTTTTGAGTGATACACTTACCCATTTCATAAAATTGAGTGCTTTAAGTAGTTAAATCTTAGTTTCCTTTTATTCTTAGTGAGCCAAATGTGAAGGTGGATGAATTTTGTATTATTCTTAATTTCAATGAAACTATAGAAGATACGATAGTTGTTCTAGTATTGAGTGCTACGAAGTATTAGTTATCTTGATTGTAATTCAGTTTTGAACTTATCATATGTATGGTTAGGGACTTGGGAGGTCGAATTGGTTTGGGAGAAAATTTGTTCTTGCTTGAGGACAAACAAATATTCAAGTGTGAGAGTATTTGATATTAATATTTTTATATATTTAAATTATATTATTTTATTTTATCATTTATTTATAAATTTTAGTACTGTTTTAAATCTTATTTCAAGATTTTACATTAATTAATTTCGTGGGTTTTGTTTTAGGTGATTTTTGGATTTATTTAAAGAAATTTAGACCGCATAGTCAGCAGTTAGTATTTTGGACATAACTTTCTGCTCCAATATCTAATAGACCTAATTCTTATTGGGTTGGAGAGAAAACTTCAAGGCCTACAAATCTTGTAGAAACCCCAAAAGCTAAATCATGCTAGAGGATATCCAAAATTTAGAAAAAAGTAATTGCAGTGTTGTTGATCAAGGATAAGGATAAAGTTTCCAAATTTTGAGATATTGTCTATCACAAAAGCCAAGTTTCCAAAGAACCCACAAATTCTTGTTCGCTTAGGGTTTAATCTATAAATAGGAGGTATCCTCACACATCTAGGAGGATGAAAAACCCTAGCAGCCACCTCCATAGGTTGTGATTTTCCATCTCCGTTGGGTGCAAAAGGTTTATTATATTTTCTTTACTTTTCTTGTTTTTCTTTATTATGTCTAGCTAGATTTCTTGTTTCTTAGAGTCGATGAATTCTACTCTTTGATTAATAGTATGATTTAATTAATTTCTTTTCCTTAAATTTTTATTGACATGATTATTGTTTGATAAGATTTTATTGTTAATTTTAATATTTCAGAACATTTAGGTCTATATTTTGTATGATTTGAGATTGAATGTATGAGATCGAGAGAAGATTGTAAGAGATTAGTCCAATATAATAAAATCCATATAGGGTTATGAGATCAACAAATGATTAATTCTGTGTGTAAGGTTTTAGGGGAAACCTTAAATTACATATATTCCATCAAATTTAATTTAATTCGACATAATCAAGAATGCATGACCATTAGATTTTGATTAATCGAATTAGGGTTCCATTGCATGACCATTGGGTGAATCAAATTTATGAAAATCTGTCATCATTAACAGTAATTCTTTAGTTAATAAATTTTAAGAGATTTGAAAGAATTCAACCATGTGAAAAATTAAAAACAGATGAAATCGATATTCTAGGATTTTATAAAGTTAGAGTTTTCATATTTTCATAATTTTTGTAATTTTTAATATTTTTACAATCATGATTTATTTTATCCAACTTAGATATGGTAATTTAAAATTAGTAATACAAAATATCTTTGTGGAAATGACTCTTGCTCGCACTACACTCAACAGTCAATTTGAATATATTCGTCCAAAATCGTGATACACTAAAATCGCGTAACAAATAGCCTGATCATTCTATACTATCTTAGATTCATTAAAGATGTTAGAGAAGGTTTAAAACCTTTTGGAGAGATGGCCCAAAGCCTATGACACATGGCCCAGCCCAAGAGGGCTTGACCCATAAGGATGCCCAGCCCACTTCACGGCCCATGAATAGTTTGATTATGGTTTCTTATTTGATTATATTCTGTCCATTTCTTAGGACTTGTTTGGTACATAAATAACTAACTTAAGTTCTGAACTTGGTAGTGAGAAAGTATTACTCCAAAACCCTAGCAATATAAAAATTAAAGGAAACATTTTGTTACCCTAGTTCTTGTTCTAACCACTTTTTCTATTATATAAAATGAATAGGTTTCTCTCCACCCATCTTAAGAGCACGAAGGAACTTTATTTTTTGAGTGTTACACCACCACTTGAAAGATCACGAGATGCAAAGAGGTGAGACATTCGATCAATCCTTGTGAGAGAAATATTGCCACAATCGTTACCCCAAAAACCCTAACCTTAGTGCATTCACCCTTACAAATTCCAGCTACCTTCACGTTCGACATGAGTGCTACGTGAAGTTTTGCACTACCCAATAGTTTGGTGCTTTCATTGAGAGCACAACATCCATCCCCATTAAAAAACCCTAGCTGCACAACCCTAGAACTAGCACCATAGCAATATTTATCCAAGATTTGTAAATCACAATTGCAGTAACCCTTCCTTCTGTCCAGTAGCCACAACACCCCTTGTTTCCATAAAAAAAAATTATATTCCATCACCCAAGCATCCAAGGAAAAAAAACAAAAAAAACTAACCCACAACCCAAAAAATCATTTGCAAATAACAAAATTCATGCTGCCAACAATCTGTCAAGAAAATCAAGACTATCCAGTCTTAATCTATCAAAAACATGATAGATTACCTTTCTTTCCCTGCATACTTCAATACCCAATCATTTAAACATCCTTTCCCATCTGAAAATACAACCCCAAACCAAAAGCCATGGCCTCACATCAAAAAATAAAAAATAAAAAAGACTGCACTCAAATCTGTCCAGAAAACAACAACATATTCTCATGGCTGAACAGCCAAGGCAGCCCACTCAACATTATAAACTATTGCTGATTTGATTCAAACAATGTAATCTCAAAACAACACCAAATATAGGAGACTCGTCCGCACGATATACATCAAAACCATACTACAGCCCATGAGCAGTGAGGAGGAGGCTAGATCTAATCCATACCATCATAGATTTGAGTCCCCTGATGATGAGGAGGATTATTCCTTTGAACCCACATCCCAAAATGTTGAAAAAGGGCCAAAAGAAAGGAGAATAAGTCATTGCGAGTCAAAACCAAGGGCTGCAGCACATAAGCTAAAATTTTCAAAGTTCTATAGGGGAGATCCAAACTCTTGTATATCTAGGGTTGAGATTTACTTTGGTTACTACCCTATAAATAAGTATGAAAGGGTTAGCATTATCAGATTCTACCTATAGGATGAGTCACAACAATAGTTGTAATGGCTAATGGAGAGGTATAGTGCTAATAAAAAAGTTTTGTCTTAGAAGAACCTTTTCAAGGAGATGATGAAGAGGTTTGGTGATATAGCTTATGTAGACTACTATGAAACCATATCTAAGCTAAAACAAATCGAGGGAATACCAAAGAGAGTTTGAAAATTATCGACCCGAGTCGATTCGTACAAGAAAGCACTTATTGGAGTCTTTGTCACTGACTAAAGCATGAATTGGCCACAGAAGTGAAGTTTCAGTGCACTAGCTCCCTGATGCATACTTTAGAGGTTGCTAAACTCAATGAAGATTAGTTACAAGATATTAAACGTACTGCCTAAAGCAAAACATCAAAACAGCTAGCACCATCGCGTCTACGGGCATCAACGCATCACGGCCTCTTGCTATGCCATCTTTGAGTGTAGCTAGGCCTAGCCCTTCTAAATCCCCTTCTCAAGGAGTCAAGAGGCTTTCTTATGCTAAGATGAAGGCAAGAAGAGCAAAAGGTCTTTGTTTTAATTGCAATGGATGATTCGTTCTTGGGCACAAGTGCAAGACACCTAGAATTTTCATAGTTGAGCTAGTTAATAAGGAAGAAACCTTGTAGTCCAAGTAGCAATTTGACCAGGAGCCTTTCACAAATGAAAGTATGGTCCAAGAAGAGGAGAACAATGATGGCAAAGCTCTAGTTACATCCACACCATAGCTAGGATCGAAGGACCAAAAACCAAGCACGTAAATGTACAAATCGATAAAAAGCAACTCATTGTTTTGATTGATAATGGTTCTGCCTTCCATTTTATTAGCATGAAATTTGCCAAATCTTTATACCTACCCTCAAAGGAGATAGAGGAGTTTGAAGTTCGGGTGGCTAGTGGTGAAAAGATGAAGTATAGAGAGGTTTATAGAGGTGTTAATCTTTATATTCAAAACTTGGAATTAAAAGATGATTTTTATTCCTTACAACTTGTTGGATTGAATGTTATTCTTGGAGTGCAATGGTTTGAGAAACTAAGGAGGATAATTACAGATTATAAGAGGACAGAAATGGAATTTTTGCATAATGGACAATGGGTCAAACTGAAAATAGATAACCGAACACTCGTCAAGGGAGTTAAGATGGCTTCTATGCAATTGATGGTCAAAAAAGGTGGATAGATTTTTGTCATTCAACTTGTCTCCCAACCAGCCATGAAAGACATGTCTAAAGATGAGTCTCAACCTTCTAAAAGTGACTCAAACATTCCTGAGAAGCTAAAGTTAGCCATGACACAACCCCAGGTTCTTGCCATACCCGATTTTGATTGTGAGTTTGAAATTCATTCGGATACAAGCTCAATTGGTGTTACTGCTGTCCTAGTTCAAAAGGGGAGATCTTTGGCATATCTTAGCAAGGTTTTGGGTAAGCAAAAAAAGGCTTGGTTGGTCTATGCATGTGTGATGTTTTCTATTATAGAAGTTGTTTGAATTTGGAGGTCTTACTTGCTTGGTAGGAAATTTAAGATCATCACCGACCGACAGCCCCTAAGAGACCTTTTGCAGCATAGAATCACCACTCCTCAATAGTAAAAATGGGTGTCAAAGCTTCAAGGCTATGAGTTTGAAGTGGTGTATAGACCTGGTTGGGAAAATAAGGGGGCCGATGCCCTTTCGTGCAATGGATGATTTCAGTCACTCTATGATGATGATGATAGAGATCAGAAAAGAATTTAAATCTTAGTTAAGTGGAAAGACTTAGGAGATAAAGATGCGACATGAGAGGAACTACTTCACTTTAACCAAGCTTACCCAACTTTCGACCTTGAGGGCAATGTCATTTTCCAAGGGAGGCGACTGTTGCAGACTTGAGGAGGACCATAAGGAATGCTAGGCTCAAAGCTAGGTATGCCAAAGCAAAAAAGTATCCCTTAGGGTCCATTGAGTGCGCAACCAAACCAGGTGCACAACGACCATGCATAGACGACATGGAAAAGGAGTCGTTGTTATCCAGTAGCAAGAAGGACATGAAGGTAGATGTTTCTGAGCCCCAAAGAGTCCTACTGAACCTAGAGGTCGTATACAAGCAAGAGGAGTACAAGCTAAAATGGCCCAAGCCCAAAATGGAAGAGACGCACCAATCGTATGCCTTTGAAGCCCAACCGCGCAGCCTGGAGTCAATGATTCAGCCTAAGCATTCTATGCCATCTTGGGTTCCTAAAGGATGCTAGATAAGGTTTAAAGTCTTTTGGAGAGATTTTCCAAGGCCCATAACCCATGACCCATGACCCATGACCCATGACCCAGCCAAGAGAGCTTGACCCATAAGGATGCCCAGCCTATTTCGCGGCCCATGAGTAGTTTGATTAGAGTTTCTTATTTGATTATGTTTTGTCTATTTCTTAGACTTATTTGGTAGATAAATAACTACCTTATGTTTTGAACATAGCAATAAGAAAGTGCCACTTCAAAACCCTAGTAGCATAAATACTAAAGAATGCACTTTGTAACCCTAGTTCTTGTTCTAGCTACTTTTGCTATCAAGGAAGAGTTTTCTATCCACCCATCTTAGAAGCACGAAGGAACTTTGTTTTTTTTTAGTGTTACACCACCTCTTGAGAGATCCCTAAGTGCAAAGAGGTGAGGTATTCAATCAATCCTTGTAATAGAAAAATTGTCACAATCATTACCCAAAAAAATCTTAACCCTAGTGCATTCACCCTCGCAAATTTCAGCTAACTTCACGTGTGACATGAGTCCTACGCGAAGTTTTGCACTCCAATCCCAAATTTAAACTCTTAATGAAATTGACCAACTCTAAACTCCTTTAATAGTATTTTCATAATTTTCTTTTTCAATTTTCTTTCTACAACAAAAAATTGTCTATGTTTCTAATTGAATCATTTTCCCTCCCCTTTTCTATAGAATTGTCTGAATTACAAAATGTTAGAATATATGATAAAAATTATTAATTCTTTATAAATAAGCATCAATTCAATTGTACATAAGATGAAAAAGTATTATGTAAGATAATTTAAACACGTGCAACAAAGATCCAAAAATGCACTAATTAAGAGATGCGAGATCTTAAAGGTAGAATATCTAATGAAACATCAGAATAAATCATTGAAAACCTAAATGTAAATTATCTATGAACATATAAATGTCAAGAGTTTAGTTAAGTAAATGATTTTAGATTGAAATAAGTGGTGTTGGAAATTCATAGCTACTTAAATTATTATCTTCATCATTATTATTACTTTAAGTTTCTATAGATAGTTTATTTTTATTTATTTCGTTTCATTATTTTTATTTTTATTTTTTAACTTTACCTTCTCTATTTTTGTTTTCAAATTTTAATTTTATATTTTTTTCTCTATCTTATATTGATCTCTCAAATGATCAATCTTAAAATTGGATATTAGAAATCAATTTCTTATTGTTGTTGTAAATAGGGCCAAAATGATTAATTTATGGGAACAAAATATAATATGCATTTGGGATAATAGTTTTAGATGACAATGGTTGTTATTTTTAGAAGGGTAAACAACATTTCATATTATATATTTTTTTTTCCTTAAAAAGTCGGCAGGATCCCCACCATCTTTCCTTCGCACCTCCTTGTATGTGTCTTAATGTTTTATAACTTTTTAACTTAGTCGTCTCTATGCATACCAAAAAAAAAAAATTAGAAAATAATTTTTTCAAAAAAAAGTCAAATGCGAAAGTTTTGCTTTTATAGTAATTTAGTTTTCTAATTGATTGTATCCGGCCCAAGTCATGTTGGGCTCAAGACTAACCGAGCTTGTGGCTTATCAAACGACACTCTATTAGTGCTCACCGACTAGATCTCTCCTCGGTAGCCAACTGCTTCATCCAATGCTTATCGGTATCTAGACCATCTCGGTACTCAGCAGTCGATACTCGATCCGCTAATGTAATATTTGCTCTCCGTAAATCACAGGAGCAATCTCACATAAATAGAAAGGAAACTTACAATCATAGTCGATAAGGAAAATAATCTCCATAACAATCTGGACTTTTCCAATCGATAAAAATTCAAAATCCTGGTGAATCCAACACTATGATTCTCAAAATCTTGGGACGTTCTCCTAAGAAAACTAGGGTTTCAACACCTCAAATGCACGACTCTCACTCACTGATGCTATAAACACCACTAAGCTAATCGCCCAGGTACACTCTCTAAACCTACACATCACACACAAGGTATACAACTCTCTTTTAGTCTGTTTCTCCCTTTCAAAAACCGCTCTTTAAATTGAGTATTAAAGTCTTTCCCGTCAGAGCACCCTCCTGCGGTTCTTTACAGGTCTTGTCGATCAAGACCATTAGATGGCTAGATTATCCTATTCGATTTAGTAAAGCCATTATTTGTAGAACTAAACACACCTCCAACAGATTGGCGCAGTCTGTGGGAAAAGACTTATTTCCCAACCAAACTAGCACTCATCACCATCTTCTTCCCCTCTTCATCATGGTCTCAGTTAAGAGAAAGATACCAATCATCGGTTTCGATGATAGCGACTTGACGAGAGTCAACATCAGTCAAAACAATTCGCTAGTCATTACAGCAAGAATCGAATCTCACCTCGTCAAAAGGACTTTCATAGATCAAGGAGCAGACCACGACATCCTCTTTTGGGATACCTTTCGGCGAATGGGTTTTGCCCCATGTCATCTCCAACCTTCTGACTAATCCATTAAAGGATTTGTTGGCAAACATATACATCCAGAAGGCACTATCTTACTCGTCATAACTCTAAGGACACTCCCACACCATACTATTGCCAAGACCACTTTTTACATGGTAAAACTTCTATCTCCCTATAATACCATCTTAGATCGCCCAAGCCTGAACACCCTCGAAGCATTATCGTGTGCTAAACATATGAATCTCAAATTCAAAACACTCTTGGGGGCAATACTTCACAGTGATCCCGATTCGTCAATCATCCCTATAACGGGAGAAGAATGAGAAGTCATAGTAGTGGACACTATGGAATACAGAGCCCAGACCGAGCAACAATATAAACCCTAACCCGGGGAGAAAATAATTGAAATCCCTATCACAGACACACCTGGTCAAACCGTCCAAATCGGTGCCCATCTGCCAATATCCCTTCGAAAGGCAATCGTGGATTGCCTATGGCATCATTCAAAAGTTTTCACATGGTCTCCCGAAGATATATCAAGTATCCACCCCTCAGTTATAGTCCATAAATTGACTGTAGATGCCAGTCGCAAGCTAGTTAAATAGAAGAAAAGGGTGTTCAGGCTAGAACGCGAACACATGATATAAGAAGAAGTCTAGAAACTCCTAGCAATAGGGTTCATTGAAGAAGTATCACACCCAGAGTGGTTGGCCAATGTAGTCATGGTAAAGAAAGCAAACAACAAGTGGAGAATGTATATGGACTTCACTGATTTCAACAAAGAATGTCCAAACATCCATAAGTTGGTAAGCCATTCATCAGACCACCATCTCCTAAGTTTTATAAATACCTACTCCGCTTATAATCAGATACATATAGCTCCAGAAGACGAGGAGAAAACTAGCTTCATCACAGAATTTGATGCCTATTGTTATAGTGTTATGCCATTTGGCCTCAAGAATATTGGGACAACCTTCCAACGCTTGGTCAATAAAATTTTTGGTGAACAACTCGACAGAAACGTGGAGACTTATGTTGACAACATGTTTGTCACAAGTAATGGTGCCGAAGACCTCGTCGTGGACCTAGAAGAGATATTCTAAATGTTAGAGCGGTATAACATGAAGTTGAATCAAGCAAAGTGCACATTTGGAATCACGTCAAGGAAATTCCTGGGTTTCCTGATTACCAATAAAGGAATTAAGATGAATCTAGGGAAGATTCAAGCCATATTCGTCATGGCACCACCAAGGACAGTGAAAGACATGCAACGCCTCACCAACAGAATCACAGTTTTGAACCAATTCATGTCGAAAGTAGGGAAAAAGTATAAACCCTTCTATAATACTCTGAAGAAGTCCCAAAAATTCATATGGATGCCCAAGTGTCAGACCACCTTCGAGCAACTCAAAAAATATCTCATGTCACCCCCACTCCTTTCCTAGCCAGTCCCTGGTGAGAAGCTCTATCTTTATCTCTCTGTTTCTAACCAAGTGCTCTGCTCTGTCCTCATGAGATAGGAATCCACCACACAGAGACCGATGTACTATGTTAGTCGCATGCCCCATGAGTATGAGGTTAACTACCGACCCATTGATAAGATAGTTTTTTCCCTAGTCATCACTACCCGATATATACAACTGTACTTCCAAACTCACACCATTGTATGCTAACCAACCAACCTCTAAAATAGATCCAGTAGAAGAGAGACATCTAGAGCTTACTCATTAAGTGGAGCATCGAACTAAACAAATTCGATATCGAATATCAGCTGAGGCTAGCTATCAAAGGCTAGACTCTCGCAGACTTTCTCCTCAAGTGTACGTTCCCAATACTCGTTGAACAAGCCCCAGCCGATGACCAAGAAGAACATACACGGCCTTAATGGACCCTTCACGTGGACGGGTCATGTAACTCTTCAGGAAGCAGAGCCAGACTCATTCTAGTGGGACCAGAAAATTTCAAAGCCGAATGCACCCTCCATTTCGACTTCCGAGTGACCAACAATCAGGCCAAATATGAAACTCTTCTGATCAGATTGCAGATCGCAGCATTACTAGGAGCCCAAAATATATTGGTCTTCACTAACAGTCAACTAGTCGTTAACCAAGTCAAAGGGGTCTACAAAACTAAAGAGCCAACGATGGCAAGTATCTATCTAAGATATGCAAAGCGATTAACAAATTTGACAAGGTAGACATGCAACAGATCCCTCGATCTGAGAATGCGTGAGTCGATACACTCTTAAAGTGAGCCAACTCTGATTTGGTAGCGACTAGTCGAATGGTTTACATAGAAAGCCTACCATATCCAAGCATTGAAGAGCCAAAAAAATCCTATCAATAAATAGTTCACTGAGTTGGAAAGATCCCATAGAGGCCTATTTGACGCATGAGTAGTTACCGAGCTCATCCTCTGAAGTTGCCAAGTGGAGACGCAAGGCCACCTACTATTCCATCATCAATGGAGATCTTTACAAGAAATTCTATACCCATCCATATCTGAAATGTCTGACACCCAAGGAAGGGGACTACGTGCTCCGAGAAATCAATGCAAGGATATACAGTAACCACTTGGCACTCGAAATCTAGTGAACAAAGCTCTCTGGCAAGGATATTTGTCACGTCTCGACCCACGAGTCGAGCATGCGATAACCACCGCGTTATCCTAGCATACGTGTAACCCCTACCCGTACACCGTGATAACGCAAGACATTTATCAATATCCAATAATTTTTCAAAATAATTTAACCATAAAAAATAAACTAACATGCATTCATCATACAATTAAAGATCAACCCAATCAGTCCCTGTTCAAGCATGCATGCAATTTGGCCAACTCGACCATTCCAATCCAAATAATCCTCGGGTTTTTAAAATGAGTCCTTACTCAAGGGATACTTATCAAATTTTTCATCAAGATAATTCCCAAAGAAAATTTAAGAAAATAAAAGGGAATGTCCTCATTTTAAGTTTACGAAACCATAATTAATTCGTAAAATAATTAAATATAGTACACAATTTGTCTTCAAAAATAAATACAAAAATTTTTCTCCAATTTGGGTCCACTAAGTAACTTAAACCAAAAGATAACTCATTTCCTAATGACATCCAATAATACAAGTTTTTGCAAGTCACTTTAAGCATCCACAAGACTCAAGTATGTTTTCTCTGTAAAATAGAAGGGGAGGGTGAGTACAAAATATATCCAGTGAATGATATACAAATTGTACAAAAATAAAAATTTGTGTGGTGGATATATCAAATGCATGATTATTTTAAACCATCATGTCATGCTTAACTCATTCAATGAAAGTAAATTTCAAATCAATGTTTCTAATATCATCATAATTCACAAACATCATAAGTCAATCTCATATGCAACCAACAATTTGTATTTTTCAAACACGAAGCAATCCAAAATTCATGTTTCCAATAAAGGTCTACCACGACCCAGGTGAGACCACCAAGGGTACTAGTAATTTTACATTTAAAAATGCCCACATCCTTGGCGTTGGATATAGTTTTCGTTGGTGGTGCAACCAACTGTCCCATACCCTTTAGACGGGATGTTATTCGATCATGGTTGTATTGTCGCGCTTAGCTACACACCATGTCTATTAATATTAACCCCACCACGTCACCCCCTCGAGTCGTATCATGGCGGGAAATGACTAGTTATTTTTAGGGGTTCAGGCTCTCACCCCAAGCCAAATCACATGCACCATAAATCCTTATCATATACCATTAACATAAATAATTTCTTAATCATAACAACACACCAATGTGTTTATCATCAACAAGTTCACAGGGCACATTCATTCATTCAAGTCATACAGGATGCATAGAAATTTCAACTTCCATATTTGGGTTATTCCACACACACTAAAGTATATAAATCCCCAAATTTAAAAATCATTTAGGAAATTCAATAAAAGCATTCTTGATAAAAGCAATTTTTCTTATTTAAATACAAACAGGAAATCACTTACCTCGTGGTAGGGTGTTTACTCTCAATTCCACAATCAATCTAATGTAAACCCTTCTCAAGTTCTAATCAATTATCTTAAATCAATAATCACAAATTCAATGCTAAATCACACATATTTTCTAGGGTTTACGAGGTTTCTCCAATTTAGCACAAATCCTAATTTTCTCTAATCCAAGAACATGTATTCTAATTCCATCATTTACATGTCTTTTACATCCACATGAAGTTCTCATTCACAATTTTTCCCAATTTCTATCAATTACAAACCCTAACTCTACAACCCCAATTTAAATTCTTCAAATCACAACAATAAATTTAATTCTAGTAATAAGGAAATTAAATCCCACTCTAGGAGGAAAAAATACCTCTAGGGAATCCATAATTTCGTCTGAGATCAAGTTATGTCCAAACCCTAACTTTCTCTCTCTACAAAAATCTCAAAATTTCAAACATAAAAATTAAATTCATGAGAAATGGAGCTAAACCCTTGAAGATGATGAGAAAATTTACCTTAATTCCATGGTTGAATTGAGCCTTGGGTGTTGGCTCACGGAAACCTTAGATTTTCCCCCTTTTGGATTAAACTCTAGATTTTTTCCCAATCTTTCATCCTTCCCATAGTTTGATTGAGAATTTTGGAAATTTGATGGAGTGGATTTAGTAACAGAAAAATTAATTTCAAGAGAGAAATACAGAGAGAAATGAGTGATGAAGAAAGAGGGGAGAGAAAAAGTCGAGTGTGAGAGAAGTGTTGAATGGTAGGAGAGAAAACGAATTAGGTTTTTAGTTATAATAGATCATAAAATTAACATTTTGCCCCTCCTCTTTGTTAAGTTTAATTTTAAGTTTGGAGGGTATTTTGATCATTTCGCACCATTTTCATGTGCACAAGTCGTCCTGCAATCTAGGTTTCCAATCCCTTAAGTCGCCTCATGAGCTTGGACAAGTCGCCTTGTGGATGCAAGCCCTTAGAAATCATGTCCGCACATTAGCCAAGTCGTCTTACTCATTGTACAAGGCGCCTCACGATGTCCAAGCGTCAAAGACCTTAGCCTACAGATCATACAAGTCACCTTCTCACCTTGTGCAGGGCTCCTTACCAACTTCTCAAACACCCATGAGTCGCCTCGCCCCTTTCACAAGGCGCCTTGCTCACCAATTCCACATATCCAAGTTGTCTCATCCTCTCTACAAGGTGACTTGCTCCTTCATTTCCATCTATACAAGCCAACTCAACTTCATGGCAAGCCACCTTCCCTCTCACAATCTCCTAATACACAAGCCAACCTACTCCATGACAAGTCACCCTCCCTCTCACAATCTCCTAACACACAAGCCAACCCAAACCAACCTTAAGGCCCCTTTTCACTCTCATACTCGGCCTACACAAAGCTACACATCAAGTCACAAGCAGTGTTTTGAAACCCGGACCGGACCAACCCAGTTTTTTTAAGAACAAAATGTGTGATAAAATTTGTATGAGCCTGAAGTCGAACTTGAGCGTTGGAATACAAAAAAATCACAGCCTTCACCACTAGGCCATGTGGAGGTTGGTGTTTTTAATTTTAGAATTTATATTTATTTATAATTTTATAATGACATCATCCAGTTTTTTCATCCGGTCTGACCAGTTTGACCCAGTGATCCATTGACCCCTTGGTGTGACCGGTTCATATTTCGATCCGAGTTTCAAAACACTGGTCACAAGGCCTCTTACTCCTCACAATGCATAAATACAAGAAATCACCTTACGTTGTGCACACATAATGGTTTGAACTCAAGGCCTCCCATTTTCCCAAAAGGATTTACACCACCAAATCATTCCACACCTTATTAATTGTATGGAATATTAATTTAATTATCCAATTACAAATCTCCCTTTTATTTGGGTACTATACTTCAAATCCAATATCAATTTCAACAAATTTTCTCCCGACATTTTACAAGAAAATTGAAAATTTCAAAAATTAATTTATAACACCGAATTTTCGGTGTTACAATATTACTGGCCTGCCATGAAGACCGATGCGAATAACTACGTCAAAAGATGCGACAAATACCAGTGTTTCTCATTGGTACCATGTCAGCCCTCCATTGAGTTTTGCACGATAGTCAGCCCGTGGTCATTCGCCCAATGAGGGATGGACATCTTACGACCGTTTCCCCCAGTCACTAAATAGCGAAAGTTCCTAGTCACCAAGTGGGTAGATGCCGAATAACTAGCCTAGATTACCACCGGCAAGATGCTACATTTTATTTGAACATCCATTATCACCAAGTTTGACATACCCTACGTTCTAATCACCGACAACGGCTAGCAATTCAATAATAGGAGATTTTGAGAATTTTACAGTAAATTGGAGATCCAGCATCGCTTTACTTTCGTCGTCTATCTGCAAACCAATAGTCTCGCAGAAATTACTAATCAAGCAATTCTACAAGGGCTAAAAGCTACACTAAATGAAGTCAAAGATCGTTGGGTAGACGAGCTTTACAACATTCTTTGGGCTTACTGAACGATGCCCTAAAGGGCAACAGGAGAAACATCATTTTGCTTAACATACGATTGCAAGGCAGTGATACCAGTGGAGATTGACATTCGTTCACTATAGGTGGATTTATATGAACAGAAGCAAAACAAATCAGCACTACGTGAATGGCTAGATCTACTCCCCAAATTAAGGGAAACCACATATGTCCGAATAGCTACTTACCAATAGTAGACAGCAAGATAATACAATAGATGGATCAAAACTAAAACATTCAAGCTGGGCTAGTTGGTAATCAGGAAGATAGACGCCACTGGGTAACCTCAATTAGGGGGCAAACTAGTACCTATTTGGGAAGGGTCTTATAGAATACACTCAGAAATCTGCCCAGTCACATACTGTCTCGATCACCTAGATAGCTCAACCATGTCCAGAACTTGAAATTTTGAGAATCTGTGCATCTATTATCAATGACAACTGACACTCTCCCATGGAAACATTCTTTGTTCCGCACCTAGTCAAATCATCAGGTAAGACCTCTACGGTCTTCTTCCTTGTTATACTATCCTATCAGCTGACCGATTTATTTTTGTACTAATGTTTCTCAAAGCGTGTTGTCAATGAAGGATTTATCTCCTCATTGGGTGGAAACGGCCCCTCCCATCTAACGAACATGTCATTAATAAAGGATTTATCTCCTCATTAGATGGACATAGCCCCTCATATCAAACAAACGTGTCATCAATAAGAAATCTATCTCCCCGTTGGGTGGACATGGCCTATTCACTTGGTTGAACTTTATCAAACAAACGTGCTGTCAATAAAGGATTCTCCTCCACAACGGGTAGGCACGGCCCGTCTATCGAACGAACAGGGATGCATCTCTCCGTCGAACAAACATGGCCCCACCTATCAAACGAATATGTCGTCAATAAAGGATTTATCTTCTTGGTGGACGGACACGGTCCATTCATTTAGTTGAGCTCTCTTAAACAAGCATTGTCACGCTCCGACTCGAAGGTTCTGACATGCGACAACCGTCACGTTACCCTAAAACATGTGTGAATCCCACTCCTTATTCTAAAGTACCGCAAGGCATTCACAATTTCAGTTCAAACCATAGGCCATCCCGCCACTCAAAACCATCAATCAACGAGGCACAGTCCCCTCTCAAGGGATAGAAAGCAAATCCAATAGAAAATTCTCAAATAAAGTTCATAAAAAGAGAAAATTAATTGCCCTCAAAGGGTTTATACATAATCAAGTCCAACAAAATCAAAATACAGGGAGAAATAAGTTTCCAAATAAGTTCTATACAGAATGCCCTCCTCGGGTCCATCTACCAATGCCTCAAAAGGAATAGAATAAAGTCTATACCCAAAAGAAGTCTATGCAGGCGGTCACCCCAAATCCAACGCTAACCGACCAAGAGTATCAACTATACTTCCTCTGCAAAAATGAGATTAGGAGGGGTGAGTATAATTTATACCCAGTGAGTGTATAACATGGTATTAAAATAAATGAGGGATGATTTGTGGACATGTCAATATATTTATCTCAAAATCATATTGTCGTATCCATAGGAGTCAAAGTTCATGATCAAACATCAAATTTCAATCAAGGTTTGATAAATCACAATAAACCAGTCATATGCATCCATTCATGTTCATACATTTTCCAAAATCATGGGATTGTCAAAATCTTTCCACCAAAAACTTGGCCCCGACCAATGGTGGAATCATCAAGGGGTTTTCATTATTTCAACCACAAACATCACCCCCAATTTTGGTTTTGGCTCGGACCTCCCCTGGGGTGCAACCATACTAGTCCGAATGGAGGGTTTCGGAGGTACCTCTCGAGCGCAGCTACCTCCTCAACCAAATAAATGCCCAACCACGTCACCCCGTTGGGTCGTTCAGTGAAGGGAATAACTATAACCATTTATCAAGCACACGGCACCATTTCATAATCATCACAACATATACTCAATGTGCCATCAATCATCTAAATAATTTCTCAAGTCATGAGTTCAATTCAACCATGTTTAACATAAATTGATAAATATGGCACATTATTTTCAATTCAAACTCATGGATGCATATTCAATCCAATTTCTCTTTTGGGACATTCCACAATCATAAACAATTTAAAAATCAAATTTTAAAACATTTACAAATTATCTTAAAATATTTTTCTCACTTAAAATCATAAACATACATCCACTCACCTTTTTAGGAGGGTAAACACTCCCAATCTCAATCCACAATGAGGTTTTCTCAAGTGAAAATCCTTCTTTGGATTCCAATTGCCTTAAACCTAAGTCAACAATGGTAATTTATCATTCAATCATTCATAGGGTTAGGGTTAATCGTTTTTCCCTAAACATAGCATGAACCCTAATTCCTAGAATCCAAAAATCCATATTCTTATTACATCATTCACACACTAATTTTAAATATATGCCATCACTATTCATAAATTTCTCAATTTTCAATATTCCCAAACCCTAGGATTAAACTCTAAATTCACACTCTTCAAATAACAACCCATATATCAAAAATAAATTGAATAAACTCAAATTTATGATGAGAGGGAAGTATTACCTTTGTTGGTGTCATCAATTTCATTCCCAATTTGAAATTTCACCAAACTCTAGATTTTCTCTCTCTAGAAAATCTTGTTCCCTCTCTAAATTTGATCTTCCAAATGCTTGCTTGAGGGTTTGGGAAGCTTAAATCTATAGGTATTTATGTGTTTGGTTGATTGCAAGAAGGGAAGGAGAGGGAGAGAAAGAGAGAGTGGGACGGATGAGAGATGAAGAGAGGAAGAGACTGTTAGACGGGAAAATGGGGAAGAAATGAGGGATTGGGTGTGGGTTTTGAGTGTTAATACTAGTGGAGTGTGAGTTTACCAAAACGCCCCTCATTAATCAAAGATTTTAAATGGGTTTATTGTCTTTTTCCACTATTGCGTATCGATACATAAGTTGGAGTATATCGATATGCTAAGTCATAACCTCAGGAAGTTACAACAGAGATATCCTATATCGATACATTCTATTGGGATATATCGATATGAAAAATCATGCTCTCAGGAAGTTCATTGCAGAGATCAATATATCAACTCACACCTCTATGACATATCGATATACCAAATCACCGTCTCAGTAATTTTGTAACAGGAGTCCAATATGCATTTAAACATATCGATATACAAAATTACACTCTTTGAAACCTATTACAGGGATTTGTCATATCGACCCAAATGGTTCAATATATCATCCACAATATCAAAATTGTATCATTTTCCTCTACACATCATAGCAACTCCTCAAAATAAGATTCATAGACCTTCTTTCATTACCTCATGACTAATGCAATCCTAAATCATTTCGGAATTACATTAAAGGACCTATTAAAAATTCTAACACTGAATTTTTTTATGTTACAAGTATACTGTTTATGTGAGAAAAACCTTTGCTGGGATGAATATAACTCACTCTCTCGGATGCTATCAATGTGATGAGTGTGAGGGCAGGGAACCTCGCACCTAACGACTAAGTAAGCCTACCGACTAATAGACATACTACTGGCTAGGTTACTCACTCGATGGTTCAATGTTCGTTATTCTCATCAGTGGGATACCAATAGATAAGGTGATTACTCTTTCGACTAAAGTAAGATCAACAAGTAAGTAACAGAACTTTCCTTTTATTTCGATACAATGGATACATATCAAAGTATATAGTTAGATACAATGTGAAAGAAAATTTATAAGCCCCTGAGTTTGACAGAATCACATAGAAAGGAATACATTAGAGGTCGAAATGACATATAAACCCTACGCTAAAAAGCCAATTGAATGCAAATTGAGAATTGGAAGAAGCTCTATGGCCCATCAGCATTATACAATCGAAACAAGATGACTACAAAAGGGGCTGAGAAAGGTAGGAGTTTACCAAAAAGATAGAATAGTTGTATCAAGCCTCTGACCACCTCCCCAACTCCTCTTATCGCCTAACTCGATGAAGCACCAAAGAAATATCTTCAACAACCTCTGCTACACCTATCAGCCGAACAATGATTCTGACCTTGAGAAGAGAGCTTCCATTATGAATAAAAATCTTTCTTATCCGAGCTAAGATCTCTTTGTTAACAAAGCCAGAATCCTGAAGAGAACCCTGACAGATTCCACCACAATATCTAAATTCTAAACAACATGATGAGACCTTGTATCACTGTCCCGTTCATGATGGAGTCTTGTATCGGCTGAAGTTTTCTAAACTACTAGATTTTGTGGTACAAAACCCATGATCAAGCTATTTGTTGAAAGTACTAACTCTTAGTAGAAGGGATTCATGGGATCATACTCAGAAGTACTCCATATCGCTTTGACATATATGGGGATCTTTCATCGCCTATTTACAACCAAGAAAACACGACCCCAGCAATCTTGAGCAGACGAAACAACCTAATAAGAAATATGCGCAATGAATGAAGGATTCAAATTTACCAACACCCCACATAACATCTATTTCGGGATCATTTATTCAGTGGTCACTTACATTTATGCTCCCACAACCTTTCAAGGAGCGACACTTCACTTACTCCTTACGCCTCTCCTTCGAAGCAACATAAGAAGTATGGGCAAATGATGATACCCGGCCCAAGTCATGTTGGGCTCAAGGCTAACCGGGCCCACGACTTATCAAACAATACTCTCTTAGTGCTCACCGATCAGATCTCTCCTCGGTAGCCAGCTACTCGATCCAATGTCGATCAGTATCTAGACCTAATCGGTGCTCAACGGTCGACACTCGATCTATTAACATAATATTTGTTCTTCCTAAATCACGGGGGTAATCTCACGTAAATGGAAAGGAGATTTACAATCGTGGCCGACAAGAAAAAAAATCTCCATAACGATCTGAACTTTCCAATAGGTAAGAATTTGAAATTCTTGAGAATCTTACACTATGATTTCCAAAATCGGGACGCTCTCGTAACGAAACTATGATTTGAACACCTTGCATATACACGACTCTCACATGCTGAAACTATATAAACACCACTAAGCCAATCAGTCAAGTACACTCTCCGAACCTACACATCACACACAAAGTATAAAGAACTCTCTTTCAGTTTGTTTTTCCCTTTCAAAAACCGCTCTCTAACTTGAATATTGGAATTTCTCATGTCGAGCATCCTCTGGCAGTTCTTTATAGGTCTCGGTGATCAATACCATCAGACGGTTAGATCATCCCATTCGAATTAGTAAAGTCATTATATGTGGAGTCAAATCCACCTCCAATACTAATTTTATTGAGATTTTAATGTAATGACATCTAATAAGATTTATTTCCATTTGTATTAGTTTAGATGTAACCATGGTTCCGGAACAGGTGGTTCCAGTTCTAGCACCGATGACTCCCGGTTTCAGATTTAAAGAAATCAGAAACGAATCTTAAAATGATAGTTCTGGTTCCGATTTTGAAACCTTGAGTTTCGATTCCAGTTTCAAACAGTTTCTAATGATAAATACTCTAAACAGGAGTTAAGTTTAAGGTCAATCATTGATTAAAAAAATAATAAAATAAAAAAAATTGTAGGTCTAAGGAACGAAAATCATCCACCGTCTTCCTTCATTGTGTCGGGTTCTGTGTCCGACCCTGTTGGTTGAACTCATTTATTGCCGTATTATGAGTTGCAAGTCCAAGTGGATTCATCCTTATATTTTCCTTTCCCTTCAAACGCGCACACACACACGCACACGTAGCATGTATGTATGTATGTATGTATGTATGTACATTAGAAATTGAAAAGTGGCAAGGCAAGATAGCCATATTATTTTCCCACGATATTAGAATCAATTAGATGGGTGTTTACACATAAATGAATAAAGGGGACAACATTTTCTAAAAATGTTGGCAGGTGAAGAATACATACAGTCTGTGATTGACAATCTCTCACCTGTTGAATTGATCACAATATGCCAAATTTGTAAAATTTAACAAACTTCCAAGGAGCTGCCTTACAGACCATTCTCTTCCTAAAAAGTTGCTTCACCACCAAAAGAATAGATGTAGGAACAAAACAAGAGGCAAATAGCATTCGAACCCAACTCTATATAAACACTGTAGGGGCCCCCAAGTCTCTTGCCAATCGGTGAAAGGAGCATTCTTTCGTTCACACCCGGGTCTCCCTAATTCGAAGTCTTTCTCTCACTAGAGGTGCTTTAGAGAGAGAGAAAGACAGAGGGACGGTAAAAAACATAAAAACACAAGGTTTTCTTGAGCAAAATGGGAGCCTGTGCAAGCGCACCTAAGGAGTTGAAGGATGAGAATGCCGCACTAGCACCAGAACCTGCCAAGGAGGAAGTAGTCGAGGTCTCCAACGAGAAAACTGTTGAAGAAGAAGAAAAAAACGCTGAAGGAGATGAGGTCAAGGCCGCCGAGAACGAAGATGAGAAATCTCTTGGTTCGTTGCTCAAGGAGGTATAAAAACTCCCTCTTCATCCCCTTACGCACCTCCCCCATAAACAACTGACTTTGATTCTCTTACCGGGGCAGGGAGGGTAATAATTTGTTCATTTCAATTATATTTTTATGTTCTTTTTTTTTTGGGGGGGGGGGGGGAAGGAGGGCGCGGAGGGGTTTGGGTTGAGGTTGCTTTGTAATATGTTGTATTTATGTTTTAACTTTGCCATGTTATGGTCTCTTTTTTTTTTTTAATTTAAATTTTCGGGTTTATGTGAGCCTGGAGGTGACTTCCTACTCTTACCAAAAATCTTTATTAGCTTCTTCGCCTGTAGAGTTTATATGCAACCAACCATGAAAATGGGCTATTTTGAATATTGTATGACTAGGAATGTATGACGGTAACTTCTGCTCTTGGTTATCTATTCTTTGGAGGTCACTTTTGTTAATATAATTCCAACCTTGAATTGCTGAAAATTTAATGATCATAAATGTTTTCACAGGGTGAAGGGGAAACCATCACATCAGAGCCAGAGGAGCCAAAGGCGGAGGAGATAGAGGCTGCAACCGAGGCAGAAGTAGCCGAAGACGCCAAACCCTCCTCAGAGGAGACTGAGGAGAAAAATGAAGCCGAAGAGGCTTCTTAAATAATTGCAAATCCTTGTAACTTCTTATTTTCATAAGCCTATTTCTCAAGGTCAAGGAACTGATGTAAAAAGGGAGAAAAAAAAAATAGTATGGGGTCCATACATTCTTTCGTTTTTGGTTGGATTCCATACATTCTTTCATTTTTTTTTTTTGGATGGATCAATCCTATTTTCTTATGAATTGATTTGTTTGATCTGTTTTTAGGAAATTTAATTCTTTTGGTTCATTCAACATTTGTTGACAAATAGTATTCCTGCAGAGGGTTTTCCATGACGTTCATCATCGTAAGTTCGAGAGAGACAATTTGTTAATAGGTGTATCACTACCTGAAAACGGGTCTTTAACGACGGAAACTATCGACAGATAAAAATTCATCACTGTTAGCGATGGATTAGTGACGGAAAAATCCACGACGGATTTAGCGACGGAAAAATCCTTCACTAATTTTCCATCGCTAATCTATTACTTAATCTTGAAAAAAAAAATTTGTTTTTGTTAAATATAATTTTTTGTTTTTATTAAATTTTTTTTATTAAATATAATTTTATCTTTTTATTAAATATATTTTATCTTTTTATTAAATATAATTTTGTATTTTTATTAAATATAATTTTTTGTTTTTATTAAATATAATTTTTTTTATTAAATCTAATTTTTTTATTAAATATAATTTTGTCTTTTTATTAAATATAATTTTATATTTTTATTAAATATAATTTTTTTTATTTTTATTAAACATGATTTTTGCTTTTATTAAATATAATTTTGAATTTTTATTAAATATATTTTTTGTTTTTATTAAATATAATTTTGTGTTTTTATTAAATATTATTTTATATTTTTATTAAATATAATTTCGTAATTTTTTTATTTTTATTAAATATATTTTTTTTTGTTTTTATTAAAAAAAATTTGTGTTATTATTAAAAATAATTTTGTATTTTTATTAAATATAAATTTTTGTTTTTATTAAATATAATTTTGTATTTTTGTTAAATATAATTTTTTGTTTTTATTAAATATTATTTTGTGTTTTTATTAAATATAATTTTATATTTTTTAAATATTATTTTATGTTTTTATTATATAAAATGTTATATTTTTATTAAATTAAAGTATTGTATTTTTAATATTGAGTTATAAAAAAAGTATAAAAATATAAAAAAAATAAACTAATAACACAAATGTGATGGTGGTATGGTGGATAAGGCTTACAGATCTTTCTCTCACACCCAGGTTAAAACCTGGACAGGCGTGGGCGGGAGCATTTTTTCAACAATTTAAAAGCAATGGCGCGGGCGGGCTGGGGCAAGCGCGGGGGGCCAGGGCAGGTGGGTCGGGCTCGTCCACTTGTATTTATTATTACTCACTTCAGTGACGGATTAGCGACGGAAATTTTTTTCCGCTAAAAATCCGTCGCTAATCCGTCAGTAATTTAAAAATCTTAAAACAAAATTAATAACGGATTAGTGACGGAAAAATTCTGTCGCTAAACCCTATATTATATTTTAGTAATAACTCGCATGACATCGCAAAACCTATTGGGCTCCATAAAATGTTTAATTTTCTCATTTATGTTATATTTAGAGATTTTTTTATTTTTCATATTTTTTGCCAATTAATTATCCCCAACTTGGTTTTCACCTCTGTGATTTCCCAATCTTCGTGAAGGCACAAACAAATCAATTTTTACAATTATTATAAAGTATCCATAAAATGAACGCTTAGGATGAAAATAATAATAATAATAATAAAGTCCATTAATTCAACTAGTTCAGATTCTCCTACGTTATTTATTTCTATTTAAAGTTATCTTCTCAACTAAACTTTTAATACTCATATCTTTACACTATTGAATCTTTTACACTGTTGAATCTTTTCAATCTCTAAATTCATTGGCTAACGAATTATTATTGATGCTGTTAGATTTTCCTAAATTAAATACATCCAATAGTCATGCAATGAATTCTTAATTCGACTAATCAAAACTCAATGATCATGCAATTTTGATTAATCGAATTACATTAAATTCTATGAAAACCTATAATTAAGGGTTTTCCTTAAAACTCCACATATGAAATTAATCCAATAGTCATACTCATAATTTCATATGGATTTTATTGTTCGGAGTAATCTTATATAATTATATTGATCATGTATGCACTCGATCTCAAATCATGCAAAATGCAAGTCTAAACATTTTGAAATATTAAATTCAACAATAAAATCTCATCAAATAAAAATCAAGTTAATAAAACTTAAAAGAAAGAAAGAAATCAACTCGTATAATTAAAAGAAATTTAACAAGATATTATAAACTAAAACGACAAGAAAATAAAATAAAACATTACAACCCTTGTTTATATGAGTATGGATGCGGAAGATGAATGCTATGGAGGCTGCGGCTGCTAGGACTTGTAATGGATAGAGGAATGAGAGAAAAAATAAAGGAGGAGACGTGGAGAGTGAGTGTCTAGCGGCTGCCCTAGCAATAGTATATATATAGAAGTGAAAACCCTAAAAAGAATTTAGAAACCTGTTCTTTTTGAAAATTTGGTTTTTGTCTTTGAATTGGAAACTTCTTCTTGCTGCTTGATAATGATCTTTAAATTTCCCCAAAACTTGAAAAAAATTAGGATAAATTTTGAAATTATGAGTAGTAAATTTCCTAATTTACAACACCATGTTTCTTTTTTCCAGTATGAATTTGACTTCCAGCGCAATAGTATTTTTGGCTCAATTTTTGGACAAATTTCTGTCTGAATCAGCCTCTGAGGACAAGATTTGTAGGGTTCGAAATCTTCTTTCCAACGCCATAAGAATCATTTCAATCGGATATCGAAATAAAAAGTTATGATCAAAATACTAAATGTCAAATTTGAAAATAGAAAATATACTCCATGCTTTCTAAATCAATATCCACGAAATTAAATCAGTATAAAATCATAAAAAATGTCTAAAATAGTCCCAAAACTCATAATTAAGTGCTAAAAAAAATATAATTCAATTATATAAAAATATTATTATCAAAATACATTCCTCATTTGAGAATGAGATTTATGTGAATCAGACAAATATCCAATATCTGCATATCCAACTAATTGTGCATTTTATCTATTTGGATAAAATAAACCCATTTCAATTGTACCTTCGAGATATCATAAGATATATTTAAATCCGTTCCAATATTTTCTGGTTGGAGCGGACTATATTTTACTAATAAATTTACAACAAAAGCTTTATTAGGTCGAGTATTATTCATAAGATATTTCAATGCACCAATTGCACTTAAATAGGGTACTTCTGGACTAAGAATTTTCTCGTTATCCTCTTGATGTCAAAAATGATCCTTTTGTACCTCGAGTAAATGAACTACAATTTGGCTGGTTAATGGATGTGATTTATCCATATTAAATCGCATCAATACTTTCTTAGTGTAAGTTGATTGATGAATAAAATTTTCATCCTTTAAATATTTGAATTGTAGGCTGAGACAGAATTTTGTTTTTCCAAAACCTTTCATTTCGAGTTCTTCCTTTAAATAGTTTATAGTATTTGAAACCTCTTGAAGAGTTCCAATGATATTTAAATTATCAACATATATAACAATAATTACAAATCCATATTCAGATTTCTTTATAAAAATGCACGAGCAAATATGATTATATAACCCTCTTCCAACAAATATTCAGTGAGGTGATTATACCATATATAGCCAGATTATTTTAAACCATACAAAAATCTTTGTAATCTGATAGAAAATAATTCTAGAGAATTTGAATTGTATGTTTCAGGCATTTTTAGTCCTTCTAGGACTTTCATGTATATATCATTACCTAGTGCACTATATATATATATATATGTAGTGACAACATCCATTAATTGTATATAGAGTTTTTTATATGCTATCAATCCAATAAGATAGCAAAAAATGATTCTATCCATCACAGGAGAATATGTCTCTTCATAGTCTATACTAGATCTTTACGAAAATACTTGTGCTACAAGTCGTGCTTTATATCATACAATTTTATTTTTCTCATTTCTTTTTCATACAAATACCTACTTATAACCTATCGGTCTAACACGTTCTGGTGTTTTGACTATGGGACTGAAACAACATGTTTTGAGAGAGATTCTAGTTCGACCTGAATTGCATCCTTCCACTTTGGCCAATCATCTCTTGATTTACATTCCTTGTGGGCTCATAATCATTATTTTCATTTAGGACGTCAACTACCACATTATATGAAAATATGTCATTAACAATAGTACTTTGTTGATCCTATGTTGTAACATCGACACTACGGTGTTCGTACTAGTATTCTTGTTCATGAAATTAAATGAAATATTTCTCAGTTTATATATATAGAAAGAAATTTTTAATTATATTGATTTTCGATTTTTGGGTATTTAATTTGAGTTTTTGGTATATTTAAAATATTTGTACTTCCAATTCGAAGTACATCTTATTTTAATAAATATTAGAACTTTAAATATAAAGTGGGTATAAAAATATATATATAAATATTTATTTAATTATTAATTTATTCATTTACTTATCTATTTATTATAAATTGTTTTAAAAAAAAAAAAAGAGAGAAACGGGTTAGGGTTAGAAAACCCTAACCCTTTTCCCATTCTATCTCTCCCTCCGTCTCTTCATCTTCTCCACAATGCCTCCCTCAGCCGCTTCCACCGTCACCGATCGCCTCCGCCACCACCGCTGCAACAAACTTGCCACCGTGAACCACCGATCACTTCCCTCTCTTCTCACGATTGCTCTCTCTCTCGGTTCTCTGTTCTCTCCCTCTCTCTCTTTCTCCCGCGGCTCTCTTTCACCCTGCAGCCGCTCTCTCTCTCACCTTCCTCCACCGCACATCGCCGCTGCTCCACCGTCGCCACCACTTACAGCCACCACCACTCTCTCTCTCTATCTTTCCCTCTCGGTTCTCTCTCTCACTCGCTGTCTCTATCTCTCGCGACTCTCTGTTTCTCTCTCAATCTGTCCCTCCCGCGGTCTTCCACCATGATCAACCGCACACCACCGCCCATGGCCGATTTCCCTCTCGGTCATCTCTCCCTCACTATCGTCTCACTCTCTCACCCTAGCTCTGTTTCTCTCTCTCGGTTCTCCTTCCCTTTGTTTCACTCTCTACCTCCCTCTCTGTCTTCTCTCTTTGTTTCGCCCTCACCCTTTGTTTCTCTCTCTAACTACCACAGTGTGCCTTCCTCCGACCACCGCGCTGCTCATCTCTTTCTTCCCTTCCTCTCTTTCCTGCGCACGAACAGGGTTTCTCACCCCCTATCCCGTGCACGCGATGGCTGAACTTTCGCTCCGTTTCTCTTTTGCTCGCTCGTAGTGCTCACTGTGAGCACTTTCCTCTGCCGACGACCCAAACCAGCTGTCATTGAACCCTTTGAAAACCCTAGGCCAAATCTATCATCATCCCCTGCGTAGGTAAGGATGACAGTTCTGCGTAAATACTTTAGGGTTTTGAATGTTCTTAGTAGATTGGTTTTAATTGCTGACATTCGCTTCAATTTGGAAGCGTTACAGGTTTTAGACTGAATCAAATGGCGAATGAAAGCTAGGTCTGTGATCCGAGGAACCCTAGGTGAGGGATTTCTGGTTCATTCAATTTGTTGATTTAATTTAGGATAAATTTAGAATAAGAAGTATTGTATATGTTTAGGATGTATGATAGATTCGATTAAAATACATTGTCTAACATTATATGTGATTAATTAGGTTAAATATAGGATTTTATATGAATCGGGCTGTTCATGATGATAGAATCATATTGAGTTGATTAGAATGGTTTCTCTTGAAGTTTAATTTGATGTATGCATGAGAATAATTAGAAATTTGGGGATTTGAGTTTAAGAATTTATGCAGTCTTTTCATTATAAGTTGTCCTACATATAAGCAATCAAAATACTATTTCTGTATGATGAAAATAGACTTAAATACCTTGAAAATGACATATGGTTTGAAGAAATCGGATGAGAATTGAAAAGTGTATGATTTTTTAAAAATTTTTCCATTTTGTTGGGAATTTATTTATTTTAGATTTATTTTCAATTTTGAACGGTTTTAAATTTGAATTAAGATCGATTTGATTTTGTTATTTACTTATAAATGGAATGAAATTGATGAAATTGGAGTATATCCAAAAATTGAGGAATTAAGACTTGTACAAATTAGGGAAAATGTCAAACCCTAAAATAATTGGAAAATTTGATGACAAATTTTGATGATTTGACTAGGTTGATCTTTTGGAGACTCGAGGAGTCAATTTGGTTTGATTTTGGAAATAGGGAGTGATTACCCTCCCTAGAAAGTGAGTGGGACCCTAATCTCTTGCATGCAATAGTGAAACCTGATTTTATCGTGTTTTTAATAAAACATGCTTTTGATATGCATTGTCTCGACGTATGGAATTGAAATTCAAATCTGTTTTGTGATTATTGGAGTGTCGTACTTATGTTTTCTACGATTATGCATCCATGTTTGAAAATAAATGAAATTGTGCCATGATTTGAGAAACGGAATGTTTGCTATTTGACCATTGCATTGGTTTGTTAAATTTAAATGATTTCGATGAAATTGTATTTGGCACACGGATTTGAATTGTTTGAGGATATGATCAGATGATTTGGCTATGTGGGTTGGATGCCTACTAACTTGAGATGATATGATGATATGGCATTATTTGATTGATTCCGTAGCTACGAATAGACTTTGTAGAGGCACGGGTTGCCCGGATACACTTCTGCAGAAGGTATCTACAAACGTCCAGTTTATATTTATTCATAGGCGCGGCCGGTTGAACCCACATTGGGGGAGGACGTGTGTGACACCACCGTCTAGCACCGGGGGGGTCCTATTTGACGAGTCTGGGTAAGCAAGGGCTAAGCCCACGACCAACGTTGGGGTAAAGAGCTACTTTTGAAACACTTTGCATAATAAAACCTCCGATGCGCCTGTCCTTGGTCATGGTTGACCTTTGCCAGGATCCTTTCGGCTTGTTCTATGATCTACTTGATTTTAAATGGATGCATATATGTATGATATCGTGTGAAAGATTAAATGAGTTCATTTTATTCATGATTTACTGTGAAATTTGAATCATTGGTTACGAATGATATTATTTGATACTCCAATGTTCACCTACATTATTAGTACTAGAGATTAATTCCCTCACTCACTGAGTATCCTCCCATAGATACTCACCCCTCTTCTTTCCTCTCTTAGACAGGATTGTTGTACTGGAGCGACTCTTCAGAGTTTAGAGATTTTGACGGATTTGGTTATTCGGGAAGGTGAGGTTTAAGTTTAAGCTGAGATTTAAATTTCGTATTTTATTTTCGACCCTGCGAGATTTTGTTGAGATTCGTAGTTGGACGTGTACTTAATTTGGGATAACTTATAATTTATATATATTTATTTGCAAAACTCTCACATTTCATTTGTATTGAGACAATTGTACGTATTTGAATAATACTTGAGAAAATTATTATAAATTGTATAAAAACTTAGGCCCGCTCGGTGTAGCGGCTGCTCATACTCTAGTTGGGCATGACAGTAGAGGTCTGTGGCTAGGATTGCTGATAGTTTATTTAGTCTGGCGTTGTCCTGGATGTCTGATGTGGTTGGTAGGTTGTTGTGAGGCCGGGATGGCGCTTTTATTTATTACAGGATGATTTTGAATTTTATAGGATTAAACAGGTTTATTTGTATATGGGAGACCTCCGATTTATGGGGAGGTTCTACCCGATTTTCTATAAAAATACAGCCGGCATCCAGAACAACGGGCGGCTGTTCATGATCCCGGTTCGGGGCGTGACAGTTCGGTTGGTATCAGAACTCTAAGTTGAGAGCTGTGTTTGATAAAATAGTTACAAAATATTTCCAAATATGATTTAAAAGTCCTCAATACATATGAGAGTTTCATTATAGTCATGGGATCCCAGTACATGGTCTTAGACATATGAGTTATTCTTTTTAGGGGGTTAGATACGGTGCGTATCTAACCTAGCATATTGGTGCTATCAGTTCTTAAACTTATAATTTTATTCATTTTAGGGGGTTAGTTACTTTGTAACTAACCTTAATCTTTGAATCATATCTAATTTTAACTCTTTCTTTGTAAGATTATGATTACTAGGCGAGGTACTAGATTTGTACCTGAGATACCTAGACTACACGAGGATGTTTCCTCATCATGTGTATCCTTCTAGCACTTTCTCAGCCGGCTATTATAGCCACGGTTCTATCACCATCATTTGATACATTTAGGCAGGTATATGAATGGTACACCTCCCATTGGATTCAAATACCTTGATTCATAATTTGAATTCTATTTTAGGGGGTTAGTTAGCCAGTAACTAACCCTAATCCTTGGTTTTATCTAATGAAACGGTGCTCTCCTTGCAGAACTATGCCGCCTAGACGTGGTAAGCGCGGCGCACCACCGGAGAGTCTCTCAGTGCCTGAGGCTTCTAGGGCACTCGAGGCCCCACGAGTACCTGAGGGTACTTCTTCTACTCACGCACCTTCTCCTGTGCCACCCCCAGCACCTCCATCGGCTGGTACAGCCGAGATCCCTCCACCACCGCTCGACCCTTTGAGGCAGTGGCAGGAGTGGTTTAGTAGATATGGGGCGCAGATGCCCCCACCTCCACTACAGACTCCAACGACCGCACCTGCGATCGTACCTGCTCCTACGGCACCAGTTCCTTCTCCGGTGGTCGGTCCTTCTGTTTCTACTCCGATCAACGAGACGTCGACTACTTTGAGGCACATCCACAATCTCACTCAGTTGGTGAAAGAGTCTCGGCAACTCGGATGCACAGACTTTTCTAGATCCAGTGATGCCGTAGCGGCGAAGCACTGGATCAACAGGACTCGCAGAATCCTTGCGGATTTGGGGTTGTCAGAGGAGCTCAGATTGAGAGTTGCTGAGAGACTCCTCGACGGAGATGCCCTCTCGTGGTGGGAGGCTATCCGTGATAGTGCCACACAAACCCTGTGGTGGGAGGACTTTCTATGAGAGTTCGACCGCAGGTACTTCACCCCGTTTCAGCAAGACCGGATGAGGACGGAGTTCCTGCACTTGTATCAGTGGACGAGGTCAGTTTCAGAGTACACGGCTGAGCTCAGACGACTAGCCACTTTTGTCCCCGATATGGCTACACCGGCTCAGCTGAGGTTCAAGTTTGAAGATGGCCTCCAGTTGAGCATCAGAAAGTATATGACGGTGACTCCCTCCTTTACGCTTTCAGAGGTGATTGATTCAGCATATCGGGCAGAGGAGATTGTCCGAGCTGAGGCCAAGCAGAGAGAGAATCACCAGAAGAGGAAGACTGAGTCACATGGTGGACAGTCTTCGAAAAGGGGTAAAGGCTTTGGATATCCCGGAGGTTCTTCTAACTTCAGACCAGCAGGACCGGGACAGGGACCTCGACCACAGGGCTTTGGGGCACTAGCCCCTAGTGTCACTTCACAGCCTGCACAGAGACAGCTTTTCTGTCGCAAATACGGCAACTACCATGCCTTCGGGACATGTAGAGCACCAGTTACTTGCTACCAGTGCGGAAAGCAAGGTCACTTTAAGAGTACTTGCCCGAATTTAGGTCGAGGAGGACCGACTTTACAGAGTCGTACTGGTACTTCTGGCACAGGCCAGCAGGGGGTACCTGCGCACTCAGCTCTTACCGCTCCTCGGACTGCAGCCGGGAGTAATACAGTGCTAGGACCGTTGTGACAGCAGCCTAGGGCCCAGGCTCGTGTGTTCGCGTTGACGCAGGAGGACGCACAGGCGAACCCGGATGTTATTATGGGTAATCCTCCTGCAGACCCCTCAGTGTAGTACTTTTGTTATGCTTTCTCTATGAGATTTTATATATCATAACGTCGATGTACAGTTTTGATTAGTTAAAGCTTCAGAAGCTTAACTAGTTGATATATATATATATATTTGTCTACTTTTATTTGCATTTTGAATATCTTCAATCTTTTTCATTCCTCACATTCAGGGATCATGAGGATATTTGAAGTCGACGCCCGTGTCCTTATTGACACCGGGTCAAATTTCTCTTATGTGAGAGCATCCTTTGCCCACCAGATGGGTAAATCCTTATTGCCACTTGATGAGGAGATATTGGTTATCACTCCTCTCGGTGAGCAGCTTCTCAGAGACTCAGACTATCACGGATGTGAGGTCATGGTAGGGGATGCGGTACTCGAGGCAGACTTAATTCCCCTTGAGATGACAGATATTGATGCCATCCTCAGGATGGATTGGCTGAGCAGACATAGAGTTTCAGTAGATTGTTTCACCAAAGAGGTTGAGTTCCAGAGATCAGAGGGATCCCCTTTGAGATTCTCTGGTGAAAGGAGAGTACTATCTCGCTGTGTCATATCAGTGATGGAAGTCAGGAGGTTGATATGTCGAGGCTGCATGGCGTACCTGGCTCATGTTGTTGACACCACCGTTGAGGGACCGAGACTTGAGGATGTCTCTGTGGTGCAGGAGTTTCCAGACGTGTTCCCCGAGGAACTTCCTGGATTACCACCAGTTCGGGAGTTCGATTTTGAGATTGATCTAGTGCCGGGAACCAATCCTATTTTTATTCTGCCATACAGAATAGCGCCTACTGAACTGAGAGAGCTTAAAATTCAGTTACAAGAACTTCTGGATAAGGGGTTTATTCGCCCGAGCACTTCCCCCTGGGGTGCTCCGGTGCTGCTTGTAAAGAAAAAGGATGGTACATTTAGGCTTTGTGTGGATTATAGGCAATTGAACAAAGCCACCATAAAAAACAGATATCCCCTCCCACGTATCGATGATTTGTTTGATCAGCTGTAAGGAGCCAAGGTTTTCTCTAAAATTGATCTCCGTTCAGGTTATCATCAGTTGAGAATTCAGGCCGAAGATGTACCCAAGACAGCTTTTCGCACCCGATACGGCCATTACGAGTTTCTAGTCATGCCGTTTGGGCTGACTAATGCCCCAGCTACCTTTATGGATATGATAAACCGAGTTTTCCACGACTACTTGGATCGGTTCATCATCGTATTCATCGATGACATCTTGGTGTATTCACGGAGTGATGAAGATCATGTTCAGCACCTTCGGGTGGTATTGCAGATACTCCGTGAGAAGCAGCTATATGCCAAATTCTCGAAATGTGAGTTTTGGCTGAGACAGATTGGATTTTTGGGGCACATTGTCTCCGCGGAGGGTATTTATGTTGACCCGCGGAAGGTTGAGGCTATAGTGACGTGGGAGCAGCCACGGACAGTTACCGAGATCCGTAGTTTTCTCAGTTTGGTCGGGTATTATCGTAAATTTGTAGAGGGATTCTCCCGGATAGCTGCTCCGTTATCTAGATTGACCCAGAAAGGAGTCAAGTTTGTTTGGGATGACTGTTGTGAGGCGAGCTTTCAGGAGCTCAAACGACGATTGACATCCGCTCCTATTTTAGCCCTTCCCACTAGTAGTCGGGAATATACAGTGTACAGTGATGCTAGCCGACAGGGATTGGGTTGTGTTCTGATGCAGAATGGTTGGGTTATTGCGTTTGTCTCGCGACAACTGAAGAAACACGAGGTTAACTACCCGACACATGATTTAGAGTTGGCAGCCATAGTCTTCGCGTTGAAGATATGGCGGCATTATCTTTATGGGGTGACCTGCAGCGTATTCACAGATCACAGAAGTTTAAATTATCTCTTCACCCAAAAAGAGCTGAATTTGAGACAAAGAAGATGGTTAGAGCTCCTCAAAGATTATGATCTCATTATTGACTATCATCCGGGCAAGGCAAATGTTGTAGCAGATGCTTTGAGTCAGAAGTCAGCATCATCCTCACAGTCGACAGAGAAAGCATATCTCTCTTGTCTGGTAGGACTCCGAGCCTTAGGAGTCAGTTTGACTAGTGATGATCGGGGAGGCTTACTAGCCAGATTTGAGGTCAGGCCGAATTTGTTCGACCGTATCAGAGAGTTCCAGGGTACAGATGAGGAGCTTCAAGGTATTGCGGATAGAGTCCGCAGAGCTGAGGGTGGAGATTTCCGGATCCGAGATGATGGTTTATTGGTATTAAAGGATCGAGTTTGTGTTCCCACTGATACAGATCTCCATAAGGCCATACTTGAGGAGGCACAGTCCTCTGCTTATACTTTGCATCCGGGTGGTACCAAAATGTATCGGACCATTCGGGATGGTTACTGGTGGCCTGGTATGAAACGGGAAATCGCGGATTTTGTGGCTAGGTGTCTAGTTTGCCAGCAGGTTAAGGCCGAGCATCAGCGGCTGGCTGGTACATTGCAGCCCTTACCCATTCCTGAGTGGAAGTGGGATCACATTACTATGGACTTTGTGACAGGGCTACCGCGGACTTCATCACGATATGATGCCATATGGGTGATTGTAGATCGATTCACCAAATCCGCACATTTCCTTCCTATTCGCAGAGACTATCCTTTGGAGACCCTGGCACGTCTTTACATTGATACGATAGTCCGGCTACATGGTGTTCCTGTGTCGATAGTATCAGACAGGGACCCAAGATTCACTTCAAGATTTTGGCCCAAGTTGTATGAGGCAATGGGCACGAGACTAAGTTTTAGCACAGCCTATCATCTGCAGACTGATGGTCAGTCAGAGAGGACCATTCAGACACTTGAGGACATGCTGAGAGCATGCGTAATGGATTTCAAGGGTAGTTGGGATCGGCACCTTCCTCTGGTCGAATTTGCATATAATAACAGCTATTAGGCCAGTATTGGGATGCCACCATATGAGACTCTGTATGGTAGGAACTGTCGCACCTCGATATGCTGGGATAAGGTCGGAGAGCGACGTCTCAGCAACGTTGAGTTGATTGAGGAAACGAAGGATAAGGTCAAGATCATCCGTGAACGGATGAAAGTCGCACAGGATAGACAAAAGGCATATGCTGATCATAGGCGGCGACCTCTTGAGTTTGCTACGGGAGATATGGTTTTATTGAGAATATCTCCTTTGAAAGGAGTTATACGGTTCAGGCAGCGGGGTAAGTTGAGCCGCAGATATATTGGACCCTTCCGTATCCTTGAGAGGGTCGGGAACGTAGCATACAGATTAGAGCTGCCAGATAAACTCTCCCGTATTCACGACGTCTTCCATGTCTCAGTACTTAGGAAATACCTAGCTAATCCTTCTCATGTACTTGAGCCTCCACCTGTTGAGTTACGAGAAGAGCTAAGTCTTCCGGTTCAGTCCGTGGCTATTCTAGATCGATAGGTCAGAAAGCTATGAAGCAAGGAAGTTTCTTTGGTCAGAGTTTTGTGGATGAGTGATCAAGTTGAGGAAGAAACCTGGGAGCGTGAGGAGGCTATTCAGAGACAGTACCCCCATTTGTTTGCTGTATAGTTTTCTTTTAGTTTTGAGGACGAAACTTGTTTTTAGGGGGTTAGAAAATGTAACATCGACACTGTGGTGTCCGTACTAGTATACCTGTTCATGAAATTAAATGAAATATTTCCCAGCTTATATATATAGAGAGAAATTTTTAATTATATTGATTTTCGATTTTGGGGTATTTAATTTGAGTTTTTAGTATATTTAAAATATCTGTACTTCCGATTCGAAGTACATCTTATTTTAATAAATATTAGAACTTTAAATATAAAGTGGGTATAATATATATATATATATATGAATATGTATTTAATTATTAATTTATTCATTTACTTATCTATTTATTATAAATTGTTTAAAAAAAAAAAAAAAAAAAAAAAAAGAGAAACGGGTTAGGGTTAGAAAACCCTAACCCTTTTCCCATTCTATCTCTCCCTCCGTCTCTTCATCTTCTCCACAGCGCCTCCCTCAGCCGCTTCCACCCTCACCGATCGCCTCCGCCGCCGCCGCTGCAACCAACTTGCCACCGTGAACCACCGATCACTTCCCTCTCTTCTCATGATCGCTCTCTCTCTCGGTTCTCTATTCTCTCCCTCTCTCTCTTTCTCCCGCGGCTCTCATTCTCCCCGCAGCCGCTCTCTCTCTCGCCCTCCTCCACCGCACACTGCCGCTACTCCACCGTCGCCACCACCCACAGCCACCACCACTCTCTCTCTCTATCTTTCCCTCTCGATTCTCTCTCTCACTCGCTGTCTCTATCTCTCGCGACTCTCTGTTTCTCTCTCAATCTCTCCCTCCCGCGGTCTTCCACCGTGATCAACCGCACACCACCACCCATGGCCGATTTCCCCTCTCGGTCATCTCTCCCTCACTATCGTCTCACTCTCTCACCCTAGCTCTGTTTCTCTCTCCCGGTTCTCCTTCCCTTTGTTTCACTTTCTACCGCCCTCTCTGTCTTCTCTCTCTGTTTCGCCCTCACTCTCTGTGTCTCTCTCTAACTGCCACAGTGTGCCTTCCTCCAACCATCGTGCGACTCATCTCTCTCTTCCCTTCCTCTCTTTCCTGCGCGCGAACAGGGTTTCTCACCCTCTCTCCCGTGCGCGCGATGGCTGAACTTTCGCTCCATTTCTCTTTTGCTCGCTCACAATGCTCATTGTGAGCACTTTCCTCTGTCAACGACCCAAACCAGTGGTCATTAAACCCTTTGAAAACCCTAGGCCAAATCTGTCATCATCCCCTGCGTAGGTAAGGATGATAGTTCTACGTAAATACTTTAGGGTTTTGAATGTTCTTAGTAGATTGGTTTTAATTGCTGACATTCGCTTCAATTTGGAAGCATTACAGGTTTTAGACTGAATCAAATGGCGAACGAAAGCTAGGTCTGCGATCCGAGGAACCCTAGGTGAGGGATTTCTGGTTCATTCAATTTGTTGATTTAATTTAGGGTAAATTTAGAATAAGAAATATTGTATATGTTTATGATGTATGTTAGATTCGATTAAAATACATTGTCTGACATTATATGTAATTATTTATGTTAAATATAGGATTTTATATGAATTGGGCTGTTCAAGATGATAGAATCATATTGAGTTGATTAGAATGGTTTCTCTTGAAATTTAATTTGATGTATGCATGAGAATAATTGGAAATTTAGGATTTGAGTGTAAGAATTTATGCAGTCTTTTCATTATAAGTTGTCCTACATATAGGCAATCAAATTACTATTTCCGTTTGATGAAAATAGATTTAAATACCTTGAAAAAGACATATGGTTTGAAGAAATCGGATGAGAATTGAAAAGTGTATGATTTTTCAAAGATTTTTCCATCTTGTTGGGAATTTATTTATTTTAGATTTGTTTTCGATTTTGAACGGTTTTAGATTTGAATTAAGATTGATTTGATTTTGTTATTTACTTATAAATGGAATGAAATTGGAGTATATCCAAAAATTGAGGAATTAAGACTTGTACAAATTAGGGAAAATGTCAAACCCTAAAATAATTGGAAAATTTGATGACAAATTTTGATGATTTGACTAGGTTGATCTTTTGGAGACTCGAGGAGTCAATTTGGTTTAATTTTGGAAATAGGGAGTGATTACCCTCCCTAAAAAGTGAGTGGGACCCTAATCTCTTGCATGAAATAGTGAAACCTGATTTTATCATGTTTTTAATAAAACATGCTTTTGATATGCATTGTCTCGACGTATGGAATTGAAATTCAAATCTGTTTTGTGATTATTGGAGTGTCGTACTTATGTTTTCTACGATTATGCATCCATGTTTGAAAATAAATGAAATTGTGCCATGATTTGAGAAACGGAATGTTTGCTATTCGACCATTGCATTGGTTTGTTGAATTTAAATGATTTCGATGAAATTGTATTTGGCACACGGATTTTAATTGTTTTGAGGATATGATCAGATGATTTGGCTATGTGGGTTGGATGCCTACTAGCTTGAGATGATATGATGATATGGCATTATTTGATTGATTCCGTGGCTACGAAGGGACTTTGTAGAGGCACGGGTTGCCCGAATACGCTTCTGCAGGAGATATCCGCAAACGTCCAATTTATATTTATTCATAGGCGTGGCCGGTTGAACCCACATCGGGGGAGGACGTGTGTTACGCCACCGTCTAGCACCGGGCGGGGTCCTATTTGACGAGTCTGGGTAAGCAAGGGTTAAGACCACGGCCAACGTTGGGGTAGAGAGCTACTTTTGAAACACTTTGCATAATAAAACCCCCGATGCGCCTGTCCTTAGTCATGGTTGACCTTTGCCAGGATCCTTTCGGCTTGCTCTATGATCTACTTGATTTTAAATGGATGCATATATGTATGATATCGTGTGAATGATTAAATGAGTTCATTTTATTCGAAAATATCATGATTTACTACGAAATTTGAATCATTGGTTACGAATGATATTATTTGATACTCCAATGTTCACCTACACTATTAGTACTTGAGATTAATCCCCTCACTCACTGAGTATCCTCCCATAGATACTCACCCCTCTTCTTTCCTCCCTCAGACAGGATTGTTGTGTTGGAGCGACTCTTCAGAGTTTAGAGATTTTGACGGATATGGTTATTCGGGAAGGTGAGGTTTAAGTTTAAGTTGAGATTTAAATTTCGTATTTTATTTTCGACCCTGCAAGGTCTTGTTGAGATCCGTAGTTGGACGTGTACTTAATTTGGGATGACTGTATAATTTATGTATATTTATTTGCGAAACTCTCACATTTCATTTGTATTGAGGCAATTGTACGTATTTGAATAATACTTAAGAAAATTATTGTAAATTGTATAAAAACTTAGGCCTGCTCGGTGTAGTGGCTGCTCATGCTCTAGTTGGGCATGACAGTAGAGGTCTGTGGCTAAAATTGCTGATAGTTTATTTAGCCAAGCGTTGTCCTGGATGTCTGTTGTGGTTAGTGGATTGTTGTGAGGCCGGGATGGCGCTTTTATTTTAATTACAGGATGATTTTGAATTTTATAAGATTAAACAGGTTTATTTGTACATGGGAGATCTCCGATTTATGGGGAGGTTCTGCCCGATTTTCTGTAAAAATACAGCCGGCATCCAAGGCAACGGGCGGCTGTTCACGATCCCGGTTCGGGGCATAACATATGTTCTCATTGTAGAAATATAATTGATTGATATTTCATGATTTTCTATATTCTCTTTTAAAGGTTCAACTTCTTTAGGAAGATTGTCATGGATTAGGTAATTCATATCTTCTTCTTTCATATGGTCAATTTGACTATTCACTTCCTTCTTCTTTCGGGGGTTTTTATCTTTAAAACCGATTGGTCTTTCATGCTTCATGCATGGTTTAGGTTCATTTGTTGTTAGAGGTCTTTCGAGAACATTAATTCAAATGGGAGCATTCTTAGCAAGAACATGTGATCTAATTATCCGTTTTGGATCAAAAAATAATCTGGCAATTGATTCGCAATCTGTTATAAATGAATTATTCGTTGAACTTCTAGTTCATAATATTTTGTACGAGGATCCAAATGAAGTAAAGATCGATTACTCCAAATAATCACCTTTTCCAATTTTTCTTTCCTTATCTTATCTCTCCCTAAAGTTAGAAAAGTTGTTTCATCAAAATGACAATCAGCAAATCGAGCTGTAAAAATATCCCCTGTGGATGGTTCAAGATATTTGATAACAAAAGGAAATTTATATCCAACATATATCCCTAATCTCCTTTGAGGTCTCATTTTGGTTCTATATGGATGAGCGATTGGGACATATACAGAATAACCAAAAGTGCGTAAATGAGAGATATTTAGTTATTATCCAGAAATCAATTGTAAGAGAGAGAATTGATGATAATTAGTGGGTCGGATGCAAATAAGAGTAGCTACATGTAAAATTGTATGTCCCCAAGCATTTACAAGAAGTTTGGTTTTCATAAACAATGGTCTCGGAATTAATTAGTGACATTTAATAAATAACTATGTTAGGTCATCCTAGGTTTGAACATGAGCAACAAGAAGTTCAACCTTTATATTGATAGACATGTTATAATCATTGAATGCTTGAGATGTAAATTCTCGAGCATTATCAAGGCGTATTCTTTTTATAGTGTAATCAGGTAATTGAGTTTGCAAACGAATTATTTGAGCAAGTGATCTCAAAAACGTCAGATTTCGAGTTGATAATAAGCACACATGTGACCATCTCATAGAAGTATCAATTAAAATCATAAAATATTTAAATGGTCCATATGGTGGGTGAATCAGTCCATATATATCACCTTGAATTTGATTAAAAAATGTAGGACATTCAAATCTAATTTTACTAGGTGATGGTTTTATTATTAATTTACCTTAATAACATGCAGCACATGAGAATTTATTAGATTGAGGAAGCTTCAAGTTCTTCAATGGATGTCCAAAGGAGTATTTAATAATTCATCACATCATTGTAGGTCTAGGATGACCCAATCAATCATGCCATAATAAAAATGTATTTTCATTAGTAAACTTCCGATATACTATAGCATTTACTTCAATCAATCTAATATATGTATAATAAAGATCCAAGAAAAAAACTGATAATCTCTCTGATTTAATATTAATAATGCATAAATACTCAGTATTTCCCACATTAGTTGTCTCTATATGATAGCCAATAAGACGAATATTTTAAAACTTAATAAATTTCTGTGAGATTTGGGTGAAAATAATGGATTAATGATTATAAAATTTGTCTCTCTCAATAGTAAAATATTTGCTCTTCAAAAACCTTCAATCAAGGTTACACTATCAAATATAGTATTCATATTTTACATTTTCATACTGAGATGAAAAAATATATATATCTTTTGCTTTTGAGAATAGTATGCGTAGTTGCATTATCTACGAGACAAAAATCCTTATCTTCGAGATTTGATGCAATAATATTTATAGGTCTTCAAAAATAAATAAATAAGTAAATAAATAAATAAATAAATAATGAAGTTCAATTTATTATAGATTATTGAGAAATGAAAACAATTATATTAATTGATCATTAATTTTGGCGTTGTCATGAAAATCCCCAACTTTTAATTGGGCCAAATTTGAAAGATCCTCAAAAATATTATTAGAGTCATTATTTTGATATAAAAGATTTGCCTTCATATTATTATCTTTTTCTTTCAACGAAACTTGATAAACCTTGATAAGATACTTTGGCGTATGGTAGGTACGTAAGCAATGTCCAAATACCCCACATTGGTAGCATTTATTTTCGGTGTTCTGACTGGATCTGCCCTTTTTTTGTTTTGCCTCATTATTTTTCCACTTCTGGTGGTTTGTTTGACCACTAAGATCATTATGATAAACATTCCAATCGCGGCCATGACCATGGCCATAGCCACGTCCTCGACCATGCTTCGTTTACGTCCAGAATTATCGTGAGTTGTCGCATTTACTTCAGGGAATGAACTAGAACCAATTAGATGAGATTCATGATTTTTCTTCAATAACTCGTTATTTTGTTTAACTACCAATAAGCAAGAAATCAATTTTGAATACTTTTTAAAACTTTTTTCTTAATATTGTTGTTATATGAGCTGTCACGTCCCGACTCGTAAGTCCTAACACACGACAACCACCGTACTACCCTAAAACACGTGTGAAGCCCCAACCCGTGTTCTAAGGTACGCAACCTTTCGCTCCTAAAATTCAAATCTTTTCCAAACAAGTATCAATCATCAATTAGCTATCACGACCTTTCGTTTCCAATCCAAACATCAAAGGGCTATCCCAACCATCAAAATCAATTTTTCCAATTCATCACAACCTATTTTAAGCACAAAAGAAAAATCCACCAAATTCTAATAAATTAAAGAAAATGGTTCTTAATTTTGATAAGCAAAAATCATAATCCAATCACAAATCAAATAACATAGTACAAAATGAGATTTCAAAAATAATTACGATATTTGCCTCCATTGGGGTCCGCTAATACCTTAAACCAAAAGAAGGTCTATTATCCAAAGAAATCCGATCAACTAAACTTCTTCAAATTCAACACTAGGCAATCTCACGTCTCGACTAGACTTCCACTATAAGAAAGAGAGTGAGGGGTGAGTATATATTATACCCAGTGAGTGATAAATAAGTTGTACATAAATAAGGTTTGTATGGTGGATATATCAAATGTATATTTTTCGAATCATCATGTCATTCTCAATTTTCATTCATTAAAGATACATTGAAACCATCGTTTCCAACATTATCATAATTTACAATCATCATAATTCAAATTCATATGCATCCAACTATTTTACATTTTCAAATGTGGGGCAACACAAAATCCTCGTTCCCAACAAAGGTCTACCACGACCTAGAGTGGCACTACCAAGGGTTTTATTAAATTTATGCTCTAAAATACCTCCATCCTTGGCGTTGCCTGTGGACTCTTGTTGGTCGTGCATCCAATTATTCCACGCATTAGATCCAATCATGAATGTACCGCACATGTTAGGTTACATTCCATATCAACTAACCCTACTACGTCACCCCGTCGGGTCACTCTGTAGAGGGAAATAACTAGTCATTTAATGTGGAGATGAGGCTCTTCCCCAAGCCAATCAATGCACAATTTCATAAAATCATAACCTCATTTTATGTGTCATAATTTTAACGATTTCTCAATTATAGCCAAAATGCCAATATATTCAACATTCACAATTCCACATAGCATGTTTGTTCATTCCAAACATATAAGATGCATAATGATTCAAGAATTTAATTTTTTAGAATATTCCACACACACTAAATCACATAAATTCATGTTCGAAAATCATTTAAAATGTTCAATAAAACCATTTTTTTTTATTTAAGTACAAGTATGAAATTAGTCACCTCTTGGGAGGGGTTATCACTCCCAATTCAATCTCCAATGAAGTTCAATCAAGTGATAATCCTTCTTTGGGTTTTAATTGCCTTAAACATATCTTAACAATACCAATTTATCACTCGATCATTTATAGGGTTCGGGTTAATCATTTTTCCCTTAAACATAGCACAAACCCTAATCCCTAAAATCTTAAAATCCATGTTCTAATTGCATCATTCACACACTAATTGCAAATATATGTCATCACTATTCATAAATTTTTTCAAATTTCAACATTTCTAAACCCTAGGGTTAAACTTCAAATTTACATTTTTTAAATAACAACCTATATTTCAAGAATAAGTAAAATAAACTCAAATTCATAATGAGAGTAAAACATTACCTTTGTTTGTGCCACCAATTTCATCCCCAAGTTGAGATTCCACCGAGCCCAGGTTTCCTCTCTCTAGAAAATCTTGTTCTCTCTCTAAATTTGATCTTCCAAATGCTTGCTTGAGAGTTTGGAAAGCTTAAATCTATGGATATTTATGTGTTTGATTGATTGCAAGAAGGGAATGAGAGGGAGAGAAAAAGAGAGAGAGAGAGAGAAAGGGACGAATGGAAAAGGGAAAAAGGGGAGAATGGAGTTGAACGAGAAATGAGAGAGAAATGATAGAAAATGTGTCTTTGAATGTTAATAATAGTAGAGTGAGATTTTACCAAAGTGTCCCTAATGAATGAAAGGTTTTAAATAGATTTATTGTCTTTTCCACTATTGCATATCGATATATTGTATATGACGTATCGATACACTCAGTCATGTTGTCGGAAAACTATGATGGAGTTCGGTTATATCAAAACATTAATTAGAATATATCGATATGCTAATTCATAGGCTCAGGAGATTGCAATAGAGACTTCCTATATCGATACATTTTATTTAGATATATCGATATGGTAAATCATACTCTCAGAAAATTCATTACAGAGATCAATATATCAACCCAAACCACTTAGACATATCAATATACCAAATCACCCTCTCAAAAAGTATGTAACAGAGATCCAATATATCAACCCGATGCTCTTACACATCGATATACAAAGTTACACTCTCAAAAATCTGTTTCAGAGATTTGACATATAGACCCAAATGACTCAGTATATCAACCCACAATATCAAAATTGTATCATTTTCCTCTACAAATCATAGCAATTCATCAAAATGAGGTTCATAGACCTTCTTTTAATACTTCATGACCAATACAACCTCAAATCATTTCAAAATTACATAAAAGAATTTGTTGAAAAATTATAATATCGAATTTTTAGTGTAATAGAGTATATTCGAGACATGAAAAGTTGAGTGTTTTTTTTAACATATCATAATCAGTAATATTCTCTCCACATAATTTCAATTGAGAATTGATTTTAAAAACAGTTAAATTATATTCACTTATTATTTTAAAATCTTGGAATCTCAAATGAATCCAATCATAACGAATATTAGAGAGTATTCGTTTTTTGTGGTTAAACCTTTCCTCCAACTTGTTCACAATTCAAGTGGATCTCTCACTATCAAATACTCAATTTTCAAATTTTCGTGGAAGTGATAACGGAAAAAAAAAATTAGTACTTTGGCGTTTTGCAAAGTCTTTCTATTATTTTCTTTAATTTTTTCTTCGAGTCCATTTGCATTCAAGTGGATTTCAGCATTAAGTATTTATGACAAATAATTTTTTTCTGAAATGTCAAGAGTCACAAATTCAAATTTGGTGAGATTTGACATTTTAAATATTCTACATCACATAATATTCAAATACAAAAATATCATATCAAGAGAAATTATAATAACATATATTTATATGAACTAAACAAAATGATAAATACAATGGTAGGGAATTACTTACAAGATAATGCTCCTTTCTTGTCCCCTTTTTCTTGGTTGATTAAAATCTTATGTTGATAACGTATTATAAAACTTTGGTTTTAGAGTCTAAAGTTTTGTGCGCTCAAAATAAGAATTGAAATAGTACAAAAACAAAATCTAAATCAAAAAAAAAATCTTAAACACGATGTATATAAAGAGATAAATAGACGAGAGAGAATAAGGAGGTGTTTGGTTCGTACTCGAGAATCAGAATCGAAATCAAAAATCTCAGAAGTCAAAATCGGAATCAGAATTGGATATCAATTATTTGGTTCAAATTCTAAAATTAGTATGATTACCATTGTTAGTGTTTGGTTTATATATCTTTCAGAATTGAAATTATATAATTATCAATTTTACTCTTGATAAAAAAATTTTAAAACTAATATTTTAAAATTTTTATTTTATTTTCTAAAATTAAAATTAAAATTATAAAATTAAAATATTTATAAAATAAAATTTAATAATTAAACCCTTATTCACCAAAAAAGAAAAAAGAAAATTCAAATTTGCTTAAAAATTCGCAAATGTTGTGATCATTCCAACAATGGATCAAGTAGAATTATCAGCTCTACCTTTTTGTGGAGAAGAATTGTAAGAGGAAAAAAGAAACCATTTTGTGGAGGAGAAGCCTCCAACTGAGATAAGCTTCAAATGGAGGGTCAAAACTCATTTTTCTTTTCCCGCAGAAGACCCCTCTCGCTCTGACCCATATCTCTCTCTCTCTCCCTCTCCCCTCTTCCCTTCTTTAGATCCAAATCCAAATCGATGGTGGGCTTCAGCAATTCACGGCGGTAGAATTGGAAGTGGGGATGAAGAACTGTAGCGGCGACGGCCACCGTGGAGAAGGAACCAAAATCAACGACGAGACCAGAAACTGTTCATCGGTGGAGATTTCTCGATTTATTGCACCGGAGGAACAACAACTTCATCTTTATATTCATCTTCATTACCGCCTTCGTCGGCAGGAAGGGCAAAAAGTGACCTAAATATTTTTCTGGGTTTGAAACATGGGTTTCGATTGAAACCCACGATTTTACTTCGGTTTCGCGGAACCCATAAATTGAGGGATTCATTCCAATAGATTTATTCCCATTCCATTGACTCAAACAACATATATGAATTTTATTCTCATTCCGTATTCCCATTTCCCTAAATCAAACACCTCCTAATTTTATCTCTCTTGTTATTGTGTACAAATGAGCTTCCAAGGATACCTATAATAGGTATTTGGAGAAACTTTGAACGGACATATTCATTGGTGTGGTAATCTAAAAATCGATAATCACTCGTGATTTTAAAGGTCGAAAGTCATTTTAATATTAAAAAGTTAATTAAAAATCAATAATTATTCTTAAATATAGTCATCTATCGGAATGATCATTTTTATCTGTGATGGACATCTACCCAAATTCCATAAAATTTATAACAGTTTTTAATTATCATTTCCTATTCACTATAATTTATTCAGTTGGTATCTCTGTTTGTTGGAATGATAAACACATGAGTGGTTTCACTATAATTTACTCTTGCACTTGGAGTGCTTGTTTTCTCAGACATCCATGATGATTAATTTTGTCATACTCAAGCCGCCAAATTTCATTTCCCCCTTGGTAAAACTCCATAGCCTCCAATCTTTTCGATCCGTTTTTATCATTGAAGGCAATTTCATCGAAACGATAACAATGTACAAGTTCCAAAAAAAAAAAGTTACGACCTCGGCTAATTTTGAAATAACACTATCCGTAAACAGAACAATGTACAAGTTGGAACCCTATCTAATTTCAAAGCGAGTTTGAGCTGATTCAAAATAACATCGCTAAATTTAAATCATTTTTGAAAACCATTCACTGTGAAAGGAATTTGATCAAACTTCGCTTCTTGTCAGCAATTCTCGAAATCTTGGGCAGGGCACGGCCAAGGCCACGATCTTGACCCCCTCCCCTGTTTCACTCGAATGATTCACTTGGATTTGGATTCCGCTCCACTGGTATTTTTGCTTACAAAACTTCCTTTTACTTATCCCATCCCAAGTTAACCTCTTTCTTTTGTGGGGCAAGCGCACAACAATCTTCTCATCCAAATCTTCATAAATATATATATTTTGTTTATGAAAACAGAAAGGGTACTTGGAATTCAATTGAAATTAGTAAACCAGTAATTAAATGATAAGCTACTTCTTTTAAAAAGTAACCTAGCTAGCAACACACTCCAATTGTACAAAGTTTTCAAATATTCTAACATCTTTTCAAACTTTTTGCAACCACAAAATTTTCATAAAAGTTTCCGAGATGTAGAAGACCTCTTTAGATTTCGCCTCGCCAATAATATCTCATAGGACGACGACTTGGTATTTTAGGAAGTTCTGATGAAAATTCTGAAAAATTTTTGAAGCACAAAAAAGCCTCACCAAAATTCAAAACTCCCAAGATATCATCTTAGTATATGGCCAAAGAATACTGATCAATATTTAAGCACAAGGCATCTTATTTTTGAAGATCAACAAAATACAAAGTACCTTGACTTGAAACAAAAATACTTATGTTGGACGTTCAAATAACAGGGGGAAAAAATCTGCAAATGAGCAGAAATATTTCTCGAATCTGAATATGAACCAACTTGTTTAAATTGCTCTACATACTTCTAACATGATGCAGAACCTGCAGTAAGGAAAAACTTGACCAACTCATACAACAACAATAGCAAATATTCTGGGAGTGCCAACTGAAAATAAAATTTTTCTCCAGAGTACCTGATATTCTGCTGCTGAAAATATTTCGGTGTCGGATGCTACCTAATTTTCTTGAAGAGGATAAAATCACAAATGTCAAGTTCCATTACCTTTGGCTCTAGCCTGAATTCTCCCACTCTTCCGCACTCCAACATTTGGTATGTCAAATGAAGTACCTTGTACTGGGGTCTTCCCAGTACTTGAAGTCTGATCTGCAGCTTCGTCTTGTACCTTCGCCTTTCTCTTCCTAGAAGTTGCCTGATGTGCTTTCTCATTCAAAGCAGCTCTAGTAGCAACTTCTGGTACAGGATCAGCTAATATGCCGCCTTCTTCAGGCAGGGGATTTACAATGTTCTCAACACATTTTTTAATGGCGCTTGCTTGAGTACCAGCTGGATGATTGAAGCTCCACCGAGCATTCTCAAACCATTTGCTAACCTGCAAAACAATAATTTGATAAGGCACAATGGCCAGAGAATAAGAAAATGTACATAATGTACATTAAGTGTCATAGAAAGAGATCAAGTGGAAGACCTGCCGGACTGTAATTCCTAAAGCTTCTGACAAATTTTCTTTTGTGGCTCGATCAGGATACTGATTCTCCTTGAAGGATTCATAGAGTTTCTGCATCACAATTATCACTTTACAGAGAGGGAGGGCAAAGAGAAAAAAACTAAAATTGTTTCCACAACCAAAACAGGAAAATTTTCACAATGATACAGGGAATAAAGATAGAATATTAATTCCCCAATCAAAGATCCAAAGCTACAAATAATATTTGATCACTGGTGCAAACTGAGAGTTCTTAACCATATTATTCGGCCCAAAGTAATGGGGTAAAAAAAAAAAAAAGAATTCCCAAGGCCATGCACTTCCTCTTCAACCAGAGCAAAACTGGCACCAATTATTACAATTTAGGTTACTCTGTTTTGAGCAAGCCTAATGGTAACATTATTTTTAGCTTTACTAGAAGTCTTAGATCAATTCCTGAAAGCAGCCTCTACTTATAAAAGAAACCCACGTATTGCCAACCTAGATTGTCCGATATCATTAGTTTGCTGGGAAAGGATTCAAGGAATTAGAATTCCCAAATTGATTCCATTCCCCTGTTTGAAAATCTCACTTCATCATGGAATCAAAACAGGGTGGGAGTCAAATACGGATCATACCCTAAAAATTCATTTCTCCTTTTTCTAGCTGCCCACTAAGATAGCTAATATTGTAAAAGAATCAAAGCCCAAATCTGTTCTGTCAGGCTTTACCAGTACCTATTAGGCATATGTGGAGTTACTTACCTATGGAGGTATATTAAATCCCACATGAGCTAACTCTACCTTAAGTTTGGTACATAAACATGAAAACTCTCTATCTTAGCAACTAGCTTTTAAGATAGGAATCAAATTCTCTAATTGGGATGACAAATTTTCCACAAATCCATTCGCCCTGCCTGCCCCTAATGGTCGAGTTTGGGAACCCCATTTAGTGAATAGGAAAAACTAAAGTATTTTAAGTTATTGGACCAATCTCATTGTTTATCTGAACAATCTTGTTCTATCGTTGATTAGTGATTTCTCTATGAAGAATACAAATTGGAGTTCGAAGAAGGGGAAGGAGAAGGAACCCTCAACCCTATTTTATACCCAAAATGGGTTAGGGGCGAGTATAGTATTTTTATAAATACCAATCTGCCCCACCCCGAAAATTATATATTTATTGATTTATATTTAGGGTTTTGTTGTCTATTTCTCTCTTTTCTCTCTACAATAGAGGAGCTCCTATGAGTTCTCCCTCTCTCTCTCTCTATCTCTCAACCCAACAGCTCTTCCTCTCTCTATCAGCTCTTAAATCTTTCTCACCTCTCTCTCTGGGCACCCATCTTGAAGGATGCAGTCAAAATGGAAATGGAAGTGATCTGACTTATGATCGAATCTGGTTATGCTTTTGCTCTTTATTTATGTAATTCTCTTTTGAGACTTTCCCAATTGGCGGTTTTTCTTAATTTTCTTTCCTATTTGGAAGAAAACTTATGTTTACCAGAAGAAAAATGCCTTTAGCAAAATTGGAATGGAGAGAGAAATTGGTTTTGGTTGAGGAAAACCCATTTGCAATTTGAAGACCTTGATAGCAACTTCATTTTTTTTTTTTTTTCCTAGTAAATTTGGTTCACTATTTTGCCTTACATTGCCCGTATAGGGACTATTAAATTGGGGTCAAGGATAGACTCCCAATCCGTCATGTCTTAGGGGCGGGGTCACTATTGCTTCCACCAAATAGGGACAGGTCAATATCCGACTACTACTTCTCGAGCACACATCACCATCCCTACAAAGAGTAGATAGCGTAGAAAACATCATTCCCAATGCAGGGGTGGAAATGAGGGAATGAAAATATCCTGTGGTGCAAAAGCATGGTGAGTGAATAGGACTAGATACCCTGGTAGCCCATGCCAAATGAAATAATAAGCCAATTATTAAAAAATAAAATAAAATAAAATTACCCACTCCCTCTCCCACAATTCATTCTCTCTACAAAAATTCATCCTCTCTCATCTTTCTCTTCCCAAAAGAAAAAAGCCAACACCATAAACAACCCCCAAACTTTAAGCCTACTTCCAATTCTATTACCGTTAATTATCCCCCAAAACTTTTAACATAAAAGTTGATTAGCTCCATAATAGGAAGAAATTATGATTTTGTCCATTTAAAAATTACGTTCAAGGACGACCCTTTGTTTTTCCTTCCTCCTCCCTCTAGTCAAAAACATACACATTAAAGGGAGGAAACAAGAGGAGAAAATTTCATTTGGAGACTAAACATTAAAATCCTTCTGAAAATTTCATTTGAGAGAATCAAAATTGGTGAAAATTACAATTTGGTGGACAGAGAAGCCGAAAGCAAAATAATTCTAAGGAAATGTTGGTTATGGCTAAGAGGTTGATAAGATTTTACCGAAGAGAAAAGAAAGAGGGAAAAAGTAAGTTACACATATAATTCGGAAATTAGATCCAGATTTAAAAAAATAAAAAATAAAAAATTTGATGGAAAAGACGCTAGTGCAATTAGGGAACACAATATTACCTGTTTTAAAAGTTTTGAAAGGTAATTGACTGCAATAAAAGTTTAGGGAGCTATTTGAAACAAGGTCCAAAGTTTAGGGAGTTATTTGTGATTTTGTCACATCCTAAAATGCTCTCTCTCTCTCTCTCTCTCTCTCTCACTTGCACTCTTTTAAAAGATTCCCTCTAATTCACACTCTCACAAATTATTTTTCTCTCATCTTTCTCACTTTTGAAAACCAATCTCCTCTTTTTCTCCACAAAAAGAAACAAAAAAAAAAAAAAAAATCACTCTCCAAAATACTCTCCTTTCTCCATCTCTAAAACTCATTCTCTCACAGAGAAGATAGGCAATGGTGACTTCTGTCTCAAAGAGAGAGAGACGAATTTTTGCAATTCCAGAACCGAGTTTTCCAACTTCTTAAGAAATAGTGGAAAAATCTGGCGAACTTTTTCCAGTTGTGTAAATTTTGTAAAAAAGGAAAACACCATTTGAAAAAATTTACATTTGAACATCTTCCCTTTTCTAAAATATTCTAAGAATATTTTTTTTTTCAATTTGCTTGGAATTGGGGAGTGTGTCTCCCCTCTATCCCTATGCAGAAAAATCACTTACTCTATAAAAATATAATTTTCTCTCTATTCTTTCTCTCTCTACAAGAAATAATTATTTCAAAAATCACTATTTCCTCCTTAATCTCTCAATACAAAATAATTGCTCAAAAAAAAAATCACTTTCTCTACAATACTTTATTTTCTCTTGATCAATTATCACAGTCCCTCTCCTTCTCTCCCTCCCTACAAAATCCCACTCAGGCCCTCTCACCCTATCTCTCTACAAAACTTCATTTTCTTCTTTCCAATTTCCTTTAAGTCCATAAAATCTATTAATAAAGATAAACTTTATTTTCTCTTGATCAATTATCACAGTCCCTCTCCTTCTCTCCCTCCCTACAAAATCCCACTCAGGCCCTCTCACCCTATCTCTCTACAAAACTTCATTTTCTTCTTTCCAATTTCCTTTAAGTCCATAAAATCTATTAATAAAGATAAACTATATTTTGTCATTTTCAAACAGTTGGAATCGGACTAGGAATGTGAATATTCACGTTCCAACTAAAATAGAAAGAGGTCATGATTCCAATTCCCATTCCCACTGGCTAAACAAAGACGTGTATGTATTTAATGGAATGCTTTAAATATTAAGTAACCTTTAGGTTACCTGCTTTGAGCCCAACTAAGGGGGGGTGATGAAATAAGTATGTACTGTGGAGAAATATAAGCTTGCAACTGGACCTTAGAATTTAATCAAGGTGATTTTTTTTCCAAGTCTAGGTGAACCCCCCCCCCCCCCAAAAAAAAAAAAGTCCTAATCCAAGGCTGATCAACCCAAGATGCCGCCTTGCTGTCCCTCTCTTGCTGGGGATTGGGGTGGACCAGACTTTGCAGACAACTTTTTCAGCAACTTTTAATCTGATTAATTACGGGATGGCACATAAATACTGATTTTCTTAGCAGTCTAGCCGCTGCTTGAACAGAATTCAAAGGACCAACAAAAAGAGAACACTTGAAGCATGTAGTACTGACAGATTAGCCATTATCTGATATGACTAATTTAGCTATATGACTAATTTAGCTAATTAAGTATTTAAATTAATGTTCTTACTGCATATCACAGAACAAGAAACTGCCACAAATATTGGCTTACCCTTTGCATCTTTTAACAAACATAAGAATACATAATTTAAGTAGGTCCAATTTAAGTAGGTCCTTCACAATTGCAAACATTATGAAGGCAGGGGTACCTGTGCTTTTCATTCAGAAGCAGAGCAGTCTAGAATGTAAAACCATACAACTACAAAAAGCAGAAGCAGAGTGGGCTGTAAATTTGATGTTACAATCTGTAAGTAAAGCAATTGAAGTCTTGAAATCATCATTATATGGGGAGTGGAAACGAATATGATCATTCATTTTCACATCATATGTTGTTAAGGATTTAGTACTCAGAAAAATATTCTATTCTTTTGCATGTGCCCAAAAGGATTAAGAAACCAAACACACAAGAATGCAAGTTACTGGAAAAAGAAAATTTCAAGTAACAATTAAAGTGAAACTCAGTTGAATTATGTATGGATGAAAGATCTACCAAACATGCTAACATCAATCAATCAAGTTAAAACCTAGTAATAGTGTAACTCTAGCAGACGGGATACCTGGGTTACAGCTTCTCCAAGTCTTCTGTATGCTGATCTTGTTATGCTTTTCGCACCAGACGTACGTTCAGAACAGCCATTGTTAGATCCTGCTCCTGAATTAGCCGTACCGTTGAGGTTCAATTTTTTACGAGTTCTACTCTGTGGTGTATCTTCCAATTCATTTTGCCTCCGTCTCCTATCCATGGAATTCATAACATTATTCCCATGTGGAGTCCGCAAAGAAGCTTCACTACTATCATTTTTTGTTCTCCCAGGAGTAGAAGTATCCAACCACTCCTCATCATCACTTGAACTAGAAGGATCATTAGCATATGCCTCCTGTTCATATCAAGTCCATGTAATCGAATGTAAGCTAAGTGGAAGAAAGAAACGCAAAAAGGACCATAATGATGATGATGATGATGAACTGCAAAAATGCTAGTGTTACTTGACCTATTTCCATATTGCTACCCTGTGAATAAGTCAACATTTAACTACCCTGTGGGTTGTAACGTTAACACCTGTAACCTCCGTAAAATCCCCAACAAAAAACACTTAAAATTTATTTAGAAAAAATAATTTTATTTATATATATATATATATATATATATATATAAAGAGGAAGAAAGAGATACATTTTCTTCAACCTCTAGCGGTTCAAATTTGACCTGTTTAAAAAACCACTCAAAAATGCCAATCAACTTTTCATCAATTAGCTATTTTAAAAAATTATTAACATGATTTCCACCTTTGAACATTGGATGACAAACTTTAATTGACAATTAAACACAATGGGGTTAATTTGAATTAAATATCATAGGTGTATATCCATGGTTTTTCCAAAAACTCAGATGCTACCTCTGCTGGTTCAACACATCTGAAGTTGAAAATTAGGATTTTAAATGATTGGAAAAATAACTTCCATCTTTGGACATCCCTTTACTGAAACAAGTTTTTCAGTTTCTATAAAACCATAAAATCAACCCAATTATGAGAAATTGATGATTAAATTTTGTTGTTCAATGTCTAAAGATGAAAATTATGGATTTAATCTCTTAAAAATAATAATAATAATAATAATAATAATAATAATAATAATAATAATTGTAGACAGATTGAAGGTATTTGACTGGGGCTCCCTGTGGACGATAAGCAGGTTGAATTCAACCCGCTCAAAGTAGAAGAAAAGCTCTTTTGCACATTGTGTTTACCACACTCATACATGCCATAGAACCATCCCAAGAAAAATGGTTATTGTAATCTCCTCATGAATGCTTCAATCACTAGGCATGTTTGAAATAATCCTAGGTCCTAATCACAATTTTAACAACATTGGTCGTCAAAACTGTGAAGGCATACAAAGAGCAAACATTGGACACTGGGCACAGGACACCACACAACATGGACAAAATGCAAGAAAATTGTAACTTTATACTATTTTTAGTTCAAAAATGTGGTATCGTCCTATCTAAACTACATACATGTGACAAGAACACAACATGGACATACTTATTTTTAAAAGATGGAGTGAGTACAATTCAATTTCACTGAAAATCACTAATTTGTCTTTGACTGAAAAATGGCCTTAGAATTTGCAATGAAGGGTGATCTAAGAATATAAAGTGAGAGTTGTCTCTAGGCAAAGTAGATAAATGTGATTATGAGGATCATTCTGCCCTGCGAGACAATGAACGGAGTGCCTCTATTGGGCTAAGGCAATTAACGATTGGTATAGGGCAAAAACACAATGGCTAAGCCCTACCTGTATTCCTATGTTTACCATGTGTACCCACAATTTTGTAGAAGATGAAATAGTAGGAAAACTAGCCAGAAAATGCAATACGCGTCTATTGTTCTAATTAATATATACAATTTTTTTGTTGTTGTTGTTGTTGTTGTTGTTGTAATATTAAGAGTATAAAATCAAACTAACATAAAAATATATTTCTAACACAAAATCTAGCTATTTAATTACATTCATAATAGAGAGTCTCAATTTAGTGCTACTTTTTAAAGCTCTAAAATTGAGATTTGATTTTGTTAAAAAAATTAAAAATTAAAAATAAAGTTGTCGTTTCGTCCTATCCATGTACCAATGGCAACAATAATGTGCGGAGACCGTGTCTCTGCCATGTGCTAAATTACTCATAGGCAAGAAGCTTCTTTTTTAAATAAACTCAAACAAATGAAAGGGGGTCATGGGAAGGCAAACAAGAGAGTGAAAGAGGGTACTTGATACACTGCAAACTCAAATATCAAACACAGTGAAAACAAAATTTTCACTAAATTAGGCATCCAAAACCAATAATCAATATCTTTTTTTTTCCCCTCTTTTCCTGGTAAAAAGTGCAATCAAGACTATCCACGTTGCTATCTCATTTGGGCGTTATCATGAGAACCTTCATCTGATATGCATTGTCTTGTTTAAGCATAGTTACTGTTCTTAGGTAGTACTAACTCATCACCACAATCCCACAAAAAAGCCAAGTAACCACAGCACCCATTGGCCATTGGAAAGTCCTTAGCATATTTTTGCAAGCAATTTCGTTTAATTAAATCAAACCGCAAATCTCAATATTGGAAAGTGTTTGATGCATCCATCTAGGCAACCACCACGGTGGTAATATTAAATTTATTTAATATAATATTAGAAAAAAATAAATCTTGTGATATATAACGATAACTTATCCAGAACAAAATCTTACTAAATTGGAAAAACTTTTCTAAGTAGTAATTTTATTTCCTCAAGTTTTATCATATTTAGGACTTTATTTTATGAGCTTCGTTGGTGATTCGGTACTTTTGTTTGCGATTATTGATTATTGTAGTAGGGAGCATTTCAGTAATTTGTTTTGATGGACAAGGAACAAGCCAATTCCACCATGATTGGTCCCAAGCCCGGGTAAAGGGGAAGGATTTCGTTAGGTAGCCAGCCAGCGTACAACTAAGGCAAACATCTATTTATGGATCCTTTACAAAATTGTGGTGGTGTTGTTATTGGGCAAGGAACAAACTGACATCCTGGGTCCATGCTATACCTTATAAAGGGGTTCAAAAGCCCAATTTGTAGCAGATTTGTTGATTTTGAAAAGAAAAGAAATTGCTTTCCATGAAGGACCCTCCCCCCTTCTATGCAGGTGCCACACCAATAACCCTATCATAGCAATAAACTATTAATTAATAATAAATATTTCATTTATACAATTAATATAAGATTACGGTCCCACTTGGGAAAGTTGAACTTAAACTCAACTAAAATTAGGTGAACATGAGCAGAAATTATCAATATAATAATGATAATTTGTAAAACTTTATATTTCCTACAAAGAATTCTTCACTTAAGTTGAAAAATATTACAAATAAGACAAAATAGAACTAAGGAAATTAATGTTTTCCAAACACAGCCTACTCCATATCACGTGGTTCAGAAGGTCCAATGCCACTCAGAGTATGTCATGGCAATAAGCAGCCAAAACTTGAAAACAAACCTAATAATTTGAATCCTATCAGAGGAAAATGTAGGCAAGAAATAGACTTTAAGTTAGCTTGGGAGACTAAAATTCCAACACTAGGTGTGCCAACTTCAATATGCAAGGTCACACAAAAACAGATTCAAAAAAGGGCAAACTGCAGATGATCAAATGCATGAAAGGCAACTCACATCGTGGAGCTTTTTGTAGTCCAACCTTTCCACTCGTCTTTTCCCTGATACTGAAGATGAATTATCTTTATCAAAATCCGAAAATAGGGACAGCATTTCATCCTTTGATGGATCTTTTTTCTTCCCAACCAGATTGAATTTCTTTCTAGACCCTTTAAAAGAACCAGTACTTGAAGATAAAGGTAAGGGGCACTCATCCTGGCCTAACAATCTAACATCAATCAATGCAGCAGTTAAATCCTCAGAATCAGAAGTAAAGTCAGAACTTGAACTTTCTTGATTAATCTGCTCATCAAGATCTGGAGCATTGGGATCATAATCATCATCCCCTGAATCATCAGATGGAAGCACAAGACACAGCCCACCAAGAGGTGATTTCCTCAAACCATCAGAGGCAGAAGTGTCATTAGACTCTTGAGAAGTGGATTCATCTTCCTGAGCCTTATCATCAACCTCTTGACTGTCTGGATCATAATCATCATCCTCAGAATCATCAGATGGACTTCCAAGCCTGTCACCCTGCTCGTCTCCAGCTGCAGCAGCAGAAGATGCCTCAGGAAAAACCTTCTGCACATTGAAGAAAAGCATAATGAGAAACTAGAAAGAAATCTGATTCCTAATCAACCTCAACCATCGAGGCGGTAGTCATTGGATTTGACCTCACAGCTGTCAGTTATATCAAGATTTGTTCCCTGAGAGTCATTGAGTAAGTCAAAGCAGTCAACTTTGCAATCACAGCCCGGGCAAAGCCATCCCTCATCACCAGGAGGAACTGTAAACCAGAAACCAGGGGTGACGTTCCAAATGCCTAAGGAAACTGATACAAATTATAAAGAAAACAGATGAAATGAAATGAAAAGGGTGATTCAAATGTTACTTTGTTCCTTCAATAGTGGTGGCTCCAAGCAGAACTGATGAAATCCACGCTCACAAGCACCATCACATAGTATAATATCATTGTCAATGGACAAGTCCTTGGACCCACATTTAGCACAAAATATCTGCACACAAATGCAACAAACTTTTAAGTGGTTATATTCCATCCAAAATTATGTGGCTACCATTAAGGTTGCATCTAGATATGTACAAGGATAAGGTATAAAATGGAGAATTGTGATAAGCATTTCCTTACATCCTCACTGTCAATCTGCCCTTCAGAGTCAAATAAAGATTCCGGAAGCCTTCCCTCAGCACACGATAAGTCAAGACGTTGAAATAGGTCTCTTATTTTCAATTTACAGCGAAGAATCTCAGATGCGGCTCGTTGAAGCTCCTTTTCCAGTTTTATTTTTTCTAGGCTGAAATAAGTAATATGACAAACAAAGATTACCCAAAGAAAAGGGACAGATAATGACAGCCAAACCAGTCCCTTTTTTTCCCTATTTGAACTAATCATATCTATTAGACATAGGTTAGAAGAGCTAAGATGAAACAGACAATTTGACATCAAGTTCAAATTTAAACTAAAAATAAATTTAAAAAAAAAAAAGATAAAACCACTTGTTAAAATTGTTCTAGATATCAAGGTTGATCATTAGTCTCACATGACTTACAAAGCACCAGAATTGCCCTCTAGTGTTATTAGAAGTCCATGTCAAGCATTTACTCAAATTAGACTGTATGGATCTAGAAAGAAACCAAGGTTTGCCAAGTACTAAACTGCTTAAGCAAGTTTTGCTGTCCTTAATGGCCCTTAAACTCGGCTTACCAAGTAAAAGACAACTACAGGCTCAACTACGCTTGCTTAAGAAAAGATTTATTCGTGCCATGACCCAGAAGTCTGGATGATATCTCAATCAGAGACAACCACATACCAAAAAATATTCAGAAGGACACAGCCATAAAGGTGGAGACTTTTCTAACAACAAAATACAAACAAGGCATCCAATGTCCAGTAAACAATCAAATCTCCTTGTGTAATAAATAATTCCTTAACTTAAAAAAAATAATAATATGGGGAAAAAAAAATCTGCTGGGTGAAGCAAAATAAAGAAAAATGGATCTCCTTATTCTTTAGGCATAGAAGCTATTACACCAATTCAAGCTCAAATTCTCCAACAAAGTTGATACTGGCTGAAGATCAAGCCACGTTATAGTCTCGTTCTGCATCTCCTGGTTGCAGTTTTAATGTTCTCCAACAATATCAATGCTAATTTGTTTTCAACAAAAGAGGGTGTGAATGTTTTAGCCTGTTCACCGAAACCACAAGCATTACAAGCAAAAATAACTAGAGCAATGACCACAAAGTGCGGTCCTTTTGCCAAGTCATCAAAGCAAAGACATCTTAAATCTGATTCCAACATGAAGACATATAAAAGATTCTTGATAGTTAATTCCAAGAATCAAAGAAGAACTTGTTAGTCTAAACTTCAGCTTGTAAGTATTGAATAAAAGACTATGAGAACAGGAAATCATCATATATGAGGACATTAGCTTGAATACCACAGGGTATACTAACCTTTGCCCTTTCCAGCCTTCCCCAGAATAAACATCTATCAGGTTTTGCTCATAGCTCATTCGATGCAGTAGGTATTTCAGATGTTTCTTTGTTTTCGAGAAAATGTCAGTTGATGCTCTTCTTACCCTTTTCGTTTTCCTCTTTCGTTTCTTTTCTCCATCAGTACGAAAGGCTTCCACCTGATTGCCCAGCACCAGGGATTTAGGTTTGTCTTGCAACCGTGAGCGTAAAACCCTAGTGCTGCCTATTGATGATCTCAAAGTATATGTTTTCTTTTGGAACTTCGCAAAATTCCTTCTATCCTTATGTCCTCCCAGTTCAGAACCCATGGAGTAAGGTCCAGATGATTCCTCCAACACTTCAAGTTTTAAATTTTTGGCAACATCTTCAGATTGTGGTGCTAGATGTCCAAGACTCAAATCCATGGTTGCCTCTTTGGGTGTTGGTTCAAATTGCTCATGAACAGAATCCTTTGTGGCATCATATGAGGCTGGTTCCAATTGCTCAGTCAAATCCTCGGAAGGTGGTTCAAGTTGTTCAGGTAAGGAACCCACAGCAGCCTCAGAATTTCGCCCCAGGTGCTTACAATCAATATTTTCAGTTTGTTTTTGAAAGTGTTGTCCCAAAAACTCATGACTAGATTCAACTATGACATCGGTGGAAGGTGGTTCAAGTAGTTCAATAAAGGAACTGCTTGTAGCACCTAGGCCCAGATGGTGACTAGGGATCTCACTCACTGCTTGGAAATTCTCAGGACTACATTTCCCAGCCATCTCTCCCTCTGCTGGTCCTAGCTGCCCAAAGTGTTGGTTCCTAGTTGCGTCACCAGGGTGGCACCCTAATTGTTCAATACATGAACTCTTTTTATCATCCAAAGATGGGCTCCCAAGCTCAAGACAAGTATCATCATTTGCATGATTGGATGGTCCCTCTAATTTTTCATAAGAGACACATTTTGCGACTCTGGACTCTGCAAACATGCAATCTTGATTTTCTGATACAATAAGATTTTTCTCACTACCTGAACATTCATTTCCTGGCGGTGACTTCGTGGGGCTAAAGCTTTTTCTGGCCTGATTGTTGATTAGGAACAAAGAGACATTCATGTTCTCAGCCTTAGACATACCAAACTGGTTTGGCAATGATGATATACATCAGAACTTGCACATTATTTGTTCTCAAAGTATGGAACAATGGGGTTTGTATTGTTGTCTAGTTGAAGATTTCCACTCCTACTTGCAGGTTTTGAACCAAATTATTTTCTGTGCTCGATCACCAAGAATAAACTGAATAGCCTTGCACAACAACCAGTTCAACGTGCCAAACACTAGAGGGAATTTACAAGCCTGCAATGTACAAAAAAGACAACCAATTATTTGTTATTTGATCCAGATAATAAAAATCCAGTGGCACATTTAATAATGCTTACGATAGAGAGAGACAAAGACAGACAGAATATAAGCTTCAGAGTCCTATGTAATGGTGCAAGACACTTCCATAAATGAACCATAACCGCATGCAATGCTTAATCAAACAGCACAAGGACACATACAAAAACAAATAAAGCCATATCCACATTTCTTTAATAAAGGTTTCAGTTGGACATGTCTCCAAGATTCCGCCAAACAGACTGGTTCGATTGATTTGGGAACTTGTAAATATTCTTAACAAAGGCAACAAGAAACTAAAGTTAATAGTATGCAATATAAAACAAAGTAAATCCTATGTACATAAAGCAAAGATATTGACAAGAATTGTGGGATAGTTGTTACACCCCCAATGCCTGGCGGGGACCAGGGCACACACTGGGCATAGGGGCCAGAGCGCACCACACCAAGGAGCAGGGGCAACTTGGGTCCCAAGGTGAAAATTGGGAATTCTACTTCGAGCATTCAATAACCTTTGGTGGCTAGGACTGCAAGCGACTACATGAAGGTTTGCCTAGGGCGGAAAAAAGGCTAGCATGCATGGCCGTGCATGGGCGCAGACTATGAAGGAGCATAGGGTGTTCATGGTAATTTTGGAAAGTGGCTCAAGCAGTCGAAGTAACTTACCAAATTGCTCACTAAAACCAAGAATAGCTCTCAACACACGTGGAAAATCTAGTAGTGGCTCAAGACCACATGCACGAGGCGTAGACCAATGTGCACCACCAGCAGTCCACGCGAGTTTGAATGTGAATGGAGCAAAGTCAGATTCTAATTGTGGGAAGTGCGGCTGATTAATTGGGAGGCATTTTCAGAAAGTGCTCCAAGCATGGCAAGGGTGGCTCGGCAACTAGGGAAGTGATCGTGCACAAAAGGAAAGGGATCCGTGGTCCAAGTTTCAGCAAGTCCGAGAAAGGAATATTGCGGCTGTGAGCAACAAAGGAAGGTTCTCCTTGACCAAGCCATGATAGAAGGGATGCTTTGCGGGAAAGGAAAGCCTAGGCCCACCAAAGGAGGAAAGCTCTCCAAGTCCAAACTATAATTCAGGCAAGTTTTTGAATTCAAAGGAGATTTGAATTCAAATATTGCGGCTATAAGCTTAAAGAAGGCAAACACTTGACTTCATCCAACAAGGAAAATGACATCTCTCCTAGGGATGGAAGGTTGCAAGACAAATGGCCTTGATTCTTGCATGTGACTTTGGGAAAGTCAAGCACCTCCTCCTGCTATAGGAGAGCTCGCAGGACTGTAGAAGACAGCATTGGGGGAGATGAGAGACACAAGGAAACGAAGAGAGAAACAGTAAGGGGCTGAGGGAGCTCTTTGCACAATAGCAATAGGGTTTGCTATTGTAAGGGGTGTAGACAACTGGGGTTGGATTACACAAGCTCTCAGGTGGGAAAGCTAGAATAGGGTGTGCCGAGTGGGTGAGCTCTTCGGTGTGGGAGTTGTTTCAGGAAAACTTGTAAAACTTTTCAAGCAATTATCCTTACACATTGAGTTTTGAGTGTATAAAGAATGGGAGTGAGTTATCTCGTAGCTTGCTTAAGTTTTTTGCTTACTTTTTATTATTGCTAAGGGAGTGCTAGGATAGTGGCCAAGCAGGCTAGGCGTTGGGTTCACTGCACAGGGCAATGGGCTACAATCACCTGGGGAAAAGATCTAGGGAGGATTTTAGCCCACGTGACAGGTTGGTAAAAGAGCATCTTGATCCATGGCAGACAAGAGCAGCAACAGTCGGGTGAAAGTGGTGCAGATTGAAGAAGTGCTAAGCACCCCAAATCCGACTCTGGATGTCCCTTAGTTCCAATGGGTGGAACAATTGGCTGAGGAGGTCTTAGGCATGCAAGCTTCAATGGAGACTTTGGGAACCATAGTAGAGGCCGGGAAATCAACACCACAAGCCCTAGTGTCACCAAGTATGAGCCCTTGCAGGAAGGGTTCAAGAGGTTGGAGGAGGTGATCTCCATCCTAAAGCAAGCAGTTACGGCCACCGCTAGGATGCAGGCCAAGCTCTCATCATCACACATTGTCTCGGAGCCAAAAACCTTCAATGGGACGGGATCGGCCAAAGAGTTGGATAATTTCCTATAGGATATGGAGCACTACCTCAAAGCAGCAAAGATACCAGCAAATCAGCAAGTCATGCTGGCGACCATATACTCCGGTGAGGATGCCAAACCGTGGTGGTGCACCCAGGCACAGCAGGACGTGCATGAGGGGTGGCCACAAATTTCACTATGGCTGGAGTACTACCTCAAGGCAGCAAAGGTACTGGAGAATCAGCAAGTCATGGTGGCTGTATCATCGGCTAACCCCGACCCGAAGGCCAAGGGCAAGGGAAAGGCCAATGGCAGCAAGGAGGCCAAGTAGCAAGGAGGCGCAAAAGGAGGAAAGCCACAGACAGCAAGCGACTATTTCATCTACAACGGGCCGTATCTCCCAGGCAAGTGTCCAAAGCATGGGAAACTCTCCGCGCTGGTGGCAAAGGGAAGGAAGCAGCAAGAGATGCAGAAAAAGCCTGTACATGTGAACCCTTGCAGCTCATTGGGGCCATGAGAGCCAAGAGTTACAGGCCTTTCCTGTACATACCAACGAGGGTGAATGGGCAAGAGGTGCTTGCCCTAGTCGACACCGGCGCAACTCACAATTTTGTGATCTACCACATGCTGGCACAGTTGGCGATTTCAACCACGACGCCTCATAGCAGACTAAAGACAGTGAATTCAGATGCTAGGCTAGTACAAAGGCTGGCCAGAGAGTTACAACTGGAGGATGACAGGGAAGGTGCGATTTCTAGGTGGCGCACTTCAATGACTTCGACATGGTGTTGGGCTTCAAGTTCCTCGTGCAAGCCAAGGCCATGCCCATGCCATATCTACGGGACATTTCAATCATGGTGGAGGGTCAACCATATTTTATCCCAACAACGAGCCCACTTAGGCAGGAAGAAGGTTGGGCTCCAACACTAATTTTAGTCATGCAGTTGGAGCAGGGGCTGAAGCACAGGCAGCACACATTCCTTGCTGCGATGGTGGAGGTCTCGGAAGAACCTAAGGAGGGAGACTTGGCCCCCAAAATTGTTGAGATCTTAAAGGAGTTTGCAGATGTTTTCCCACCAGAACTGCCCAAAAGGTTGCCCCCACGGAGGAGCACAGGCCATAAGATCGAGTTATATCCCGGAACTAGGCCTCCAGTCCAGCACCATACATCATGTCACCCTTGAAGCTGGAGGAGCTGCGACAACATTAGGGGGAATAGCTGGAGGCAGGGTTTATTCGGCTTTCGAAGGCACCCTTTGGAGCATTGATGCTGTTCCAAAAGAAACAAGATGGGTCCCTTCGAATGTGTGTGGACTATCGGGCACTCAACAAAGTAATGATGAAGAACAAGTACCCGAACTTGCTGGCTGCAGACTTGTTCGATAGGCTTGCAGGGGCAGGCAATTTCACCAAGCTGGACTTAAGATCAGGGTATTGGCAGGTGAGGATAGAGGAAGGGGATGAACCGAAGATCACATGCATGACGTGGTATGGGTCCTTCAATTTCTTGGTGATGCCCTTCGGCCTCACAACTGCACCCGCCACAATCTGTAACTTGATGGCGGATGTCTTCCATGAGTGGATAGATAAATTCGTGGTGGTTTATCTTGATGACATTGTGGTGTACAGCTAGTCCAAGAAGGAGCATTTGGAGCAATTAAGGATGGTACTACGACGACTGCAGGAACACCAACTCTGTGTCAAGCCTGAGAAGTATGATTTCTGCAAGCAAGAGATCCAGTTCTTTGGCCACATAATCAGCCAAGGAAGGGTGCGGATGGAGCCAAGGAAGGTACAGGCTATCACGGAGTGGGCTGCACCGGGCAAAGTAGCAGAGCTATGGTCTTTCCTAGGACTGGCCAACTATTATCGCAAATTCATCAAGGGATACTCTAGGATTGCAGCACCTTTGACTAATTTGCTCAAGAAAGAAGGAACATAGGAGTGGACCAAGCGTTGCCAAGGGGCATCCGAGAGCCTTAAGGAGGCAATGTTATCCGAGCCGATGCTCAGATCTTCGGACTTTGCAGCACTATTTGAGGTGCACACGAATGCGTTAGACTGGGCACTAAAGGGCGTGCTAGTGCAGGATGTGCATCTAATTGCTTTCGAGAGCCAAAAGCTTAATGAGGCCGAACAGAGGTATTCGGCCCATGAAAAAGAGATGGTTGCGGTGGTTCATTGTCTAAGGGTGTGGAGGCACTACTTGCTAGGGGCTAAGTTCATGGTGCGCACCAACAATGTTGCAAACACCTACTTTGCGGTTCAAAAGAAGCTCAGCCTGAATAGGCCAGATGGCAAGAGTTTCTTGTAGAGTTCGATGGCAGCACAAGCCACGAAGGCACAACCTAGTGGCAGATGCACTAAGCTGTAGGCAATCGGGCAGCATGCTCATGGCCATGATGTAGGTGGACAGGGAACAAGCTCTGTGGCAGTTTGAAGAGTAGATCCAAAACTACTAAAGAGCTAGTCAACAAAGGCGTTGGATGATTAGGGGAGGGAGTATTGTTACACCCGCAATTCCTGGCAGGCGCTAAGGCATGTGCCGGCGGGGGCCAATGCGCACCACACCAAGGAGTAGGGGCAATTTAGGTCCCAAGGTGGAAATGGGGAATTCTACTTCGAGCATTCAATAGCCTATGGTGGCTATGAGGACTGCGAGCAACTAGTTGGAGGTTTGCCAGGGGTGGCAAAAAGGCTAGCATGCATGGTCATGCATGGGCGCAGGCTAGTGTGAGCATCGGGCGTTCGTGGTAATTTTGGAAAAATGGCTCGAGCAATCGAACTAACTTACCAAATTGCTCACCGAAACCCAAAATAGCTCTCAACGCACGCAAGAATCTAGCAGTGGCTCGGATCACGTGCACGATGCGCATGCCAAAGGTGCACCGGCAGCCGTCCACGTGAATTTGAACTTGAATGGAGCAAAGTCAAATTCTAATTAGGGGAAGTGCAGCTGATTGATTGGGAGGCATTTTCAGAAGGTGTTTCAAGTATGGCAAGGGTGGCTCGACAACTAGGGAAGGTGGTCGTGCACAAAAGGAAAGGGATCCATGGTCCAAGCTTCAGCAAGGCAAATCCAGGAAAGGAATATTGCCACTGCAAGCAATGAAGGGGTTCTCCTTGACCAAGCCATGATAGAACGGATGCTTTGTTGAAAGGAAAGCCTCGGCGCACCAAAGGAGGAAAGCTCTCAAGGTCCAAACTACAATTCAGGCAAGTCTTTGAATTCAAAGGAGATTTGAAATCAAATATTGCGGCTGCAAGCTTAAAGAAGACAAGCTCTTGACCTCATTCAACAAGAAGTAGGAAGGTTCCAAGACAAATAGCTTTAATTTTTGCATGTAATCTTGGAAGAGTCAAGCACCTCCTCCAACTATAAAAGGAGAGCTCATAGAACTATAGAAGACATATCGGAGGAGGTGAGAGACACGAGGAAACAAAGAGAGAAACAGCAAGGAACTGAGGGAGCTCTCTTCAGAATAACAATAGGGATTGCTATTGTAAAAATGTAAACAACAGGGGTTGGATTACACAAGCTCTCAGGTGAGAAGCTAAAATAAGGGGGCCGAGTGTGTGAGCTCTCAGGTGTAGGAGTTGTTTCGGAAGAAACTTTTGGGCACTTATCCTTGTACATTGCATTTTGAGAGTATAAAGGTTGGGAATGAGTTATCCCGTAGCTTGCTTGAGTGTTTTGCTTACTTTCCATTATTGCTAACAGAGTGCTAGGGAGAGTAGCTAAGCAGGCTTGGCACCGAGTTCACTGAACGGGGCAATGTACTGCAATCACATGGGCAAAAAATTTAGGGAGGATTTTAGCGCACTTGACAATAGTATCTCCTTACTTTTTGTCCTTATGTATAGGGAGCGGAAGACTCAACTCAACCTGCAACCTATTGGTTGGACAGGCAACTCAGTACCACTAGCCTACAAGGCACGGTGCTTAAAAATTGCAGGATACGAGACGGGTAATGCATGTAATATCAATTACAAACTCATCCCTACATATTAGTAGATATTTTATGTTAGATGAGACCATATCCAATTTCAACATAAGTCTGCCCAAAAATAGAGTAATACTCCAATTTTTCAAGAAAATCGGAAAAAGACTTTCTGGAATATTTTGAAAAGGAATTTGTGTTCAAATGTAATATTTTTTCCAAAATATAACCAAAGCTATGAGCTTCTCCAAAATTTCCAACCTTACTTCATGCCATGAAAAACTCGATTCTCCAACCAATTCATCATTTTTTCCTTTTGAAAAAACGGGTATGAAGAATACCAACTTTGCCGCCATTCACTACATCACCCTCCCATCTCTCTGTGATTATTCAAGTGATAGTCTCAAATGAATCAATAAAAGAATTTAATTCTTCCTTTGCTTGGATCAGACTCTCTCTATTGGGGACATTAAAAACCCTAAATAGATTGGGGAAAAGTGGGGAGGGAGTCACATGCAACATGTACATAAGCGGAACCCTAGCGCTATCCACATTTGTTTGAAAGTTTTAGAAGCAAATGACTGAGATTAAAATTTAGAGTGTCATTTTGAAAGGAGACAAAACTTTGGGAAAGGGGTGTTTGTGATTTTGATCTTAAATAATGAATTTCATATAATTACTAATTAAACACACTTTCAAATGACTAAATACATATATAAAAGGATGCCTCCTAATAATGACTACAAATTGCGTGATTTGGACTCATGATTGATAATTGTCCCTCCCTATACTTGGATTCCATTTCAAGCCTTCAGATATGTTTGTCAAGATGGCATTAACCCAAATATAATCCTCGCTATTGGACCACACAACCAGAAGTCAAATGTAGAACTCTACAGTGATCTTTGTATGCACAATGCTAGAAGCCAAACAAGCTCTAAGCAACGAGATTCCTCCGCAATTGAACAGTAGCTGAGGATACACCGCCTATCTAACATTTTAATTGTTAGTAAACCAATACGTATGACGCATACGTCAAATTTCACCATTTAAGAAACCCTTACAACAACAACAACAAACTAAGACTTGATCCCAAATTTTGGAGTCAACCGTTTGAAAAACCAATATACAAGAGAAGAGAGAGAAAAAATAATGAAAAGAAACTTAAAATTAAAATAAAATAATAAAGTAAAAGCAAAAAAGTAGTGAAGTTAAAACCAAAAAAAAAGTACAAATAAACTATCCATGAAAACTGAAAATAATAATAATAAAAGTGCATTAATTCAACTAACTCAAATTTTCCTATGCCACTCATTATTATCTAAAGTCATCTCTTCAACTAAACTCTTGACACTCATATTTTTATGGATAACTTGCATGCACATTTCAACGGCCTATCCAAACGTTTCACTAAATCTCCTCGGGAACATTAATGAATAACCAATATGAATCTAAATTCCATCTATGACAAGAAAAATGTATCATTACCTTGGAGATTATGAACAAATCTCCATTCTCCAAAATGAAAGAGCATTTGCTACTCTTTCCGTGTTCCTGTCTTGCGACCTAGGGTATCCATACATTTCGCAGACTAAACACTGTATATCATCCAACATTCTCACTTTGGATCTGGACATTCATGGCTAATATCCTCAGTGAGAAAATCTTCCTCGATGATCTTAACACTTAGAAATCAATGTCACTTCATACCCATCAAGCTTAACACTTAGAAATCAATGTCACTTCATACCCATCAAGCGTTTCACTCACAAGCCACCCACAATGCGTATGCTTGTTTCGTCATTCTGTATCTTTTCCACACAGCAATGTTTAGTGAGACCAAAAGAAACAATGTGTTAATTCACAAAATTTATATAACCTCTTTTTCATATGCAACTTGTTGGTCAAGCCATTTGTTTTTCTCAAGCTTTTCGAAATTCTTTCTCGTTACAAAATTATCACCGAGAACATTAGTAACAATAATATCACAATGCGACGTCAGGTTGTATTCAGCACACTTTTCTTGAATCTCTTCTCAGTCATCTTCTCTGGTTTGGCTCAAGGCTATTGTCAAGACCTTGTGGAACAATAAGGTCCTTCACTTTTTTCTTAACTTGCATCATACCATCAAACTTCTTAATTGTCAAGTTTGGAGAGATGCCCAACATTCTTGTTGAATTTAGTAAACCCCCCCCCCAAAAGAAAAAGGAACTCACTCTTGATAATAAACCCGCAACCACCAAGAACAGCAAACACAGAACACACAAAGACAGAAATGCTAAAAGAGACAATAAGTTAATGTCAATTTGCACCCTTCTCCGGCATCTAGGAAATAAAAACAAGCTTATTGTCTTTTTGGGAGAAAAAAGGCCAAAATAAAAATAATAACCCATTTGATTTCTCATATCTCTTATAAGATAAGCTGTTATCCATACATTTTTATATCTTTCTGTGATGAGCTTTCAAAACTTTATGTTTGGATGATATAACAAGGGATCAGAGAGCTCTTTTCTATGTATCTTTTCTGCTTTTTTGGATGCATTTCATCTTCTTCCAAAAGAGCGCCTATCCTTGTTCTTTTATAATTGTTCTTACAAAGAATCCCCAACCCAAAAAGAAAAAGGAAACATAAATGGGTTTTCAAACTCACTCCGCCAGATTTAAGCAATATAAACTGAGCACCTGCTAGTCCAAGTCTACTTCACTTAAGGCCACGAAGTTAAACCTATTTCTGCTTCACTTAGAAGATTCTCCGATTCCTCTCCTCTTTCTGCATAAGATATATATGACTGAAAAAAAAAAAAAAAAAAAAAAAAAAACGCTAATTATGTTCAGCTAAATCACGTTCATGATAGCCTTCCACCCAATGGCCCGACAATGAAGGGAAAAAAGGCTAGTTTTTTCTTCATTTATCCTGTTGCAATTTGTAACCCAACCTTTTACGCTTTTTCTTGCTTCACTATTTTATAGAAGGGGCTTCAAGAGAAAGACTGGTATTTCGTGGGCTGCACTTCGCAATGAACGTGAAGTATCGCGTCCAGGTTCAGCTTCGTACCGACCAACAAATCAGAACATCTATGTACACACATTTCACAGCTTCGTATCGACCAACAAATCAGAACATCTATATACACACATTTCACAACTTGAAGACAGAAGGGCATAAACAAGAAGAACAATGGAATCTATCTTCTTAAAGGAACCTAAACTGACCACACAAAATCATCCAACCCGACACCTTTCACGCAATCTGCAGCTTCACAAAGTTCACTCCCACCCCCACTTTCCAGTAATTTATTCATTTCGCGCACACAACACAACATGCAAAATTAGAGCCTCAAATTTATTATACAGAATAGCCGATGTCGGATCTTTATGGATCTCAACCCGAGCCCCCAGAACGAATCACGGTACTGCCCATTCATTCTCTTGCGCCAGAGCAATGACAGAAAGAGGAAGATAGAGAGAGGAAGAGAATACCTGAGCAGATCGGAGTTCGTCGACGCGAATAGTCTCCCCAGCTATAGACGAAAGCGCGAGAGAGAGCGGATTGCATTATGCTGTTTCTGGTACCCTGGAAGGGCTTTGGACGCCCCGTGCTCTCTTCTCTCTCCGCTTCTCTGTCTCTCTCTCCGCCTTCTTTGCAGATGTTTGGAGGGTTTTGGGCCGCTAGGTTGGTGTTATTTCTCGAAATATGGAGAAACGAAGTCTAATTTATTAAAATATTGATATATTAAAGTTGGAAATCGACTTTGAACTATGATTTTCACGAAATCGAATTCAGATCTACCCATCATCCTACCTTGCTATTAAAAAATTTATTTTTAAAAAATCAACTTTAAAATCAAGTTTGTAAACCGCAACTTTTAACTGTTTTTAATTTTTTTTAATGAATTGTTTCAATTTTCAGGATGGAAAAATTGATTATTTTTTTAAATTTTATATTCAGTAAATTGAAATCAATTTTAAAAAAAAGAAAAATTAATAATAAATTAAAATATTTGGAATGAAGTCAATTTAACAAACTAAAATCGTTTTTGCAAAGATTTAAATTAATAAGACTAAATTTTCTAATTTTTTTAGTGAATTGTTTCAATTTTTAGGAAGCGATCGATAATAAACTAATATTCAATAAATTGAATTAATTAAAACGAAGTAAACAAATTTGATAATCAAATAAAAAATATATTTATATATATAAAGTTTGATTAATATACAAAAATATATATATACTAATGATATCGACTCTAAGTTTTGTAACGAGGAAGGTCAGCAGTCCTGCAGGCATGACGTCTATTAGGCCAAGGACCAAGCCACCATGCAATCTCATTAAAAGGTAATCTACTATGACACTGGTGATACACATCTCTATGTGTAGGCACAATAAGCGAAGGGTTATTGATAGTAATGTCAAAAGAGGTGCAGAAAGATTAAGTATCAAAATGTAGAGTCTATAGGTATCTGGGTTTTTTACTTAAATATTAATATTTTTAATTAAAATTATTTAAATATTGGTTTTTTTCAAAAGTATTGATTTCCCACTCTGAGAGTGCGAAATCAACCGTTTTCTTTTTTTTTTAATCCGTCTTTACAACAACAACAATCTAAACTTTTTATCTCAAAATTTGGGATCAATCATATGAGAGACAAATAATGAAATAAAAAAAAGAAAAAAAAGATTTAGTTTGTGCGGATTCTCCTACGCCACTTATTCCTATCTAAAATAATCTTCTCAACTAACTATATTACTATCATATCTTTACAAATACATTACATCCAAGTTTTCAATGACCTACCTCTATGTTTTATTAAATCTCTATATTTAAATTCTCTACCTTCCTAACAGGTGTGTCTTTAGGCATTCGTTGCACATGTCCAAACCATCTCAGATGGTATTCTCGCATCTTATCCACAATTGAATTGACTCTCAGTTTATTACATATTTCGTCATTTCTAATTCTATTATTTCTAGTTTTGTCACACATTCACCCAATCATTCTCATTTCAGCTACATCCATTTTTTAATCTTATTACTGTTTAATGGCTCAACATTCAGTGCCATATAATAGAACAGGTCTTACTGCGGTCTTATAGAATTTTCCCTTTAAATGTAATGGCATCGTGCGATCACATAACACTCCGAATGTCTTTCTCTATTTCATCCAACCCGCTTGAATTCTATTTTGACATCCTCATCTATATTGTCATCATTTTGGATGATGGAACTAAGATATCTAAACCGTTCACTCTTTGAAACTTCTCTTCCTTCTAATTTAATCATTTCTTCATTATCCTGATGGTTACCACTAAAATTATATCTCATATACTCAGTTTTAATTCTACTCAATTTAAATCCTTCAGATTTTAACGTATCCCTCCATAACTCTAATTTAGTATTGATACACTCTCTAGTTTCATCAACCAAAACTATATCATCTGTGAAGAGCATACACCATTGTATTTCATCTTGAATATTTTTTGTAATTTCATCTATCACTATTGCAAATAGTAAGGGACTCAATGTCGAATCTTGATGGAGACTAATGTTAATAGGAAAGCTATCACTCAGCCCTCTGCAAGTCCTTACATTAGTCACAACTCCTTCATACATATCCTTAATAAGGTTAATATATTTCAAAGATATCAATTTCCTCATGAACGCCTACCACAACACGTTTCTGGGGACCCTATCATATGCTTTTTTCAAAGTCAATGAATACCATATATAGATCTCTTTTTTGTACTCTAAATGTCTCCATCAACTGTCTTAGCAAGTTAATAGCTGCAGTGGTGGATCGTCCTGTCATAAATCTAAATTGATTATGAGACACACTTATCTTCTGTCTCAATCTATATTCTATCACCCTCTCCCATAATTTCATCGTATGACTCATGAGTTTAATTTCTCTATAATTGGAGCAATCTTGTATGTCCTCTTTATTCTTATATAGTGGGACAATTGTGCTATCTCTCCATGGGTGAGTCATTTTCTTTGTTTTTCAAATTTTGTTAAAAAGAACCATTAATATTATCACTCCGAATTCTCCCAAACATTTTCACACCTCGATAGAGATGCCATCAGGTCCTATGGTTTTATTATTTCTCATTCTCTTTATGGCCTCATTTACCTCATGGGGACGAATCTTACATTTAAAATCTCTATTAATCTCTTCTCTAGATATCTCTATATTTTCAATATTTACTGTACTCTCAACATTAACTAAATTATTAAAATATTCTCTCCACCTCTTTCTTATATCCTCGTTTTTTACAAATGTACTATTTGTTTTACTCTTAATACATCCAATCTCATTTAGGTCTTATCCCTTCCTCTCTCTTAGTTTGGCAATTCTATAGATCTCTCTCTCCCCGTCTCGAGTTTCTAGTCTATTGTATAATTCATCATACACTTTACTCTTTGATTCATATATAGTTTTTTTTACTTCTTTTTTTATCTTTTTGTATTTTTCATAGGTCTCGCTACTACTATCATTTTTAAGATTCCTATAGCACTCTCTTTTGATTCGGATCGTGGTTTCTATTTCTTCATTCCACCACCATGACTCTTTGCCTCTTGGAGCCTCGCCCTTGGATACTCTAATAACCTCTCTACCGATACTCTTAATATTATTAGACATATCATTCCACATTATTTCTGAGTTATCATTAGCAGACCAATTTGTTACTCCAATTATTTTCTCCCTAAAAATCGTCACATTTTTCCTTTTTAGATTCCACCACTTAATTTTTGGCTCCATATATGATTGACTTTGCTTTTGTCATTTAGGCACTCATACATCTAAAACTAAGAGTCTGTGCTGAGTCGTTTCACTCTCCCCCGATATGACTTTACAATTCTTACAAATCGTTCTATCACCTCTTCTAGTGAGAAAAATCTATTTGACTAGCATTTGCTCCACTCCTATAGGTAATTATGTGTGACTCTTTTTTCTTAAAGAACATGTTTACTAGTGTCAAATCAAACGCTACTACAAACTCTAGAATTGTATTTCCCGCCTCATTCCTACCGCTGAAACCAAAGTTTCCATACACGATTTCAAATCCCTTATTTTTCTCTCCCACATGTCCATTTAGATCTCCTCCAATAAATAACTTCTTGCTACTTAGTATGGTTTGCATAAATTCCTCTAGATCGTCCCAAAATTGTTTCTTACTAATTGCATCTACCCATATTTGGGGCGCGCTAACTATATTACTTACGTATACTCCATTTACTAACTTGACAAATATCATTCTATCTCCATTCCTTCTTATCTGTACTACATCTCCTAGTAGGTCTCTATGTACAATTATTCATATTCTATTTTTAGTTCTATCTCTACCTGTGTACCAAAACTTATGACCGTAAGATTATATTACTCTACCCTTCTCTCCTAGCCATTTGATTTCTTAAAGACACATGATCGTAATTTTTCTTCTATTCATTATTTCACATATTTCTCCTAACTTTTCGGTTAGAGATCCTATGTTCCGAGTGGCTAAGCGAATCTTATCCTCATGGACTATTTTATTTGTTCGCACCCTAACATCTCTTGATAACTTGTCACTACATTCAGAATCCGATATAGTGCGTCGCTGAAGAGGAAACGCCACATATGTTTTCCTATAATTGTCTCCTATTTTAGTTTGATAAAAGGTTTTTATGCTGGCTGTCAGTCTAGTGCAACCCTACTCCTTTATCCGGATTTGGGATCGACCGTGGTAGAATTCTTCAAATAATAATTAGATAAAATGACAAAATAAATAAATTAATTAAATTAAAAAAAACCTATATCTATATCTATATATATATCTATAATAATAAAGTAATATGTTTTATATTGTAACTATACCACTATGAGTCAGAAAGATTTTAAATTTTAATAGTTTTAAATTCATAATAATATATATTATATTAATACTAATCAGAATAATAATATATATATCTATAATATTAATACCAAACATGCAACAACAATAATAATAATAAATCAAATACCAATTATGATAACAAACAAATAAATAATATAAACGAACAATAATAATAATAACAATTATTAGTACTATATCATAGTAATATATATTATATTAATAATAATAATAACACAGAGACGGCGAAGGCGGTGGAGGGCCAGAAAACGAAGGAATCAATGGAGATGAAGAACAGACGAAGATGACGATCGAAGACGAATAAAGACGAAGACAGAATCTAGCTATACAGAGAGCGATTCAAAGATGACAAATGAAGACTAAGACAGATCGAAGTAGATCTGAGCTTCACAGACAAATGTGAAGCCAAGAAGCAAGATGAGGTTTTTGAGGTGGACGACGAGGTCTGAGCCAAATGAGAAGTGAAAGTTTCACTGTCGAAGATAGGAGAATATGATAGAAGATAACAGATCAAAGCCGGAAAATGAAGATGAAAAATGATCAAAAGGACAGATTGAGGGTAGATCGAAGGTTTTTAACAGACCAAGGGATGGATGAAGGTGAAGACGACGAAGCCAAAGAGCGAAAGTTTCACAGGCAAAGATGAAGATCGAGGGACAGCAAGGAGAGAGGGATACGAGGGTAGATCTGAGTGGTCTAAGGGTAGATTTAAGTTTTTGAGGGAGCGGTTTAGGTTTATGAGGTGTAAATCTAAGCCAAATGCTACGGCGGAGGGCTGATCCTTCGACTGCGGTTCTGGGAATGGTAAGGTTTCTTAAGGTGGGTAGATGGCGAGATAGGGATAGAGGGGTAGAGAAAAAGAGGAAGACAGGGAGCGGAAGCTCAGTCATTGGTGAGGAGGAGGGAGAAAGCAAGAGAGATAGAGGGATAGAGGGCTATGAAAAAAAAAGGAAATAAATGGTTTCGCACTTTGGGACTGTGAAACTGAATTTGCGCTCCCAAAGTACGAAATTATTGGGACTTAAGTCCCCACTTCAGAACACGAAATCACTTTCGCGTCTGCACCTAAGTGCTCTCCTCTCCTTTGCGACAGATCTCTTCAGGCGAAAGGTTGCGGATTGAAGGGTTCTAGAGGTAATCTTCATCATTTCTTCTCCATTGCTCCGAAATGTGTTTAATCTTCATCCTTTCTTTAATATTTGATGGTTCTAGGGGTTTTTAGCTTTAGGATTTTCTTGGTTGCGGATCTATCTTGTTTGTTCATGTTAGGGTTTTTAGCCTTAGGGTTACATCATTTGTTTGAATGATTAATGGATCTAAGGTTGCATTGTTTGTTTGAATATGTTAGGGGTTTTTAGCTCTAGGGTTTACAACTATTTTAATGCATGTTAGGGTTTATTGCAATGCTAGGGTTTTTCTATGAAATTTGGGTTTGTTTTCTAAAGTTTCCTGCAAATTTAGGGTTTGTTTTAATGCTCAACAAATTTTTTTATATTATTATATGCTTTGATTGTTTGAATCAAGGGTTTTTTATGTGAATGTAGGTTTACTACACGTTTTGCTCTAATTTTCTAATACTCTAGGGTTTTTTGAATTTTTATACTCTGCGGATATAGAGTTTGTTGTAATACTCTATAAATTTTTTATGTTATTACATGCTCTACGAATTTAGGGATTATGCTATTATTGCTTCGATTGTAATACATTTATATTATAGTGTTTGCAATATATTTGTAAAATATTTGTTGTTGTTGGTCTGTTGAATTGTGCATCATCGTTGATGCTTTGTTGCCTATGTTGGTTACATTTTAAGGAATAACATGTGAGGTTTGCATTATAGTTATTACTGAAACTCTGTTATTAATGTTTTGTTAAAGTTAGTTTTAAAGTTGTTAAAAATGTATTTATTTTGGATGTAGCTGACAACCGTATGAGACTGGTGCTTTATTGTGGGTGTAGTTAGTGGGGTTGAAAATGAGTATCAATATAGTATGGGTCCGAAAATGGGTATTGTGATTGATAGCAGTATTAGATGGTGGGAGTTTATAAAAATCTTGCATCGCAAAAGTGATTTTAGGCAATTCAAATTGAATGTGACATATGGATATCCTCTTTAGTCTAGGCAGTCGCTTCCTTATGGTGTATTACCTATGGAGAACTATGAATTCTTATCGGAGGTGTTGTCACTTCCCAAATATATCCCAAGTTTAATGACAATTGAACTATTTTTAGAGTCAGCAACAATTATGTGCACCTATTGACCCAACCACGGTGGGTTGCTCAAGTTGGGGCATAAAAAATATGTCTAACATCCCATATAACTTTTTTAGGACTCAAAACTGTCCTAACATGATAGCTGATATTGGGGGTGAAACAGATTTTGTTTCTTACATAAATATATTGAGAAGAAGGAATATTGGAGATGAATGGATATAGTATATGACATTTATTTTAGATGATATTGCTTTGGTTGGTCTTCATGAATCAGCTATGCTTATTGCAAGGAAGTATGAGGAGCCTATTACTAGTAGACACTATGAAGGGCAAGAGACAGATCCTGTAGATGCATTTATTGCTGAGGAATCAAAGGGTGAAAGTGAGAATGAATAGAATGTTAACGAAGAAGATCAAGTTGTTGAAGAGGAAGAAGATTGGGTTATTGAAGAGGAAGAAGAAATACCATTCCGACACACTATAAGGGAAGGGTCCACGATAGTTGATGAATATAATGATTATGACCGTCCAACATGGGATAATAATCAGACTTCAGAGTCACAAGTTGGGATGGTCTTCGCATCCAAAGAGGAAGTTCAACATATTATTAAGTGCTACTCAATGCGGGAACACAGATGCTTTAAAGTCTGTGAAAGTTTTCCAAACATATGGTTTTTGAGGTGTTATTTGTACCGTGAGAACAATTGCTTATGGCATGTTCCGGTTAAACTAAAAAAGAGCAGTGACCTCTGGGAAATTACAAGGTTAAAAGCAAAACACATTTGTTTCCCTCAATTGCCTTTGGGGGATCATCTCAATGTGGACTTGAACATGGTGGGTCATTTGATCAAAAAATATAAAAGAAAATGTCGATTACAAAGTATATAATATGGTTGAGGATATGAGATCGTATGGGATAAACATGTCATACAAAAAAGCTTAGATGGGGAGTCGAAAATCTATAGAAAGGGTGTATGGTAATTGGGAGACTCTTACACATTATTGCCATAGTTTTTGGAGGTTGTGCAGATGACTAATTTCGAAACTATTGTTGACTGGAGGTTTACTAAATTATCGGGGTCTAATGAGAAAGTTTTTTACTCAGTTTTTTGGGCCTTCAAATCATGCATCGATGCATTTGGAAATTGCAAGCCATTGATAAGTATTGAAGGGACATTTCAGTATGAGAGATATAGGGAGAAAATTTTAATTGTTATTGCAATGGATGCGCCTAACCACATTCTTCCATTATATTTTACTATTGTTGATGATGAGACCATTGTGGGCTGGATATGGTTTTTGAAAAATTTGAGAATGCACATCATTGGTGATCGGTATGGAATGTGCTTAATATCAAATCGGGCGCCTGGTATAATGCGAGCCATAGAGAAGAATAGTAATCTCTAACCACCATTTGAATATCACAGACTTTTTTTGTAGTATGTGGAGGCTAATTTCAATCAACGTTTCAAGAGCAAGTCACTAATGGAATTGATGCATAAGGCGGTCGAGCAAGGACGAATTAGAAAGTTTGATATTGCGATGAACAAAATCAAAGAGCTTAGTAAGCCTGTATATAGTTAGTTGACGGAGATTCCTCTCAACAAATGAATGTTGTGTTATGATGATAGATATAGATAGGAGAACATGACCACCAATCGATTAGAATCATTTAATGGTGTGCTTAAATGTGCAAAAAAGCTACAAATAACTGTATATGTGCAGGTGACATACCGCATGGTTTGATTTTTCAATAAGAATCGAGAAGAAAAAAATGACAATGTCAAGGAAGCAACATGTGACCAACATTGGTGATGAAAAAATTAATTAAAAATAAGCATAAATCCAAATTCCATTATGTCATTACGTTTGATAGATCTAGAAGGGAGTATGAGGTGATTTCGGATTTCACGGTGGGAGGGGTGGGAACAACCACACCGTATTGTTAAATGTCTCGTCCTGTACTTATGGAAAATATGTTGCATTCAAGCTTCCTTGCTCACATATATAGAGAGTTTGTGCGAACATGAGTCATGAGTTTAGGACATTTATAGATAGACTGCATAGTTGTCAATCAGTGCAGCTTACATATGATAGCAAATTTCATCCTCCTCCACACAGGGTCTATGGGCCCTCTCTTTCTTACTGTTTGTTACACAATGTCTCACAACTTAATAACCAGCCAGGTAGACTACGAAGTACGCGAATTCATAATGAAATGGATCGAGGCATAATCATTACCATTACCCAAATATGGCTAGGTTACAAGAGAGGGCAAGACAAGATTGAAACTTGTTTCCCATCATGTACTTGTTTCAATATATATCGTGGACTTTCCCAATTGTTATGGAAGTATATTTTTTATTTGGTTTAAGGATTTTGCGTCACGTACTTGTTTCCCATCATGTACTTGTTCTATGTGTACATTTTCTTATTTGGTTTGAGGAATTTAAATTTTTTTCGTTCTTTAATTTTCTCGTGATCGTAGTTATGAACTACACTCGTTAAGAGTTTACCCTAGGACCATGGGACCCTACTGTCTTGATTTTGCAGCTCTTACATCGGTCTCAGTCTATATAAGAGACTAGGAGTGATACTCCCCTGGAGGTGTGTCGTTAAGATCATGGATTTTTGGCTGTTTGACCTCTTGACATTAGAGTACAAGAGATTTTATTATGGATGAGTTATATGGTCTCTATAGATGTGGGCCCATTCAGCACGATCATGCACTTATTACTGCGTTTATGGAGAGATGGCGACAGGAGACGCATATTTTTCACTTACTAGTTGGTGAGGCCACGATTACGTTTAAGACATTTCGGTATTTCTCGACTTACCTATTAATGGAGATACAGTTCTTGAGATAGATCATAGTCATTCTATTACTGAGTGGCAGGATGTTAGTTATACTTTTTTGGGTTTCTTCCCTATACCAGAGTATTTTTTTTAGACCATCTTAAATTACAAGCTATCACAGATTTTCTTGATTCACATCCTCTGGATCCGGAGTCAGATGCGACATTAGTATAGTTTCACACATGTGGTCACATTATGCAGTAGCTGGGTAGTTTTTTTGGAGACCAGTCTGGATCAAGGGTCAAACTCATATATTTGGAGATTTTATGAGATCTTGATTGCGCCGGATAGTATAGTTAGGGCAGTGCTATCTTGGCGACACTTTATAGAGTCATGTGTCAGGCTTTCGATGATGGCGTCAGATAGATTTGTGGTCCTATCTTGCTTATATAGGTATTGTTTCTCCATTTAATGTATTATTTTTTACTTAATAATACTTTCTCTGCATGCTATATCATTTATTTAATACTTTTTCATTTTTTAGTTTTGGGCATTGGAGAGAGTGCCTAAGTTTACCCCGACCAGATGCCAGACCATTCTTCTGTTGTCTTTTGCTCCACACTTACATGCCGGCCTTGGAGGAGCTCTGTATGTACTGTTTATTCATTTATTTGTTTTTTTTTTCTCTAGTCCTTTCACTTTGTGTAATTTTATCTTGATATTTTTTATTTGTAAATAGTTGAGATGTTTCTTATAGTTATGTACATATGGGATAGTTTGTTCTTAGAACATATCGAGATCAGTTAGATCATATGGGAGGGACTGAGGTGAGTAAATTTCTTCTTTGCCAACCAGTTCTATCACTATAGTTCGAACTGACACAATTATTTTTTTTAAATTCATGTGGATGCCATATTCGTATGCCGAGCTAGCAACGTTACCCAAGTACTGCCTTGTCGGCTCCGACATATGGCGTGTCAGTGTCTCCCTTATATGTTTTGGGGTCGTCGAGTATCATTACCCTCAAAGGGTTTTGAGACAGTTTGGGATATTGCAGCACATTCCTTTACCTGTGCAGACTGACCTAGAGCTACACCAAACTGATTGACGCGGGAGATATAGACGGGATTGGACTAAAGCACATGCGGTATACTTGCAATTATGGGATAACCATCGATATCACATCGTGGAGGCTGAGGAGACTTTCGGTCAACCAGCGATGACAACTAACTATATGTAGTGGTATTGGCAGATCATGCGCTTATACATTACCAACCCTGCATATCGTTATCAGCAAGGATTTCGGCCCACAACGACACAGATGAAGTATCTCATAAGTAAAAATAAGTTTATTATTTCATATTATTTTATTGTTTACGTAACATTTTCTTTTTATTCATATCATTTACAGTGTTATAAGCTCCAAAATATGCATTTGGTAACATCTGACGTACTTGCAGTAGAAGGAATGGATCCTAGAGTTGGATATCTCAGAGACGGGGCTTGGGGTGCACTTCAGTTTGTCGGGCATGCTCCTTCTGAGCCAACGGACATATCTTTCACTTCTGGTGTTGCGGATAATTATGATGAGCCAGTAGAGATACCAGTGTTTTAATCCTATCCGACTCCAACTACTATATTTACAGAGGACGTCGACGATGCTGCACCCATAGAACCTCCACGAGTTCATGTTTATGAACAAAGACATTGTCATCGTCAACATTTCGATGATGTTGGTGCGTTTCCATTTCCTAAGATTTATGAGGCTACGTAAATAGATGATATACATCCACCTCCACTTGCTAGACCAGCTCGTTTTCCTATTAGACGTTAGTCACGACGCAATGTTGGACGATCTCCTTGCGGCACTTAGTCTAGATTTAGCATTTTATATGTATTACATTTAAATTTTGTAAACATTAATTTCAATTTATATAAAATTTTTTTGTTTATTCTCTCTTTCTTGTGATTTTTTTATTTGTCACTTCAATATTTATAAATAATTTGATTTATGTAATTTGGATATTTGAGAACTTGGAGATTATGTATGCTTAGTTGAGATTTTGGTGGTGGTGTTTTAGAGTATGTTTACTTGGTGGTGGTTTTTTGATATTTGGTTGCGTGTGACTTATTTGGTGGTGGTGTTTGATCATGCAAGATAATATTTGGTCATGCAAGGTGGTGTTTGGTCATGCAAGGTGTTGAAGTGGTATTTTGAAATGTGTTTAGTCATACAATGTGGTGTTTGCTTTGCTGGTGCTGACATGTCGTTAGCTTGAATAATGAAGGGTCATATGTATGGGTAAAGGGATGAAAGGGTGTGTACTTGGTAGAGGCAATGAAAGGGTAAGTGTTTTGATGAGGAAATGAATGGGTGTGAACTTGAGTAGTGAAATAAATAGGTGTGTTTTTGGGTGAGGTAATGAAAGGTTAAGTATTTGTGGCTTGTGCTATGACTCCTATACTGGATTGCTTGTGAACCACAGCATGGTGGCATTTGGTAAAACGCCCTCTGCATGTTGTTTGTTCACTTGGTTATTGGGTGTCTTGGGGGGACAACCAAGTTTCGCACTCTGAGAGTACAAAACTGATTTCATACTCTTGTTGGTTGTTCTTTTGGTTGTTGGGTGTCTTGGGGGGCAATCAAGTTTCACACTCTAGGAGTGCGAAATTGATTTCACGCCCTCAGAAAGCGAAATTAGTTTTGCATTCTCAGAGTATGAAACTAGTGTCATGCTCCAGGAGCGCAAATTCAATTTTGCACTCCTAGAGTGCAAAACCATTTTCTTTCCTTTTTTTAAAGATGAATTCCGAAAAAAAAAATTACAAATAGTTGATTTCACACTCTCAAAGTTCGAAATTGATACTTTTGGGGGGAAAAACAACAACATTTAAATAATTTTAATTAAAAATATCCATATTTAATTAAAAAACCCTAGATATCTGTGTCGCATCATTCTCATCCGTCTGTCCAGATGTGGACAGCCAAAATAAAATGAATTCAGCCACAATTCAAATTCCTTCCTTGTTGGTCGAATCCATCTACTCTAGGCTTCTTTCCTTGAGTTTCCGCTAACTCTTGTGATTTTAGGGATCGGTAGCTACACATCTTGGTTACGTCTAGCTACACATCTTGATTAGTTCTACATCTTTCACAGGGGGAGTAATCTTTCAAAGGGTTGAGGGTTTATTTTGGCAATTGTACATCTTGGTTAGGTTTAACTATCATAGAATCCTTATAGTTACTATATAGGACCACTCGTATTAGAAAATGCACTATTACGTGAAAGATAAATCAATCACTGCAATTCATTGAGATGTTAGATCTCTGTAACCCATCTATTCTATGCTTGGACCTACTACCTCATTGCAACCATAGGATATTAATCCCATGAACAATTAGGCCACTTGTACTTAGATGTTTGAAGCAACCATTAGATCTTTAATCTATCTTGGATGTTCCTCAAGAAAAAACCCTAAACATGTTAACATTATCTAAGTGCATTGATGGCAAGTCCACATGGCCAATCTAACCCTTTAATTGGAATTAATTTCATTCCAACACTATATTTTGAATTAAATTATTTAACAATTAATGAACAGAACTTGATGTACAAAATATAGTAGTGCTTGATACTTCAGTTAATGACAATGAGATTGACAAAAAATTTTCCCTCGCCATTACATTCTCTCCCTATCTCTATACAGATCTATCAATAACTCTATTACTCAAAATCCTAAAGACAGCTATGTAATCAACATACTAACAATTCCTTCTCCCAGTATCTACAAGTAGTCATTAATTTAATAACAGTTTTATATATGGCATTTCATGTAAGTGGTAACCCTTTGGCTTTCTTTTCAATATCCTTCTCGCAAATGGTTCTTGCTTCCCAATGATGAACACAAAGGCTTTTCCTTTTCCTCTAGCACCTCTAGCAGTTCTACCAACATGCCGAACATATTCACTTGGATCATGAGGGAAGTCAAAGAGTACGACATGATCAACATCTGAAAAGTTAATCCCTCTTGATGTTCTATTATAAATATTAGATACATTTAGACACCTTAATCGCTTATCCTTTATATGCTGCAGCAAACTATTTGTGCAATAGCTACTCTGCCATCCTCTAGAAGTAGTAGTAGTGATTCTTGAAAGCAATACATCTACTCCAATTCTTCTTATATGCAATTTAGTAAATTTTATTAGAGTAACTGAACTCTAAAGTGTGTATCATCATCATGTTGAAGATACGTGCTAGGATTGTTAACAAAATTGGTAATATCAGCTTGTTGTGAAGCATTATGTCCAGCAGTTTCCTTTGATGAGAAAGAGTTTGAGATACTTCCAATATTGCATAAGCACGTGTTTTCGTCTCACATACACCATCCAAACCACATCACCCTACCACAATCCAATTCCATTATGCTCTACTCATGTTACTCTCTCCCTAATTGGTCCATGAGTGAACAATAAAATACAGCAACTATATCTTGAACTATCATTCTCAGATTTCGATAGTTCCAACTGTTACTTAAAGATAAGATATAAAGTTATGACTTTTATGTTTATGACTAAACTCCATTCTAATCACACAGATATCTAAATCTATAAATGTGATAGTCCTAACCTCACTACCCATTATACATAGTTATAGAAAAATCACTATAACTTTACTACATATTTTAGATTTAAGTGATTCAAGTCCCAATTTAAAAATAAGATATAGAACTACAACTTTGACATTTAGAGTTTAGTCTAATTTTGCATAGAAAGCAGCTCAAACTCAAAGCAAAATATACAACCAAAATAGAGTAGAAATAGGGCATCTTTAATAGAATATGTCTTATTAGAAAATAAATAAAAATCTAATTCTCAATGAAATGTTTTCTACATATGTCTTTTTAAAACTTTGGAAGTCTAGTTTTAGTAAAAGAATACCGTATTTAGTTTACAATTATACAGAAAGAGTTATTACCTAAATATTATAGCAAAGTCAGGCTATCTAGATTTTAAGCTCAAATCATCAAATTAAGTTATTTATCATGATTCAAATAATAAATCAAAACCTAAAACCATGAGTTAAACATACCTTATACTTGGCTTTCTAAACATCAAAATCCACTTCCCTCTTATTGCTTCATCCTCATTACTTTCTTGATGTTTTCCGCTTGTTCTATAGGATTTCCATACCACTTTATTCTGCCTAAAGGCTGAGTATAAGATGTATATGGATGTAAATAGTTTAAATAAGGATTGTGATGGTGTTTGAGGCAGTATTGTGTGAGAAAAGTATAAGACTCGTGATTAGGGTTCTTTTGAAAAGGAAAAGTGCTCTCTCTCTCTCTCTCGATCTCACACACACACAATAACCCCAAGAAGGTTTAAGAAGATATCCCTCTGTCTCTCTCTTTCTTAACTTTTATATCTAATGTTTCAAAAGAAAGAAAAGAATAAACAAATATATATACTGTGTGTAGAATAAGGGGTGTTGAAAAGGTCATATGTGTCACTTAGTTTGGAGTGATTACAACATCATTTTTATTCCATTATTTGGTTTTTGTTAACCTAAGAGTTGACTCCAAAATTGGATTCTGCTAATCTATCCAAATTCACATTACTAATCTATCCAAATTCACACTATGTTTTAATGTCATGCACTTTAATTTCCTTTTAATCATAATATATGCAAATTGTACTACACTTAAATTAAGATCTCAAAATTTCTTAGTGGCTTTAAGGTTTATGGTCTAAGTTTTTCAAAATCAAATTCACCCTATATGATATAAGACACTAATATAATTAGATATTGGTTTTCGGTTTTACAATCCACATCCAAATTAATGACCTTTGTTAGTTATGAAAACACACAAAAGGTTAATTGGTGAAAGGTGAGCAAGAAGTTAGCCAAGTGAACTTTGTTAATTTTAGTTTATTTGTAGAAATATTTAACTTTTATTTAAGAATTTACATTTTTGTCAAAAATATTTCAGATACTACAAAACAAAATAAAGATACATCTATTAATAAATCAAGATTTCATAAATAACTTAAAATTATTTCATTCATTTCTCATATTTTCCACTTCATCATTCATTCTCTTCCCCGATGTTAATTCAAAAATTCATTTCTCATATGTTTAGTTCATTCATTTCTCATATGTTTGGTTCATTCATTTCTCATATCTTCCCATCATGGCACCATGTTAATGCCCTCTTCCAAAACTCTCTAACTCTCTCTCTCTCTCTCTCTCTCTCTCTCTCTCTCTCTCTCTGATATGCCACTTCCTCATTTACATTGCACAAGATAGAAAGGTTATTAGAATAGATGAGTAATTGCTATGTGGGGTTTTTTGGTCATGATCTGATGGTTTTGGTTTGTTCTTTGTTCGTCCATGTGATTTATTCGACGACTAGAATTTGTAAACCAAAAACAACACCTAAATGTGGGATAATATAAGAATCTCTTTCATTTTTTGTCCAAACCCTTCTACCCAAAACTTTCTCATCTCTTTTGCTCATGGATTCGTAACCCCCACGGATTTGTAACCCCCCATGATAGATTAGAATAGATGAATAATTGCTGAGTGAGGGGATTTTTGGTCATGATTTGATGGTTTTGTTTTGTTCTTTATTCGTCCATGTGCTTCATCCAGTGGCTAGAATTTGTCAACGAGCAATACCTAAATGTGGGATAATATAGGAATTTCTTTCCTCTTTTGGCCAAATCCCTCCACCTAACAATTACTCATCTCTTTTGCCCATGGATTCATAACCCCCCATTGGATTCGTAACCCCTATGAGATCGATGGAATCTCTTTCCTCTTTTGCACAAAACCCCCCACCCAACAATTACTTTTCTCTTTTGCCCATGGATTTGTCAACTAGAATTCATTATTTTCCCTCATCATTTTCCCCACTCCTCCATCATCTCAATCAATTTCCATTATCATTAGCATCAGACACACAAATTTGGCTTCAATTATACTTGATTGTGGTTAGGGTGGCTTGGGTGGCTTTCACCTTTTCTCTTTTGTGCACGGAATTTCTTTTTTCTTTGAACCTTTCAGTGTAAATATAATTTTGTTGGTGAATAAGATAATAACAATGAACCCATGCCATTGCACAACGGTTTCTGTGTTGCTTCTTTCTTGCTTATTTGATGCAATGATCACGATGGTACATTTCTTCTTTAATAATCATTTTGCTTTTTCTCTTCTTTTTCTTCCATCTTAATTGGTCTATCTTTTATTGGGTTTGTTCTATCTTTTATTTTCTCAATTAATTTTGGCTTAACTTTTGGTTGTGATTAATACATGATATCTATTTCAACTTTTTTTTTTTTTTTGCATTTTATACTTACCTGTCTGATATTCTTTATTTGTTTTGCTTCTTTACTACATTATCTTTACCATAGGCTTAACTTTGGGGTGGAAATGGATTGTATGATTAAAAATACTACTGCTTCTCTGCTACATTATCTTTTTGTTTTCCTGTGTTTATCATACCATCTATTTGTTGTGTTTATTTAACTATTTTGTTTTTTGGTTTAGTGGACATTCAACTTGTCTTTAGCCTTTATCATTGTTGAAAGAATTTTTTTGGTCATTCGGCTTGCTTCTACTAATATTTGTTGTACGATCATGTGTTTAGCTCTGCGGTCATTTGTTTTGGGTCATTCATTGAGCCTTTAGCTCTGCATCTTTTGTTTTTGTTAAATGGAAAATTCATTCGGTCAGGTATAGAAAAACTATAACCAAGCAGCGAATTCAATCCCATGCAAAAGGACTCTTCTTCTTCCTAAATAATGTTTAAAGAAAACTTTTGTGTCCATGATTATGTCAACCCTTATTACATGAATTTGAATACAATCCATGCTAGTTTGTGGATAAGAAGAATAATGGTTTGGGGGCATATTTGGATTTGACCAGCTCTTTTAGTTTCAAAATGATTTTAACTATTGAGGTTGTTACTTATTCTTATAGCAATCTTTCAATTTGTGCGTTGTCAAGCATTTTTGCTAAATTACCAATGTTTTGCAAGTAAAGTGACAAAAATGATTTTTTCATTGTGGATTTGCTTATGAATATATTGCCTTCTTTGTCTGAATTAGTGTTATAAATCAAGATACTAATGTTGTGTTTTATTCTTTTAGATAATGTTGTTCGAAACGAAGATGTTTATATATTTGGCAAGTATTTTTACCTCATTTTATTGAGATATGCATATAAATCTATAAAATAATTTCCAAGTGGTTTAAATTTTAGACACACGCATCAGCAATAGAACAATTATGAGCTCTAATTTTCTTTGTTGTTAGTAATTTTTTTTTTAATTTATAGATTTACCAAGCCACATAATTTATTTAAGAACTCTTTATGGATTTCAAAATTGTAGAAATCTTTCTTAGAATTTTGCAATTTTAAAAGAAGCTTTTTGCTGAATTTTTTTGTTCGTGACATGGAGAGTGAAATTCTACTTTGATTAATGTGCTATGTATATTAAAATGGTTGTGGATTGATAAGTGTTTCTATTGTTTTTCAGTCTATGACAAGCTTACAGCATGATATCCATTGAGATGGCATGTATCAATTGGTAAGATAGAGGTCAAACAAAAAGGTAAAACTTAAGAAGATAATACTTACATTCTCCACCTCCCAGTTCTCATTTAGTAAGTATACTATCAAATAATTCTTTGTTTTCAAAAAACAGCAAAAGATGTTGTCGCGCGTTCTTTGTATGTGTTCTTATATTGGTTGTTAATTGGGGAAAAAACTACTATGATTATGTTAGTTGTTAACTAGGTTGAAATGATAGCAAATATGCGGCATCTACAACATTTGATTTTATCGGTTTCCTTTTGAATCTAATGTCTCTTAACTTGGCTTTGAATGATCACTTATTTTTGTCATTGCTGCATTTAGGATTTTAATTATGTGATTCGTTGTCTTTAAATCGAACAATCCCTACGAGATGCCTTGTAGTATGTTTTGTTGTTGGATATTATTATATTTTTTGGGTTTGCAATATTTTGTTGTGACTTTATTCACAATTAATCTTATTTGAGGTAACTACTACTATTGTTGTTGGAAAGCTAGAAAGAAATTACTCAAACCGTTGAGTGTTAATTAGCATATTGTAGTAAAGTATGAAAGCATATGATTGTTGATTTGTTATTGCTCAATTGAATCTGGAACATTTGGGATTTTTTTTTGTCCAGTTAAAAGCTGAATTTCATGTAAATTGTTTACAATTTGATGGACAAAAGCATTGTATCCTATCTTATCGGTCATTTATACTGGTCTTCGATATAGATTATTTGTCATAAATAATATTTAGAAGGTTTAGTAAACAATTACTTTCTTTTTTTCTTGTGTAGTGTTTCAAATGTGATGACTCATCATCAACAATAACATTATAAACGAGGCTGGGTGTGAGAAACTAATGAAGTTTAATTCTATTAAACATTTTCTAACATCATTTTTCTTTATTTTCTTTTGCTATGTTAGAATATACCTTTCTTTCATGTGTATTGTAAAATATGTTTGCGGTTTTGTCTATATTGTTCTTATGTCTCTATTTGTAACCTGAGATTGCCTAAATATGTTGTAGGCTTCTCCATATAAACTCTGTGCTCTTTGCCCTTCCCTTGCAAACACTCAGCTGTTGAAACCCTTTCTAATTATAAGTAAGTTTGTTTGTATTTTCTTTTATTTTATATAGTTTTATTACCTTCGTTGAAACCTTTTCACAATGTGCTTTGTTTCTTTTCTATGCTACTACTAAAAATATGATTTTTTTTTTGTCATGATGTTATATATATATATTTTGGGATGCTTCTAAGATTTTTCTAATCTCTACTAAATGATTTGTTCCCTTTATTTTTCCACTTTGCTTTATTTTAATAATGAGAATATACTTTCTTTTTACGATATCAGTCTATTGTTCTAATGTTATGCTTTTTACTACCATCAATGTTTGTTTGTAGAAACTTTGTGTTACAAGTAGTATGCCCTTTTCTTATCATTCTCACCCTAGCGTACTTTATAATATTGTCATTTTCTTATACTATCAGCAGTAGCCCTTTTCTTTACTGATTTTTTTTGTTCTCATTGTTGTTCAATGTATTAGTTATGCATTATTGTTTGTTCTCCACTCCTCACTTGTGAATCATTTTTTTTTGTGTCCATAGATGGACAGAAATGCAAAACGTCAAAACATTATGTTGATATGCCAATGGAAAAAAATAAAAGATTTTTTGCAACAGCTAAGAGAGTCTAGAGCCAAAAAAAGTGAAGAGGCTCCCACAACCAACCCAAAACATTCTTCTATGAATGTTAATACATATTGATGCGTAAATGCAAAAAATATACAAAATAGTTGTATATAAGTTATGCCTTCTTTGTTATCAGCTGTATCTAAGAACAAATCTTCTATGCTAGTTCCACCAAACGATTTCCTTACGGCTTTAACAGAAAACACTTTCCAAGAACCACTAGACCCTTCCTTCACCTTTAAATCCGTGGGAACACCGTTAGGGCACGGACAACCACGTGTAATGGCCACGGGGAAAAATAGCAAGTCTTGGAAAAAAGGAGAAGAGCATATGCTCTTCAGCACAAAAAAAAAAAAAAAAAAACCAACATCCCTTGTAGGTAAGCATACAATCTTTCATTTATTGAGTGATCGTTGCATTGTGTAATATGTATATGTGATTGTTGCCCATGAATGGTTTAAAGACTACTAAATATGGGTGTTCTTAAATCCAACTGGGGATTTGAACAACAAACACTTTTATTCCTTCATCCCCTTGTTGCTTAAATTTCATATTGGATAATTCTTGCATCTATAAGCTAATGAATTCCTTTCGATACTTTTAAAACATGTTAATCAAGCATTTATGTAACTAGGTCCTCAAAATGAAAATTGCAGATAAACCAATTGAGCTCCCTCCTGCCCCAGATTGCTAACATTGCTTTGCAAAACGATTTCACCTGGAACTGAAAAATTTTTACTGCTTAAATGGAGAAGTTTCTCTTAGCCTTCCCCCCATTTCATATGATCTTAGGCACCTATTGATATTTACTAATGAATTTTCAAAGCATTTCAAAGAAATATCCACACATATAATAACAATCTAGCTTTCACTTCTTTAGGTGCAAAATATGATTGGGAACTAACCAAAAATCACTGGAGGATGTACACCTTTAGGGTTCAAGTACAGGTTTATCATTATTTGGATTTAGCAGACAGGTTTATCATTATTTGGATTCGCTAAATCCAAATAATGAAAAATCTACTAGAATTCAATTTTATTTCCATGACACAAAAGATGAGCTTAATGAAAGACTACTTTCTTTTGATAAATTGAGAAAATCCATTTTGCGAATCTTGATGAAAACTTTACAAAATAATCCCTATTGTAAATTTCTCAAAAATTTGTGCCATGTTCCAGATCTTGAAAAATATAGCGTTGTTTCTAAAGTGTTTCCTAGATCTAGATCAACACTGCTACAATTTGTCTTCGATTAACCAAGTTGATGCGATCTTCCCTAAAAGAAACCATTAGTAAAAATGTGGAAAGGACTGCACATATTAGAATTCATAGCAAATGTGACAAAAGTTATAGGATCAAACACTACTATGCCTGTTACGACAGCTTGCAGTATCCTTTACTTTTCCCTTGTGGAGAGTGTGGATGGTATCCTTTTATAGAAAGAAAAGAAGGAAGACTAAAGTGAAGAAAGCTTTCCCAATGTCAAAACGCTCAGGCTTATGATCCTTCATACATTTCTTCTCCTAATGAATTGATTGACATAGAAGAAGAAGGCAAGTTTCCCTTGGTATATTTAACCTATCATTTCTTGAAATCCTTCTCCGTTCTTCTTTATAAAATATCACTTCATCTTACTATCTTTTCCATTCCTTTCTCATGTAGTTATCCAATAGGAAAAAAGAGAAAGAGTCATGTTACAACTAGAGAATACTATTGTTATAGATTCTAGATAAGAGAAAATGACAACACAATGCTTTTACACACCATAAGACTATCGTAACTATTTGTTGTTGATGTTTATGTGAAGATTGAGACCTGTTGGCTTGAGTTTTATAGGAAACAACAAGATGAAGTAAGGTTTGAAATTCTCCAAAGTATACTAGATAGTATTTCAGTTGGTCAAACTGAAAGAGCAAAGGTTGGTCATAGAATTATACTTCCTACTTCCTTTATTGGAGGGCCTAGAGACATGGGTTGTAGATATTTGGGTGCAATGACTTTGGTCCAAAAATATGGCAAGCTTGACATTTGCTTGACAACGACATGTAATCCAAATTGGAAAGAAATTCAAGAAAACTTGTAGCATGATGAGTCTATGTTTGACAGGCCATATCTACTAGCCAGAGGTTTTAGAGGTAAATTTGAACTATTAAAAAAATGAGCTCTTGAAAAAAAAAATTGTATGGAGAAGTGGCAGCTTGTGTCCATGTCATTGAGTTCCAAAAAATAGGCATGCCCTATGCGCACTTGTTGCTTGTTTTGTAGTCCTAGTTCAGACCATTAAATCTTGAAGCTTACGACAAAATGTTTGTGCTGAAATTTCTGATCCCAAAATGTTTCCTTATCTGCATAGCCTTGTCGTCAAGCATATAATTCATGGTCTATGTGATGCTATAAATCCTAAAAATCCTTGCATGAGAAATGGCGGATCTAAGAACCATTATCCAAACAGTTTGTCCCTCAAACAAGTCATGCTGAGGATAATGATCCACATTATAGGAAAAGAATGATGGTCAAACCATTATAGCGAGGAAAGAAAAATTGGATAATCGTTGGGTGGCTCCTTACAATCCATATCTTCTTGCTTTATTTGATTGCCATATGGATGTAGAGATTTGTTTAACTGTTAAACTACTCATGTAAATATATATATATATATATACAAAGGTTATAATCTTGTCGACTTTCGAATTGCTGATACTGGGGATACTACAAAAGTTAATGAAATCAAACAATTTCAAGATGTTTGGTGGATTGGTCCATCAGAATCTATATGGAAAATTTTTAGGTTTTCATTGAATAAGATGACTCCACCAGTGTATACTCTTCAGGTTCATTTACATGATGAACAAAATGTTTCTTTTCACAAGAAATCTAACATTGCCTACCTGCTAAGGAATGTAGACTTCACCAAAACAATGATAATTGAATTTTTTGAAATGAACTATGCAAATACAAAGGCACAAAGTCTACAGTTATTTTATAGATAATTTCCCCAACATTTTGTCTAGAATAAAAAGTACAGATTTTGGAGTGTAAGGAAATAAGGTGAAGTGATAGGGAGGCTTGTTACAATTTCACCTAAAGAAGGTGAAAGATATTACTTACGCCTTTTGCTCACACATATTCGCTATCCAACATCATATTATGATCTCCTGACAGTTGATGAAGGGTGTTGTCCAACATTTAGAGATGCAGCTTTAAAATTAGGCTTCTTAGATTTTGATAATTACATTGAAAACAGTCTCCTAGAGATTTCTAATCTTGAGTTTCTAGTAGCCCTTAGATCTTTTTTGCCATACTCCTTGTTTATTGTTCACCATACAATCCTAGACAACTATGGCAAAAGTTTGAACCTCACTTCAATGCAGATTTTGCTAAGTCACCAAGGTTTACCCATTGTAACCCTGAACAAATTCAGAGAGCTATCCTTTTATACATAAACAGAATGCTGGAGCAGATAGGTAAACATGTGAATGATTATAACTTAGTTACTTGTTCTCTACGTTTTGATTTGGCAGAAAGGCTAACAAGGGAAATGGAAGGCGAACTTAATATAGCTATGTCTGAAAAAAAAACTTACTATCAGTGAGCAAATTGAATTTAGGCCAAAAAATTGCATATGATTCCATTATGACCACTTTTCTCTCCAATAAAGGACAAATCTTCTTTATTGATGGGCCTGGTGGAACTAGTAAAATATTTTTGTATCGTTCCCTTCTAGTAACAATAAGAAAGAAGGACATGTAATAATAGTTGTTGCGACTTCAGGAGTTGCAACTGCAATTTTGCTTGGAGGCAAGACTGCACACTCTAGGTTCAAGATACCTCTTGATTTGAGCCACCCTAAGTTGTCAACTTAGCAAACAAAGCAGCGCCGCACACCTTATTACTAATGCAAAACTCATTATTTGGGATGAAGTATCAATGGCGAAGCAAAAAGCAATTGAAACTTTTGATTTGTTATTAAAAGATCTAATGGATAGTGAGGAAGCTTTTGGTAGCAAAATTGTTATTTTTAGTGATGACTTCTGCCAAACTTTACCCGTTATTGAAAAAGATACACTTGAAATGCAAGTTAAAGCAAGTATTGTCAATTTATTCCTATGGAAATTAATGAAAGTATTAACTCTTAATGAAAATATGCGTGCCCTGTTAGATCTAGCTTTTTCAAAATTTTTAATGAGAATTGGAGAGAGTATAGAACCAACTAATAAAAATGGAAATATAGATCTCCTTGAAGAAATTGTTATTCCTTTTACTGATATTGAATCGTCCCTCAACAGGTAAGTCACGTCAATTCCAAAAAGTATAGATTTCGAGTTAAACAAAAAACTCATCTTCTCAATATAGATTTTTGTTTACTGTTCTCAATTAAATGCTTTTTAATTCATTTAACCTTCCATTATCTCAGATTGATTCTCAGTGTCTTCCCTAATCTGCATCTCTACACATATGATGCATATCAAATGATCAAAAGATGCATTCTTTGTCCAAAAAACAATTCCATAGGAGAGATAAATGACATCATGATCAAGATATTTCCTCAAAAGCTGTTTGTATATACAAGTTTTGACAAGATCGTTGATGAACACCATTAAAGAGACTATGAAGATTTCCTGAACTCTTTGAATCCTAAGAGTTTACCACCTCATAAGCTGTTTCTAAAGCAAAATTGCCCAATAATTCTTCTTAGGAATTTAAATCCAGTTGAATGTTTATGTAATGGTACACATCTAATCTAAAAGAATTTACATCTTTTACCATTCTAGTAGAAATAGTCATAGGACAGCATTGAGGGAAAAAAGTCTCTATTCCAAAGATTCGTCTCCAATGCTCTAACGGTGATATACAAGGAATACCCTTCATACGTACTTTGTTTTTAGTAAGATTATGTTTTGCCATGATAATAAATAAGGATCAAGAGCAAACATTAGATTTTGTTGATATCTATTTGAAAGAACCTGTTTTTTCTCACGAACAGTTATATGTTGCATTATCAAGAGTGCAAATAGCATAGTGTTTAAAAGTTCTCATTGTTATATCAATTTTAAATGAGACCAAAACTGACTGTAAGACAAAAAATATAGTTTTCATTGAAATCTTCCAATTATCATCATTACAGTAACTTTGCTCTGTTATGTTTCAGGATTTGATTTGTGTTCTAGATTTTTAAATATTTCAACATTTTTTTTAACTATTTTAACAAGTTATAGTTTTTTATACATAATAATTTCTATCCCTTTTGTTTAGGATGATTGAATTGCATGACATTCAAGAAATCGATAAATATACTGCACATTGATCTGCTATAATTACTGTTCAGGAAAAAATGCAGTCTGTGCAGTTTCTTCACAATCCAACGAAATATGAGAAATATGTTTTCCTTGACTCAAAGGTATAAATAAAAAATATTCCCACTTTTCGTTCAATGTTTATTTATATTTACTTACTGTTTGTCTTTTCGCATCAATATAATGACAGGGAGCAAAACTTAAAGGAATTATATTCAATCAAGACATTATTGTTATGAGCAAAAGGTTTCAACCATTCAAAAAATACAAAATCACCAATACCAAGATTATACCAGTCCAGAAAAGTTCCAAAAAGCAGGTATCACAAAGCAATGGGTGATCACTACAAAAATGCCTATCATTGAAATTTATGATGAAATCAATTTGATTACTGTTGATTACAATTATGTTGATTTTGATGACCTTGCACATTTCATTGACAAGAAAAATGAGACAGTTGGTAAGTATACAAGTTAAACAACAATCTTGTAAAACCTCAATTTTTTTATGTATAAATTATCAACAGCTTTTTCCCCCCCGTCTCACAACTTGATTTTTTTTAACCCTTGTCCTTTTTCATCCTTAGATACCTTGGCAGTTGTGATAAAAGTATTACCAATTAAGCATATCCTCAAAGATGACAAAGAAGTTAGTGTGCATATAACTATATAGAAATTTTCTCTTATATTGATTTTTTTTTTGGTTACATGTGATTTGAATCTCAGATCACGGGATAAGGAGATAGGGTTATAATTACTAAACTATCCTCTTGATCTCTTATATTGATATTTCCTCTTTATTTGTTACTCCATTTCAAACAATTTCCAATAAAATCCCCTTATATTTTTTCTAACATGAAGATTGTTAGTCTATCTTTGTGGAGTGATTTTATCACAAGCGAAGGCAAAACTATTGTAGATGACCTAAACAATCACCTTGTAGTCATATGTCATCGTGTCAAGGTCACATATTATAATGGTATAAGAAAGAACAACCATAGATTTTTGCTAAATATTTTCCAACTTTATTTCTAAATACATTTAAAGTAAATCTATAGATTGACTATGTTGTTTCTCTTTTGTACCTATTGGGTAGGAATTGCACTGAACACTCGATATAACTCCATAATCTTGGTCAATCCACCCGTCGATAAAGAATTACAACTGAAGAATTGGTGCAGATATTTATTCTATTTTCCTTATTTTAGAGGTTTATCATCTAATTATTTACAATTTTTGTTGTATTCTTTTTGCCATTTTAAAGGGCTGAAAGAAACCACACGACGATTATTGATTTGGTCCCAAAAAAGAGGATATAAAAGTTATGCTCCTAGAATGACTGTTGATCCTACTGAACTTATTACTCCTATTGCTAACATACTGTCTTCACAAAAGGTAAATTCCTTTTAGCCACATCACTTTGTTATGTATGATTTGATAACTGAATTAAGAACATTACTTCTTTAAGATTTAAACATTATATACATTATCGACACACTTCTATGGTTAAATTTACTTCCGCAGAAAATACTGTCTTTTGGTTTTACACAACTCGCAGTCCTTTTACACTTTTGGTATTATCGATGTTTCTCTTGTTGTAATGCCTTCAAGAATTTCTTATATGCGGAAAAAACCAACCAACATAAACAAAACACTTATATAATACTTGTTTTATTTCCCTTGAATTTTATTTTATGTTCATGTTCTAACATTCTAGCAACTTTAGACTGAAACTAAGCCATTATTTAGTTATATGAAACGCTTCAGATTGGATCAACTGGTTTTCACATCCAACATAACTGAATTATTTCAAAAAAAATACCTCAAAAACATTGGTGAAAGCAATTCTGGGCTTCAAAAACATATCTCAAAAATATTGGTATATGGTCTGCAAAAAATGCTATTCTTCTACAGCTTCTCCATTTGGTGAACAATTTGTCTGCAATTGCTGTGCTGAAAAACAACAAGCTGCACCAAGGTAAAATCAACTATCCAAGGGCCTAACTACCCTATCTTACATTGATATGAATTTTATATATGACCAATTCACCTCCCATACTTTTTATGTAATGATCAGATGTCACTTTGGCATTAATTTGATTAACAAAAGTGGCTCAATTACTACAAGTGTATTTGGAGAAGCAGCAAAAAAAAACCCTTGCAGCTATTGGCAATTATTGCAATGAACCTTGCTCCAGAGATGAAAATCATAGAAACATATGTACTAACTATTCATTTAACTGCATTGCTTTTAATTTTTAGCATACAAATTACAACATATGTTAATATTCCATGTGTAATAACTGTAGGATCTTGAACATCATTTATCTATAATACACAAGAAGTTTGAGGAAATTTTGTTCATAGTGCAAATCAAACTATCTACAAAACTAAGACATGGTGACTCAAGGCAATGTTATAATATCCTATACCATACCAAAGGAACTACTAATGAAATGACTCTCCAATCAGCTAATGAGCAGACTATGGAACCTTCACGACTCATGATTTCTACTCTATCTTTTCAGCAATCTTCTATCAATGCTGAATCATCAAATATAGCTTTAATTGCATCAGGTCCATGTATTACTTCCTTATACTACTAACCACCTATTTGACATTTTGTTACAAAGTCTATAATGTTTTTCCAGTTATCTACATTAATTTTACATATCTACTACTATTTACGTGTTGATGAAATCCATATTGGAAAAAAGGTGAAGATGTGCCTAGCTGAAAAGCGGCAACTGTTAGATGATCCGACCAACATTGAAAATATTCCAACTTCTAAAAATCACCAAAAAGGACAAGAAAAGTTTAGCTGTATTTTATTTTCATTGCAACTATTGTTAGTAACAATAGATTGTTTCCTTTTGTCTTTAAATACTATGCTACTATTTTAGCTATTGTGTATGCACATCACTGTAGTAACTCCTTGCTAAAACAATGATGCAAAACTTAGGAAGCAACTATCTGTTTGTATACATGTACTACTGAAACTGGATGTTACATTTCTCAGTTTCTTAGGTATATGTATTGAAAATGATGTCTTTTGTCATGTTTATTGTTAAAGTTAAACTTCAGCTTTTTCACTGAATCATTATTCGATCCTTACAATGAAATCTCAGCAGCCTTCGTGAATTCTAATCATTTGTTACTATCTTGCTACTGGTTTTCTACTTTTTATGTGAAAATATTATGAAATATATTTTTTTACGTGGAGACATTATGGTATTACGCCTTTCCATTGCCGATTATGAATTTTTAAATGTTAAACCATAACAAAATATGAAACCACCAAATGCATGTCCCAATTCGTAAAAAATATATATAAAATAATATTTATATTTAAGAATATGAGTGTCTATTCAACTAAATTACTTTCCTTCGATACAAGTTAAATGAATTCCCGTGAATACAACTCCACAGATTCTCTTTGACCGTTAAGCATGAGGCAAAGAAAGTTTTAATTCAAATGCCTTCAAACTATTAAATGACAAATGTAAAAATCTAATGAAATACACATGATTATATATACTAAACAATTATTTCAAAGGATCGTTTCCTAAGCCAATGAATATATCAATACAAAACATCAACTTTATAAGTTCTTCCCACCCAATTGTGCTCTATATTGACAAAAAATATCATTTAACCCTAAACCGTTGTAAAAAATTCAAACAATTTTAACATAATGTACACTTACAAGCAATTTTAATTTATCTGATAAACCAATATAACTAACATTACTCCCACTAACTAGAGTCATAACAATATAGCAGACACAAATCACTTTTCTTATATAGCACAACCTACTAATTGTTAACCAAATATCATCGTACTACACCTTTATATAGATCAATCAACCTTTATGTACATCAATCAAAGAATGGAGATATAACCTTAATAGAAATATCTCCATTTACCATAGCCCATGTTTAATCATATATTGAAAAAATTAACTATTACAACTAATATCTATAAATCGCAATAGCCATTCTAAAATGTGTTGAGGCATAAGCAACCTCATCACTTATAAGATAAAAAGTACATTTGTCGCCATCCTTCAACTCCTTTTTGGAATGGAACTCTAGCCAATTATTGTGGAAAATAACAGAGTCTTGGCTTATTTACTCAATGATCTCCAAAAGGTCTTTACCTCCAACTCAAATGTTCCTTTCGATTTTTCTTTGGCCTCACATCTAACGCATCTGAAAACGCTGGTGGAATTGTCTACAGTATATAAATACCAATATAATTAATATTTAATTTCTAAATGACCATAAAGCTACATGACATTTAATATAATATACTCAAATATAACATCATCTTTTAAGATGAACTTTCTTTTACCAAATAATTATGTTTCCTATGTTGTTGTCACATTATTGCTTCAAAATACGTGAATTAATGATTAACCCACTGTTCCATTAATTAACTTTACAATCAAATTTCTTATATTAAAATTTAGTCTCACTATAAATTCAAAATATTATTAATATAACAATGAATCGACCGTTAATTCATGTCATTTTTCTATTAATAGTTCTAAAATTCCTAGAAATTTAAATTTTTGAGATTGAATTTGTTACACTAAAAATTTTAATAACTAAATCTGTTAAACTCCCAAATATTATAGACCGGATCTAACCAACCTTTCATATACAGTGCTAAAACTATTTACGTCTTAAAGCTACATTAAAATTTATAACTTTCAATTACATCTTTATTTTAGTGCCCAAATGAAAAGGAAAAAAGAAAAATTGCTCAATCCTATGCTATATTTGCCTTTTAAAATTAACATGTCGCAACATATTTCTTTTACATCTTTCATCTTGTTAGCTTAATTCTACAGTAAATATCATCTATATTAAAATTTACAATTCTATTCTATTTTTACACTTTTAACATTGTCATATTTACATTAATAAGAAATATGTCCCAAATTATTTTTTAAAAAAAAAGCTTATGCAAAGAACCTATTTACGACATTAGGGAAAAAAATTAAACTTAATCCTTCATGTACTATTCACAAATTTTATTACACTTAATAATTATATAAATATTCAAACTCATTTAAAGTTATTGCAAAAATTATACCTGGTCGGGTTGTCGAAACCTTCAAATTAAAAACTGATTCCCCCAATGCAACAAACTGTAACAATAGTGGTAATCAGGTCGAATTCCAAGGGAATTAATTAACTTAATCTCCTAGTTAATGTTAAAAATAAAGTTGGGAGTTTTCAAATAAATTGCTAAAATAAAAATTATTAAATAAAAATTAATATCCTAAAATTTAGAAACAAACAATAATGCAACAAACTAAAATTAGAAAGAAAATTCAATCTATTAAATACTGATCCAAGCGTTCATATATTCGATTGTCTTATTGATCATTAGTTAAAAATATTATTTTTACGATTCAAACATTTAACCTTAGATTTATTAGGATAGTCATAATAAATGTTGCGTTTTCCTAATTTAATCGACTAAACCCAGCGTCCAATCGAAACTTATCATTAATTGACTGGACACGATAGCGTTCCATATCAATATAATGATAGCATTACGTTCTGTGAAAACAGTTAAACCAAAATATAATTAATTGTGATAGCCGCAATTACTCAATTTTGTTCCATTGATCCCTAGGTCATATGAATACCGGTAAAAGACCCATAAATAAAATAACATAATTGCTACTTGTACCATTCATTCATGACAATTACGGATCACTGAATTCCGGGATAGCAATAGAAAAACTAATATTGAATTAAATTGTCAGATTAACCAATATTAGATTTTCCTAAAATTAAATCAAGAATCAACGAATATTTGAATAAAAAGACAATAATTTAAATTAAAAACATAACCTCACAATGCAGAACAATCGAATAAAATTCTCCTTGAATCAGAATAAAAAATAAACTAATCACTCATGGTGGTGAGTCTTGAATAAAAGAAAAAAAATAAAAATAAAAAGAAAAGAAAAAAATATGTTTAGGAGAAGAAGAATTGGAATGACCCCCAGCCGGCAGCCCCTTACGTCCCTTTTATGATGAACAGTAGCCTCCCATTTTGAGAATGTGGAATGAGCAGCAGCTGTCCAAGGTCTTGTGGTTTCTGGAAAGTGCAGCTGTCCTTGTGGAGTTTGGAAAGAATGAAAGGAAGGGCAGCCGGCCCTCCTTTTAGAAATTGTTGTGGATGTGGTGCCTTCTTAGGAAAGTTGCATATTTGTTGCCAAAAAAATAAGAAGCTACCGTCATTTTTTTTCTCCAATAAATAGTAGCTGCCCCTACTTATTTAGAAAAATTGTTGTATATTGGACAGCCGACTCCTTGTTTTCTTGGAAAGAAAATAAAATATGGTGACCTTGCCTTCTTAAGGAATTATAAAATTGGTGGATAGGCGTAATTCGTAGAAATATTGGGAATATGAGCAGCCATTCCCTTTCTTTGCTTTTGAGAAAAGAGCTCCCTGATGAATGGTCGCCAGCATCGTTTTCATTTTGGAAACAAAATTCAAGCTACCGTTTAGGGAACCAATTCCCTTTGGTGTGTTCCTCCAACAAAATAAGGATTTAAAAATGCTAAAATCAAGATTCAAGCTTTTATTCTTCAAAGCCCAATAAAAATTCTTGAATCCAATTAGCTCCAAAATTGCCTCATTAAGCCCAATTTGTTCCAAGTCTTCAATTTCAATCTCCTAAAAATAAAAACCAATAAAACCAACCATTAGGGTATTAAACAATTCAAATTCAAATCATGATAACAATAATAAATCCAATAAATTGCATATTATCAAATTCCCTCATACCAAATCAATGTTTGTCCTCAAGCATTTACTATACCAATGTCTCTTAACTATTCTCCTCTTCACTTCTTCCCCTCTTTTATTTCATCATCCAACAATTCCAAGCAATACACATATTGAAGCATTCAAGTCAAAACAACAATCGAGAGAACAAGCGATCATAGTTTCATAACTTTTAAAAGAAAATATAGACATCCCATTAAACTCAATAATTTCATCAGAATTTAATGCACCAAAATTCAATACCCTCACAAGGATTTTCCTCTATGCACTCAAAGTATGTAGGAAAATTTTTTCAATACTCTCAAAATCAAAACATAGCATGCTATTACTATAGGCTTGCTTATTAATCAAATCTCCACCACTAGATATATGAATTCAAAACAAAAATCCGGGGGTCTTTGCAATGATTGTAACTTGGCTTGGGTAAAGGTATGGTAAAAGGTAAAAATGATGTGTAATGCATACCAAAGAAGTATGTCAAAGATTACAAAACATTACTACTATCAAACTTATCCCATAACATGAAGTACAATCAACCCATAGAAATATGATCCAATTAAAATCATCTCATTCCTCGATCCAAATATTTGAGATCTTTTTTTTTTAATTTTTTTTTCAAATTCCCTCGTCTCAATTTTCTGAGAATTTTTTTTCTTCTTTTTTTTTTCTTTTTTTTTTTTCATTTTTTTTGAATGAGAATCTCGAGGATGAATAAAAAATGTATACATAACTTTTCCCAAATTGTATGAATAAATCTCTAAAATTAATCCCCAACATAAAACTATCTCATTCCCTTTACAGCTAACCACCCATTTAACCTCTAAACACATGCTTCTTTGATATGAGGACCAAAAAGAAGGTTAAGCGCAAAAAAAAGGTTGTGTAAATTTGTGTGGTTTTAAAAAAAAGGATAAAGACTCAATTTGGTTTACTAGGGAATGAATAACGGGAAGGTCTTTTTAAGATAGATAAAATGTGTATACCTACTTACTCCCATCATATTAATGCATGAATTCATGAATGTGGTCTTGAAAAGTATTGCAAAGCAAGTTCTAGAATAAACACACTATGATTGATAAACACTCATGAAGAAAATTTAGACCAAAGATGATGTATGCTCTTAAGACTCAAAAGCTCACAGAAGGGTATAATATTGTATCGAATCTTGTACATTTTCATCTAATTCAATTATCAAAGTCAATGGGACGCTTAAAACAATTTTTATCCAAAATACAACTAATAACACTTGTCTCTTTCATATCAAATCAACAATGTATACTAACTCAAAAATTATTTTCAGATAAAAATTAAAAGAGTATGAAGTTCCAAGGAAAATAGAAGAAGTAACATTGATGCATAAAATCCTCCCCCATACCTAAATTCTACATTGTCCTCAATGTATGCAAAAGGTGAGAAATAAGAAAAAAAAACTAGCATGCAACTAAAAAAACACTAGCACAATTTTAAAATCACAACAATTCTCAAAAAAATCACCCAATGCAATATATAAAAATAGGACAATAAACAAAAAGAGAGGAGAGAAAACTCCCATATGGCGATGGTGATGTCGCGGAGGGCTTTGAAAAGGTTGAACTGCGAAAATGTCTTTTCTGAAAATCGCGTGATCATCTGGTAATGCAAAGATTGCTTCTGTCTAAATTTTGAACTTCCTTCAGAAACCACGTGATCATCTCTTAACACCAAGACTGTTTCTGTCCAATTTTTGAATTTTCTTCAGAAACCGCATGATCATCTCTTAACACCAAGACTGCTTCTGTCCATTTTTTTTTTCAATTGTCTTAATGTCTTTCGGCTTGATGCAACTCTTAAAAATTCCATCTTGGGCATCTACAAAAATTAAAAGAAGAAACAAATGATACTAATCAAATATTCTTAATTAATTAAGAAATTAAATAACAAACTAAACAAATTCAAGAAAAAAATATTGGGTTGCCTCCCGACAAGCGCAATTGTTTAACGTCTTTATGCTCGACGTTTTTTTCATTTTTTTTCTTCAAGGAGGTTTCAACTTCAACTTGGGAGATTCATATAACTTCCATTTCATATCTAATTGTGCATTCGAATTAAAATGAATATCACATTTTTCTTCATAAATTTCCTGCACAATTAAATCAACAACATCAGCAAAACAAATTGGTCGACACTCATTTGGGTACTTCATAGGATCAAAAACAACAAATTTAACAATCTCGTCATCGAACTCGACGGAGAGAGTACCCTCGTCTACATCTATTTTAATTTTTGATATTTTCATGAATGGTCTTCCTAATAAAAGTGGAGCTAAATCAATAATTGTGTCTCTTTCCATTTTCAAGATGTAAAATTCGATCAGAAAAATTAATTCATTAACCTGTACTAAAACATTCTCAATAATCCCTTCCGGGTAAGCATAAGAATAGTCAGCTAACTGGATAGCAAACCCAACTTCTTTTAAGGGATCTAATTTCAGAGTATTATAAATTGAATAAGGCATGATATTTACCGGTGCTCCTAAGTCTAGTATAACATGCTCAATTTTTTTCTTACCAATAATACAAGGCAGAGTGAACATACCTGGATCCGCATATTTTTCAGATAAAGTTCCTTTAATTACATCAGACACATTCTCACCCATCTTATCACCTCTTGTCTTCTTAAATTGATTCTTTGAATTCTCCAACTTGCTAGGAAAAAGTGGTACAACTGTACTAGAAGTGTTAGACAAAGAGGATTCAGATGTTACCTTAATTGAATTTTCATACATGCATTTATTTTCCTTATCCACATCATTCCCTTCATCCACCTTCTTAGATTTTAGGCTCAATTGAAGTTTGTTCTCATTTCTCAACATTATTGAACTAACATTCTCTTTGAGATCTACCACCATTTGTGAGGAAAATTTCTCCGAAATTCGAGCTTCCAAATTACTAACTGAAGTGACTAGCTGAATGATTTGATTTCCCAAGTTTTGTAAGTTTGCCCTCGTTTCCTGAATGCTATTTCTCATTTCTTGAAAGCTGGCTATCGTTTCCTGTTGAAATTGTTGTGTGTTAGTTGCGAGAACTTTTACAATATTCTCTAGTGACATATCTGAATTAGATGATTGTGTTGGTACTGGTGATGGTCCATTAAAAAATTGAGATGGAGGTCTTAGTTGTTCTCCTTGATTCTCAAAGCCTAAATTTGATTGTTCCCTCCATTCAAAATTATAATTGCTAAAATAAGGATCATATGTATAAAAAGGTTCTTCTTGCAACATTGGACACATATCCGTAGGATGTCCAGGAGTTGAACATATGTCACAAACTTTAACTGTTTGCAATTGTCCTATGACCAACTGACGAACCAAAGCGGTTAGTTCAGAAATTTGAGTTTCAAGATTCGAATGATTTACCTCAAAAGTTGGATACCCGATGCACAATGGTTGTTGATTCAAAATTTTTGCATACATTGTCATTTTTTCCTCCTTTTCAAAAATCAACAAACAAGTGAAAAAACACAAACTAAGAAATTAATGTAGTTCCCCGGCAACGACACCAAAATTTGATCGGGTTATCGAAACCCTCAAATTAAAAACTGATTCCCTCAATGTAACAAACTGTAGCAATAGTGGTTATCAGGTCGAATCCCAAGAGAACTAATTAACTTAATCTCCTATTTAATGTTAAAAATAAAGTTTGGAGTTTTCAAACAAATTGCTAAAATAAAAATTACTAAATAAAAATTAATAACCTAAAATTTAGAAACAAACAATAATGCAACAAACTAAAATTAGAAAGAAAGTTCAATCTATTAAATACTGATCCAAGCGTTCATATATTCGATTGTCTTATTGATCATTAGTTAAAAATATTATTTTTGCGATTCAAGCATTTAACTTTAGATTTATTAGGATAGCCGTAATAAATCTTGCGTTTTCCTAATTTAATCGATCAAATCCAACATCCAATCGAAACTTATCATTAATCGACTGGACACGATAGTGTTCCATATCAATATAATGATAACATTACGTTCTGTGGAAACAGTTAAACCAAAATATAATTAATTGGGATAGTCACAATTACTCAATTTTGTTCTATTGATTCCCTAAGTCATATGTATATCGGTAAAAGATCCATAAACAAAATAACCTAATTGCTACTTGTACCATTCATTCATGACAATTACGGATCACTGAATTCCTGGATAGCAATAGAAAAACTAATATTGAATTAAATTGTCAGATTAACCAATATTAGGTTTTCCTAAAATTAAATCAAGAATCAACGAATACTTGAATAAAAAGACAAGAATTTAAATTAAAAACATAACCTCACAATGCAGAACAATCGAATAAAATTCCCCTTGAATCAGAATAAAAAATAAACTAATCACTCATGGTGGTGAGTCTTGAATAAAAGAAAAAAAATAAAAATAAAAAGAAAAGAAAAAAATATGTTTAGGAGAAGAAGAATTGGAATGACCCCCAGCCGGCAGCCCCTTACGTCCCTTTTATGATGAACAGTAGCCTCCCATTTTGAGATTGTGGAATAAGTAGCAGCTGTCCAAGGTCTTGTGGTTTCTGGAAAGTGCAGCTGTCCTTGTGGAGTTTGGAAAGAATGAAAGGAAGGGCAGCCGGCCCTCCTTTTAGAAATTGTTGTGGATGTGATGCCTTCTTAGGAAAGTTGCATATTTGTTGCCAAAAAAATAAGAAGCTACCATCTTTTTTATTCTGCAATAAATAGTAGCTGCCCCTTCTTGTTTAGAAAAATTGTTATATATTGGACAGCCGACTCCTTGTTTTCTTGGAAAGAAAATAAAATATGATGGCCTTGCCTTCTTAAGGAATTATAAAATTGGTGAATATGTGTAATTTGTAGAAATATTGGAAATATGAGCAGCCATTCCCTTTCTTTGCTTTTGAGAAAAGAGCTCCCTGATGAATGGCCGCCAGCATCGTTTTCATTTTGGAAACAAAATTTAAACTGCCGTTTAGGGAATCAATTCCCTTTGGTGTGTTCCTCCAACAAAATAAGGATTTAAAAATGCTAAAATCAAGATTCAAGCTTTTATTCTTCAAAGCCCAATAAAAATTCTTGAATCCAATTAGCTCCAAAATTGCCTCATTAAGCTCAATTTATTCCAAATCTTCAATTTCAATCTCCTAAAAATAAAAATCAATAAAACCAACCATTAGGGTATTAAACAATTCAAATTCAAACCATAATAACAATAATAAATCCAATAAATTGCATGTTATCAATACCATTGCCAACTTTTAAAACACTCTACAATATTTAACTACTATTATCTTTTAATATTCAAATACAATTTTCCATTCACATTTCCTCTCTATTAATTCAGTTATTTTTGTTTTAACCAATTCAATAAACAAATTAAAAAATGCTATAGACTAAAAGTTAATACTTTTGCTATAATTATAATTTCTTTTAGACATTACATTTTCTAAATTACAGTGCACCACGCATAGCGTGGTAGACTCCAACTAGTTGCATATAAATTGGCAATTTAAGTATAAATTTGTGCACAATATACTCTTGTAATGCTGATTTTTTTTTATATGTACTATATTGCAAATAATAAACATGCTAAAACCTAAATAATAAATTCAAAAATGACAAGAATTAAAAAATTAATTTAATCATATTATTTTGCTATCAACAATATTGGCTACTAATTGTGAGACCTGCAGAGAAATAGAGAGATGATGCCCAATACGAGTACAAAACAACGATTGTAAAAGGCAAGTAACCAACTCTATCCAAAGAGTAGTTACGTTTCCCATGCGAGTTTTTAATTAAATTAAGATGACACGTAAATTTAAATTATTATTTATTAATTATAATTAAATTTTGGTGAAATACTTTCCTTTTATATATAAAATTTATCAATCAGTGAGAATTTATATATATATATATGTGTATATATATATGCCAATGAATGAATGTATTGTGGTGCTAATATAGAATAAATTACAACTTTTAATTGGTGTTTATACTTTGTAGCATTTTGTATCCATATTTTAAATGTAAATCATTATGCCTTGTGTTTACATTTTGACGTCATTTTACAAATGGAAGAATGATTAAAATCCTAACAAAAGCAATGGAGGAGTCATCATTGAAATCTCACAGCCAGAGCCTGTAGTATTAACTATCGACGATTAGAGACACAATAAGAAAAGAGAATATCAATTAGTTAATCAAATTTACAAGTAATTTATTTATTTCATTATTAAATTTTCAAGATGATCATAGTAAAATATTAAAATTCAAATATAATTAGGCAATGATTTGTTTCACTGAACTTTGTACGAAAAGTAACCTTTAAAAAAAATCTTAAAATGACACACCGCGAAAGTATTTTAAAAGCGATCTAGATTTGTCAAGTCTTGAAGACTGATAAATATTTCTCGAATCTTGAACACTTAACAAAGAGTATGTCGAGTCTTTAAAACTCGACAAATATTTTGTCCAGACTCGATATACTTCTATCCCCCCAACCTACCTCATTTCCAATTCTTATATCCAAACTACACTAATTTTCATATCCAAACTTCTCAACTAATTCTCATATACCCACACAAATTCTCATATTGAACAGCCGACCAACACGGCAAAAGCAACAAACAAACCATAGCAGTTTATAATACTGATGGAGGTGGGTTATGACTCCACAGATACCAACTCTTTCTTGACTCGAACAGTAACCGTCGATGGGTGGATACATATGCAAAAACCGTCGGAGGGTATTCCGGCGGAGATATTCCGATACTCAAGTCAATAAAGAGCGATTTTCGATTGAAAGAAAATAGACTGAGAGCTGAGAGAAGGTTGTTTCATGTGATCAGTGTGCCCCCTGTGTTAGGCTTAGAGAATGTACCTGGTTTTGAGACCTCAGAGATCATTTATATCCCTGAGAGGTGTGCGCCGCTGAGGGACTTCAACCTTACCTTCCTTGTCGGAGCGATCCGAAAATCTCAGAAGTTAATATTCCGAATTGATCACGTTCCTTGTTTATCGGGAAAACTTCCATCTTCTGGAGAGATACTTTCCTTATCTGGGATATCCGAGATTTGCCGCTATGAAATAGGAGACTGAAGTTAAGGAAATTCTGACTTTCCTTTGGAGTGTTACGTACTGTTCGATCGCTTGACCGATAAAAAGGGGACCTTCGAGACTTGTCCAGTTGGAGGACTAACATTTGCTTAATCGATCGGGGTGACTATCTCTGCTCGATGAGTCATGATTGGTTAACAGGACGACTGAGACCCTATCGTTCGGTAGATCCGAGCTACTGAGACCCCTCAGTAGATCATCTGGGTGGCTAGGGCCCTTTAGTAGATTATCATGACGATTGTTAGATACCGATCCGTAGGTGCCCCTCGTGGGCTTCTGAAGAATTGACTCTTTTGGTCTGAGCTATTAGGTCATGTCCCATCATTTGCTCCCCAACTTATGGTTTTCTTGAAAAAGTCATAAGTGAAGGTCTGCGAAACGTGTTTCGTATGTTATGAATGTATAGGGACACTCAGTCCATTCTGATTCGCCCTCCTTGTACGTTAGGAATACGAGCATGTCTCATCATATACAACTTTCTTTGTGGGAAACTGAAGACAATTTACTCCGGCATTTATGACTTGTGTTTGTGCTGATCCGTTTCGTTTTCCTTGAATTAATTAAGGCCTCTCCTTTTTACTGTTATAAATAGTCATAATGCGCATTCACTTTCTTTTGCAGAGAATTGACGTTCTTCCTTCCTGGTTTCTTGGTGGAGAATGATTTTTTCTGAGGGTCGGTTTTTGGGGCGTCATAGCGTTCGATGCTCCTTGGCTGGAGTGATTTCTACTGGAATGAGATCTCATTAAATAAGATGACTACTAGGATGGAATCTCATTATGTTGACCGTTCACTTTGGTTAACATGATCTGATCCCTTGCCACCGAGGGGGTGCATCTTGTATCGCCTTGCATGGCCTTCTCCGGTTGGTCCTTGCCATCCAGACGCAGTGGGAGTGTTTCTCATACTACTTTTTGGATGCGTAGGTTGAGTTCGGGCCGCTTTGGTTGGATAAAACCCGAACTCTCCTCTTCTTATCTCTAGCACTACATTGCTTTTTGTACTCTCCAGTGTAGGGATTATGTTCTTCCTCTTCAGGTGAGTCAACAACCTGATGAGGTGGACCTTCCTGTATATTCTCCTTGGCGTAATCAGTCGGACTTAGCGACTTGTTCATGTATCTTGATGTATTTCTTCATAGAAGAACGAATAAAATGATTGCTTTCCACTTACCTAAGTTTTATTTTTGCTTCTTTTTGATTTCTTGCGTTGCAATACAATTTCCTTCCTGTTTTAGACTTCAGGTTGAGAGACCGGATAGTATTATCTTTCCAAACTGCTTGATGTTCGGTTGATTGGATTGAGAGTTATGTCTTTCCGTTCAGGGAAGATCTCTTCGTGACTTATAGAACAGGTGTCGGGCGACTAAGGCCTTTCTGACGATAAGAGCTTTTTGAAAAGATGGGCCGTGCCTACCCACTCGGGGAGTTATATCCCTTATTGGCAACGTGTACAAATGATGGGCATTGGGCGACTAAGGCCCTCTGAAGGATAGGAAAAATTTTTTAAGTTGTGGGCTGCATCTACCCGTCCGGGGAGTTACATCCCATCTTGACGACACGTACGATCGGTAGAGGCTGGACGACTTAGGCCCTCCGATAGGAAGTTTTTAAGTTATGGGTCACATCCACCCGTCTGGGGAGTTACATCCCTTTTTGAAGACGCGTACGATCGGTAGAGGCTAGGCGACTAAGGCCCTCCGATAAGAAATTTTTAAGTTGTGGGCCGCCTCCACCCGTCTGGGGAGTTATATACCCTTTTGACGACGCATACAATCGGTAGAGACTAGGCGACTGAGGTCCTCCGATAGGAAATTTTTAAGTTATGGGCCGCGTCCACCCGTTCGGGGAGTTACATCCCCTTTTGACGACGCGTACGATCGGTAGAGGCTGAGCGACTGAGACCCTCCGATAGGAAATTTTTAAGTTGTGCTTAAGAAAGACCTCCCAACTGTTGGATAGCGCTGAGACTCATTGATAGTATATGCGTAAGTTTTTCGAGTTCCAAGTCCTAGGTATTGCTAACCCGTCTAGGTTGTCGAGTCGGTACATTCCCGATCGAACCACGGAACGTACTCGATATGGACCTTCTCAATTAGGAGCAAGCTTACCCCTGGGCTACTGTTGACCAGTAGCCTCCACTCTCTGTAGCACCAACTCTCCAGGTTTAAACGTTCGGCTTCTAACCATTTGGTTATGATATCGGGTCATTTGTTGCCGATAGACTGCCATTCGTGTTGATGCAGATTCTCGTAATTCTGGGAGTAAGTCTAATCTTTCTCGTATGGTGCGTTCGTTTTGCCCGGCATCATAGTGAGCTACTCGGAGCGAGTGAATGCCTATTTCCTTGGGTATGACTGCTTCGCTTCCGTAAGTCAGACTAAAGAGTGTTTCTCCCGTTACCCTTCGAGGGGTAGTACGCTATGATCAGAGGATGCCGTAAAGTTCTTCGACCCATTATCCCTTGGCGTTATCCAGCGCTGTCTTTAGTCCTCACAAGATTGTTCGGCTGGTCACTTCGGCCAGTCCGTTGATTTGTGGGTGAGTGACCGATGAGAATCTATGTTGGATCTCCAGTTTCTCGCAAAACTCTCAAAAATGCTAGTTGTCGAATTGCTTCCCGTTATCCATGATAAAGACGTGTAGTATACCGAATCGAGTGATAATATGAGTCCACACAAACGATTGGACTTTAGCGACCGTGATCTGGGCTAAAGGCTCGGCTTCCACCCACTTCGTAAAGTAGTCGATCGCCGCAATTAAGAATCTTCGTTGTCCCGTGGCTGGAGGAAACGATCCGAGGATGTCCATGCCCCACTGAGCAAATGGCCAAGGGCTGGATATTGGATTAAGCTCGGTGGAGGGTAACCAAGGAACCAATGAGAAGCGCTGGCATCTGTCGCACCTTTTGACGTAGCTGTCAGAATCGACCTTCATGGTTGGCCAGTAGTATCATTGTCAAAGAGCCTTATAGACTAGGTTTTGGGCACCCAGATCATTGTCGCAAACTCTTTCGTGAATTTCTCGAAGAACGTAATTTTCCTCTTCGGGAGTCAAGCATCGCAGATATGGATGAGTGAATGACTTGTGGTAAAGAACCCCATCGATTATGGAATAGTGCGCGGCCTTTCGCTTCAGTTTTATTACTTTCCCCAGGGACTCTGGCAGGCGATCGTGTCTTAGGTACTCTTTTATAGGGTCCTTCCAACTAGGTGGCTGATCGACTGGGAGGATCTCCTTAGGCTCGTCGATGCTGGGATACTGCAGGCTTTCAATATACACTGTTCGGCTAGAAGCGACTGAATCAGAATTAGCCAACTTCGACAAGGTATCCACTCGCGTATTTTCCGAATGAGGGATTTGTTGAATTTCTACTTTGCCTAATCAGTCCATCGTCTCGCGCAACTTACTTAAATATTTCGCCATAACCGGGTCTTTAGTTTTGTAAACCCCCTCGATTTGCTTCACAACCAATTGGCTATCCGTAAACACCCTGACATTTCGTGCTCCCATATTGGTGGCAATCTGGAGGCTCGTTAGCAGAGTTTCATACTCGGCTTGATTGTTGGTGGCTTAGAAATCAAAGCGGAGGGCGTACTCTGCCTTAAAATCGTTCGATCCTATCAATTTGAGTCCGGCACCGCTTCCTAAAGAATTTGATGATCCGTCCACATGGATAGTCTATTCGGGGTTGATCCATTCTTCTTGATGGCTAGAAAGTTGTCCTTCAGACATTACGGGCAAAGTGTATTCAAGGATAAAATCTGTCAGTGCTTGACCCTTTATAGCGGGTCGTGATCGGTATTGGATATCAAATTCGCCTAGCTCCACACTCCACTTGATAAGTCGTCTTGACATATCTCTCTTCTGGAGGATTTGCTTCAGTGGCTGATCGGTGAGTATCACAATGGTATGGGTCTGAAAATATGGTTGAAGACGCCTTGCTAAGACAATCAAAGTATAGGCTATCTTTTCGATCAGCCGGTAGTTAATTTCAGAATCTTTCAGTATCCTGCTGATGTAATAGACTGGCTTCTGGGTGGCGGACTCTTGTCTCACCATTACAGAACAGAGTGCTCGTTCGAAAACGACCAAATACAGGTAAAGTTCTTCCCTGAGAATGGGCTGCGAGAGCAACGACGGTTGCATCAGATATTTTTTCAGTCGTTCGAATGCTGCTTGACATTCAGGCATCCATTTGAACTGCCGGGATCTCTTCAATGCGTCAAATATGGAATTGTACTTTTCGCCAACTCTGGACATGAATCGGCTTAGGACCGCTATTCGACCAGTCAGGCGTTGTACTTTCTTGAGTGTCTAGAGGGCGTCATGTCTAATATCACTTGTATTTTTTCGGGGTTGGCCTCTACCCTCAATCGGTGATCATGAAGCCTAGGAACTTTTCGAAGGCGATCCCAAATGTATATTTTTCTGGATTTAACCGCATATTGTACCGTTCTAAACTCTTGAAGGTTTCTTCAAGATCTGCAATATGAGTTTCTGTTGTAACACTCTTTACGAGCATGTCGTCGACATAAGTTTCGACGTTCCTACCTAATTGGTCTTTGAAGACTACATTGACTAGCCGTTGGAAAGTTGTTTCAGTGTTTTTCAGGCTAAAAGGCATGACCCGGTAACAGTACTTACCGAACTCGGTGATGAAGCTGGTCTTTTCTTCGTCTTCTGGCGCCATTCTGATCTGGTTATAGCCAGAGTAAGCATCCATAAAACTCAAAAGTTGGTGTCCCGATGAATTGTCTACAAGTTTGTCAATATTAGGGAGCGGATAACTATCATTTGGACACGCTTTGTTGAGGTCGGTGAAGTCTACACATATCCTCCACTTGTTATTGGCCTTTTTCACCAAGACTATATTAGCCAGCCATTCGGGATACTTGACTTCGCGGATGAATCCTGCTGTCAATAACTTCTAAACCTCTTCCTGGATGGCGCGTTGGCGTTCGAGAGCGAATACCCTATTCTTCTGCTTAACCGGTCTAAAGTCGGGATTAACGGTTAGTTTATGGGTTATGACTGATGGGTCTATACCGGGCATGTCTTCTGGAGTCCATGCGAAGACTTTCGAGTGTCGTTGTAGACAGGCGACTAAGGCCTCTCGTAATTGGGTGATAGGTTGGCTCCTGTCTTGACTATTTGACTGGGGTCATTTGTCAGAAGGACCTCGGTTGTTTCTTCGCCTGGTTTAGGCTTGGCTCTCGGTTCAGTGTCCCCTCTAGGTTCCAGGGCATCGACCGGAAAAGCTTCTTGAACACCTTGTGTTGCGAAGAGAATATAAGGGTCTGAGTCGCTTCTTATAGTCGCTACCCCTAACGGTGTTTTGAATTTCACTTTCATGTGTCTCGTACTCGGTAGTGCCTCTAGATCGTCCAGGCTGGGTTTGTTGAGAATGACGTTGTAGAGGGAGTAGAGCTTTACCACATGAAAGAGGACGGGAGTGGTTGCATAATTAGGGGGTCTTCCTAGGGTCACAGGAAGATAAATTGTGCTTTCAGGATAAGTGGCTCGTCCGAAAGCCCTTGGAGGGATCCGACGGATGGCAAAAACCGAGATAGATTGAAGCCCATCCTGTAGAAGGCGTCCCAGGTGAGGAGGTCGCAATCAACCCCCTGATCCACAAGGGGAGTCTATTTTGAGGGTGATAACTGTAGGATCATCTCGGAGAAGATCTATTCTGACTAGAAGGTCATCATCATAAAAACCTATGATTGGCCTTCTTCTTTTGGTAGGTGTTGTGTCGGAGATGACCATTGCGAGTATCGTCATAAAATTTCAGAGAATCAGTCTGTTTTTCCCACGAATGGCACCAATCTGATGGAGGTGAGTTATGACTCTACAGATACCAGCTCCTTTTTTACTCGAACAGTAGCCGTCAATGGGTGGATACACCTACAAGAACCGCCGAATGGTGCTCCGATGGGGAGATTCCAACGTTCAAGTCAATAAATAGCGATTTTCGATTGAAAGAAAACAGACTGAGAGTTTAGGGAAGATTGTTCCCTGTGATCAGTGTGCCCCCTGTGTTAGGCTTAGAGAGCGTATCTAGTTCTGAGACCTCAGAGATCATTTATATCCCTGAGAGACATGCGCCACTGGGGGACTTCAACCCTATTTTCCTTGTTGGACCGATATGAGAATCTCAGGGGGTTAATATTCCAAATTGATCACGTTCTTTATTTATTGGGAAAACTTTCATCTTTGAAAAGGATACTTTCCTTATCTGGGATATCCGAGATTTGTTGCTATGAAATAGGATACTGAAGTTAAGGAAATTCTGACATTCCTTTAGAGTGTTGCGTACTATTCAATCGCTTGACCGATAAAAGGGGGCTTTCGAGACTTGTCTGGTTGGAGGGCTGACATTTGCTTAATCGATCAGGGTGACTGTCTCTGCTCGATGAGTCACGATCGGTTAACAGGACGACTGAGACCCAATCGTTCGGTAGATCCAGGCGACTGAGGCTCCTCGGGTGATCATCTGGGCGGCCAAGACCCTTTGGTAGATTATCAAGACGATTTTTAGATACCGATCGGTAGGTACCCCTCGTGGGCTTTTGGAGAATTGACTCCTTTTTTAAATTTAAATTTTTTTTTAAAAAAAAAAAAAAAAAATTTTATTTTTTTTTTTAGTATATTGCCTAACATCTAAATTAGATCTAACATATGTACCATCATCATAAAACACTAAACCCAGATCATCTATCTATGTGATCTGGGAGGGTCCTACATCATTGTAGTGGGGATTAGAAAAAACTGGTGGGGAAACATGATACAAGAGTAGTGAATTATCTCTCTTAACCTGTGTCAATCCCTCACCCATGTAGATATTATGATGATCTCCCCTCTATGGAGCGTCTGGAGTGAAAATATGAGAGCAATCATCAAATACATGTATGATAAAAGATGAAAACTCTACATACCTACTCGAAGGTCCTACAATGTTGGGTGGATAATAAGATGGTGACTATGAAGCATGATGTAGTGACGGTGGTGGTCTCTTAGGACGTGCTTTCCCTCGTGGTCATCTAGGTCCTCGGTTCTCATCATCTACCTTGTCACCACCTTTAGCCGATTTAGATCTCAAGAGGTGGGCCATATCATCTGCCAAGACCGCAATAGTAGAATTTACCATCCCATACACGTCGTCACCGTTAGAGTTTCGAATTTGATGTAGAGTATCCCACTACAAGAAAATATATATATATGTTGGTTAAATTACCAAGTCTAAATTATTGACATAAATCAAAAATAGTAAGTTGTACACATGCTCCTCGACGTCCTATGAATTGGCTAATGATGGCATGAAACTAGGTACTGTAGGCAGCGTTGACCATGGGTCCAAGCAACGTGTCAAGTGGAGCTAGGTGGTTGTGTCGTAGTATCCAAATGTTGACATACCGTGCATGCTCAACAAACCAAATAATCTCCTGTGGTCCATATATGTTAGCCTCGTGGAGTCAATCTTCAATATCACAATGAATCGGATTATACTGTACACTTCCAAACTGATGGATCACTTTATCAGGGAAATACCACACCATGATACTAAAGCAAATAAGTGATATGTGGACGTGCCAAATATTCCCACCCTCGTGATAGCAGTCAGGGAGGGAGCGTAACATCGGACACATTCGGATTTTTTTTTATATATACTCTGAGTGGTTTATTTAAAATTTTTATATCTTGGAGAATGGTAGAAAAATAGTTAAAATTAATATAAGTGTAAATTTCTGCTCTTTGAGATTGTTCGGGAAACCCTTGTAGATATTTGATCGATAGTTTCTAAATTTTTAAAGTTTCTGATCGGTAAGGCTATCAGCTAATTGAGCATTCAATGATCAGCAATTAGTGGCATCTGACTCTAGTAAAAGAATTTACTCGTTTGGTGAGGTGTTAGTGTGTAGTGAACAAACCCCTCAAAATTTTGATATTTCTGTTCAGTAACTGATAGTAACCAATCCTCAGTGATTTACTATCTCCTCGGTGTAAAGTGAAGTTACAATTCGTTCAATATTGTATAGTTGAGTTGACCAGTCATTTTTCATAATTTTTATAATTTTATATATATACATTGGTACACTCAATTTTCCTATACCGTTCGGTATGTTATATTTTATTTACATCTTTGATGGTAAAATTTTGTACCGATCGGTGAATGTCAAATTTTAGAAATCTCATCGGTAGTTAGTTGTTCGGTACTGTATTAATTTACCGATAGACATTTAATTTTATCTCTTGGTATGACCGTTCACATGTCTCAAACTGTCGGTAATTATCTATCGGTAATTGTCTTTCTAAATTTTCTACTGACAAAGGTTCCAATACTGTTGGTCAACACTTTATTGAAATCCCATCGATATCTATATCCAACATTCTTTTCAATGACCTGTCCGGTCAACTTTCCAAATTTTATTTTCGACTGAATTTCAACGAGAGAATGTTTTGCCTTCAATTTATTATTCTATTCTATTTTACTTCATTTTAATTTAATTTAATTTAACTATATTTTATTTTATTTATTTTATTTTTCGTATCAGTCTCGGTTAGAAATGTCCTTCGGTATTGGTTTTGAAATAACCGATCGGTAATAATATTGTAAAATTTCTCCGTTTAAATATTCAATTTTTTTCATCGGTAGTTTCCATCGGTGCATTCACAAATTTATTCTGTCAGTTATTTGTTCCATCATTATTTGCATCCATCGGTAAAAGCCATCCAGACAAGGCATCGATCGGTATGAGCCATCGGTTGCTAACCGAACATCCCTCCCAAATTCTTGTTGTTCATGCAGTTGTGTAGAATTGATCCCATGACCTTAGCAACATCCAAAATGTTATTTTTCACTAGGCTATTTAAATCTCTTAATCATATTAGGTTTCATTTATATTATATCCCAAAAAAATTAAAATATTAATATATTTATATTTCTAAATAAAATCTACTTTTATTTTCAACTCCTCCCAACCCATCGGTAGACACATTGTCTCTAGCTGAACCCAACTTTTAGTACTAACTCATAGTGTTAACTCTGCCCAAAATCCAAGAGGACATGTTGGGGCAATTATGTAATTAGGAATGAACAATGGTTATTTGGTAAATATGAGAAAATGGGTTGGAAATAAAAAGAGAAATAAAGAATGAGACTCCAGAATGTTCACGTAACCCAACTTCACTTTTTCTCTCTAAACCATTTCCTCTTCTCTCCCTAAACTCCATCGATCCACTAACAAACCCAAGATTTAAGATTCCAAATTTCTCATCTATCCTTCAAAGTTAGATTCTAATCTTGATTTTGGAAGAATCTAAGAATGTAAAGTTGTCATAGAGAATGGCCGAATTTCTAGGGTTTGGTGTAATCTGAATGGAAGAGGATTTCTTGGAGATAGAAATTAAGGTAATCTTATTTTCATATCCCATCCCTTAGTTTATTTATCTAGATATTAACTTGGCTTTGGAGAATATTTTAGTCACCGATAGTGAGAGGAAAACTGGGGTTTGACTGATTGGGATCTCTGGGTTTCACTTGGAAATAAATATTGTTGATTTTATTTCTTGATGAATGTCCTTTAGTAGCCGAATGGACCGATCGTGGCAAGACTATTGCTATTGAGGAATCTGAGAGTGACTACCCTCCCGAACACTGTGAGTGGACGGACTGTTGTGCTTGAATGAGAAAAATGATTTTTATAAATTCTTTTATAAATGATTTTTAAATGATTTCTGAAATTATTTGTATTTGTGGGATGTCCCAAAAATGTGAGTTGAATTCATTCGCATCAACTGCATTTGTGATTAAATACGTGCCACTGTTGCTGGAAATTTCATTTATGAATATTGTGTTATGGTTTGGTAACCATTTGCTGAATTTGTGGCGCACTAGAAATATTTGGATGTTTGTTAAATAGAGGTGCTGGTGATGGTAAATGGCTATAGTCATTCCTCCCACGGAGCGACCTGATGGGGTGATGTGGTTGAGGGTTTGATTGGCAAGGGAGGTAGATGTGGCCTCCTGCGTCCCCGTCGTATTATCCAAATAGCACCCCAGTGAGGTACGAGTCAACGCCAAGAAAGAGGAAATTAGTGTTTTGAAAGAAAATGATTGAAAACCCCTTAGCGGACTTCCATCCACGTTCGGCCAAACGTTGGGTGGGAGTGTTTTCTTTAGGGAGACCCCATGATTTTGGAAAGTATGAAATTATGGATGTATTTCTTATATTATGATCTGAATTGTTTGATACTACTTAGGAATTGTTTTGCTAGAAACTATTACTTTGGCATTCCCACACTCACCACTCATTTACTGTCACAACATGCTATTGCACTCCACTCACTGAGTATTTTATACTCACTCCTCTTTTTTTTATCTTTTTCAGAGGAAGTGTAGATTTAGCAGCAACCCCTCTCTATTAGATAGAACCAGCCGAGGAAAAGCTATCAGAACTTTTGTTGGTATTGACTCTTCCTGGATGTAAATTTTTGAGGCTGTAGTTGGACCCATCGGAGGGCATGTTTTGAAGTGAAACTCTGATTTGGAAATTATATTTTGCAAAACTCATTGGTTGTATATTTCACATACACATATTTCTTTAAGTTAAATTTTTGTTAAAAATGTTGAAAACTTGATGTGTTGGTTTTATTGGATTGAATGAGGATATTTTTATAGCCTTGCGGGGTCTTGGGTGACTACACGTATTTCTAGATCACGCAGCGGTTGTCACGTGCTTGGACTTACGGGTTGGGGCGTGACAATTTTATTAGTATCAGAATAAAGGTTTTGAAGTTATGAAAGTTTTCTAATATTTTTGAATGATTTCAAGGGTTTTTATATTTCCAAATGTTTTTGGGAAAATTTGAAAGCCCCCAATGGGTTCTAGGAAATTGACGTACCTCTAGCCATAGGTGTTTAAAGTCCTCTTAGTACTGTGAGCTAAAGTAGTTTTTCTTTTGTAGACTATCATGCCTCCTCGTAGGAGAATGAGAAATATAAATAATATTTCTCCACAAGAGCATGAGGATGAGTCATTTTTGTATGTTCCGCTTCTTCCAACTTCTACTTACCCGGTACCTCCAACCGGGATTCCTCCTCCACCACTTGATGCTCTTCAGCAATAGACTGAGTGGTGGAATACATACGGTACACATCTTCAAGCACCACCTCAAGTCCAAGTTCCTCCACCTCCTAACCCAACAGTTCCACCGGTCCACCCTATGGTGCCGGTAGCTCTACCTACTTCAGTAGCTACACCATCCACCCGACAACCCATTGAATTGTCCAAATTGTTGAAAGAGGCTAGACAATTAGGGTGTGTGACCTTATCGGGTTTTAACAACCTTACAGTAGCCAAGAAATGGATCAAGAGGGTCCGAGAAGCAATGATTGATATGAGAATTGATGATGAACTGAAACTCATGGTAGCTGTGAAGTTGTTAGATGAGGATGCTAGCACTTAGTGGGATGGTGTAAAGGAAATGTCGACCATACCCCTTACTTGGAGTGACTTCCTTAGGGAGTTTGATGAAAGATTTTACACACGATTTTACCGTGACTTGAAAAGAAGAGAATTCCTCCATCTTCGTCAAGGAAATAGATCAGTGGCATAATATGAAGCAGAATTTAGGAGTTTGTTTACATTTGTTCCAGAGATAGTAGCCTCTGAGGAGTATAGGCGTTTTAAATTCGAGGATGGTTTGAACGTGAACATTCAAGAGAGGATGTTAGTGACAGAGGATCACACTTATCAAAATGTTTTGCAGTTAGCCTTGAGGGCCAAACAGATGGTGCTACAGAGAGGCAAGATTAGGGAGCATCATGGAAGAAAGAAGAGGTCTGGTGGGTTTACTCTAGGCCAAGGCTCCAAGAAAAATAAAAGCATGGTTTCTATAGTAGTGGGTCAGTTACAAGATCGGTTGGTACTCCCCAAAGCAAACCATTCTTCAAGTCAAATGTTTCAAGTGGTAGTATTGGATCAGGAGTAAGACCAGGGGGAAGTAAAGGGGATTCTTACACAAATTGTAGGGGATACCATCCGGGTCCATGTAGGGGACCGAGAAGGTGCTATCATTGTGGGAAGGAAGGCCACTTTCGACATTCTTGTCCTGAGTTGAATGCGGAAGAACAAGGGAATCAACCAGTTTGAGGTCCTTCCAGTCGCTCTAAGGGTGGCATGGCCACTATTTCAGCACCTCCCATCGGTGCAACTTCAAGAACTGGGACATGAAGCAACATCGTAACTGTTAATCCCCAGCGTCCTCTACCACGAATTCAAATTAGGATTTATGCCATGACCAATGAAGAGGCACAGAACAACCCTGATGTTATTACAGGTAAATTTATTTAAACACAAATTTATTGATCGAAAAGACATATTATTGATAATTTTATGATTTGAGATGTTAATAATTATTCTAATGGAGTATTTAGGAAATTTGGTACTTGTATAAAAGATCTAACGGGATGTTACAGAATTATAATAAGATTTAGCTAACAATCACTTGATGGTTATATTAATAGGTATGGTAAAGATTTTGGAGTTGATACCCATATACTTATTGACACGGGGTTAAATAATTCTTTCATTAGTACAAATTTTGCTAGGCATGCCGATAAGCCTATGATGCCACTTGAGGAAGACTTATTAGTGGTTACTCCTTTGGGTGAGCAAATGGTTAAGAATACAGTTTACAACGACTATGGTGTCTTGGTAGGTGAAATGATTCTTGAGGCTGATTTAATTCCCTTAGAGATGAAGGATTTTGACGCTATTATGGAGATGGATTGGTTACACCTTCATAAGGCATCCGTGAATTATTTAACTAATGAAGTGGAGTTTCGAAAACCTGGGTGTCCAGCACTTGTCTTTATTGGTGAATGCCGAGTGGTGCCGACATGTGTAATATCAGCATTAGAAATACGTGGGTTCATGTATAAGGGATGTAAAGCATACTTAGCTCATATCATCAATACCACTATAGAGAGTTCTACTTTAGGTGATGTCGCAGTAGTAAATGAGTTTCCGGAAGAGTTATCCGATTTACCCCCGAACCGAGAGTTTGATTTCACTATTGATCTAACACCCGGCACCGCACCTATTTCCATACCGCCTTATAGGATGGCACCCGCAGAGTTGAAAGAGTTGAAGGTGTAACTCCAAGAGTTGCTAGACAAAGGATTTGTCTGGCCAAGCTCTTCTCCTTGGGGTGCACCGGTCTTGTTTGTAAAAAAGAAAGATGACACTCTAAGACTATGTATTGACTACCGGTAATTAAATAGAGTTATTATCAAAAATAAGTACCCAATCCCCAGAATTGATTATCTTTTTGACCAACTTCAAGGTGCATGTGTGTTTTCAAAGATTGATTTGAGATCGGGTTATCATCAATTAAAGATTAAGGAGAGTGATGTACACAAGACAGCATTTAGGACTCGGTATTGACACTATGAGTTTTTAGTGATACCGTTTGGATTAACCAATACTCCTGTTACTTTTATGGATTTGATGAATAGGGTGTTTCATTCATATCTTGATAAGTTTGTGATTGTATTCATTGATGATATATTGGTGTATTCAAAGAGTGATGAAGAACATGCTGAACATATCAGGATTGTTTTACAGACTCTTGGGGAGAAACAATTGTATGCAAAATTCTCAAAATGTGAATTTTGGTTGAGAGAAATTTGGTTCTTAGGGCATATAGTGTCCGTAAAAGGGTGTTTGTAGATCCAAGAAAGGTTGAGGCCATTATGAAGTGGGAACGGCCAAAAAATATAACTAAGGTTAGAAGTTTCCTTGGGTTAGCAGGGTATTATAGAAGATTTGTTGAGGATTTTTCTAAAATTGCAGCCCCTTTGTCCAAATTAATGAAAAAGGAGACTAAATTCCAGTGGGATGATAAGTGTGAGGCTAGTTTCCAAGAGCACAAGAAGAGGTTAACATCTGCTCCAGTCTTTGCTCTTCTATCTGGTAGATATGTTGTCTATAGTGATGCAAGTAAACAAGGATTGTGATGTGTATTGATGCAAAATGATAGAGTTATAGATTATGGCTCCCGTCAATTAAAGAAACATGAAAAAAATTACCCTACTCATGATCTAGAGCTAGCAGCAATTGTGTTTGCTTTGAAAATTTGGAGACATTATCTATTTAGGGAGACTTGTAAGATTTTCATTGATTACAAAAGTTTGAAGTATCTGTTTACACAAAAGGAGCTGAATTTGAGGCAAAGAAGATGACTTGAATTGATTAAAGATTATGACTTGGTGATAGATTGCCATCCTGGTAAAGCCAATGTAGTTGCCAATGCATTAAGTCGGAAGTCTTCATCTAATATGGAGTCATCGAGGAAGACATATCATTCTTGTTTGATTGAGATCCGAACACTTGGGGTGAAGTTAGCAAGCGACGAGCAAGGTGCATTGTTGGCTAGATTTGAGATAAGACCCAGCCTAGTAGATTGTATTCGGGAGCTCCAAGCTGCCGATGATGAATTGAAGATAGTAATTGAGAAAGTTCACAAAGGAGAAGGGAATGAGTATAGAATCCGTGATGATGGGATGCTTGTGTTTAAGGACAAAATTTGTGTTCCTAAGGATATTGAACTTCATAGGGCTATTCTTTAGGAAGCACACTCATCGGCCTATGCTATGCATCCGGGAAGTACTAAGATGTACCGAACGATCAAGGAGAATTATTGGTGGTCAGGAATGAAAATAGAGATTGCTGAATTTGTGTCTAAGTGTTTGATATGCCAGCAGGTAAATGTAGAATATCAAAGGCCAGCCGATAATCTTCAACCTCTACCAATCCCCAAATAGAAATGGGAACATGTAACTATGGATTTTGTTATTGGTTTGCCTCGAACACCGAATAGACATGATGCTATTTGGGTGATTGTTGATCGACTCACCAAATCAGCCCACTTCTTACCGATCCAAAATACATATTCTTTGGAAAAGCTAGCCAAGTTGTATATTGATAAAATCGTGAGACTTCATGAGGTTCCGGTATCGATCGTGTTCGATCGTGACCCCCGTTTTACCTTTCGGTTTTGACCAAAATTACAAGAATCCTTAGGCACTCAACTAAAATTTAGTACTGCCTTTCACCCTCAAACAGAGGGGTAATCCGAATGCACAATCCAAACATTAGAAGACATGCTCAGAGCTTGCGTATTAGATTTCCCAGGTAGCTGGGATAAACACATTCCTTTGATAGAGTTTGCCTATAAAAATAGTTATCAAACTAACATTGGAATGCCCCCTTATGAAGCTTTATATGAACGGAAGTGTAGAACTCCATTATGCTGGAATGAAGTGGGAGATAGAAAGATTGAGAGTATAGAGCTGATTGAAATCACTACTGAGAAGGTGAACTTGATTCGGCAAAGAATAAAGGCAGCCCAAGACCGGCAAAAAAGTTATGCCGATAAGAGAAGGCCACTAGAATTTGAAATCGGTGATATGATATTTTTGAAAGTAACTCATTGGAAAGGTGTAATTCGATTCCGAAAGCGAGGAAAGTTAAATTCTCATTATATTGGTCCTTATAAGATCATAGAAAGGGTTGGACAAATAGTTTATCGGTTAGAATTACCTCTAGAATTGGAAAAAATTCATAATGTCTTCGATGTCTCTATATTGAAGAAGTATCTGACAGACTCTTCTCACGTTCTTGAAACTCTCCCAATTGAATTGAAAGAAAATTTGAATTTTGAAGTTCAACCGGTAGCTATTTTGGAGAAGCAAGTTAAAAGTCTAAGGAATAAACATATACCGATAGTCAAAATCCTATGGAAGAGCAATCAAATAGAAGAAATGACTTGGGAGTCTAAGAAGATAATGAGAAGACAATACCCTCACTTATTTGAAGCATAAATGTGTTCTGAAATTTTGAGGACAAAATTTCTTTAAGGGGATAGGAATTGTAACACCGAACACGCCCAGATTTTTTTTGATATGTACTCTGAGTGGTTTATTTAAAATTTTTATATCTTGTAGAATGATGAAAAAATAGTTAAAATTAATATAAGTATAAATTTATGCTCTTTGAGATTGTTCGGGAAACCCTTGTAGATACTTGATCAATGGTTTCTAAATTTTTAAAGTTTCTGATCGGTAAGGCTATCAACTAATTGAGCATTCAGTGATTAGCAATTAGTGAGATTTGACTCTAGTAAAAGAATTTACCCGTTCGGTGAGGTGCTAGTGTGTAGTGAACAAACCCCTCAAAATTTTGATATTTCTTATCAGTAACCGATAGTAACCAATTCTCAGTGATTTACTATCTCATTGGTGTAAAGTGAAGTTACAATTCATTCAATATTGTATAGTTGAGTTGACCAGTCATTTTTCATAATTTTTATAATTTTATATATATTTATCGGTACACTTAATTTTCCTATACCGTTCGGTATGTTATATTTTACTTACATTTTTATGGTAAATTTTTGTACCGATCGGTGAATGTCAAATTTTAGAAATCTCATCGGTAGTCATTTTTAAGATAGTTGTTCGGTACTGTATTAATTTACCGATAGACATTTAATTTTATCTCTCGGTATGACCGTTCACTTGTCTCAGACTGTCGATAATTATCTATCGGTAATTGTTTTTCTAAATTTTCTACCGACATAGGTTCCATTGCTGTTGGTCAACACTTTATTGAAATCCTATCGGTACCCATATCCAACATTCTTTTCAATGTCCCGTCCGGTCAACTTTCTAAATTTTTTGTCCGACTGAATTTCAACGAGAGAATGTTTTACCTTCAATTTATTATTCTATTCTATTTTACTTCATTTTAATTAATTTAACTATTTTTTATTTTTTTTTATTTTTCGTATCAGTCTCGGTTAGAAATGTCATTCGATATTGGTTTTGAAATAACCGATCAGTAATAATATTGTAAAACTTCTCTGTTTAAATATTTGAATTTTTTTCATCTGTAGTTTTCATCAATACATTCACAAACTTATTCTATCAGTTATTTGTTCCATCATTATTTGTATCCATCGATAAAAGCTATCCGGACAAGGAATCGATCGATATGAGCCATCGGTTGCTAACTGAACATCCCTCCCAAATTCTTGTCGTTCATGTAGTTGTGTAGAATTGATCCCATGACCTTAGCAACATCCAAGAAGTTATTTGCCACTAGGCTATTTAAATCTCTTAATCATATTAGGTTTCATTTATATTATATCCCAAAAAAATTAAAATATTAATATATTTATATTTCTAAATAAAATCTACTTTTATTTTCAATTCCTCCCAACCCATGGGTAGACACATTGTCTCTGGCTAAACCCAACTTCTAGTACTAACTCATAGTGTTAACTCTGCCCAAAATCTAGGACATGTTGGGGCAATTATATAAATTAGGAGTGAACAAGGGTTATTTGGTAAATATGAGAAAATGGGTTGGAAATAAAAAGAGGAATAAAGAATGAGGCTCCAGAATGTTCATGTAACCCAACTTTATTTTTTCTCTCTAAACCATTTCCTCTTCTCTCCCTAAACTCCATCGATCCACTAACAAACCCAAGATTTAAGATTCCAAATTTCTCATCTTGCCCTTCAAAGTTAGATTCTAATCTTGATTTTGGAAGAATCTAAGAATGTAGAGTTGTCACAGAGAATGGCCGAATTTCTAGGGCTTGGTGTAATCTAAACGGAAGAGGATTTCTTGGAGATAGAAATTAAGGTAATCTTATTTTCATATCCCATTCCTTAGTTTATTTATCTAGATATTAACTTGGCTTTGGAGAATATTTTAGTCACCGATAGTGAGAGGAAAACTGGGGTTTGACTGATTGGGATCTCTAGGTTTCACTTGGAAATAAATATTGATGATTTTATTTCTTGATGAATGTCCTTTAGCAGCCGAACGGACCGATCGTGGCAAGATTATTGCTGTTGAGAAATCTGAGAGTGACTACTCTCCCGAACACTGTGAGTGGATGGACTGTTGTGCTTGAATGAGAAAAATGATTTTTATAAATTCTTTTATAAATAATTTTTTAATGATTTCTAAAATTATTTGTGTTTGAGGGATGCTCCAAAAATGTGAGTTGAATTCATTTGCATCCACTGCATTTGTGATTAAATACGTGCCATTGTTGCTGAAAATTTCATTTATGAATATTTTGTTATGGTTTGGTAACCATTTGCTGAATTTGTGGCACATTGGAAATATTTGGATGTGTGTGAAATGGAGGTGCTGGTGATGATAAATGACTATAGTCGTTCTTCCCACGGAGCGACCCGACGGGGTGATGTGATTGAGAGTTTGATTGGCAAGGGAGGTAGACACGGCCTCTTGCGTCCCCGTCGTACTATCCGGATAGCATCCCGGTGAGATACGAGTTAACGCCAAGGAATGGAAAATTAATGTTTTGAAAGGAAATGATTGAAAACCCCTTGGTGAGCTTCCATCCACGTTCGGCCAAACGTTGGGTCGGAGTGTTTTCTTTAGAGAGATCCCATGATTTTGGAAAGTATGAAATTGTGGATACATTTCTTTTATTATGATCTGAATTGTTTGATACTACTTATGAATTATTTTGCTAGAAACTATTACTTTGGTATTCTCACACTCACCATTCATTTACTGTCACAACATACCATTGTACTACACTCACTGGGTATTTTATACTTACTCCTTTTTTTTATCTTTTTCAGAGGAAGTGTAGATTTAGCAGCAACCCCTCTTTATTAGATAGAACCAGTCGAGGAAAAGCTATTGGAACTTTTGTTGGTATTGACTCTTCCTAGATGTAAATTTTTGAGGCTGTAGTTGGACCCATTGGAGGGTATGTTTTGAAGTGAAACTCTGATTTGACAATTGTATTTTGCAAAACTCATTGGTTTTATATTTCATATACACATATTTCCTTAAGTTAAATTTTTGTTAAAAATGTTGAAAGCTTGATGTGTTGGTTTTATTGGATTGAATGAAGATATTTTTATAGCCTTACGGGATCTTGGGGTATGTGCTGGTGACTGTACGTATTTCTAGATTACGCGACAGTTGTCATGTGCTCAGACTTACGGGTCGGGACGTGACAGGGAGGACAATATATCCTCACTATAGGTCATCCACATGACCTGATTGATCGATTGTCTATCAAATGTCTCCCTATATATTGTCATCATGCGTGTACAAATGGTAATCACATCAAACTTCATCTTCCACCGCAAAGTTAGTAGACCATTCTCCTTTATATCCAGTGATCGCCTAATAGGAGCAATATAAGAAAACCTCTCCCATGCTCAAATATGAAAAAGTATGAGTGCCCCACCTATCTCATGCTAGTTTGTTTGCATAGCTATACAAAACTGTTTATACAAATATGTCAAGCACGCAGATCCCTAACTACGATGACTAGAAATACCTAAATGCTCTAAAAGTAACAAATACCGTAAATGAACAACGTGTGAAGTATTATCATAAAATAATACATCCCCTATCAACAACAAAATATATTTTCGAGTTCATTGTATAATATGTACATCATCTGTGCCCTCGGACAAGTTACTAAAAACTCAGACAACCAAGGCACGCTCAAAGAACTACCCTTAAATGCTGAATGTGGAGACTTAACACCTAACAACCTCTCACATACATCACCCCACAACAATTTCATCAACCTACCTACTATGGGAATTCCATCTATAGGCAAACCTAAAAGCACCTATATATCCTGTAGTGTGATTGTAAATTCACCGTGGGGCATATAAAATGTGTGTGTCTCCTCCTTCCATCTTTCCACTAAGGCAGTGATCAAATGTTAATCCAACTTAATGAATCGCAATTGAGTGATGCTCAAAAACCTCGACTGCTCTAGGAGAGTGAGAACCTACTCATCAATATGAATGTGCTCCAACATTGTAAAACTCCTCACATCAATGGCAAGTGAGCCAAATAGTGTCCTCTCCTTCCTAAACCCTCGAAGAACGGTGACCTTACTGGAAGCATAAAATGCTCTGATTAGTAGATTTAGGATCCATTTGAGACAGAATGAAAAGAAAAGCATTAATACAAGAAGTATAATAACAATTAATGTTCATTAAGAAATATATTAATACAAGAAAACCATAAAATATAATAACAGTTAATATATTCACTAAGAAAGCCATAAATCTCATGAGTGAGCATTTTAAGAAAGCCATAAAATACAGTAATAATTAATGTTCATTAAGAAATGCATTAATATAAGATGATATCCTTCATATTAAGAAATACAAGAAGTATACTTAAAATACATTAATAATTAAGCATTATTAGTTTGGGCGGGACAATGTCTTCGATTGTCCCCTGTTTGCCACAAAATCTGTACCTTATTTGCCTCGTGACTCTCCTCCTATTGTGACCCTCTATACTACAATTTTCATATGATGTTTGCGGGGATAATTCTTGAAGATCCATCTCGTTTTGATATCGAGATGATTTAAATCTTCCTTTTTCTATGTCGAAATGATACATTGGGAATGACAATTGGGTATAAACGCATGGGCCAACCCGAATGGTCTCCCACCAGTAAGAAATGATACTCATAAACCCTAAGTTGATATTCCTATTTTATCCCTTTCCTGACGATTATATGCACATCAATTATTGTCTGTGTCAGTGCAGCAACTGTATTAGAGCAATGAATTTTTTATGTTTACTATTTCCCATATATGTAATACTCATTTCTCACGTCTATAATCTGCTCATCCATCTCTCTAGCATAGCTAAGGCATATTTTGTATACCGCTCCCCTATTCCTATTCCCGCTCTTGTTTCATCCAGTCGAGTCTCAGAAATAGTTTATCAAGTTGTAGAAAGTTTTAAACATCAAAGCAAAAACAGGTAGATTTTTCATACCTTTTAACACGATATTATAACTTTCACTTATATTTGTCGTCATATACCTAAAACAAAAGTCACCGTCGTGAGAGATGAAGAGTCTATTGTTCAAGGGCAATATTTGTAAAATAGTCATAAGCATCTTCTTTTATCTCATTCATTCTCGCCATATATAACTCAAATTTCTTACGCTATAGCTATAATCAGCAATCGTAGCAACTCTTTTACAAGTTTGATTTTTGTGGTGTATGTTGAAATTGCTAATAATATGATGCATGCAAAATCGTCATACAACATTTAGAGGTGACCATCTAAACTCTGGACAAGCAACTGTTACTCTTATCCCTTTACATCGATCTGTAATTAAGCAAATGAGATCTTTCCTATCTCCAATAATATACTCCTACACATAGCTTAAAAACCACGATCACGAAGCACGTGACTCTCTATCAATCAAGCTGAATGCGAATGGAACAATGTGATTGGCCCCATCGCAATCAACAACTTGTATTTATATTTCCGATAGAGGTGAATTTCATCTATATTTATTAATGATCTACAACTCCTAAATGTCATGATGTTTGGACCAAATGCTTAAAATATAGTTTCAAATACTCTTTCATAATTTACATTTGGCTGACCCAATTTTCGGCTAACTCGTGTCCTCGAATTCCTTTGCACTATTGCATCCAACAGCTGAGATAGTTGTTTGTAAGAATCATCTCAATCCGTATACACCATCACTATAACTTTTCTCTTCAGTGCCCAAACTCTTTTACGGGGAGCTACATATGCGGTTCTCTCCATCATAACAGTTCGCAGAAAAGAAATTTTGATACTGAAATCTTCCCTCACATAGTTAAAAAAATGTCGGGCCATCAAATTTAAATTTAGCTGCCTATAATCCTGCGTCAAGTTATCATTCACACATGTGTGCGGTCCGTCAACAACAGTAATTACAAAAGCACTAACAAGTCTTATTCTATGAGCATACAACCTCTACCTATAACTTCATCCCTTTGAGTACATATTGTTATACAAAGTATAGGGGTTGATTTCCCAACATGAAATTGATAGTGATATTCCACATGGTGAATTTTGGCAGCATGAATAAGTCGCTCATTCAACTCAAATCTCATTCACTTCTTCAATTCATCACTAAAACTCCAACTATCGCTTGTCAATCTATTATCTTCCACAAAAGCCACAAAACCATCACCTTCGGGTGTAGTGGTCATAAAGGGGATTGAGTCATCTATTCGGTCATAAGCATTACCATGACTACCGCCTCTGGGTGCAAGGGTCGAGGAGGATCCGATCATTAACTTGTTGGCATTACCACCACCACCATCATCACCAACTTCTCCATCATCTTCATCTTCATATCATCCTCTTCTTTCATCATTTCTTCCTCATCAACATCATTATCAACTTCTATGAAACAATATCCACTCAAGATTCAATATGTATATAATTATCCATAAAATTACAACCTTGTTGTGAGGATATTCCACTATTATAAGATTTTATGTATAACTCGAGTGGAGCCCACTTTCTTGCTCACCGCAAACTCCATCAAATTAAAAATATCGTCATCATCATTGATCGGCATCAATTCATACCGTATATTCCCACGTTGGATGTTTGAGATGGGATACCGATGGAAAACCTTCACATGTTGCATAATAGAATTTATCTGAAAACTCTTATATATCACAGATACCATTTCATTAAAACATATATTTTTTCTCACTTTAATCAACTTCGAAGAACTATGGTCATAACCAACTCTATTCTCACCCGTGATAATATTACCATTACTATAGCATAATAATCTCACCATATCCGCCATTTATTTTAAATATCAAAATTAAACTTGGTAATATTTAATTAAACTTGTCATAAATTTATGTAAATAACCCAACTTTCGCAATTTGAATCCTAAATATAAATTTATAACAATTCAACAAATATACTAAATTCTAGACATACTAAACCCTAAATTTATAATAATTAAACTTCTTAATAAAATTATTTCAGTGAACATAACATATATCATTCAATAAACATCATTCACCATCAAAATAAACATTTCAAATGAATTAAAAAGAACAATATACCTTCGGAGGTTGCAGAACACAGTCGCTGGAATGCACTGAGTATAGAATACGCCAAAGGTTGCAAGTTGCCGAACACAGTCGTCAGAAGTTTGCACATCTGTTGGAATGCACCGAAGGTTGTTGCATTAAGGTGGGATAAGGTTAGGGTTAGGGTTCGGCCACAGGAGGAGAAAGAGGAGAAAAAATGGGGGAAAGAAGAGGGTGTGAGCATTTTGAAGAGCTATCGAGTATGTTGAGTTTTGAACACTCGACAAACATGGATTACCTTTGTAATTTTTTTTAGGTTGAGGATCATTTTAAGAAAGTTTTTGGAGATTACTTTAGTACAAAACTCTTGTTTCGTCTCAAATTTGAGTAAACAATAGCATTGTAGTAGATTAATAGCTATTTTTTTTTAACACCATAAGGGGTCAAAATAAAAAAATTTCTCTTTTGTATTTTGATCTCTCAAATGACTAACTCAAGATTTGAGATGTGGTTGTTGAAGTTGAAGTTTGTTTTAATATTTTTCCACAAAAAAACAATCTAAAGATTTTGTGGCTATTTGACAGTTTTTTTTTTTCAGTTTTTCTTCTCCTTTTAAGAATAAGTTTTACCAAATAGATTCATTTCTCTTTAAAATTATTTTTTTTATAAATAAAAATTTAAAAAGTAATTTTAACAAAAAACTTTTGGAAAGAGCCTTTTCTTCTCATTATTTTTTATATACCAACTTTTTAAAAAATATATTTTTTTATTCTATTTATATCTTTATTTGAAAGATATGAAATTTCAAATATATGTTTATCATAAATTCATTTACCCTTGTATTATTTAGATTTGATGTTTTGCTTTTTAACTTTAATTTTAACTTTTAATTTTTAATTTTTAATATTATTATGAAAATTATAAAATCAGTTTACTTTTAAAAATAAAAATATTATATAATTTTTAATTTTATGATGAGTATAAGTTGAGAAAAAATCATGTTAAAAGAGCGCTTTATATAGTTAAATCGAAAAAGAAAAAATTCTTGGAAAATATAGAAGAGTGAAAATTCCATGGCAAGCACGAGAGAAAGAATTTTTTTTTTTTTTTTGGGAAGCGGAGAGAGAAAAGGAGTTATACATCCGAAATAAATTTTTTTTTTAAATAATATATTTGAAAATTTTTTTTTTTAAATTTAACACCTTGACGTCGAGTTTTAAAAACTCAACGTGAATAGTATCATGATAGGTTTTTAAAATCCGATGTGTATATATTTATTCATATAAATAGTATTCATATCGGATTTTAAAAATTCGACCGGTATAATATTATTTATTTGGATAGTATTATCACGGGTATTTAAAATTTGTCATTTTTTAAATTTTATTTTATTTTTCGTGCCAGATCCGAACATCTCAGAGAAAAAGCACGGGGCGTCCAAAGCCCTACCATGTTACCAGAAACAGCATAATGCAATCCGCTTTCTTTCGCGCTTTCGTCGATAGCTGAGGAGCCTATTCGCGTCGACGAACTCCGATCTGCTCAGGTACTCTCTCCGTCTCTCTATCTCCCTCTTTCTGTCATTGCTTTGGCGCAAGAGAATGAATGGGCAGTCTGGTGATTCATTCCGGGGGTTCGGTTTGTGATCCATAAAGATCCGACATCGGCTATCCTGTATAATAAATTTGAGGCTCTAATTTTGCATGTTGTGTTGTGTGCGCGAAATGAATAAATTACTGGAAGGTGGGGGTGGGCGTGAACTTTGTGAAGCTGCTGATTGCATGAAAGGTGTCGGGTTGGATGATTTTGTGCGGTCAGTTTAGGTTCCTTTAAGAAGATAGATTCCATTGTTTTTCTTGTTTATGCCCTTCTGTCTTCAAGTTGTGAAATGTGTGTATATAGATGTTCTGATTTGTTGGTCGATACGAAGCTGTGAAATGTGTGTACATAGATGTTCTGATTTGTTGGTCGGTACGAAGGTGAACCTGGACACGATACTTCACGTTCATTGTGAAGTGCAACCCACGAAATACCAGTCTTTCTCTTGAAACCCCCTCTATAAAATAGTGAAGCAAGAAAAAAAGTAAAAGGTTGGTTTACAAATTGCAACAGGATAAATGAAGAAAAAAATAGCCTTTTTTACCTTCATTGTCGGGGCATTGGGTGGAAGGTTATCATGAACGGGATTTAGCTGAACATAATTACCCCTTTTTTTTTCAAGTCATATATATCTTATGCAGAAATAGGAGAGGAATTGGAGGATCTTCTAAGTGAAGCAGAAATAGGTTTAACTTCGTGGCCTTAAGTGAAGCAGACATGGACTAGAAGGTGCTCAGTTTATATGGCTTAAATCTGGCTGAGTGAGTTTGAAAACCCATTTATGTTTCCGTTTTCTTTTTGGGTTGGGGATTCTTTGTGAGAACAATTATACAAGAACGAGGATAGGTGCTCTTTTGGAAGAAGATGACAAGCATCCAAAAAAGCAGAAAAGATACATCGAAAAGAGCTCTCTAATCCCTTGTTATATCATCCAAACATAAAGCTTTGAAATCTCATCACAGAAAGATATAAAAATGTATGGATAACAACTTATCTTATAAGTGATATCAGAAATCAAATGGGTTATTATTTTTATTTTGGCATTTTTCTCTCGGTAAAGAACTTAATTATCTTTTGTAGATGCCAGAAAAGGGTGCAAAATGACATTAACTTACTGTCTCTTTTGGCATTTCTGTCTTTGTGTGTGCTGTGTTTGTTGTTCTTGGTGGTTGTGGGTTTATTATCAAGAGTGTGTTTTTTTTTTTTGGGGGGGGGGTGGTTAATAAATTCAACAAGAATGTTGGGCATCTCTCCAAACTTGACAATTAAGAAGTTTGATGGTACGATGCAAGTTAAGAGAAAAGTGAAGGACCTTGTTGTTCCACAAGGTCTTGACAATAGCCTTGAGCCAAACCAGAGAAGATGATTGGGAAGAGATTCAAGAAAAGTGTGCTGAACACAACCTGACTTAGCATTTTGATAACATTGTTACTAATGTTCTCGGTGATAATTTTGTAATGAGAAAGAATTTGGAAAAACTTGAGAAAAACAAATGGCTTGACCAACAAGTTGCATATGAAAAAGAGGTTATGTAAATTCTGGATGGAGGGCGACCTGAATTTGGTGAAGCATATAAAGGAATTTAACGGAAATATCGATTAGCATAAGTAAGTTGACGTGAAGATTGAGAATTAACACACATTGTTGCTTTTTGTCTCACTAAACATTGTTGTGTAGAAAAAATAATGAATGACAAAACAAGCATAATCGATGTCCGTGGCTTGTGAGTGAAGCGCTTGCTGGGTATGAAATGACATTGATTTCTAAATGTTAAGATCATTGAGGAAGATTTTCTCACTAAGGAGGATATTAGCCATGCATGTCCAGATCCAAAGTGAAAATGTTGGATGATATTTAGTGTTTAAGATGTGAAATGTATGGATACCCTAGGCCGCAAGACAGGAACACAGAAAGAGTAGTGAATGCTCCTTCGTATTGGAGAATGGAGATTTGTTCACAATCTCCAAGGTAATGATGCGTTTTCTTGTTGTAGATGAAATTTAGATTCAGATTGGTCATTCATTAATGTTTCAGCTCGGAGCGAGACCTTAAATGTAGAACATTTAGTGAAATATCGAGGTAGGCTGTTGAAAATGTAGATGCAAGTTATCCGTAAAGATATGTGTCAAAAGTTTAGTTGAGGAGATGACTTTAGATAGAAATGAGTGGCGTAAAAGGATCTGAGATAGTTGAATTAATGCAAATGCTGAGAGTTGTCCTAAGCGTGATGCATTACACCATCATGACATTCAGGGTTGCATGACTATAGTATGCGTGCCAATTAGGATTCTAAAGTCAAGACCAGCTTGCCTTATCTAGGTATTCTTCCACCCCAAGAGCTTGATATCCATCTACTGCAGACTTGCTGTAAAAGTCACAGTCCCTGGAAATTGATGTTCAATTTTACTCTTGGAGGGGAGTCTTCAAGTCGGGAGAGTTGATGCATCACAGTTGGTATAAAAGATGGAATAATCTCATTTTCGTTTGGAATAAATTGTTAGTTTTTATGCCCATTTATTCTTGGGCTAATAATCTTTATGTCCATTCTTGGGGCCAACTTGTGGGGGGACAAGCGTATGTCATAGTTGTAGAAGTCTAAAAGTTTCTTAAATAGTTTAAGAAATATTATATTGCTCTTTGAAAGGGGCTTGGTGCTCCTAAGAAGAATGTTCATGTATTGATTGAAATCTGGAAATAGTTCTTTCCCCATTGTTTCTCTTTTTCCTTGGAATCTCCTCCCTTCTTTTTGTGTCCTTGTCACTATCCCTTGCAATAGCTGCTATCTTGCATCAATCGGTGATGGTGGTCCCCCAGGCACACAAGAGAAAAGTGTGTGTGTGTATGTGTGTTTTTTTTTTCCTTAATTTATTATTTTTATCACCTTTATCTTTTTTTTTTTCCCAAAATTAAATTTCTTAATATTATTTGAATCAAACATGTGCTGACTTTCCCAAAAAACATAAAAGATAGGGTGTGAAGTGCTAATGGGGTAGACCATGGGGGCACTTTGATACGTTTTGAGTCATAGGGGGCCATATTACTTTGCATGATTTGTTTTGTTTTGCTTTCAAAAGTTGGTGCAAGGAGCATATGATGCTTTTACACTTGATCTCTGAACTTAGGTAAGTTCCCTTGTTGACAAGTTATAACACTGATGCTCTTTGCTCCTCATTCTTTGTTGAGTCCTAAGTTAGCTGTCTATGCTTCCATATATTTTAAGCTCATAGTTATTGTTGCTTCTCTTTTCTTCATTTTCTCAACTTTGTTCAATCTATGTGACGTATTTCCTATTTCAACCACATATTTTGAGACTTCATAAAGTTTTTTTTTTTTTTTTTTTTTTTTTTTTGTGTATATGTATACATATATATATATTTTTTTCCCGACAATATGTGAAGCTTGATGGATATTCCACCAATATTTCTTTTCAATTTTGTGTTTTGTGTTTTGCCCGCGCGCGTGTGTGTGTGTGTTCAGGTGGGCAGGGCCCCAATAAGTTAAAAATGCTGGTAAGCATTATCAGTGTTTGTAACTTTTTACCTATGCTCATCATTTTTTTTTCTTTTTGGAGATCTGTAAGGCAAGCTTTGGTCATATGCTCTGGATCTCAATTGAGGTATATTGTATATTTATGTCTCAAACTAAGTGGTCTCCCTCCATGGTCACACAAAAACTGCCTCTTACATGTGCTGTGAACCTGATTCGGTGTGGTGCATTGAGCTAAGCTTACTAAATATATCTAAATGGGGCTATGATGTGTTTGCTAACTCTTAAAGAAACCCTAGTTTTGTAACCATGAATTTTTCCTTGGTAGTATGAACCTTTACTACGTAAGCACCAGTAGAGAACATTCACAGCTCAAGAATGACAAAGTTGAAAAGTAAGGAGAAGATTGGATAATCTAACTAGGATGCAAACTTCACAAACTACAAAGGAATTCCATTAACTAAATGGTTTGCTGTTTGATGAAAGAATGTGAATAGATCCATGGCTGCATTAACAGTGTACTGAAGGAGAAAGATGACATTCTTCATTGCCAAAGTGCCGTGAGCAGAAGGGGGTCCATTGCCAGAGTGCTGTGAGTGGAATAGGTGTCATCATTCAGCAATAAGCTGTGGCCCACGCTTGCCTGATCAAAGAGAAGATCCCTTTACTGATGCCCTCTTTTCATTTTTGGAGGCTGTTGAGGTGAAAAAAAGGTTTCCCCATTTTAGGATGTCTGATCAAAATTGTTGCAAAATACAGGTTTCGATTGATAATTGAATCCTAATCTCCAACGGAAGAATGTATGCCACTATTAAGCCATTAATCAGTTGTGGTGTTGTGGACCTGGTATGTTGCTGGTCTTAACAAGAGGTGGTTCTGCTTTCTCTTATTTATTTGTAAATTCTGGTATTATAATCCAATCTTCATCACAATAAATAGAACCATGGCTTCTAATGTAGTAATTTGTGCTGTAAAACACTAACCCAATCTTCCTGATCTTCTTAGGAAATTCACCCTTCTCAGCAAGATTAACACCTCTAAACTTGATTTGACAATTCTAATGTTGCCAATTTTACAACCTTTTTAGGCAAACTACAAAAAAAAATCTAGGTTTTGATGGTGATAACACTTCACACGTTCCATTTCTAAAAGTAGCAGTTTACCACACCTTGTCTTTGAATTCCAATTACACTTAATGCCCTCCTTCAACCAAAACTTTATGGGCAGGCAATGGCTCGGCTAAATATGCCTAGGTAGCAGAAATAACACCAATAAAATATAATAATAAGAAAAACATTTGCAAGAAAATGAAATTATGTTAAATGCATGGCTCTCTCTCTCTCTCTCTCTCTCTCTCTGTGGTTGCCATATCATCATCTTCAACCCTCTCATCTCCATCTACCTATTTTGAATGTTGAATTGCTGAAATGAGAGATTCTGATTGTAGTTGCGTAAGTTGCCCATACTAGCATATTAATCTAATTGATGTGATTTTGCTTGCTTTACACATACAAAGAAGAAGTTGACATGTGGTTTCCACGAATGGGTAAAAGATAATGACATGTAGCCTCAAATATTTGCAGCTTAAAAATTCGAGAGCTATTGCTGTCACTCAAATTTTTGGTGATGCTGGAATTTAAACATACCAATCTGAGGATGCTTATTAACCATTTCACTCAAGACCTTTCATTCTTGTGGACATTTCATTACAGCTAAGTCCGCAAAGTAAGCGTACAGAGTAATCATTGTGGTCCATGGCAATCACCTCCCAATTCACTCTTTTATTGAACAGGTTATGTGCATGATCCATAAATTTATGCTTGGCATACAAATGAATATGTCCACTCAGACTAAAAAAGGCACCAACCCTATGCATCTAGCGTTCTAACCTTTTAGAAATCTTAAAAACCTTAAGTAGTCTCTGGGATGAACAATTGGGTAGGTAAGGGGCCATGAATCCCTATTGCACTTGGCTGGTGAGGAGAAATCATTAAGGACAATCAGAGAAATTCGTGCCAAGGATGTTGCTTTGGCCATATTTTTTATTTTTATTTTTTATTTTTTGAGTCATGAAGCATGTTAAAAAACTCTCAAAAAAGTGAAGCACATTTCCAAAACCGTTCATTTCCTCACAAGAAATAGGTAGTATCATCTCCATGAAAGATAAGAGATCACAATTGCATCAAGACTGACCTTAGCTCCCCAAAAGGCTCCTTTATCTGCACCACTTTGCAACAAACAACTCAAGCCATTGACAGTTAGTGGCCAAAGGGTCACTCTGGCTATAATCCCTCTTGAAGATCTTAACATTCTTTTTAAACTACTTTCTGTACTGGAGCATTCCTACTTTCTTTGCTGGCATCCTTCATCTTTAGCCTCTTTTGTGTTTGAAAATAAGGCTCTACTTTCTCTTCCAAGTGGAGACGCTGACCATTTGAGCCATAGTTTGAATAAGCAAGGAGATTTTCAAATACACCAAATAGGGCTGCATAGGCCATCATTGAGTTGCCAAATGGAGCATATCCTTGCCAAAGATCATTGATCTTATTGCTACGAAAATAACTCCTCTGAAGTCACAAAGAAATTTCGTGAACAAAATTTTAGTTTACAAGAATTGTTGTGATTAAAGTTGGTTGAGTTGAGAAAAAGTTGAAAAATTAAAGTCAAGAAATGACCTTTAGCAGTGGTGGTCAACTTGTTCCCAAACTTTTTAACCTGAGAAACATTATTGTTGTTATGCTTGTTATTGTTATGGTATTGTTATTGTTATTATTATTGTTAGTGTTAGTGTTTCTGAAATTGCTTTGGCACTAAGAGCATCACAAGTCATCTATGTGGCATACAGATTTATGGAAATGAGCATCTTGAAGTCAGGCACTTTTTTTGGACATAATATGATATGCAAGTTTTTCAATTTTTGACTTATAGTGTACAATTCTAACAATGTCTGTTGGGATGCTATGATCTGTGTTGTATCCAATGTTCCTTTTCTATGTGCTTGCTACGTAGCAAGTTGCTGATCATGAGAAATACATCTCTTGAAAACAAATTCTGCCTTTTTGTTTCATCTAGTGTTCGATTTCTCTGTCTTTGTGCTTGCTACATAGCAGGTCGTTGATCATGAGAAATAGATATCTGGAAGACAAATTCTTCCTTCGTGTTTTTATCTGTCATGTCCTTAGTGTCTTGCAAATCTTTAATTGGAATGATTTAGTGATTTTACACCTAGCTCGCCAAATTTGTCATTTGATCATCACCAGAGTAAAGAAAGAAAAACTGGGATGCACTTGTTCACCTAGGAAGTCTTGAAAAAACATAAATCACCATCCTTTTGGGTTTGATACCATGCAAATAAAAGCATGATTCAAATATTCGAGTATTCTTTCCTAAATAGCGGTATAACAAGTAATCACTTACCTAAGATCTCTGACATTTGAGCCAAAGAATGCCGCTAATACGTTTTGGGAGTGGGGAGAGTTATTCTTTCTAGATTAAAAGCATAACTATAAGGTAGAACAGAAGAACTATTGTGAGATATTATCTTGGAGTAGTATGCTACGAAGCACTAAATTTCCTCTTGCTTTAATGCTTTGGAGAAACACTCGGGGGCTGTTCATACTCAAAGTGTGGAAGGTGGAAAGGTTGAAGATGGAATATTGGACAAATGACACATGGATAAATGTGGGATCGGAAATGTTCCATGAAAGTGGATTATGCATGTATTAGGTAGAAAGTGCAACTGCAATCAATTTAGGTGCATAAAACCATGTGTTTTTGGTGGAGTTCTATGATGTATTAGAAAATATGGTATGTGAAAAGGTTTGAGGAAATTTAGGTGGTATGGTGAATGATTCTCAAGAGAGCAAGATAAAAGCATAAACTTCCTTGATGTTCTAAGCTTGACATAGATACAAGTACACTACTTTTATTGTGGCTGGACCTGCCACAAAGCCATAAAACCATCATCTTTAATAATGGTTTTAGAACTGTTGTTATGAATGGCAGCTTCAATGACAAGAAAAAGATAAACGGCTAGCAATTTCTTTTTTTAATTACAATATTGAATCAATATCCTCTGTGACCTGTTTCATGGTGATGAGTTGAGTCACACTCCTTGAATTGGCAATAATCTTGATGCCGCCCAGATTATTTGGTGCCATTGCCTGGAAGCAGAATTTTCCAGACTAGCTGAGATGTATGATATGCAAGTGAAAATTTTGGAAGTTTTGTACTCATATTTATGCCAGATTGAGGTCATGGTTTTTGAAATGTGAATTACAACTCCTATGTTGTATTGAAGCAAGACTTTGAGATCTTGCATCTTAGTGGACCAACTCATGAATAGCATGCTTTTTTGCTAGTATTCTATATCTTTGTTTTTGTGAAAATTTAACTTACGGTCTTCATCCATGTTACAATTGGAACCTGTTGTGTTCTTGTTTGCTATTGACATTATACCAATCTAATTTTCAGGAAGACCTGATCCGATTCTGCTCGTACTTGTTGCAACTATAATGAAGAAGACAATATAGTTTCTGTTTTTGTTTTGCTAAAATTTGTGTAGCCCCTTGTAGTTGGGCCCAAAATCACCTATAATATGGTATTTAAAATTCCATATCATTGGAATATATTTTTATTTTTATTTTTAAGAACTTGGACTTGAATCTCGTATCTTTATTTATTCATTTATTGGTGTCAAAAGTTTTCTGCAGGTGCTGTATTAAGTGATGTTCTAATCTTCTCACTATGGTTTTTTTTTCCTTCCTTTTTCTTTTCCTGTTACAGTATTTATCCTAGTAAAGCGGTGGTCTTTTCCTTTGTAACACTAGTTAACCCTGGGAAAAAGAGATGACGTGCATACTTCCAATGTTCTTCTATCATGCAGTAGCCTCTAATGGAGTCTGTATTAAAAGTATCAACAACTTCTCTGTTGAAGTGCCAATATCTTGGCCTGCAAAAGCATTAAGATCTACATCGACCATGCATTTGTTTCTTCTACATTCTAAGGCACCAGTTGTCCCCACTTATTCAACTGCTAGAAGACGAAGATTTGAAAGTTTTGGTGACATGCATTCGTCATTTGCCTTTGAATCGTCTCCATATTCTCCCAAGGTTTTTCATCCATTAGTGAAAGGCTTCGGTGGCGGTGAATGCCACTGCAAAAACAACAGTTACAATGATAATGGCAACAATAACAACAATAATGATGGTGGTGGTGGTGGTGGAGGTTGGAATCCCTCTGATCCAGATGAGTGGGCTAGGCATCCCTTTTTCTTCATCTGGTCCCACATTTTTGCTTTTCGGAATGATGGATCTGGTCCTGCTTCTTGTATGTATAGGCAAGCAACCTTTTTCCTTTTGCTTCTGATTTGTGTCCTTGGTTGTTATCATCCATTCCAATTGGCTATTGCAATTGCCAAAAGTGTTCAATATGACGGTAAGGAGGAAGATGAGGCAGTTACTTGGGAAGTAAGAGGAGGCAAGTGGATAAAGCTCATCCCTCATAATTTTAGAGATGAATTTATTCCTGGTGATGCCAATTTTGATACCAACTTGCGCTTGGCATCTCCTTACCAGTGGTGGCTTGAATTCAGGGATCTGTTCTTGCATTTGATGCTTCCTGAAGGTTTTCCTCTCAGTGTTAGCAGTGATTACTTGGATTATTCACTTTGGAGAGGCGTCCAGGGTATTGCCAGCCAAGTCAGTGGTGTGCTTGCTACCCAGGTTCAATAATGTGTCCTTGTGCCCCTTCCTTTCACTTTGATTCAATCAGGACACCACTGACATTAGTGAATTCAAGTGGCAATGTCTTAGTTTCAAATTTGTCATCCCTAAAATGCTGGTTAGTTTGCTAGCCTTTTTTTTTTCTTTTCTAATTCAGTTAATATCTTCTCTTTGCTTGTGGTAGGCATTGCTTTATGCTGTTGGATTGGGAAAAGGGGCTATTCCAACTGCAGCTGCTATCAATTGGGTATTGAAGGATGGAATAGGTTATCTCAGTAAGATTGTCTTATCAAAGTATGGGAGGCATTTTGATATTAATCCCAAGGGATGGAGGTTGTTTGCTGATTTTCTAGAGAATGCTGCCTTTGGAATGGAAATGTTAACTCCTGCCTTTCCTCACCTCTTTGTCTTAATTGGTGCTGCTGCTGGAGCAGGAAGGTCTGCTGCTGCGCTCATACAGGTAATTGGCTCAAAAAATATCTGAACCTGTATCATCTTTTTATTCTACATCATGAAAGGAGTATATTTGATATCTCATCTTCTTCATTTCTTTGTTAGTGTTCTATTTTGTTAGTTAATATGTCTGAACTCATATGCTTCCCATCTTACATTTCTGTCCACCACAAATGAATAGCCAAGAGTTTGCCTTTAACTTGCCAATTCTTGTTCTAGGCTCCAGTCACATACCAGATCCACTTTTCTTTACTTGATATGGCCCATACCCACTTTCATGAAACTGGGGAGCCTACACCTCTACACAGGAGCATGACTTGGTGTTTCTGTCCACATGGCCTCTGGCTTTGCTCTAATGCCAGTTGTCTGGATCAAGTCCTAACCTCTGATGCACCTACACTTCTAGATTTGTACTGTGCTAGAGTAGGACAACTTTTTGGAGATGACACTTCGAAGTAGGACAATTTTTTGGAGACAACACTTCGAAGAAACATAATTGACCGATCTTAGCCATGTCCTTTCACATCCAACTAAACATTCATTAACACTTCGAGGAAACTTTACTTCTTGAAAATCACTTGATGGACACAACGATCTATATCTTTGTTAAGTTAAAAATTAAAGGAATCTGATAAGGGTAGTAGAAAATTAAAACTCTCATGTTGATGAAATGGAGGCATTACTTAGGTTTCTAGAGATAAGAACAAAATGTATGTGATCTTGTCTATTAATCTGTTTGGACACATCAGTTGATGTCTTTTAACATGTGTGTCCATTTCGTACCATTTCTATTTTCATCTCATGACTTGTCTACTTGTCTGTACTTCATAGGTCCCAACCTATGACTACATATGAGAGCTCTCAGTGCTTGCATCACATTAGTAGTTGATGTCTCAACTCTCAAGTACATTGTCAATGCAATATATTCAAATTGTGATCATGGTTAAAATGGCCTATAATGATCATTGCTGGTGAACATGTAATCGATATTGGTATTGTGGACCAAAGAAACTTTTTGTTTCTAACCTACCAAAAAAAAAAAAAATCCTGATTTCTTCTCTTTCCATACTGCACAATCTTTTCTAGATGGCATAAATGAATTACCTCAAGGAGTTTATAAAATCTGAAGAAGCTTTCTAACTCCTTTTCATTGGCATGCCTCACAAAGTCAAAATTTTTTTACAAAATTTCATCTCCAGTGGTTAGATTTTCACAGTTTACTGTGCCATTGAACACTCATGTCCTTGTTTATTCTTTCTTCCTTTACTGTTACATAATTATAATACGCACAACTCTTTTGTTTAAAAGGGGAAAAACTCTCTTGAATGTGTAAATTCAGAATCCTTATGTGGTCATTGCCTGCTTGATTTTTCATGTGGACCTATTCTTGCGACAGGCTGCTACTAGAAGCTGTTTCTATGCTGGATTTGCTGCTCAAAGAAACTTTGCAGAGGTAAAGTTTTGGTTTCTTTGTGCTCACATTATTCTGTCTTTCTAGAATAGATGCGTGTTAATAGGCTCTGACATCTTGTAGCATCTTTATTATAAACACAGCCCAATTGGTTGGCAAGGCTTTTTATTCTAGCTCTTCACTTGCCATCAGAATATGTGTAGCTAGGTTGGTCTATGGAATATTTTTGTCTTCTAAAAGAGATTGTCATGTGCAGTGATTGTAGCACTCGAACAACTGGTTTGTCGTTGTGATTGCTCACTTTAACATACTCCTGTACCTTTCATTCTATCTTAGTCCCATGATTTTCTTCAAAGTTTGTGTATTTGGAAAATACTTTTTGTTGCAGGTAATTGCAAAAGGTGAAGCCCAAGGAATGGTGAGCAAGTCTGTTGGTATCCTGCTTGGTATAGCGATTGCTAACTGCGTTGGATCTTCCATGCCACTTGCTTTTGCTTCTTTTACAGTGGTAACTTGGGTCCACATGTTTTGCAATCTGAAGTCCTATATGTGCATTCAACTTCGGACATTGAATCCATACCGTGCAAGTAATTTCATCCTCCCATTTCATTTCTCAATTCATTTGGCATTATTATATCTTTAATATGCTGATATCATTTACCTTTTTTAACAAGTGCAACTGATTCAGCTATGTCACTCATGGAACTTGGTGATTCTTAAGCATCTGAATGCATCTTACATTGTTAGATAAGCCTTTTTGAGACAATCACAGGAATTCTTCAACTTATAGAAAAGATTCTAGCATTATGTGACAACTTAACATGACAGTACAAGAAGGGCCTCCATCTTTAACCCAGTATCACAATTAAGTTACCACTATCTGTATCTTACTCTTTCCGAAAATCAAATTCCCCCAACAAAAACACGATATCTACTGTTAAACTTATGGATCTCTTGCCTATTCCCCATCAGAATGATCATGAATCTATATATTACTGCAACCCTTATTGATTAAACTGCGTTGTGAAGCATTCTTTAGGCCTGATGAATAGAAATATAGGACTACAAACACTCACAGGAAGGGGTTAAAGAGTCATAAAGAAAAAAACCTTAAAATAGGATGTTGTGTGCAAGCTCAAACTCCTGCATTACTGCAAGAAGAAGATTAATATCTTGAATGGTGGGACCAAAGGTGGAGATTCTAGTTGAACTAATGTTGGGGTCAATTTTTGGTCAGCTAGGACAGATATGGCTTTATCTAATTGTTTCTTGCAAGCATATGCTGTCAATACTATCCCCTTATCTTTACTTTTCTCTCCTTTATCACCGCCTGCTGCATCTTTCTTATCCTAACTTTTCACTACCTATAAATTGAACATAATTAAAGATGTCAAGAGTAGAAGTCCTTGAAGAAGGCCCACAACCGGAAGAAAAGGGTGGTGTCAATGACTCTTTCCCAGTAGTCTTTTCTTGAACTGTCTGCTTCATGAAATTCGGTTCCATCTTGTAAAAGATCACGTTCACATTACCTACCACCTTCCTTATTGGGGGATGATAACACTTGTATCTTGTTGAGTTGAAGATTAGTCACAATGGTATTAAGGTCAAGGATTTAGTTCCTCGTTATTTTCTAATGATTGTGAACAAATATACACACTTGAAAACTTTCATGGGACCAACTTAAGCACAAGTACCCTGAAGTAAGACCTGCATCCAGTTGTATCCTGCTAGTTGGATAGGCTTCAGCATGAGCTGCATTACCTCAACCAAGCTTGGAAAGATTCATGTAGGATGCGTTTGGCAACCTCAAAGAAGAGATGCACGAATGTTAATATTTCTGAAAATTTGAGCATTCCTCTCCAACTTTTATAGACCCAAAAAAAAATAAAAATTCAGAATCATGGTACTTCTCTCTAGAACTCTTACATTCTCAGATCCATAGATATCTCTTTCAGTTTGACATCAACTGATCATAATCATTTTGGGCATTACCCACTAGGGTGCAACTTGCTTCAAATTGCATCCGTGTTATTAATTTTAGAAGTAGGTTCTAGGATTTTTTTTTTTTCGAAGATTGAATTGAGCATGGATTAACCAAACCAATCCAAATTGGATTATTCCATGTTCGTTCGGAATTGGGATCAATTCTAGGATACCTAAAATTTAGATCTAACTAGTACTAAGTCACTTGTGTTCAATAAAAATTTGATGAAAGAAATTTGTAACTCTCAAAAAATAAAATAGGAACTGTTGAGGCAATCATGCAATTCAAGGAAAATTAATAGTTTAATGCATATGACATAATATTTCATTAGAACATTATTAAAGAAAAACATAATGGTTATTTTATCTACACATGCTCTTATCTTTTATTAAGTCTTAATAGTAAATAGATAATTTTATATCTAACTGTATCATGGCATGTATGGATCTATGAATAAGTGAAGTTGAGTGACCACCTGTTGGACCTAAATTGTCAATAGGTTCCCCGAAGGCGTTGAAAATTATTCTGAGAGTTGCTTCTACAATGTGATTTTTTTTTAATTGAAGAAATGACTAATTGAAAAGAAAACGCCAATAAATAAAAAATAAAAAATGTATAGATAGTGGAAACACAAAGTTGTTGAATTTCAGGCTAATGGAAGTGTTTGTCATTAACATGGCTCCTGGTGAATGTCTACGTGTAGCATAGAAAATTATTAAAGGAAGAAATAGGAAATATAGCAAGGTTTAGTTACTAACAAGGATTTTGAAGTTATGTTTAGAATGATAAAAAATAACGAGCAAAAGCATAGAATGTTAGGGATGGTCAATGTTAACTACATTGTGGTTCATTATGGTACAGTGTACAGGTACAGAAACATGGTATGTTAACTTCCGAGTGTGGACCATATGCTTAGATGCTTAAGCTACTACTCTTGATTTGCTCTCACTCAAGTACCACGCTTTTTTTGGCCTAATTATATCTAAAATAACAATTAAAAATTTTAAACAACCCCTTTAATTACCCCTTCGCATCTAGATCGCTATGATACCATGTTTTGGTTCATATGATTCGGATCATAAGAAAGTCGGGTGATTCTGATAACTATAGGGATGGTCCTTCAATTAGATGGGCAAGGAATAATTGTGTTTCTGTTGGTAAGTTAAAGGGCTTAATTACATGGTTCCTTAAACAACAGATGTCTCAATTATGTGGAGTGTAATAAGGTGTAATTTGTATTGCCAAAGGTGGTGTTTAATTTGATTCTTGGATGGGAAGTAAGATCAGAAATAAAATGAAAAAAGACAATAGGCATTGATGCTTGGGGCAAGATTTAATTTAATTTGTATATCTGAAGTGAAGTATCAAACCAATGGAAACTTAAAGAGTGTGAGGCTATTCATTTTGGTTAGAAACTGGAGTGCTTATGAATGTTTCTTTGGCTGTGTTTTTTTCTTTTCAACCATCCTCCTGCTTCGTTATATAATGCAAGATGTGAGCTTGATTGTTTTACAGGCTTAGTCTTCAGTGAATACCTTCAAACCGGCCAGGTTCCTTCAGTTAAGGAGGTCAATGCTGAGGAACCACTTTTTCCAGCTGTACCACTTCTCAACGTGCTCACTGGTTTAAAGGTGAATCCTTTGTCACTTATGTTTTGTGAATGGCTTTGTTGGCATATGTGTGTGTGTGTGTTTTTCCCCCCTACTTCATTGCTTATTGTAATGGTTTCATGATGACTTTGTGTCCACGTAGTCGTGTTTTTTGTTGATGATGAATTGCCAGCCAATGTGTGCTTGTGGCATCTCTTCAAGATGAAATAGAGTTAATGATACCTTTGGACGCTCTCTGATTGATGTAGTTTAGGGTACCTAAACTCGTTTATCTTGTTCCACCTTCTTTCTTGTCTTCCCTGGAGAGATCTTTGAGCTAGAAATACCAAATAGAGATCCTCATTTTATATGTCCTTTTTTTATTGAACACTTTGCACTTGTGATCCTTTATGAGTGGCATTCATGAAACCAGAACCTTACACTTCTGTATTATGTCTTAGTCTGCTATGGAGACCACCAAAAAATTCCATGGCATAATACCCATGATAGGGATCAAACTCAGAAGGAAGAAAAGAGTTGAACAAGTTTTGGCCCTAGTTTTGATATAATAGGATGATAAATATGGCATCCAATTGGGAGATTGATTAAGTTTTTATGAGTTGAAATATGACAGCACTTTTCATGTCATGGTCCTGTTCGCATTGTTAATGTTACTGTAACAGACTAACAGTATTCTATTTAGAAATTATTTCTATGTTTTCTTTTATTATGTATAGAAATTTCTAGAGCAAATTTCTTTGAGTTCTCTCAAGTTTAAGGTGTGATCCTTTCTTACTCTAGGTATGATGTCTAAGGATGAAATTGTAGAAGGTGCGATGCTTTCTTGTGCAAGGTGTCATGCCTAAGAAACTACTGGTGTCATGCTAGTAAATTTATCCTCTTTCTTCCCATTTATTGCTGTTTTTTATTCAATTTTATTGCTAAAATTTATGCTTTATAAAACCAATCGGTCGATTCTCGATTTCAACCTTCTTAACATTCACGAAATCAAAACTTTTTTGCCTTAAAATCCTCTGTAGGTCATGCTGCATCAACCGGCAAACATGAAAATAGTTACTAATTTAGTGTTAGATATTGCCAATGAAGGATACACATATGGGTTCTAATACAATCGCAGGCACAACATGTCAAATTTGCCCTGCAAAAAAAAGGACATGGGCACGGCCGGGACACGATATTAATAAAAGCACAAGAGCAACAAACACATCAAATGTATTATTATTTGTTGTTGTAATGTTCTTGCAATAATAATGTTGGTTTAAAATATCAATTTTAGCAACTAGAGAAAAGGCATTTTGTCAAACACATTGAATGTGGTAAATTGGAGAAGGGGAAAAAAAAAAGAGAACAAACTTTGTGTTCAGAAGTTTCTATAAGAGAAAGAGACAATGGAAGAGAACCGAAAACAAAGAAACCAAGGGGGGAAAATGCAAGCTTTGTAGACCAACAAGAGAGTATTTACTGGAAGAAAGCAAAATGTTTTGTGCTGAGAGCAGAGGAAAACTCTCTTGTAGCAAAATAAAGTGAAAAGAGTACAAGTGAAAAAGCACAAAGTTGAGAATGATGAGATTATTATATTTTATTTAAGCGATGTATTTCTTTCTCCTTTTTTTTATTTATTTATTTTTTATAGCAATTGTACACCATTACCGTTGTAAAATTCTAAAAAGATCATAAATCTTTTTTGAAAATTTAAATTAGGCCCCTCAAAATTGTAAAAAAATTCTATAAAAAAAAACCTGGCAGGTGTCTACAATTACAAAAATAGCAAAGGGGGGCACACTATGTCCTCGGCCTGTCCATGTTCCCCAGGTGTCTTACACCACTGAATGTATTTTGGTGTGTCATCATTTGTATAATTTGCTTGTTCACTTGCTGACATGACCAATCTATATCGAAAAGCCTTCTAAGGAATTGCATTTATACTGTTTTCGCTGGTGATATCTAACAAGCACCTCACATGGAGACTTACCTAATAATTCACATTCTTCCAGAACAAATTCTGCTGATGCTTTGCTCCTTTCAAAATTATAATTTTTTATCACGACTTTGCAAATCCATAACCAACTTATTTTATTTGGGAAGTAAACTGATTTTACTTGATGAATACTAGTTGGTAGTTCCCCTGCCCCCAACCCAAAGGGTGGTTTACTTGATGAACTACACATCTATTTCTTATTTGGTTTTAATTATGATTTGGTAGAATTTCTATTATTTGCTTCTCATTTGTGAGAGGTTTTCTCCGTTAGCCAGAAGCAAGTTCTGTTTCCGGTGAAGCTATAGATGCTGTCAATGACATAGAGAGGCGGCTGCAGCTGGGATCCAAACTCAGCAATGTTATTCACAATAGGGAAGATGCTCTTGCCTTGCTTGTCCTCTATAAAAATGAAGGCTACATTTTGACAGAGCATAAAGGAAAGTTTTGTGTAAGTGAATCTCAAATATCTCTGCTTTGATATTTTTATTTAGTGCCTAAAATTTGCTTTGCTACCATATGGTCCTTAATCTACTAAATGTAATATTTGAGCCCTTGTTCACCATCAAGTTGGGTAACATGATTAGCATATGTGTAATTCCTAGTCAACCTTAGTATGGTATCCCAAAAATTATAGGTGAAGGAACTTTATAAGATCAAGTTGCATTTTGAACTTGTGAATTCCCATGCTTAAGCATACTCGTTCGAATAAATTCCAAGAGGATTATTTCCTTCCAACTCCTTGAGTAGCAAAATTTTTGGAAGATGGATTATTTTCTCATAAGTCCTTGGATAGAGGTAAAGAGGAATCCAATGAGACCTTGTAAAATCGTATAATAATTAGTAGGAGATATGAGAGTTGTTTTGAAACCTAATAATACCATTTTCCTAGATCTTGTAAATTCCCATGCTTACTTTTTCGAATAAATTCCATGATGGATTATTCCCTCACCTTGCAAGCTTGTAGGTTTAGGGCATGAATTCATGTCAGAAAATATTTCCATGGCTTTCACTATCTATTATCAATGAGCAAACCTTCCTTTGGCAGTTGCACTTTGTCTTGAATAACTGGTACTGAAGGCAATCTTCATCTTCGACTTCATTATTTTTTGCCTTGGCAGTGGCAAAAACTTTTTGGATAACCAAAAGTTCGTCAACTTTTGGTCCAATCTCTTCCTGCGTGACCTATTCATAATCATCATAAATAGGTTGAAGAGTTTCAGCAACATGTAGTTTAATTTGCCTCAGTAGCCGGTGACCAGATCAATGATCAGCCTGCCTGCATTTCAAACAACTTATCTGATTATTACCTTGTCTTGCAGCTGAGTCTTTTGGGGCGAGTTTGCTTGCATCTTAAACTGAATTTCAGGCTTCTTTTTGGTACTCTTGTCATGATAAAATTCATTCTTAAACGTGGGATAGCGGGTAGGAGAATTAGCAAATCTTGTGGCCTTGTTATGACCCTATCTAGCCTCTATTTACAAAGCCAACTCACAAGCTTCATGTAGAATCCAAACTCTTGTATTTCCTTCACATCTTGAATTGAATTCTTCAAACCATTCACATACCTTGCAGTCAGCTGCTCATTTGATTCATTCGTATTCCAGGACATCATTATGAGCTAGCAAATTGTAAAATTATTCCTCTTGAAGGTGGTCGTTAAATTGTGAGAAGGTACTTTGAGCAAAGTCAGGAGGAAGAAATTTGTCTCTAAAGATTTCATTTTATACCAACTTGAAATCTTGGCATTTCCCTTGCAAACATGCAATTCTTGAGCCTTGTCCCACCATGTGGAAGCATAACCATGCAACCTTGTTGCCACCAAAGTCACCTTCCAATTTTCAGGAGTATCTTGATAATTAAAGAACTTCTTAAAAGCACAACTCAATCTAAAAATTCTTCTTGTTGAAGATGACCATAGAAAACTCCATTTAACATCATCCCAAGGTCGGAAATATCCTCTCCACCAGTGCACCTTCATGGATTTGATGACTGTAAAGGTTCCTCATTGTTGGAGTCATCAGTGGGATACCCATAACTTGAACCATGCTCACTGGAAACTTCTATTTGATTGTGTTGCAGACTAAGTTGTTCAACTTGCCTTTAAAGTGCATGAATTTCTTCATCTCTTTCATCACTTAGTCCACCGATCATTTGATTTCCTTGGTGCCCTCTGCATCTCCTTGCTTCTATTAAACAACGAAAGGAAAACTGCTTAGGCCAATGCTTTTATACCAAATAAAGCAGCCACTAAGGATAGGAAAAGGAAAACAATGTAAACTAACAACCACTAACAAGAAGTAGAGGGAAGAAAGCGCAGTGCAACCTAAGTTCTTGTCAAAGAATATAAATAAAAAAAATACTATGTCATAATAGTAACACATTTTAACACATTTTATTAAATATGTCGAAAGGAGTCATAATAGTAACACATTTTAATTGGGCCCATAGCTAAGACCAAGCCCGACAATTTATTAAATATGGAAGCCCAAATCCATCCATTAATATTAATTTAATTTTAATTAATTCGTATTTTGTTATCTTAATCAATTTTTAATATATTTGATGGAGTTATTGATGTGTTAATGTAGAAGAGAAATAATGAGCATGTGGGGAATTGATACCATGGTTTAAATAAATTGGTTGCTAGTGGCACTTCCTCATTTTTTGTTGTTCTGTTTAGCTGGACAAGAGCAAGAATATACTCATAGATTAATTAGTGAAAAAAGAATTAAAAAAAATGAGAACGTCACAAAGCTGTTGGGGGGCCGATCGGTCATTTTATGCAAAGCCTGTACCCAGCCCGAGATTGGTCAGGCTTGTTCTTTCGCCCAAAGACCAGCCTCAAAGGCCTATGTGTAAGGACCAAGCACTAAATTTTTAGTATTGGCTAAGTGGATTTTTTGAGCCTTTGGGCTTCTGTCCACCCATAGTCCAAGGTTGTTAGTTTCAGACAAGTCACCAACATGAACTTGGTAGGAATTATAGCATAAGTGTTTGCTACATAAAAAACCCTATATATATATATTAAGAAAAAATATATACTTTACTTGAAAAATGTTACAAGGAGAATAAAACAAAATGGAGACAAAATGAGGTAAAATGAGGCTATGGAAGGGAGCCATAATAGTAACACATTTTAATTGGGCACAAGCTGAGCCAAGCCCGCCCATTTGTTAAACATGGAAGTCCAGATCCGTCCATTAGTATTATTTTATTGTCAAATTTATTTTTAATCAATTTATAATGTATTTAATGGAGTTATTGATGTGTTAATGTGGAAGAGAGAATGAGTGCGTGGGGAACTGAAACCATGGATTGACAAGTGAAAGAACGGTTGCTAGTTGCACTTCCTCATAATTTTGCTTATAGATTAATAAGTGAAAAAAAAAATAATTAAAGAAACACACTCAATTTTTTTTTGGGGGGTGGGGAGGAAGAGTGGGCCTGTCATTTATTGCAAAGCCTGTGCCCAGCCCGTGAATCAGCCCAGCTCGTGGTTTTGGCCAAAGCCCAGCCCTAAGTTCCTGTACATAAGGACCGAGCACTAATTTTTTAGAGCCGGCTAGGCACATTTTTTGTGCCTTCGGGCTTTTGTCCACCCCTAGTCCAAGGCTGTTAGTTTCAATTGAGAAACCTTCACAAACTCAACCATTCTTTCTTATATCCTGAACTGGTGAGATATTTCCTCTCAGGAGGGACAAGAATATTGTAGAAGACAGACAAGGAAATATGGCAGAAAGCTCCAACTATTGGTCTGTGTGAGCTAGAGGTCCTCGGCGGATGCCCCATACACCAATTTTATTGCCTAAGTTTCTGTCCATCAAGATGAAGGAATTAAATATTACATTTTTGGCAATTTAATTCTGCACTAGCTAATAAATTTGAAGGACAAAATGGAAAACTACAATAGTTTGAGGATTGAACATATAAATTACTCTTATTGGGGTTTGTAAAATATCTATATTTTGTGGTGCAAGCTAATGATTCTCATACTTATAAAACTTTGTCGTATTGTGTCTGCATACTAATGCATGCTAATCCTTCTTGATCAGTGATATTTTCCCAGATATGTTCCACCTAAATATAATACTGAGGTAACACAGACTAGTAGAAAAGCCATACCAGTGCCAAAGTCTTGTCTGATAATGGTAATTCCTAATCTTCACCATCTTGTTTGAAGTAGCCCTCTGTTAGGGTAAATTTACTACATGCTCAAAGCTTCAGTGCAAAGACTGTGATCCTTTATGTACTGAGGTGAAAAGTTATTCGACTTAACATAGTTAACTGAACTCATTTGTAGTTTTCCCCCTCCCATTCTCTTCATGATTATCAGTGTTGCATTATCTAATGGGTTTGCTCATTATATTTTCTTGTTATTGACAGGTCATACTGAAAGATAATTGCACACCACAAGATATGCTAAAGGCACTGTTCCATGTCAACTATTTGCATTGGTTGGAGAGAAATGTCGGAATCCAATCAAGAAGGGCCTTTGAGGATTGTAGAATTGGGGGGAAGTTGCAAATCTCTTTTGAGTATGTCCAAAGGGAATTTAACCATGTAAAACATGATGCTGGAGAAGTAGGATGGCTCACTGATGGGCTGATTGCAAGGCCATTGCCAAACAGGATTGTTCTGATTGATGCCAATTGGGCTTCAGTGGGTTAATGTGACCTAGTCGAAGATAGTTTACCCGTTTTGATCTCTTCTAAAAGTGGGAGGGAAGCATTATCAAATGCGTATTCTCTTTGAATCGTGAGATCTTTTGATCTCCCTTTACCTTGGGAGAGCTGCTGATTTGTTGTAGCAAACATCTGGTGATAGATGCTGATACTACTTGCACATGATGTATTCCACTGAGGAAAAGGAGTAACTTGGTTCGTCCCTGGGTGAGCTTTTATGTGAAAGATGAGTGGTGATGGTGAACCAAAGTTGGCAAATAACCTGTATGGTCTTTGTTGAGAATTATTACCCCTCGCCCTCAGATCATTTTTCTTGTCTTCTGAATTTTATCTGTGCTGCTGTACGGAAAACTTGGCAGTTTTGTACTTCTTACCCATTGTGGTTTTACCACTACCGCATACGAGTCCTGGATACAGATGTTAAGGAAAAACTGTACTTGCTGCAGATTGAATTAAGTTCAAAAAATTTTGGGGGTGAATATGATAACTATTTTTCATTTTTGAAGTATGAAAGTTTGTTGATTAATCCATTATATTATTATTTAATTGTATAAATTAATAAATTATTAATTTATTGAGATTTGTTTGTTTATTTATTTATTTTTTAATACATAGAACTTGGCTCTGTTTGCAAATAAATGAAACTAAAAATGTGGATTCTTTTCAATTGCAAGTGTTTTTTTTTTTTTTTTTTTTTTTTTTTTTATAATTTTTGCTTGGAAAAAAATCTGCAGTTTATTTTTAACTCTACAAAATTTATAAATAATCGGATTAATAAAAAAGAATGAAATTTGCAAAGGAATTTTGGATCCATTTAAAATTATTTTTAGATGAACATTTATTTATTTATTTTATAAACCATTGGTATTCAGTGATTATATTAAATTTGGATTGAGAGGAGTTGGGCTCATAATTGATAAAATTTTACTAGCATCTGTTTTTATTTGAATATGAAATCTTACTTAAAGCTTATCTATTGAATCAACTTAAAGCAGGTTTTTTTTTATTATTTGTTTATTTATTTTTTTGGGATGACCATGAGATGGAAAGGGAAAACATATATTTTTTTCTAGGGAATTTAATTTATCCCATGGCCTCTCTCTTCGCTTATGATAATTTAACATGCTTCTAAAAAATATTAATTAGAATTTTATTTTATTTTATTGTAACAATGTTAAGAAAATCTTTATTAGAGAATTTACTATTTACTCACTATTATTCTGAGTAAGAGGAGTTTAATTGAATTTCATATTTCATATTTCATATTTCACATTTTATCTTTTATCTTTTTTTTATTTTATTTTTTTTCTTTTTCCTCTCCTGAGCACAAGATTCATTTGTCAATTAACTCCACTATTTGGTTCATCTCTAATCAACTGAACTCTTTTTTCATTTGGGTCTAAGTACTGTGGATTGAAATGTATGAATTTAAATGAGTTCTTTATTATTATTATTATTATTTTAAAATTGCACTTAATGCATTCACAATTTTTTTTCTTCATTTTCTTTATACTAAACATTGAAATTAAGACAATACAAAAACACTACACTAGAGCTTATTAATATAAAAAAAAAAAATAAAAAAATGAAGTTCAAGAAGACAAAGTTCAAGAGGCAACAAAGTGTAGTCAGATAATTGAGTCATATATATATATTTATAATATATACATACATATATAATTTTGATGTATAAGAAAATTAATAAAACTTACATATCGAGTGGTACTTATATTTTTTGATTTGAAAAACTCTATTTTATTATAAATTAATGCATTTTTGATTTATTTGAGAGATAATTCAAATTATTTAAATTTGAACTTGAGATAATAGGATAAGACATTGAGTGTAGATCAATAGCAATTGAGAATTGTTTAGAGAGGTAGTGGGAGACATATATTCTCTAGAGTGAGAAAACTATCAAGGGATCGACATCATAATTGTGTCATAGGATTTTAAGTTGCGGTATTGTGATATTATGGTGATGTTTTGATTTCGTGATCACTATCCCGATCGTGTGTTTTGTCTGAGATTTATAGTTATGGATTTTTGAAAACCTACGTATCAAGGTATTTATCTTGAAATTTCAATCTATTTATTTCATAATTTTTTACGCTTCTGTATATTAAGAATAAATCTAACATTAGTATCAGAGTATGTTTAGATTTATTTAACTTTTTTTTAGAATTTTTCGGGTAAAAATATGTAGGGTAAAAAATTTAGGATCTGAATCACAAATGAGTTTCATGAATCTGAAGATACCACAAGGTTGCCCATGACCCACGGAGTATGAATATGATTTTTATTTAATTTTTGGAGTACGTTTAGATCATAAAATGTCCAGTCGAAGTTTTCGACCCACCAACAACAAAACCTTATATTTGTCGAGTTAGATGATGAATTGATCTATGAAAATAGTTTATATATGTTCCTAATATTTTGATCTACATTTTTGATACATTAATTGTGAGTTTTTGATGTTGGAAACTGGGTTTTCCAGTAAGGCCATGAAGGGCCTTGACAAGAATGTTTAATTTGCCATGATTAGGGTTTCAATCCTTCAAAAATCAAGTTTAGGATTAATAGAGGAAGATCAATTTCGTGTTCCAGTCAAAATCGACATTAAAAACCGGCTGAAAATGTGTTTTCTGGCAGTTGGGTCATGAGGACCTAGTTGCAGAAAGTCGGGCAAAGAAGACCTGGCCCAGACTACAAGCACATGGTGTGCAGGCGCACTGAGGTGCGTGATGCCGCGGGAGCAGGCGCATGACGGTTTGGAAGCGGGACTTGGGGCACGTGTGAGCGTGCATGCCAAACATGCTATGCGTCTGGCGTATGCAGCAGCATGCTATCGGCGGTACATCAGGTTATTCCGGATTGAATTTTTCCATTTTTCTATGGGTCCCATGTCAATAATTGTCACTTTTTGTATACATAATCCAAATACTGATGGTAAGATGTAATCCCTGGTTATGGTGGATGAATCCGTTGCTCTATTCGTTCGTTTTGGGGGTTTACATTCGAACTATTTTGTGGTTGTTCATTTGAAGAGTGCATAAAATATGAGAATAAGTATCAATAAGTCACTAATGTCTCTTTTTTCTGTGTACCAGAGACTATGGCTGTTTCGAAAACTGTTGTTCTGAATCTTTGCAAGGGGATAAACTGAATGGTGAAAACTATGGTATTTGATATCGGAAGATTCAATTTGTACTCAAGGAGTAGGATCTTTCTGAGATTCTGGAGTACGAGATGGTAGACCTTGAAGAGAGTACCACACCTCAGGCTAGACGAGATCAAGAGGCCTATCGTGTGTGGAAGAAGAAGGATAGTTACGCTAGGGCAATTCTGCTTAGTAGCATGCATGATAACATGATCCCGCTCTATGAGCAGTATCTTATAGCTATGTCAGTTTGGCCCGACCTAAAAGAGCATTATGGTGCTCTTTCAGCTCCTAAAATGAGGACGCTAACTTATAAATCTCTTATAAAAAAAGGGTTGATCATACGACGAAACAACATTTGATACAAATGTCGAGTATGATCATTAGGTTAAGGAAGGCGAGCAAGCTCATTTCGGATGAACTTCGGTACTGGGTATGATCTAGTCATTACTTGATTTATGGTAGACCATGAAGACCTACCTCTTACACGATGAGAGTATTCGAACTTAGCTAATATGAACAGGCACATAAGCTCAAAGAGGAGTACTTGGAGATGAGTAGACCGCATTCGGGTCATGTTTATGTAGCGGAGTCGAGGAAGGACTCCCGTGGTACCAAACATAAATGGAAGTAGCATGAGAAGAAGACTCGAGATCCAGGTAAGAAGCAATCCAAGAAATCCTATAATATAGTACAAAAGCACGGGAAGAAGGAGTTGAACAAGGCCAAAGTGAAGTGTTACGTATGTAGCAAATTTGGTTATTTCACTCGTGAGTGTGACCAGTGAATAATATGTTATTCTTTACATGGTTTAAGCTATGTCCCCTTTGCTGTGATGCTTACTGATTCCTCTTCTTTCTGGATTGTAAACTCAGGGGCCACCGACTATGTAGCTTAAGACAAGAGCGCATACATGGAGTTCCGTCGGATGAGTCCTCAAGCTAGGAGGATTTACATAGGGAATGGAGCATTTTTCGTCGTCATAGGGATTGACACTTATAAGTTGGAGCTGCAAAGTTGTTGATCTCTATATTTGCATGATGTACTTTATGCTTCGGATATTCAATAAAACCTAATTTCTGTAATTTACTTAGACTGCCTATAATATGCTTTATCTTTTGGAAACTCTATTGTTTCTATTAACTATGACAGTTCTTTCATTTATTCTGGTTTTATCCATGATAGATTGTATGCATTGGATGTTATTTCTTTTAATGGTATTTTTTGTTATTCTTTTATTATCTTTACATCTGATTGCGTTGATGGTGATGTGAATGTATTGATGATGATGTGAATATATGACATAGTAAATTTGGACACATAGGGCAAGATAGGATGAACCGGTTAGCAACGAGTGGTCTGTTAGGCCCGCTAACCAGGGTTGAGTTGTTCGTATGTGAGTTTTGCCTAATCGGCAAATCTATAAGAAAATCATTTGGCAAGGCAATGAAAGTTGGGACTCCATTGTAGTTGATCTACTTCGATATCTGTGGTCCTATGAACATGAGAATTTGAAATGGAGCTGTGTATTTTATTACGTTTATAAATGATTATACGCGTTTCGGTTATTTCTATCTGATCTCGCATTAGTTTAAGGAATTGAAATGTTTCAGGAGATTTATTAGCAAGGTTGAGAATTAGTTGGATTTGAGAGTGAAAACTCTTAGAACCAATCAGGGCCTCTAGTATTTTTTAAAACAATTTAAAGAATTTTATTTTGAGAAGGGTATTGTGAGATAGCTGACTATTTCTACTTCTTCTCAGTAGAATGGAGTAGTCAAGAGGAGGATTAGGACTTTGTTGGAGCTTGTAAGGTCTATGATAGTGTAAACCAATTTTCCTATCTTCTATTGGGAAGACATTTTATTGACTGCTGCTTACGTCCTAAACCATGTTCCATCAAAATCCATAATCAGTATCTCATATGAGTTTTGGACAGGGTGACAACTTGACCTTAGCCATTTAAGGCCATAGAGATGTGTTGTGTATGTTTATAATTCCTTGTATCCACTCGACAAATTAGGCCCGCAAGGAAAGAAATGTACCTTTATAAGATATTCAAAATACTCCAAGGGGTTTGTGTTCTTAGATGAGCATACAAACAACACTGTCACTGAGATTGAGTTTTGTGATACCACGTTCTTTGAGAATGATTTCCCTAAAAGAGGTGAAATCGATCGAGACTTTACCTTTTATGAGATGGATAAACCTAATGACTTAGTTGAGGCTAGCGGCAGGACCCAAGAACCTGTTACGGATTTTGATTCTATTGGGACTGATATCTAGAGGTGAACAGGTTCCCCTTTCTTGTAAGAGCAGTTAGAACATGTACGTAAACGTTGTTTCCCGATTGAGGGTAAGACCCTCATTGTGACTTTTGAAGATGATAAGGAGCCCAAGATAGTCTATGGGGCTTTCGAGTGTCTTGCGAAGGACCATTGGTTAAAAGCTATGGATGAAGAGTTGGAGTAAATGAAAATCAACAGGGTCTAAGAGCTAGTTGATTTGCCTAAGGACAGACAGACCATTGAGAACAAGTGGGTTCTTAAGACCAAGAGAAAGGCTGACGGATTGGTGGAGAGGTATAAGGCCCATGTAGTAACCAAGGGATACACTTAGATAAAGGGCGTGGACAAAGAGGAGACTTTTTCCCCTATAGTCAAATTTATCTCGATCCGTTTACTTTTAGCAATTGTCATGGATATGGATCTGGAGTTATAATAAATGGATATTAAGACTGTTTTCTTAAACAGGAGTTTGAATGAGGAGATTTACATGGAGTAACCATTTGACTTTGTTCCTGTAGGTTAGAAGGATAAGATTTGTTGACTTCAGAAGTCGATATATAGCTTTAAGCAGTGGTACCAGAGATTTCACAAGGAGTTGATATCTTATAGTTTTGTAATGATCGAGGAAAATCATTGTGTCTATCTGATACGTTTTTTGGATTTCTTTATGATCATGTCCTTATATGTGGATGACATTCTGATGAGTAGAAATAATAGAGAGTATCTGATAACCTTAAAACATGATTATTGTCAAGTTTTTGCATGAAGGATATGGCTAAAACTCAGTTCATTCTCGGAGTTAGGATCTAGAGGGATCACTCAAGACGAGTATTGGCTCTTTCGCAAGATACCTACATCAAGAAGATTTTGAGTACTTTAGGAAGAGCAATTGTAACCCCATAGATACTCCATCACTAAAGGTGAGAGTCTGAATCTTGACATATGTCCTAAAATTTAGGAATAGATAAGAGAGATGGATAAAATTCCTTATGCTAGTGCAATAGGTAGTCTGATATACGCAATACTATGTACACAACCAGACATTTATTTTGCAGTCGGTCTGGTGAGTAGGTATAAATCGAATCTTGGAAGAGGTCATTGGAGAGTAGTGAAAAAGATTCTGAGATATCTCAATGAAACTGTAGACCTCTTCTTGTGTTACGGAGGAGGTAATTTGCATTTCATATGGTATTCACGTGAGGACTGGGGTGGCAATTTAGATGGATGTAAATCGAGATTATGTTTTGCTATGTTGCTCAATAATGGTGCCATTTTATGGAGCAACAATAACATATCTGTGTATCTCTATTTACGATGGAGGCTGAGTTTGTGGCATATTCAGTGATAGTTCAGGAGAGTGTTTAGCTCCGTAGATTTTTGGATGATTTAGGGATTACGACAGATAATAGGAGGCCAGTTATGATTTACTGTGATAATCAGGCCGTCACTGCCTACACTTAAGACTCTAAATATCATGATAGGACCAAACATATTAATATCAGATACCATTTTGGGAGAGACATCATCAAGAATGGTAAAGTGATGGTCAAGTATATTTCCACATATAGTATGGTGACTGATCCCTTCACCAAATCCATTATAAAAGATTTCTTTGTAGGACATAGGGAATCTTTGAATTTATGTGTATTTTGACACTTCTCATTATGTACTATATTGATATTTTGATACTTATTGTTATATATGACATACGTGCATTATTCATTCATTTATTTTTGTACTTATTTGTTGTTATATGTTATATGATGTGATGTCATAAAAGATATATCAGACAGACAAGATCAACTCTCTTATACAAGTGACCACTTATAGCTCTAAGTGAGCGGGGATAAGACGGTTTCCACGCATAAGAGGTTTTGAGAGTGGTCCTACTAGAATATAAGTCGGCCTGATACGTGTTTAGGATGGGGTCGTATATGATATGACCGACATGGACAACCCACATCCATGTTGTCTGTAAGTAACTAGATTTGAGATCTCAGAGTTGGGATTAGTCGAGCTTAGCGGGGTAGAGAGTCGTTCCTCATTTCACCTCCATTCTTTTCTTATTTTTACAATCAGTCTAATTCTTTCCTTATGTATGCATGTGTGGACACCTCCCCATGGTATCGGTGTAGACCATAGGCCTCCGACCCGACGGCCACGTCAACAAATTGGAACTTTGTCCTCTCCTTGTAGCAAGCGGATTCTGAGTATCCTCATTATTTGTGGTTTTTCTATATTTGTACTTAATGATTACAGAGCTATCAATTCTTTTATATCTGTGTCTCTCGCCTAACATATAGAGGTTGAACACTCTTCAATTCCTTTCGTCCCTAAGATGTTTGCAGTTATTCCTTTGGGTCCTTCTGTGATTATTGACTGAGTTTAAAAGGATTGAATGGTTGAAATATGTGGGTTTTCTTTCGGGGCAGATCTTATGCCCCTATCCTTAGTTGACTTTGATGCCATTTTGGGGATGGATTGGTTGTCGGAGCACAGGGCTTGTATTGATTGCCATAGGAAGGAAGTGGCTCTTGGAGGAACAGGTTAGTCTAGGATAGTATATCAAAAAATTAGGAGGATCCTTTCGAATTGTATGATTTCAGTATTATCAGCTACCCGACTTCTTAGAAAAGGATGTCAAGGTTTTCTAGCCTATTTTATTTCTAAGGAGGCTATGACAGGTAAGTTGGAGGAGATGCCAGTTGTCCAGAAATTTCCAGATGCTTTTCTTGATCAATTGCTAGGGTTACCTCCAGAACGTGAGATCGATTTTACCATAAATCTAAGCCTAAGGACAAATCCCATCCATATTCCTCCCTATCGTATGGCTCCAGTAGAGTTGAAGGAGTTTCAGATTCAGTTACAGGTACTATTAGAGAAAGGGTTCATCCGGCCTAGTATATCCCCTTGGGCTGGTGTTGTTTGTAAAGAATAAGGATGGTTTTATGAGGTTGTATATAGACTATTGACAATTAAATAAGGTGACAGTGAAGAATCGATACCCATTGCCTTGTATAGATGATCTCTTTGACCAACTTCAAGGCACTAAGGTCTTCCCCAAGATAGACTTGAGGTTAGAGTATCATCAGTTACGAATCAAGGCCGAAGATATTCAGGACCCGATATGGACACTTTTAGTTCCTAATAATGCCACTCATGGATTTGATGAGTAGAGTGTTTCGGCTATTTTTGGATAAATTTGTAGTAATCTTTATTGATGACATCCTGATCTATTCTGAGTCTAAGACGGTGCACCAAGAGCACTCAGACCTTCTGAGATCAACAGCTCTATGCTAAATTCAGCAAGTGTGAATTCTGGTTGGACTAGATAGTCTTTTTAGGGCACATAATATTGGCTAAGGGTGTATTTGTTGTCCCACAAAAGATTGAGGCCATTGTAAAATGGAAAACACCCATGAATGTATCCAAAATTCATAATTTTCTAGGACTTGTTAGTTATTATCAGAGGTTTATAGAAGGGTTTTCTCATATTATAACTCCTATGACTAGGTTATTAAAGAAAGATATTCAATTTATTTGGCTAGAAGAGTGCCAGCGGAGCTTTGAAGAGCTCAAGTCCAGATTAATTTTCGCCTCTATCCTTACCCTCCTGACTTAGGGAATAGGTTATAAGGTTTATAGTGATACTTTTCTATGAGGTCTCGATTATGTATTGATGCAGAATGGGAAGGTGGTAGCCTATGGGTTCGATAGTTGAAGCCTCATGAGATGAATAATCCAACGCATGATTTAGAGTTGGCAGCTGTAGTCTTTACATTGAAGATATAGAGACATTATCTATATGGTGAGCAGTGTAGGGTGTTTACAGATTACAAGAGTTTAAAATATATTCTCACTCAGAAGGATTTAAATTTAAGGCAAAGATGCTAGGTGGAACTTCTTAAGGACCATGATTTGATCTTAGACTATCATTTAGGGAAGACGAATTTAGTTGCAGATGCTTTGAATGGGAAAGCCTTGGGAGGTTTGTCTTATGTCCGTTCTACTCGTATGCCTTTATTATTGGAGATGGGGAGACTAGGGTCCGAGCTAAGTATAGATGGGAGTATTGCCTTGTTGGCTAATTTCAGGGTTAGACTCGTAATGGTAGATCGGATCCGACAGGGCCAGATGAACGACCCAGGTTTGAATGATATTAGGGAGAAAGTTAAGGATACTGATCAGGATAGTTTCTCCCTTCGAGATGATGGTGTGTTGGTTTTCAAATTCAGGGTTTGTGTACCTATAGATGTTGAACTCAGGCGTGAGATCATGTATAAGGATCATAATTCAGCTTACTTGATCCACACGGGCAGCACTAAGATGTATTGTGATCTTAGGGAAACTTTTTAGTGGAAAGGAATGAAGAAAGATGTGACTATTTTTGTCTCCTAGTGTTTAGTGTGTTAATAGGTTAAGGCTGAACATCATAGCCCTGCTGGCTTATTACAGTCTTTGCCAATTCCCAAGTGAAAATGTGAGCATATTACCATAGATTTTGTGATCCGGTTGTCTAAAACTCATAGTGGTTGTAATGTTATTTGGGTAATTGTAGATCATTTGATCAAATCAGCTCATTTCTTAGCAGTTAACCTCGATTACTCTATTGAACGTTTGGTAGAGTTGTATGTAGAGAAAATAATGAAACTACATAGGGTTACTTTGTCTATAATTTTGATTGTGATTCAAGATTAACTTCCCGGCTTTGGTCTCAAGTTCAGGAAGCTATGGGTTCAAAGTTAAAGTCTAGTACGACTTTCCACCCTCAGATAGATGGTCAATCAGAAAGAACCATACAAATATTGGAGGATTTACTGAGGGTTTGTGCGGTTAAGTTTTCAGGTGATTGGGAATCTCACTTGCCTCTGGTTGAGTTTGTATACAATAATAGCTTTCAGGCTAGTATTGGGATGGCACCGTATGAGGCTCTGTATGGTTGGAAGTGCCGTATGCCAATCTGTTGGGACGAATAGGGTGAGAGGTAGTTGACTATGCCCGAGTATGTTCAACTTACTGTAGATAAAGCACGGATTATCGAGACCATCTCAAGGCTGCTCAGGACAAGCAGAAGAATTATGTGAATAAGTGGCATAGAGACTTGGAGTTTAAGGTTGGCGATCAGGTGTTTCTGAAGATATCACATGGAAGGGAGTTTTGATGTTTGGAAAATGGGGTAAGCATAGTCCTCGTTATATCGGGCCATACCCGATTTTGGAGAGAATTTGTCCAGTGGCTTATAGGTTGCATTTGCCTTAGGAGTTATCACTTATTCATAATGTTTTCTATGTTTCCTACTCTGTAAGCATATTCCACACCCATCCCATGTGCTAGAGAGCCAGCCCATACACTTGCGAGAGGATCTCACTTATAAGGAACAACCGGTGGAGATTCTAGACAATCGTGAGAAAGTATTAAAAAGCCATGTTATACCTTTAGTAAAAGTCCTGTGGAGAAATCATGTAGTTGAAGAAGCCATTTGGGAGTGCGAGGATGAGATGCACACCTAATATCCACACCTTTTCCCTTCTGCCTCTTTTTAGTTGGATTTCGGGGACGAAATTCTTTTTAAGGAGGTTATGATATAAGTACCCTTGCTCTCTTTTTTTTTCCCCCATTTTATTTTTATTTATTTTTTTATATGTAACTATTTTGTTGACTCAAAAAATAATAATTTTCACAAAAAAATAAAATTAAAAGAGAGAGATTTTTTTTCCTAAAATCATGAAAAAAGAGAGTTAAGTTAAAGAGATAAATTGGATGTGAGTTAAAAAGATAAACTTAAAACTCTTTCTAATCATCCTAATCCCTAAAATTTCTCTTAGATTTGAGTTAAAAGAGAGTTGTTGAAGTTTCTTTTCACGTTTCAGTTGGAGTTAAATTGAGGGAGAAGAGAGAGAAAGAGAAAGAAGAAAGAGACAGGGATTAGGATTTTAGAGTAAGAAATTTAAGAAATTGGGAGAAATTCTTGAGTGATTCTTGTTTTTAAAATAGTTTTAGGGAGATTTAATCTTGAAAGAACAAAACACAACTAGAGGAGTCACCAAAAATTGGAGAAAATAGTCATCGGGATCCGAAAATTCAATCCCTCATTGTTTTTGGACAGTTTCAAGGTACCATTTTTAGTTTTGATTTCTCTCTCTAGAATGAACTTTTTTCTAAAATTTTTGAACCATTGTAAAGTTGATCTTTCATTGATTAATTAACCTTAAGAAAGCTGGAACTGAAACCCTCAAAATTATGGAAAAAATATACTCAAAAACTCCCTATCGCAAATCCGAATAATTCATATTTTTAATTTTGTTTTGAGTAGCTAACATTGACCACTCATAGCTTTCTCATTTGAACTCCTTTTCCTATAATTCTTATACCACTATAAATATCATAATTCGTAAAATAATTTATCTTTAGAAAGTAGACTCAGAATCCCATCAAATTTGGGTTAAAATCATGTTAAATACCCATTGTCAATCATACAAAAATCAAAAAATAGACTCGGAGCATACATTTAACTCGATTTTTTGATGATTTTTAGTGCCGAAGAGACACTAATCGACCCTTGAATGATATCTACACTTTTTACTTTTGACCCAGGTGTTAATTACCTCTTTTCGGTACCGGAACACCATGAAAAAGGCAGTCAAATTAGCTAAAAAACCATTCCGGAAACCTTGAATCCTACATTGGATAGGACTTTCCACCATTGCATGTATATATACCAACTTTCTCAACTTCATGTCATAACCTTGGTGACATATGGACCAATCAACTTTTTGGCCGAGACCCGAGATCAGTTGCCATATGTAATCCACATGGTAGAGATCTGAAAATTAACTAATCACAGAGAGACACGTGGTGATAGTTGATTATGTGGGTGGCGACTCCACCCAAATTAGCCATTCAGAAGGTGATACATGGTAGAGTGTGCCATGTGTCACTATGTTGAGCAGCCATGTGTAGTACATGTGGTTGAGACTGTACACTTAGACTAATTAGATGCTGACATATGACATAGGCAGTCATGTGGCAAGATGTACTTCTTCATATAAAAGCCTTATATTTTCTTGTATTGTTATCTATCTTTTTGTTAGGGGTTTCTGAGCCGATGGTGTGGAGGACCAGGCAAAACCTAACCTCATAGCTTTTATAAATTATTTTTTGTAAAAAATGTTTTCAAACTTAGAATGTTTGAAAATAACTAAGTAAAATTACTGTTTTATTTACTATTCATATTTTAACAAGATTTGGTCCATGATTTATTTATTTATAGATATGTTTTGAAAACTATGATGATAATTGTTAACAGTATATGTGATAATACCCAATCTTTTTATGATCATGTGGAACCTTGAACTCGTGGGTGACGTGTTGCATATGTTTTGATCTTATTTAGGAGTATTGTGTGATTTGGGACTATGAGTTAGGGATATTTTGGTTGTACAAATGGATTTATGGTTTAAATTTTGATATTATGGAGGACCTAGACATGGGTCTGCCCGTGTGGTGTGGCATGTAATGCTTTGCCATCTAGAGGTAGAGGGAAGACATTACTTTTTCGAGATCATTGCTGGTCGATGGCCTTTGCTATGTCTTAAACCAACCCCGACCTTGTTACGTAATGTGCTTTGTTTTGTGTTTGAATATGAACTGGCATGAATTTTAAAGTGTTTATTTTTATTAAACCTCATAGACCGTATTTCTGTTATGAACTATCATGCATTGATTTTTGGTTACTGATTTTATATAGATTTTGGTACATTTAAAAATAAATCTCGTTGTGAGACTGGTAATACTCACTGAGACCTTTTTGTCTCATGTTATTTTCTTGCATGTCCCAGGTGAGAATTAGTTCACGGTTTACACTCTTTTTTGTTTTTTGATCGTTTATCTAGTCCACGTTGAATTCAGGTAGGATGGAATTCGTATTTCCATGGAGGCTAGAATATTTGCATGCGAGTGTTTGGTTTTTAAGATGTCCTTCTTCGTATTTCGCTTATTTTGGGAAAATTTGTAGTTTGAATCAACTTATTTAGTTTGACATTTTGTTTTATTAATTTCATTACATTGACTTGGAATTTGAGAAGACTCGATTTAGTCTATTTATTTAATATGTTCAAACCTTTATTTTATAAAGTATTATTTTCTTTCCATTGTTTGTTATATTATTTGTTTACATTCTAAGGTGTCTAGTTAGCCTAGTGATGGTATTGTCCGGTTTAGTAACCCGCTAATACCTTCACACCGGTAGCACCCTAGGGTAGGCGTGTTTCATGTATCTAGTGATATTATCTTTGAGGCACTTTCTCTGAGATCTCCGGATAAATTTTTATATGTTGATTGAATCTTATATCTGTATAGTGTTAGAAAAATCTGATATATGTCCTTTTAAGAGATGAAAGAATAACATTGTGACATGTGTTTCATACCATATATGATAAATTGACCATGTGATAGTGGAAGCCATTATATGAGATGATATGTGATCCTGATCTCTGTGCTCCACTGTATGAGACCTGAGACTCATTGGATGGGTACACTAATACCCTTGTTACTTTAGACTGTTTCTTGAAGTTTTGGTTCAGTATATACTATTTTAGTCTACTTACCAATGGTTTGAGAGATAATGAGATCTGCGGGGTAGATCTAGGAAAGCAATTAAATTGAGATGGATAGATTCTAGTAGGGAAAAGGAAGGTCATTTGACATTACATTATTATGTTATATTCACTTGTCTATCTGTTATGTTTATACATATTGGGATTGAAACATAATAATAAATACATAGTCGAGCAATGATGAGGGATCACTTTCGATGAGGAAGGTGGCTTAATGGATGTAACACATTGCGTCTAGAGTACAACGAGTTCTTTTCATACTAACAGTAGCTCTTCAATCATCCGAATAGGTGTATTGAGAAGTTTTTGCCTATAGGTGTACTCTTCGATCGCACGACGTCCAATCCTGTATGAAAATCCAACAAGATGATATGAAAGATCGCATGAACTGTGATCTTGTGACTGACGTAAAATGACCTCATGTGCAAGTGGGAGATATTAGTTGGTACGCCCATATAAGGGCATTTTTGGTTTATTTGGGAGATAATTCAAATTATTTAAATTTGAATTTAGGATAATAGTATAACTCCCATTATCCCCATGAATCCCCACAACTCCCCATAATAATCTCTCATGTAGGGGATATTTAATGAATTTTTGGGGATCAACCTCTCAAATGAGACATTGAGTGCAAATCAAGAGCAATTAAGAATTGTTTAAAGAGATAATGAGATACATATATTCTCTAGAGTGAGAAAACTATTGAGGGATTGAAATTTTCTCATCATCATTATGTCACCGGATTTTGTGTTGTGGAGTCATGATATTGTAGTGGTGATTCGATTTCGTGATCACCATTTCGATAGTGTGTTTTGTTCGAGAGTTCACAGTCACAGATTTTTAAAAACCTACACATTGACTTAGTTATTCTGAAATTTCGATCCATTTATTTCATGATTTTTCATGCTTCCACATATTAAGATTAAATCTAACATTTTTAATTTACCATATTAGTCCCACATCAAGATCGACAAAATATTATATAATTGAGATTATTAATTTATTGAGATGATATTACAATTGAGATTTATTTTGAATATGTTCATATTGTCCCCCCTAATTAACTTAACTTATAAAATGATAGTGAGAAAAATTTTGATTTTAACAAATATAAATCTTTATTGACTATTAAAATTGACATTCTTCTTTAAAATAATTTGCATATAAGGAATGGAATTTGCTATGGTTAATCACAGATTCATTGTGGATCTGTTTGGAATTTTGTTCTCAAGTTTGTAGATGAAGTAATCAACATCAAGCTTCCATTGCCACAAAGGTTGGAGGTACCATTGCAGCACTTAAGTCACCGATTGCATATGAAATCTCAACTCTTTATCACCATGGTCATACTCTTAGATAAAATAGATTTGATACATATTGCCACAGGTAGCTCCATACCGCTCCCTCCCTACTCTCAGACAATTTGGTTTAGTTTGCTGTATATGCTTCCAGTACTATTTAGGGGGGATCTTTATATGTATGAGGGTATCCTCTAACCTTTAAACCCACACTATCCTTGGGAGGAAAGGAGCAAGGGATTAAAGAGAGAAACATAAAGTTATGAGTGAGATTGACAAAGAGAGGGAGGAGTTTACTGGAGTGGAAGAAGGGAATTAAGTTCCCACTCCAAGAAAGGCAAGGAGGTGCTCTCTTTACTAGGAGATGAAGTGGAGAATGGGGAGGCGAGCCTTCCTCCTATGAAGAGTGAGAGAAAAAGAAAGAGTATATAGAAAGAAATGGAGAGAGAAGTAAAGCGTTCAGTCCTCTAATTCTACAAGAGAGAGAGAGAGAGAGAAAAAAAGGGTGGTGTTGTCCAAACCCTGAAAGAGAGAGAAGAGAGAGAGAGAATTCCCTTTTTCGTGAGTTCAAACCCCCAACATCCAAAACTGAAATTTCTTTTCAAATTTATCTAATCTGAAAATATTTTCAAAATTTTACATTTTTGGTAATTATTTTCTATAAAAATTTTTGAAAATTTCTAAAACTTTTTTATCCTTAGAAAAGTCACTTGTAGGTATTTTTTTGTAAAATATTTCAAATGTTGTAAACTAAAGAAATACTAATAATAAAGAAAAAGAAAATATAGAGAGAAAGAAAAGAGAGATTTCTTATTCTCTTATGTACATATAGAATGAAGTTACAACTTGGGATGTGTACATAATTGGAAGATTTTAAAGTCAAATATTTTTCCAAATATGTAATGTTTTTATATTGTGGTTTTGATATATAAAAGATATCGCTAATAACAATATTGATATCATGTGTATCTTTTCAAAATATTTTTCTTCTATATATTAGACATCCAACCAAATTTCTTAGGGTTTATAACACTCTTCCTTGGATGTCCATTACACAAAGAACATGCCTAATTAAAACTTAACTAGGAAAAAATCTAGTGGGAAAAAAATTCTAGTGAAAATAAAAGAATATACTATTCAAATTGTTTGATAATGTACTTACTCCCCTTGTTAAGAATATTCCTTGAGGTCTTTAACCCGATACATTCTGATTCCTTTCATCAATCTTGTAAATGTAGAAGTTGGTAGAGATTTCGAAAATAAATCTGTTAAATTCTCGTTTGATCGGAATTATTGAAAATCTATATCACCATTCTTCTGAAATTCATGAGTGAAAAAGAATTTTGGTGAAATGTGTTTTGTTCTATCATCTTTGATATATCATTCATTGAGTTAAGTGATCATACTGCATTATCCTCATATAAGACCGTTGGTGGCTCCTTTTCTGAAGATAAACCACAATCTTTTCATATATACTCAATCACAGATTTTAACCATACGCATTCGCGACTTTAGCATGATTAGAGGATGTAACTACTATTGTTTTTTTCATGAAATGCCATGAGATGGTAGTGCCACCATATGTGAACACATATCCAGTTTGTGATCGAACATTATAAGGATCAGATAGATACCCTGTATCTGCAAACCCAATCAAATCTATTTTGGACATTTTTGAAAAATACAGACCCATATCTTTTGTACCTTATAGGTAATGAAGTACATGTTTAACCCCATTCCAATATCTTCGGATTGGATAAGAACTATATCTCGCTAATATGTTGACAGAGAATGATATATCTGGTTGTGTATGACTAGCGAAATACATGAGTACTTCGATTGCACTTAGATATGATATTTCAAGACTAAGAATCTCCTCATTATTTTCTTGAGGTCAAAAATGGTCTTTATTTACATCAAGTGACCTTACAATCATTTGGGTGCTCAACGGATGTGCATTTTTCATACAAAATCATTTTAGCACCTGTTCTGTATAAGTTGCTTGATGCACAAGGATTCTATTCGTTAAATTTTTTATTTGTAATCTAATACAAAATTTTATCTTTTTGAGATCTTTCATCTCAAATTCCTTTTTCAAACACTTTACTGCTTTCAAGAGCTCTTCAGGAGTCTAATAATATTCAAATCATCAACATATACTGTAATAATAGTAAAATCACATCCAAAACTCTTTATAAAAATGCATTGGCAAATGAGATCATTCTTATATCTCTCCTTTAACAAATACTCACTAAGGCGGTTATACCACATGCGACTAGATTGTTTTAATCCATATAAGGATTTGTTTAATTTGATCGAGTAATGTTATCGAGAATCGGAATTACATGCTTCTGGTAGTTTAAATCTTTTTGAGAATTTCATATAAATGTCATTATCCTGTGGGCCATACAAATAAGCTATAACGATTTCAATTAAGTGTAAATCAAGTCCCTTTTGTATTGTTAGACTGATTAGAAATTGAAAAGTGGTTACATCCACTATAAGGGAGTATGTCGCATCATAATCAATATTAGGTTTTTGTGAAAATCTTTGTGCAATTAAACATGCTTTATATCTCATAATTTCACATTTCTCATTTCATTTTCACACAAAGACCCATTTGTATCTCATTGGTTTTACACCAATAGGTATACAGACTACTAGTCTGAAAACATTTCTTTTGTAAAGGGATTTCAATTTTGTCTCAATTATATCTTTTCATTTTGGTCAATCATGTCTATGTTTGCATTCTTTAATATACCTTAATTCAAGATCTTCATTTCTATTCTCAATACTCATTGCTATATGGTTTGTAAAAATATCATCAACATTGATATAATTTCGATTCCACATTTCACTAACCACAACATAACTTATTAAGATTTCATGATTATCAATATTTTCAGGTACCGATATTCTTCTAAAATATTATCCATGGCTAGTACATCTTTGGGATATGCAATATCCTTGTTGAAACCAATTGGTTTACCATGTTTTGCTCACGTATTAGACTCAATAGCAATATTATGTTACCCTTCGGGGACATCAATTCTAATAAGAGTATTAAAAGCTAGAATATATGACTTAATTACTCTTGTGTGGTTAGTAAATGCATCTGACAACTTTGTAAATGAATCAACTTTTGAACTTCCAATTCACATTACTTTGTTCAAGGATTAAGATAATATAATGATGATTCATTCCAACTAATTTTATTTTTAGACTGTTTATGCTTTTTTCCCCCTAATGTTGGGAAAACAGACTCGTTAAGATGACAATCAGCAAAACAAACCGTAAACAAATCTTCTGTCATGAATTCAATATATTTAATAATCATGAAGATTCAAATCCATCGTATATCCCCAATCTCTTTATCCTTTGGGGACATTAATCTCCTGCGGTGGAGCAATAGGGACATATACTGCACGTCCAAAAATCCTCAAATGAGAGATATTTGGCTCTTGAAAATAAACCAAATATAATAGGAAGAAATTATTACTACTTGTTGGCTAGATATGAATAAGTGTTACTGCATGTAAAATAACATGTCTCCAAGTAGATATTGGTAATTTTGGTCTCATAAGCAATGGTTTTGCAATCAACTAAATATGCTTAATGAGCGATTCTGTTAGACTATTTTAAGTGTGAACATGTGCTACAAGATGCTCTACACTTATCCCACTCGACATACAATATTCATCAAATATTTGGGATGTAAATTCACCAACATTATCAAGACAAAATTTCTTGATTAGATAATCTGAAAAATGTGTTCGTAAGCTAATTAACTGAGTAAGTAATCTTGCAAACACCAGATTGTAAATTGATAATAATGATACATGTACCACCAAATTGATGTATCAATTAAAATTATAAAATACTTGAATAGTTCACATAGTGGGTGTATAAGCCTACAAATATCTCTACGTATTCATTCCAAAAATTCAAGAGACTCATAATTTCTTTTACCTGGTGATGGTCTCACTTTTGAGAGCAAGCAACGGAAGCAAATTCATTGGACTGAAAAATCTTCTGTTTCTTCAAAAAATGTCAACATGAATCATTTATAATCTTTTGTATTATTATTGACCCGGGATGGTCCAATCGGTAATTCCAAATAATACAATTATTCAACTTAGTAAACTTTTTGTTTACTATTGCATATGCTTCTCTTGCATTAATGTATGTATAATATAACCAGAGACATATGCCACTAATTTTTCCAATATCCTTTTATCACTCAAAATTATACTTGTAATGTGAAGGTATTCAACATTTTCTTCATTTGTTATCTCAATATATATCCATTTCTACAGATATTTTTAAAACTCAAAAAATTTCTTTGAGAACTAGGAGAATATAATGCATCATCAATTTCAAATTTAGTTCCTCTAGACAAGAATATGTTAGCTCTTCTAGAGCATTCTATTAATTTTATACTCCTAGATATTGTATTAACATTGACCTCTTGCATTATCAGATAAGAAAATATTTCTTATCTTTTAATATAGTATGTATAGTAGCATTGTCTGCGAGACATATTTCCACCATTCATCATGAATTGAACCAAGAGAGTATCAATATTTTTTAATAAATAGACAAATATTTTAGAATTCGTGACAATATTAATACTAGCGAGTTCTAAAAATTTATTTTCATGACAAAATATATTTATTTGAAATAAATAGATCAATAAAATATTTAAATATGACAAATATTTTAGAATTCAATATGTTTAAAGCAAAATACAATTATATCCTAATAAATTGTAAGGAATTTGTTTTTTTGGACACTTCCATCTTCAATCAAGTAGTCAGTTTTCATTTAGGGAGACATATTTGTGCTCTACTGGAGTTTTTTATTAATTTCATACTACCACTTATGATATCAACAGTTGTTTCTCCCAACTTTAGACAGGAGATGTAACTCTTTTTTTTTAGTACTGTATGTATCACAACACAATCAATGAGACATTCATCTTTCTCACCTTTTATTGATTTCAATATATTTTCATAACTTTTTGAAAACTTATCTTGTCTTTTTCCATCATTATTACCCCACTTTTTGTGGTGATGAATTTTTATGACCACTTTTCATGGTTTGATAAATTTGTATAATTATGACAATCCCACAATCACGAATTTTTTCATATAACAATATTTAATCCATTTGCTTCAAGGAATAGACTAGAACCAGTAAGTTGAGTTTCATGATTTTTCATCAATAATATTTTGTTCAGCCACAATGGAACATAAAATCAATTCAAAATATTTTGAGTCCTTTTTTCTAATATTACTATTGTAGGAGCAAATTTGAGACATGAAAAATGGAGAATTTTCTAACATATATTTCCCAATGATATTTTTTTCGCAAAACTTTTCCATCATAAGAACAATATCTTCAGGTGGTTATATTTTTTCATCATTATTATTTCTTTAAATTATTTTAATGGTGTCTTCAAGACCCATTCCATCTAAATGCATTTCAACTTCTAACACCGATGATAAATAATTCTTTCACATAATATCAAAAGCCACAAATTTGAGTTTTGCAATATACGACATTATCAACTATATCAAGCGAGAAAAATAAATATATATATTTTTAATGATAACTTATTGATTAAATACGTGGTATTGCTACATCAAATGTATATCTTATAAAAGACCTTTAGACTAGTAGCATGCAAAATTTGGTTTTCATTCTATATATTTAATCAATAATAAGATTAGAAATAATAAATGTAATAAAACTATGGTAGTTCTTTTTTTGATGTGAAAAATCAAATTAAACTGTAACCTCAAAACATATTTTGGAAAAACCATAATATTCAATAAAATCTCTTTATAAAATAATAAATAAAAGTTGTAGAAAACTCATACCAAGAAAGCTTATTCTTTGTTGTTGAGAATTTCGTACTCGATTGGATAGAGCTCTGTGCTGCTAACGTGTTGTAAACTAAAAAAATACTAATAATAAAGAAGAAGAAAATATAAAGAGAAAGAAAAGAGAGATTTCTTATTCTCTTATATGCGTATAGAATGAAGTTACAAATGGAGTATTTATACAACTTGGAATGTGTTCATAATTGGAAGTTTCAAAGTAAAATATTCTCCAAAATATGTGATATTTTCATATTGTGGTTTTGACATATAAAAGATACCGATAATGGCAATATTGGCATCATGTGTATCTTTTCAAAATATTTTCTTTCCTTATATTGGACATCCACCCAAATTTCCTAGGGTTTATAACATCAAAGTATTTCTTGGTTAAAAATATAGGGGGTGCTTAATTAAAAGATATAAGAATAAAAAATTGGATACACATATAAGCTGCTTGGATTAATGGAATATGAATGAAGATTTATGAATGAAAAATACAAGTCTGTGAAACTGAAATAAAATGACTGGAGCCCATGCTTGAAACCCAAGAAAAATAACTTCCACTTTTTCCCATCAATTCTCTCTAGATGTAACTTTCTTCCCCCACCCATGCTTGAAACCCATGCGTCAAATCAGAAGCACCACGACCTTTAACATCCTTGGTAGAGAATTTAACAGTAGAGAAAGCATTCTCTTTCCTATCCGAACAATGGAGAGAGGTTCGAGACTCAGTAGAGAATGATCTTTAGTTAATGAGGGACAGAGCCAACTCCTTCAAGAACCTCACTGATCATGAGCTTTAGAATTTCAAGATTGGCAGGGGAGATGGATTTTGTGAAGAAATTACAGCCGAAATTGTCGGAGTTTCATAGTGTTTACTCATCACCAGATTTTAGAAAAAAGGTTTTGGAGAAGTGGAGCCCTAGGGCTAAAATTAAGCTTGATTTGTCGACTAAAAAGAATGCATTTGTTTTGGAATTAGAAGTTGATGAGATATAATCCAAATACCAACCAGTATAGCATTTGGGCCCCCAATACCCGAAGAAGCACATATGGTCCCTAAGGGCTTAGTCCCTCCGATCTTAAAACTCATTGACTTAGGCATCATGACTAACGAGCAGATGCATTCGGTGAGACCTAACGCCTGTCCTCGCTATCCAACCAATGGCAGCCGAATACTAAGGATCCGAATGCCCCTGCTCCCAACCGATAATACTCAAACTGAATCTCACCCTGGTTGAGTTTCATATTACAATACAAAACTTATTTCCCGCATAAGAAGGAAACCTAGAGGATCTAATCGATAAGGGAAAAAATCTCCATATATAACTTAATTTCCTAAGTAATAACAATATCAAATCTTTGACACTTATAGATCCAAAATCTCCGGATTACTCCATAAGGAAACTAAGGTCTGCAATGCCCCGCAACGGCATGGCTCTGAGAGGGATGCTATATAAAACCTTTTGAGACATCAAGCCACGTAAGTGATCTAACTCAATATAGGACACACAAAGAGCATAGAGAAATCTATTCTCCCTTCTTCTCAGTCACTTATCCTTTCTAAAATTACTTTTTTTGACTTGAGCATTGGAGCTTCCTTTCCGGAACACCCTCCGATAGTCTTTTGCAGGTTTCAAGCCTCTTCATTGAACACCTGTTAGAGTCATAAGGAGTCGGATCTCTGGAGTCAAAACCCATCTCCAACAGATTGACGTCGTCTGTGGGAAACTAGGCTAATCGTTAGTCTTTCTCACTAACCTCCTATCACCAAATAAAAATGGCTACAGTTAAGAGAAAATGACCCTCCATCGAGTTCGACGACGATGATTTGATTGGGGTTGGCCCTAACCGCAACGATCCCATAGTTGTTACCATCAAAATAGAGTCCCATATGGTGAAAAGGGTTCTCATCGACCAAGGTGCAGATTGCGACATTCTTACTTGGGGGGCTCTTTATCGAATGGGTCTCAGCTCTTCACACCTTCAACCCCCAACCAGATCCTTCAAGGGATTATCTGATGAATGCATCTACCTAGAAGGGGTCATTCCACTCACTATAACTGTAGGGACTACCCCTAACCACGCAACTGTCAAGACCACCTTTCATGTGGTAAAGCTATTCTCATCGTATAATGCCATCCTCAGTCGACCAAGTCTAGATGAATTGGAAGCCTTACCCAGCACCCGACACATGAAGATGAAGTTTAGAATGTTGGAAGGGATTGTAACTACCCGATCCCTACACCTTCTTCATTAACCGAGATAGGCGAGAGAACTTTTTTATCGAAACCCTAGAACTCAGGGGTGATATCGAATCGATGAACAAACTGGAACTAGGGAAGAGGTGATCGAGATTCCTCTGGCGAATGACCCCAATCGGACTGTCCAGATCGGGGCTACTCTATTTGTGCCCCTACGAGATGCTATTGTTAGCTGCCTACAACGGCACTCCAAGTTTTTCACTTGGTCCTCTGAGGATATGTTTGGCATTGATCTATCTGTTATTACTCACAAATTAACAGTAAACCCCGGCTATAAGCCAATTAAACAAAAGAAAAGGGTATTTGCCCTTGAACGCTAATGAGTCATTCAAGAAGAGGTCCAAAAGTTACTAATCGTCGAGTTTTTTCGCAAAGTCAAATATCCCGAATGGCTAGCCAATTTAGTCTTGGTGAAAAAAGCTAATGGTAAATGGAGAATGTGCGTGGACTTCATGGATCTCAACAAAGCGTGCCTGAAGAATAGTTACCCTCTCTCGTATATCGATAAGTTGGTGGACGATTCCTCAGGCCACCAACTCTTGAATTTCATGGACACCTATTCGGGATACAATCAGATATGAATGACGCTTGAGGACGAAGAGAAAACAAGATTCATTACTGAGTTCGGTATATACTGTTATTGAGTCATGCCTTTCAGTCTAAAAAATGCGGGGGCGACTTTCCAATGATTGGTTAACGAAGCCTTCAAAGATCAGCTTGGTCACAATATAGAAGCATACGTGGATAACATGCTTGTAAAAAGCACCGACGCTGAAAATCACACTGTTGACCTAGAAGAAACCTTTCAGACGCTCGAACACTATAACATGCGATTGAAACCTGCTAAGTGCTTGTTCGGAATCTTGTCAGGCAAAATTTTGGGCTTTATGATCACCAACCGTGGGATTCAGACAAACCCCAAAAAGATACAAGCTATCTTGGATATGTTACCACCCAGAACATTGAAGGAGGTGTAATGTCTTACCGGTCGGATAGCAGCTCTAAGTTGATTCATGTCAAAAGTTAGAGAGAAGTACAAACCCATTTTTGGTGCTCTGAAGAGATCCTAACGATTCGCATGGACACCCGAGTGTCAAACGGCCTTCGAACGGCTTAAAGAGTATCTTATGACCATTTCGTTGCTTTCTCGACTGGTTCTTGGTGAGAAACTCTACCTCTATCTCTCTATTTCTGATCATGCGCTTTGCCTTGTCCTTGTAAGACAGGGTTCAGCTGTTCAAAAGCCCATCTATTACATTAGTATGATACTTAAAGAAGCCGAGATCAATTATCAACCGATCGAAAAGATAACATATGCACTGGTCATTTCGGCCAGATGACTCTGACCGTGCTTCCAAGCCCACACCGTTGTGGTACTCACCGGTCAGCCGTTGAAGTAAATCTTTCAAAAGAGAGACATGTCTGGTCATCTAATCAAATGGATTGTTGAATTGGTCGAATTTGACATCCAATACCAGCCCCAACTAGCAATTAAAGGCCAGGCCTTAGTCGACTTCATCCTTGAGTGTACTCTTCCGATCACGGTCGCGTCTAAGCCGGCCTAAGATCTTAACGAATGGTCATTGCCAGACTGGACCATACATATCGATGGATCCTCAAACTCTTCAGGTAGCGGTGCCAAGCTCATACTAATGAGCCCATACAACTTTAAAGCAAAATATGCCCTCTGTTTCGGCTTTAGGGCCACCAACAACCAGGCGGTATACGAAGCCTTGCTGATAGGACTCCAGATTGTAGTAGACATAGGAGCCCGAAGTGCTTGGGTATTCACTGATAAGTAGTTCATAGTCAAACAGATCGAAGGGGTCTATGAGACAAAAGACCCAACTATGGCCAAATACCTAAGTAAACTACACGAAACGATGGCAAGATTAGAAAGGGTCGACATCTAACAAATCCATTGTTCAAAAAACGCTAGAACCGATACACTCTCCAAGTTGGCCAACTTAGATTGGTCGCTTCTAGCCGAATAGTTTATATCGAAAGTTTACCGTACCCCAGCATCGACGAATCTGGAAGGGTCCTAGCAGCGGACCAACCTTTTAATTGGAAAGACCCGATTGAAGCATACTTAAAAGACAACCGATTGCTTGACTCACCACTAGAAGAAGTTAAGCTAAAGCGAAAGGTCGCTTACTAAGCGATCATTGATGGAAAGCTATACCGAAAATCTTTCACTTATCCCCATTTGAGATATTTAATCCTAGAAAATGTGAGCTATGTTCTGTAGGAGATCCACGAAGGGATATGCGGCAACCACCTGGGGGTTCACAATCTGATACACAAAACTTTACGACAATGGTACTATTGGCTGACCATAAAGAACGATTCGAATGATTATATCAAAAAAGTGACAAGTGCCAATGATTTTTCTTAGTTCCCAAAACACCTTCTACCGAGTTTAGCCCCCTTATCAGAGTGTGGCCATTCGATTAGTAGGGAATGGATATTCTCGGGCCATTCCCATCGGCTACCAGATAGAGAAAGTTTCTCATAGTAGCCATCGACTACTTTACTAAGTAGGTAGAGGCCGAATCCCTAGCCCAAATAATAATATCTAAGGCCCAACAGTTCATATGGGCACAGATAATCACTTGGTTTGGTATACCTCACGTTCTTATCATGGACAATGGAAAACAATTTGATAATGGTAACTTTCGAGAATTCTGCACAAAACTAGAGATCGATTATCAGTTCTTATCGATCGCCCATCCACAAACCAACGAACTCGCGGAAATAACCAACAGGATGATCCTCCAAGGGCTAAAAACAATGCTAGATTAAGCCAAAGGACAATGGGCAGAAAAACTCTATAGTATCCTCTGGTTGTATCGCACCACACCTTGAAGAATAATTAGAAAGACTCCATTCAGCTTGATATACGGAAACGAAGCTATTTTACCAGTGGGGATCGAGATCCCCTCCCTTCAGGTAATCTAGTATGATTCTGAAACGAACGAATCAACCTTACGTGAACACCTAGATCTGCTCCCTGAACTACGGGAGTCCACATCCACTCTAATGGCTATGTATCAGCAATAGATAACACGATACTATGATTGACGAGTCAGAAGTTGAACGTTCAAGCCAGGCAACCTAGTACTGAGGAAAGTGAAAGCCACTGGCAAATTGGAAAGGTCCTTATTAGAGACGCTTTGTGTTTCGCTCAGGGGCTTATTGCCTCAACAATCTAGATAGATTGGTCAAACCCAGAATTTAGAATGCAAAGAACCTACGAATCTATTATCAGTGAGCCACGTCATTTCTCTTTCGGTAGAGGTACCTTCTATCGAGTAAGTCCCTCATGATTCTCCTTTCGATAGTTCTATCCATTTGATTCCTAGCGTTTCCGCTTCCATCAATGATTACCTATCATAGGGCTCTATCTCCCTAAAGGGCCTCAGTCGCTCCGTCCTATTATAGGGATCTATCTCCCAAAGGGCCTCAGTCGCCCCATCCTATCGTAAGAATCTATCTCCCTGAAGGGCCTCAGTCGTCCCGTTCTATCGTATAGATCTATGTCCCCGAAGGGCCTCAGTCACCCCATCTTATCTAGGGATCTATCTTCTTAAAGGGGCTCAGTCATCCCGTCCTATCATAGGGATCTATCTCTCCGAAGGGGCTTAGTCGCCTCGTCTTATCATAGGGATCTATCTCCCCGAAGGGTCTTAGTCTCCCCATCCTATTATAGGGATCTATTTTCTCAAAGTGTCTCAGTCGTCCCATCCTACCTGAAGTACCTACACCCCTGAGGGGCCTTAGTCGCCCCATCCTAGCAAGAGGACTCAATCCCTTTGGTGAACTTCGGTTAAAGCCAACACCATCAGCTAAGTTTGCGACAATGGATGGATGCAACATACTCTTGATATGAGTACAACACTTGGTATCATTCGTGTAAGCGGTCGACCACATAAGTGTTACGACACGCGAAAATGATTTTACCAGACACAACATAGAACAAGTTAGTGGAATGAGTCTTTCTTATTATGACAAATACATGTTTGATTAAATGAACAGATACACTTTCCAAGTCCCTTGGTCAGACCGATTACTCTAAGTATTGGCTATATCGCCTTTATTGTTTAATAACACTAGAGAGTATAAAAATAGTAAAGAGAAGAACAATGAAAAACAAAACGGCAACCCTAAGCACCGAGCATCGTGGAAGTCGTGAATGGAATTCACGCACGACACTCTGTAGCCCAACCAGCACAAAAGAACTATTTTAAAGGGAGCAAGTCGATCGGGAAGGGAACCTAAGGATGCAACAGGATCCCATCAAACCTTCCAACTCCCTGCATGTGACCAGTACGCCCTATCATCTGACTTGGAAGGAGACTCTTTTCTTAAATCCGAGTCAGGGACCCTGGATGGGAATGTCGATAAGGCCCGTCAAGATATTCGGATAGCAAATGGCATAACGAGCCCTCATACCAATAGTCCCCATTCTTGATGAGACCTCATACCAACAGCAACAACTCATGCTACACCACTCAGCCAAGCCAGAGCGCCTTTTTGAAAACCTCTCATAGAAGACAACTCTCACAAGAGAAAAGCCCTTAAGTGTAGGAAAAAATTTTCTAAAATGCCATGAAGCCCCACTGTCCCTATTTATAGGCACGAAAGGATATCTTCAAAATCTCAGGGCAGTTGAAGTGCCTATATGAAAAGCGTACGAATTAAAAGGAGTACATACCGCTTCACCTCCCTGTGCCACATTAAATTTGAATTGAAGACGGAACATCATAATCCTAAGGAAGGACAAAACGGTTGAATCAAAAGCTGGATTCATATCCCATCCACTTTAATTTCGTATCAATTGAAGGAAATCCTGATGACCTCAAGAGACATGTGTTGCCCGCATGCCTCTCTAACTCCTCAAGAAGTGAACTTCACTCATGGTGCCTCTCCCGTAAATCGACACCATAAGTCGGGGACAAATAATGTGATATAATCCAAATACCAACCAGTACAGCATTCAGGCCTCCGATACCCCGAAAAAGCACGTATAGTCCCAAAGTGCTTAGTCCCTTCGATCTTAAAACACATTGACTTAGGCAGTACGACCAACAAGCAGATGCATTCGGTGAGACTGAATTTGCAATGAGGTCGATCATTTGTCGCAGAATCTGCAACGAGACCGTCCATTCTTCGCAAATCTGAAACGAAAATTTCTTTTCATTTGTAATTCGTGACAAAATTAACGATAAAACAAAGTTTTGTTATAAATTTTAATCCCAAAATTTAATTTTACCCATTTAAATACGAAATTAATGATAAATTATCGTTTATACTTTATTTAAATATAAATTTGCACGTCTGTCGTTTTCCTTGGATATGGTAGCCGTTTCTTAAGCTCCCTCTTCGGAAATTAAACCCTAATTTTCTATCACCCATCAATACTGCGATAAGCAAATACCTTCCGTCGAAAGTTGATAGTTATTATATTGTTGATCATCTTGATAATGACTTTGATACTTCAACTAATCCGATAACTCTTTGACTTATATAAATATATACTCACTTCTTCAAATGAAAAATTCTACCATTGTAGAAGGAAATACTCACTTATCATGTTTTTTTTGTCAATAAAAATTGAATCAATTACTATCAAATGTTGTTGATTCGGTTAGAATCGTAAATATATTCTTTGTGTATTCAAGCTAATGTCGTTATTTCAAAAAGGTAAAAAATAGAAAGATAATTGAAACTGTTATACAAAAGAGCATTAGAATGGATTATTCATCAAATTAAATGCAAGATTTGAAATAATGTTGAATTTACTGACAAATTATCAATTGTGGTGAATTAGCGACTAATTTAACCATGAATTCCGGAATTTATAATATTAGCGTCAAATTTAGGGATGAAACATTTAATTCGTTACTGATTTTGCATCAAAAAAGATTTATTTGTTGCTAATTTTGCAATGAAAAAACTGTTACGTCGTTGAAGGTTGCGACGAAAATGATTTTTGTCGCTGAATTTGCAACGAATGATATTTTCATCGCTAATTTTGGCGTGGCAAATGTTGCGACAAATCTATTTTTCGTTGCAAATTTAGCAACAAACTTTATCTTTGTCTCAAAATTTTGTGACGAATAAGCTTTTCGTTGTTGAATTTGGGACAAATTATTCTTTTGTCGCTAAGTTAGCGACAAATATTTGTTTTTGTCGCTGATTTTGCGATTAAAAAAATATTTGTTGCTAATTTAGCGATGAAATCGTTTTTTGTAGTAAATTTTGTAACAAAATTTTTTTTGTTGCTGAATTTGTGATGAAATTTTTTTCGTCGGAAAGTTTGTCGAAAATAGGGACGATTTTTTTTTTGTCACGAAATTCGTTGCGATTTTGCGACAAATTTTTTCCGTCCCTAAATCCATATATTTTTGTAGTGTTGAGCATCGGAGGCTCCCCCACCGGAGCACCCTTCATGGTTCTTTTGCAAGTTTCAAACCTCCTAATCGAGCACCCGTTTGAATAACAAGGAGCCAGATCTGTGGAATCAAAACTCACCACCAACAAAAGTGAATGATGAGTTTGTGGGGTTTGGGATTGATAGAGAGAGATGAACTGGGCAAGGATTGGGAGCCAATTAGGACATTGAAGATGAAGATGAGGGAGTTTGAGTAGAAGAGGAGCTCCTGTGAGATTTTTGGGGGATTCAAGAATGGAGAGTTTGTGGAAAGTCAAACCCCTTTGTTCTTCAAAACCTGAAAAATTGAAATTTTCAATCATGAAATTCAAAAAATTTCTCCAAGTCCCAATTATTTCAGTCTTCTCTCTTATGGGTTTTGTGTATTACATCACAATCCTCATTTCATCCAGGATTGGATAAGCTTAGAAACATCTTCTAGATTTAGGATCGCTTTGATCTTCAGTTCTTCGCTTTTCTTTCTCACTTCCCTTTCTTCATTTGTGTAATACGAGACCCTGGTCATGTTCCTTCTTCCTATGTTTCTGATGTTGAACACAGTCATTCCTCGGATCAAGATTATTTAGTATGGTATTTTTTATTGATTGGTTTATTGTAATGGTATTGCTGTAGTTTAAGGAAATATGAGAAATGCGAATAACAATGATTGCTTGTACTAAAAATTGTCACATGAAATTGACTTGGTTTAGGAGTTGAACAACATTGACTGGCCATCATGTGAGAAGAATCGTGGAATACCATAAAACTGGTCTCCTTTACCTATGCTGAGGATATTGAAATCTGCATTCTAACGTTTAAAGGAAAAAAACACTTTATGCTCATTCTTATAGTCAAAAATGTATTTTTGAAAATTAATAACCTTTTGTTCCTATGTTTATTTTTATTTGTATACATTTTATTCTTATACATTTTATAAGAATATTAAACAATTATGTGATTTTATCAAGAACAAAATTGATAATTATATGATTTATATTCTGAAAGATATATAAACTAAATATTAACAATGGTAATTATGTTTATTTCAAAATATGAACCAAACGATTGATATCGTAATCAATTTTGATTCCGATTCCTAATGTGTTTGATTCCAATTTCAATTCCGAATCAAACGTGACCTTAATCTTCAAAAGTTTCAGGGTCAAAATTATAATTTACGAAAAATCTGAAAGTTGAACTTTAATTTTGAAATGTGATCTTTATTTTAAAAAATATAATAAGTAACTTTGTATATTTTGAAAAAATATATTCTAAAATTAGGTCAAAGACACGATTTAACTTATTTGAGAAAGCTGTCTAACTCCAGGGGATTGCATGTCTTTGTCTGTATTTGTAAGTATTAAACTATACTCATTTACTTGTCTTTCATTGTATATGAGTATTTAGTAAATATCATTTTATTTGTTTTTAGTTTGTGTTAGTATTTAGCAGTACCATATTATATGTCTCATATTGTATTTGTAAGTATTAAGTAACACTTTTTTCCTTGAGATTGATTCATTAATGTGGAATTCGATAATTTTGTTTTTATAATAGTTCGATATTTTACAAAATTAAATCAATTATGTTGTTTTGTTCACATAGTAATAACTCCGAAACTCTGATTCAATTTTTGGATTATTCCTTTGATTCAATTTCAGGTTGTCTACTATGGTTTAATTTTCGGGTTGTCTATTCTCATTTATCTATCCCCCAACTATTACTGTTAGTCTTTTATTATAACATTGTGACTATATTAATGTATTAATGGGACATTTTTACTGTAACATAATGTCTCTCAACCTGTTTGACTTAGTTTGCTTTCTGTATGCCGCCGGTATCATCCAAGGGGACCTAGGAAAAATATTTCAAGGCGGTGAATGCTTGCATTTCATATCTTTCATACTTAACACACCCACACGGTTAACTGATAAATATGCAAAAGCAGTTCGTGAATTGAAATTGAACAAAAATAAAATTAGTTCAATTATTTGAACCTATTATTCTTCTAACTATTCTTAAATACAAACAACAAAAAAAAAGTAAAAAGAAATTATTACATACTTCATAGAATGAAATATAGAGAGAAAATAATTTTAGAGAGAGTGATCTTATTTTTCCTATTTTTTTATTCAATACATTCAACAAGTGGGGTATTTATACAAATTGGAGCATATATATAAAAGGAAAGGTCCAAACTCAAACTAATCAAATATTTTCCTAAATATATAATATTTCAATATTGTGATATTTGGGGTAATATAACTTGACATGTATGAAAAGATGAAGGTAGTAGTAATAATGACATCTTGTGTATCTTTAAAAAATATTCACCTTCTATATGTTAACACACATTGCATATCTATCTAAATTTCCTAAAGTTTATAACACTTCCCTTTGTATATCCATTACACAACGAATAGGTTTAGTTAAAACCTTACTAGAAAGAGCCTAATTGGAAAAAAAAAATTTAGTAAAGGAAAAAGAATATACTATTCAAAGTGTTTGATAATAAGTTTATTTTCCGTATCGAGAATATCTCTTGAAATCTTGAAATCGATACATTCCAATTCCTCTAATCAATCTTATAAAAGTAGTAGTCGGCAGTGATTTGGTAAATAAATTTGCTAAATTTTCATTTGATCAAATTTGTTACACATCAATTTCATCATTCTTCTGAAGATTATGTGTGAAAAAATTTTGATAAAATATGTTTAGTTTTATCTCCTAGACTTTAATTGTACAATGCAGGCAATATTGTTTTCAAATAATAATGTAAGAATACATTTCATGGAGGATAGTCTGCTGTTTTTCTGGATATGATGAGTTATTGACCTTAACCAAATACTTTTTTGACTTGTTTCATTAATAGCTATGATCTCAAAATGATTCAAAGAAATGATAACTGTAAATTGTTTTGTAAATCGCCATGATATAGTAGTACCACCATAAGTAAATATATATCTAGTCTTAAATTATGCTTTATGTGGATTGGATAAGAATTTAGCATCTGCTTATCCAATCAGCACTGTTTTAGAATTATTAGAATAGAACAAGCCAAGATCACCTATTCCTTGGAGATATCAAAAAATGCGCTTGACCCTATTCCAATATCATCATGTAGAAGAACTAAATTTTACTGATATATTCACCACAAATGATATATTAGTTGTTGTACAATTAGCAAGAAACATAAGTGCTTCAATGCACTGAGATATGGTGTTTTAGGTCCAAGAAGTTCTTCATGCTTCTCTTGTGGTCTAAAAGGATCCTTATCAACATCAAGTGATCTAACGACTATTGTGGTACTTAATGGAGGTGTTTTTTCCATATAAAAATATTTTAAGATTTTAACAGTATAATTTGATTGATGAATAAATATTCTGTTTTTTAAATATTTAATCTATAAAGTAGGGCAAAATTTTGTTTTTTCAAATTTTTTGGTCTCAAATTCTCCTTTTAAATATTCAATGATTCTGGGAATTTCTTCAAGAGTTACAATAAGGTTCAAATCATCAACATAAATGGGAATGATCACAAAACTTATTTCAATTTTCTTAATAAAAATACGTGATCATATTGGGTCATTTGTATAGCTCTCTTTAAGTAAATATTCATTTAAACAATGATACCACATTCGTACATATTGTTTTAAGCCATATAAAGATCTTTGTAAGTTAATGGAGTAAATTTCATTGGAATTTGAGTCATATATGTTAGCTAATTTAAATCTTTCAAGAATTTTCATGTAAATATCATTTTTTAATGTCTCATATAGGTAAGCAGTGGCTACGTCCATTAAAGATATTTCAAGTTTTTTATATACTACTAGGGTCACAAGTTTTTTATAGTACTATATTTGAATATGTATCATTATAATTAACACCCGGTCTTTATGAAAACCCTTATACTACAAGCCGTACTTTATAGCACATAATTTCATTTTTCTCATTTCATTTGCACACAAAAACCCGTTTATATCTTATGAGTTTTACACAATCAGGCGTTTGGATTGTAAGTCTAAAAACTTTGTGTTTAGTAAGTAACTCCAATTCAAATTTGATCGTATCTTCTCATTTTGTCCAATCATTTATCCTTTGACATTCCTCAAGCAATTTTGCTTCCAGATTCTTGATTTCTTTTGTAATTTCAAGTGTCACATTATATACAAAAATATCATTCACAATTATTTTAACTCTATCCTATCATATCCTTATTATCATGAAATTTATAGAAATTTCATTTATGTGCTTTTCAGGAGTTTGAAATTTGTGCTCTTCGTAAGCAGTATCTGACTCTAGGAGTTTGAATTCTATTATCTGTAATCTCTTGGGGTTCTTAATTATTTAACTCGTTGAAATGATCACAGATTTCCTTTTCTTTCAAAAATTTTTATCTTTGACACCAAGAGATCTACCACGCTTTTGACTCATTTGCAATAATATTTGTGGATTGTCTTGTTGAGACTAAGTGTAATTGACACATTTTTCTGTGGGAAAATTTGACTTCATAACTCTTTTAGAGTCAATGAACACATTAGCTAATTAATTGGCAATCTTTTGTAAATGTATTTTCTATTGAACTTCTAGTTCACAGGCTTTTGTACAACAATCAAGAGGTGCTAAATTTCATTTTTTGATTGTTCATTTCCTCTCTTAATATTGGAAAATTTGTTTCATCAAAATGATGGTATGAAAATCTTACAGTAAACACATCACCTATTAGGGGTTCAAGATATCTAATGATAGAAGATGACTCAAATCCAATGTATGCTCTTATCCTTCTTTGAGGTCCCATTTTAATTCTATGTGGTAACGCTACAGGGACATAAATTGCACATCCAAAAATTCTTAGATGGGAAATATTAGACTCATGATCAAAAGTCAATTGTAGAAGGAAGTATTTATGATAATTTGTCGGTCTCATAAGTATAAGTGCTGCTGCATACAAAATAGCATATCCTGAGGCAAATATAAGGAATGGTGTTCTCATTAATAATGGTCTAGTAATCAATTGTAACCGTTCAATAAATGATTCATCTAAACTATTTTGTGTATAAACATAAACTGCATGATGTTCAATACTGATGCCAATAGACATACAATAGTTATTAAAGACATGAGACGAATATTTATTGACATTATCTAATCGAATTTTTTTAATCAAATAATTTAGAAATTGTGCTCTTAACTTAATAATTTAAGCAAATAGTCTTGCAAACACTAGATTATGAGTTGATAATAAGCAAGCACGTGACCATTTTATAGATGCATCAATAAACACTATAAAATATCTAAAAGATTCACATGGTAGATAAATTGTTCCATATATCACCCTGAATTCTTTTTAAAAATACAGGGGATTCAATTTCCATTTTAATTGGTAAAGGTGTTGTAATAATTTTTTCTTAAGAACAAACAACACGTGAAAATTTGCTTGTTTTTAGAATCTTTTGACTTTTCAATGTGTGACCATGTAAATTTTCAATTATTCTTCTTATCATTATCATTTTAGGATGTCCCATTCGATCATGTCAAGTGGGAAAATCATTGGAATCACTAAACTTTTAGTTTACTAAATGGTGTATTTCAATCATACTAATTTTAGCGTAGTATAAGCCAGAAAAAAAAAAGATAACTTTTCTATGATATATTTCTTTATGGAAATCATAGTTCTAATGCACAGATATTCAACATTTGTATCATTCACTGTCTCAATATGATACTTATTTTGATGGATATTTTTAAAATTTAGTAGATTTTTTTAGACTTAGTAGAATATCGTGTATTACCTATAGTCAATTTTGTTCCATCAAAGAGACATATAAGTATTCTATCGGAACCTTCAATTAATTTGCATTACCACTTATGGTATTAAAAGTTGTTTCTCCCAATTTTAAGTTGGAGAAATAATTCTTATTTTTAAGTATTTTATGTATCATAATACTATCAATGAGACATTCATCTTCTTCACCTTTTATTGATCTTAGATATTTGACAATATCGATATCTTTTTCAGGAAGAAAATATAAATGATAATTTTTTTCTTGAATAAAGTGTATTTCATAAAAAACGATCAAATCAAGTAGGAAAACATATAATAAAGTGCATTATGTAACAAAAACATTTAATTAACTTTAAAATAATTATAAAATCAATTTATTCTACATTTTCATAACATAACCTTAATGTTTCAAAATATCTAAAGGCATTTAGTGTAATAATAACAATTTTAAATTGATAAAAGAAATAAAAAGTCATTAGATCAATTGATATTTTCCATTTTTTCTTTGTCTTATTTTTCATTATAATTTTTTCACTTTTCATTATAATTTGGCAACAGAGTTTTTGCCATAAATTTAATGACAAATATTTTGTCACGAATTTAGTCACGGAAATTTGGACACAAATTTAGCGATGGAATTTTTCCCACGAACTTAGCGATGGACATTTTGCCACGAACTCAGAGATGGAATTTTTGCCACGAATTTAGTGATGAAAATTTTGCCACGAATTTAGTGACGGATTTTTTTATCAAAAACTTAGCAACGGAGATTTTGCCACGAACTTAGCGACAATTTTTGCTATGAGTTTAGCGACGAATTTTTTGCCACGAAATTTTGCCACCAATTTACCACAAATTTACGACAGAATTTTCATATTTGGTAAAAAAAAAAATTTGCAATACTGAATTTAATCATCCAAACAAAATCCTACCTTAAAATTGTATTTAATCATCCAAACGGAAGTCTTAAACAAAAAAAAAAATGCATCAACATGAATACACATTCATTAACAATAGTCGGAACTATAAAAATAAAAAAATAAAAAACTAAAATATATAAATATCCATAATCGATTAAATATTCATTCAATAAACAGACATCAATAAATGAAACATGAGTTTGTATCTATCAGCATACATTAGTAAACAACAGAGAATAAGATGGGACCCAAGGAACTACAACCACATGGTTATGCATGATCATAGACATCTAGTTCCCTCATACATCATCATCATCATCATTTAATCTCACAATATTAGAATCCCTAGAGCAGAGAAGTCGATTTGCATGCCAACAAAGATTAGTATCAGCCCTCTTCTCAGTTGATCTTCACTTAATGCTCTGTCATCAGCCTGGACAAGACCAAGATGATCCATAAAGATCATAAGCAGCCCAACTTAACCTCAGGATACAAGAGAGAATTTTCATTTGGGTACAAACTTCTAGTGTAACATCAACATCAAGATTTATTGGATCAAACATGAATGAGTCGTCAATGGAATAAATTAGAACACCCTCCGTTGTTGCTGCTGGCCAACTCTGGCCAATGGGTGCAAATTTTAAGCATTTTGTTTGAATCATGTGTCTTCCTCTGTTAAGCATGGCTCCTGGCAAATCATACCCCAACTTTTTCGAGTTTGTTTGTCAATGCCTTCTTCTACATCATTATTCTCATCATCCATTAAGTCAAGCAAGACAACTTCAGTCATCCTATTTGAGTTCAAAAAATCCAGAACAGCATCCAATGAAAGATTATGGGTTATTTGAAATCTACGGAATTGTATCTGTCCAGTTCCATGACATAGAACATACCAAATTTGAGAAATAAAATGATTTGAGAGAGAGAGAGAGAGATTACTAGTTTGAGCACAGATAGAGAGAGTAATATCGAGAAAGAGAGAGACAGTCTTCGTATTCGTCTTCGTAGAGGTGAGTCTTTGAAACCTCAAGAGAGAGCGTCTTCAAATAAAAAATGATGAGATATGATGAAATCTAGGGTTGAGTTGGGTTGGGAACACTAGGTGGTAAATAAAGAAATTGGCGCTAAATAAAGTAATAAAATGTTTTTAGCGTAGAAATTTGAATAAATTGGCGCTAAAAGTAGAAAATTGTTTTTGGCGTCAAAAAAGAGATGTCAATGTCTAAGTTGTCTAACGTGGTAAATGTTATAAATTAAATGTCTTAAAATTAATTAATATTGTTAGTAGTTTTATTTGAAATTTATATAAAATTATTTAATATTGATAATTAATGTAATATTGTTATAACTTAATATTATTGCACTATATTATATAAATTACTAATTTCATATCATTATATTATTTATATTAATAATATTAATAATTTAAATTAATAATTTAATATCATTACATTATTTAAACTAATAATATAAATAATTTAAATTAATAATATTAATAATATGGTGCACAGCGCAGGCCACACGGCCGCGCTTGCCTACATGGTAGAGCCACGCGGGCAAGGCGGTAGAACCGCACGGGCATGTGTAGGGGACTGCGCATGCTGTGCCGTCGGTTGAACCGTGTACGCATGCGCACCTGTGCATGGCCCCACACATGCCTGCGTGGTAGAGCCATGCGGGCAGTGCGGTGGAACAGCGCCCACACAGCTGTATGTGCGCTTGCCTGCGCCACGCAGGGGGCCTCGTGCATGCCTGCGTGGGCAGTGCGGTGGAACTACGCGTGTGCATGCCCCCGCGCTTGCCCGCACAGTAGGGTCGCGTAGGAAGTGTGGTGGAACCGCACTGCACATGCTGCAAGTTGTTGCAAAAAGTGCTAGCACGGGGATTTGAATCTAAGACTACAAGCAATATGTTTGAGTTGTGATAACCACCAGACCACAACCCCTTACATTTCCTTTTTTATTTTTCCTATTTCCTCTTCCTTTCTTTCTATCTCACTCTCACTTTTTTTTCCCCTATCTCACTTTCACCTTTCTTTTTTCCTTCACCTTGGGTCATTTTTGTTCTCCTTTTCTAATCATATTATTTGAATTAGATTTTGATATATTTGAATAATATTTCATATTGAATGATAGGTTTAGATGTTTTAATTATGACTTATTAATATTATATATTTTGAATATATATTTGAATAATATTTCATATTAAATGATAGGTTTAGATGAATTAATTATGATTTATTAATATTATATATTTTGAGCATAATTTTAAAATTTTGTGATCAAATATATGGATTTTTTAAATTATTAATATATTATTATTTAAATTTATTTATTGACGTCATGACAATGGCTCTACAGCACAGGCAAGTGCACCCGTACGTTAGTTTTACACATATAAATTCCATATATAGTGCAAAAAATAAAGAAGTGAGAATTAAGTAAATTACAGCTATAATGGGAAAAATGGAAGAAAATGAAAAAAAAAATTAGAGAAAGCCAAGTAGAATTAAGTAAAAAGAAACAACGGAGACCTGAAATCGAGAGAATGAGAGCAGAGTGACCACAATTCGCCAACTGAGCAGAGTGCGACAATGAGGAGATTAAGTGAGAGACAGAGAAAGGGGACCTTAACGACGGACTATGCAGTCCGTCTCTAAGCTTTGCGACGGGCCTATAGGTCCATCACTAAGATTTGCGACGAGCATATTTGTTTGTCGCTAAATTTTACGACGGACAGATCGTTCGTCGCTAATTTTAGTGACGAAATAGGCTCTTCCGTCGCTAAATAGCGACGCTAATTAGCGACGAATTTTGTGATGAATTTTTTTTTATCCACATTTTATAACGAATTAACTATTTGTAATGAAATTAACTATGAAACAATTGTTTTTGAAAATTTACTTAGAGACAAAAAAATATTCGTCTTGTGGTTCATTAATAAGAGAACTTGCTTTTTATACTTTCATAATGATTTGACTATTTAAACAATTAAAGTTATGATTAATGATAGAATTATAATTCTTTTAGAATTGTTTAATGTCTAATCTGTTAAACATAAAATATAAGCTTGAATAAGTAGAATAGCAATATTTCGGTAAAGATTGATTGAATTATTTATTGTCGAAAATGATTAATTTGGTAAGAATTATAACATTTACTATATATTTTACCTAACTCTATTAATCAAAAGGGAACAAGAAGTGAGAAATGGTTGAAAACGTCTAATAAGAGAATGTTGAAAGAATTTAGTTACGAATTAGTGACGAATTCATATTTTAACGATGAACTTAACCACGAAAAACTTTTCGTGGTTAATTAGCGACGAATTTAGTCATGAATAGAGTAAATTTGTGATAAAATTAGCGACAAAAATTATATTTGTCGCTAAATTAACAACGAAATTAGCGATAAAATTTGTGTTCGTGACTAAAATTAGTGATGAAAATGGAGTCCGTGGCTAAAATTAGCAACGAAAATGAAGTTCGTGACTAAAAGTAGTGACGAAAGTAGAGTTTGTGGTTAAAATTAGTGACAAACACGTTTGTGGCTAAAATTAGTGACAAACATGGAATTCATAGCTAAAATTAGCGATGAATGCGTAGTTCATGACTAAAATTAACGACGAATGTGTAGTTCGTGACTAAAATTAGCAACAAACGTGGAGTTCATGATTAATATTTGCGACGAATTTTGTGTTCGTCGCTAAAATTAATGACGAATTTTGTTCTTGTCGCCAAAATTAGCGACGAACAAGACATTTGTGGTGAAAAAGAGTGATAAACACTCAGTTCGGGACTAAAATTAGTGACGAGCATTAAGTTTGTAGTTAAAATTAGTGACGAATATTAAGTTTATAGTTAAAATTAGCGATGAACACACTATTCATCGCTAAAATTAGTGATAAGTTTAGCCACGAATAATCAATTTATCCCTAAAATTAGTCATGAATTCATATTTCATCACTAATTGTCACAAAAATATTTTCGTTTCTAATTAGTCACGAATATAACTACAAACACTATTTTCGTCACTAATTAGTCATGAATCTAGTCACGAAAATATATTCATAGCTATTTAGACACGAATTTAACCACGATTTATCTTTTCGTGGCTAATTTGGCTATCAATAGTTTTTTTTTTTCACTAATTTCGTCATAAAATTGCAACGAAACTTGTTTTCATGACTAAGTTTATGGTAAAATAGTGATGAATTTTTTTCGTCGCTAAATTTTATCGTTAAAACTGTGTTTTTTTTAGTGCGATCAGCATAAGAGAATTGAGAGAAAAGATTAAAAAAAAAAAAAGACAATTCTTTATTCATTTCCTTTGTATGATCCTTAGAGTGATATGATATAAGTAAAGTTTTAAGGTATGACCTAACAAATTTTTGGGAGGGTTGTGGATATCCACTAAAATCTTATGATTTATAAGAGTTGTAATATTACAGTTGTATGATATACTAAGTAACCACTCAAATTTTTCTATTCTTTTTTATTTCTTATCAAACAAATGACATTTTTTTTTTTGAAAAATTTAACCATTTTTAGGATGATATTGAGATATGTATGAGATTAAAATGGTGTTTGGTTTTGGTTAGAAGTATCTTTCTGGGGATTATTATTTTAGTTGGAAATTTTCATATTTGAGATAATTTTCGGATAAAAAAAATTGTAAAAGACATTTATTCTTCCTTTTTCTGAGAAAAACAAAAACAGAAAAAGGGGGTAACGCGGATTTAACGTTCCCCTCTACAGAACGGAAATAGATTAGGGTTGCGAGGCGAGGGTAACCCTTGATCGGGCCTCTCTCTCTCTCTCTCTCTATATGTATATATAGAGAGAGAAAGAGGGCATTGTTTGGTTGGGGGCTATATTAGACTTGCGTTGCGACGCGCACGCCTTCTTATATCTGTCTTTCTTGTGGGAGAGAGGGGGAAGCCGACTACCGAGAGAGATAGAGAGAAAGGGTCAATCACTGCACTGCGGTGCTCCAAACCTCAAAGGTGAGACTTTCCGAATCTGCATCTTCTTCTCCATGATTCATATTATCGTCTTCCTTCCTTTACTTGATAGTTAATGCGTTTTGACTTGACTTGATTTGATTTGGTTTGTTCCATAGTCTATTTTTTTTTTTAATTGAGTTGTTAAATTCAATTCTGGGTATTGAGGACCGTTTTGTTTTGTTGTGGGTGATGGTGGTGGTGGTGGGAATCCAGATCAGTCTGAAAGAGAGAGAGGCCATCTGTTGTGTTGTCTAATTCGCATACTTTTGTGCCCTTTCTGCCTTTTCTTTACTACTATATATATAAAATCATCATCAAACCCTAAAAACCCCTTAATTATAAAGAAAAAGAAATTAGTAGTACTAATTGAGTATCGTGTTGACTAAACAAACAAACTCTTGAAATTGATATACAAATACAAAATACAAACTAGTACAGGATTCTCTCTTTACCTTTTTCCCCCCAATTCATAGTTTCCACTCTTCTTGATTTGTTACTATTTGTTCTTCCTTATTTTTCTGTTTCCATACATAACGAGTATCATCCCTCATTGATTTTGATGCGGCTGAGGCTTTGAATCTTTGAACTATGGAGACTCCTGCATTGATGAATGACAAAGCACTCTCATATCCTCTAGAGGAGTGCAATGTTGTTGCTATTACCTTTTGGGACTGCCCATGAGAATCACATATATACACCTCCATACATACATATATTTTTTGAACCTGCTGCTCTCCTTTATCCTTTCCCCCATCTGTCAAAACATGGCCTTTCATTTTTTTTTTCTTTCTTCTAACTTTGGTTGTGCTGCAAGCAGTAGCTGTCTCCATGTGCTTGTCTTATTTGTCATTTGATGGATGATAGGTTCTACTCTGATTTTGATTACACATTGATCCCTGTGAGCCATGGCTGATGGACATGAGACAGATAAGAATATTGAGATATGGAAGATCAAGAAACTAATCAAAGCATTGGAAGCTGCACGTGGCAATGGTACCAGCATGATATCCCTTATAATGCCTCCCCGTGATCAGATTTCTCGTGTGACTAAGATGTTGGGAGATGAATTTGGAACTGCTTCAAACATCAAGAGCAGAGTTAATCGGCAGTCTGTATTAGGAGCCATTACTTCTGCCCAGCAAAGGCTGAAGCTTTACAACAAAGTTCCACCTAATGGACTGGTGCTTTATACTGGAACAATTGTTACTGAGGATGGCAAGGAGAAGAAGGTCACCATTGATTTTGAGCCTTTCAAGCCTATAAATGCATCCTTGTACTTGTGTGACAACAAATTTCACACTGAGGCACTTAATGAACTCTTGGAATCAGATGACAAGTTTGGATTTATTGTTATGGATGGGAATGGGACTCTCTTTGGCACATTGAGCGGCAACACGCGAGAGGTCCTCCATAAATTCACAGTTGATTTACCAAAGAAACATGGAAGAGGAGGACAGTCTGCTCTTCGATTTGCCCGACTTCGGATGGAGAAACGGCACAACTATGTCAGGAAGACTGCTGAGCTTGCCACACAGTTCTTCATCAATCCTTCCACCAGTCAGCCAAATGTTGCGGGGCTGATACTTGCAGGGTCGGCTGACTTCAAGACTGAGCTGAGTCAATCAGACATGTTTGATCCACGTCTCCAAGCCAAGATACTGAATGTTGTTGATGTTTCTTATGGGGGAGAGAATGGTTTTAACCAGGCTATTGAGCTTTCCTCAGAGATTCTGGCAAATGTCAAGTTCATACAGGAGAAACGCTTGATTGGGAAATACTTTGAGGAGATTAGCCAGGATACTGGGAAGTATGTCTTTGGTGTGGATGACACGTTGAAGGCTCTCGAAATGGGTGCTGTGGAGACTCTTATTGTCTGGGAAAATTTGGATATTAGTAGGTATGTTCTCAAAAATGCCACCACAGGAGAGGTCATCATAAAGCACCTGAACAAGGAGCAGGAGCTTGATCAAAGCAACTTCCGAGATACGGCTACCTCTGCTGAGTTAGAAGTTCAAGACAAAATGCCACTGCTTGAGTGGTTTGCCAATGAGTACAAGAAATTTGGTTGCACTCTTGAGTTTGTAACAAATAAATCTCAAGAAGGATCACAATTTTGCAGAGGATTTGGTGGAATTGGCGGTATCCTTCGTTACCAGCTTGATATCAGATCATTTGACGACATCTCTGACAATGATGAAGTTTACGAGGATTCCGATTAGCAATCACTGAATTCTGCCGTGCCGGTGTGGGCGGGGGTGGGTGGTGAAGGTTCCGCTACCAGGCACAATCAGTCTTTATCTAAGTGAGCTTAAATTTATATAAAGGTTTGATTCTTGACCCCTTTTCAATATTTGCCTAATCTCTCTCATTTAGTTGCAATTCTCACATTATAAGTTTTATTCTTGTGAAGTAGTTGGACCCTGATTAAGTCTGGAGGAGGCATGCCTGCTGTGTTAATGAGGACATTCCATGTTCAATCAGCAAAAGCAAGGAAAAATCATATTGGGGGTTCCTCATGGTATGTTCCCAAGGTTTTTTGGGGTTGCTTGAAGATTGAGCCCTATGAGTCAGAAACTAGCTATATTATAAGAGGAGAAATAATAAGTAATGGTATGGTAAGACTTAAGCACATGTAGTGTACTCTCTTAATTTTCTATACCTGGATTGAGTTGTTCTTGTGATTTGTCTGTCTGGCTGCTGGAATTCTTGTTTTATTGGCTTTACAACCTTGTAGTGGATGTTGTGCTCATTGTGGTTCATGTTTGGTTGTATTAAATATTTTTGCCTTCTTTATTTTCACTCTATCATACTTGATTAGAAAGACGAGTCGCTGTGTTGGGATTTTGATATAAGCAATAGATTTGATAATATTATTAAGTGTGGACTTGCTACTGTTTTGTGCATTATTGATGTGGTCCTTACAGTGCAGGGTGCTGTTGTCTCTCGTTAATTGTTTGGTCATTGTGTACTATTCAAAAGCATTTGAACCGCTTGATTCAATGAGTGATGAATCAAACACATTTTGGCCCTCTTGACTCTCGAGAAAAATGGACCTATTTTGGATTTTTCTACTATATGTTTTACTCTTCCGGGTTTATGGATGCCATACTGGAGGGTGTATCGATGCTGATAGCTATGGCTCATGTTGTGAATATTGAAAAGATGGTGAAGAGTCGAGACTTATAGCTTGTTTAAACTCGGAAATCTTCTGAAATTGATGACTAACCTCAAACGCCATTTTTGCAAGAAATTTTGAGCCTAAATTTGAAAATTTTACATTTCCTGCTAAAAAAACCAAAATGGGCTCATTTATCATTTGGATTTGGGTAGAATGCGCCGACCAGGAAGCTTGTCTGGCCACGAGGGAATTAGATTTTCATGATTTCCGTCACATGAGACCTCTATCACAAACTGTGTCATTTCAATAGATCTAGATTATCAAGGCAATTAGAGGGCGAAATTTAAAAAAAAAAAAAAAAAAAATTACAAAAACACAAAAATTTATAAGTGAAAAATGCTGATGCCCCCATTTTTCTTTTATCTTACCCTAATCTACCAGTTAAATAATTACAAAGATTTGTGTGTCATGTATGTATGGGTTCCTCGGGAGCGCCACACCACAAACATACGTAATGTAGTGTCGTGGACTACCCGTTGAACGGACTAGGATTAGGGAGGGGAGAGAGACTGCAGTTTGGGCCTTTCTAAAGGGATCTTCTCCATCTCAAAATTGCCACGTTTTGATGGAGAGGATTGATCACCGACCTCTGCCCTTCCCAGCTCATCTAATGCTTTCTTAGCATAAACAGTGAAAGCTACTGTGGTTACCACAGCAACTATGAAGGAGAAAACGTTGTATATGATTTCCACTGCTGTAAGGTGATGGCTTCCGTACTTCACATCTGCATATGTCCTCATCAGCTTTCCGCTGCAATTGAACATTGCAGAGAGAAAATGAAGACAGCTGCTATCAGTAATGGATATGAAATATCTCAGCAAGAAAATTACCCGAACATCCATCTTGATCTCTCAGCGGTAGAACCAGAAAGTTCATGTGGAACTCACCTATAGATATAAATAAATGCTTCTGGTACCATTCCCGCAACAGATCCGCATAGATAGGGCCAGAATCTCATACTTGTTACCACTACGGCATAGTTGAATATGGTGTAAGGGAATGGTGAGACCCGAAAGAGTGCAACCACGCGAAATTGATGGAACCAACTTCCTTCCCCAGCCAGTTGAATCAGAGCAGCGTTCTTGGGCCATCTTTTTAACCATTGCTGTGGATGTCACAAATAAGTAAAATCATATTAAAAGACAACATAAATATATAAATAAAAGATCAAAACTATCATTTCTCTTACATGAATTCTGTCACGAAAGAGTAACCCAATCAGGTAAGGCAGCACCATCCCAATAGTTGTCCCAACCATGATTATAATGAAACCAAGGCCATATCCAAAAATCATCCCTGCCAACCACATGGAGGGACCTGATGGTATTAAGAACACGGGGAAGAATGCCAAAGAAGCAACGAGCACGAGAGCGAGAACTGGACGACCAAAAGCAGTGGCTTCCCATTGCATCATAGGCAATAGAATCTACAAATAAATTATTAACTCCATTTGAAAAGCAAGGAACAGTAAAGCAAATAAATCCAAAGGCAAGATTCACCGCTGCAATGCAGTGAAAAATGAGATCCAAATACGATTCCTCAAAAAGCTAACACTAAATAGATGGCCTAATAAAGCAAATTGGGATTATCAGGATAGTGGGATCAGCAAATTTCATACAAAAATAGGCTAACTTGAACTCGCAAAATATTTCTAACCCAAAAAACTGGAGAATTGCCTTCACTTATTTTACCGCAAAGGAAAAAATAGAAATGGTAAAATAAAATAAAATAAAATAAAATAAAACCCAACTCTAGGACATCATTGAATCACCACCTAAACTTTAAATTTTGAGATCAGGCAAAGTTGGTCCTTCCATATAATTTACTGTTGTAAACTATTGGATTTCTCAGATGCATGTTGATTGGCTGGTGTGAAATATTAGAAAAACATAAAATTAAAAGGATATAATTTAACAAATTTCAAAAAAAAAAAAAATAATTACAAAATATTAATTGAAACAATCACTGCCACCACCCAAGGCCATTGGTGCCGCATCCTGCTGGATGGTGCCAATTAATCTCCATATCAATTTGTTTCAATCTCTTGAACTGAGTTTTCTTCCAAACATTGCAAAGGAAACCATCACATATGCATGGAGTATTGCGGCTATAGATCCCGTATCATGGAATGCTATGGCCAGGATCTGAGGCCCGTGCCAATGGAAGCTGGACCTCGGGAGATAAAATGAATAGGCCCATCATGGAAACATTATTTGGGTCTTGTGCAAAGAATCAGCCTCAGAGCTGATGAAGTCCATGTCTTAAAATCTTATTGAATTGCAAGCAACGTGTGTTGGGAGTATTCTTCATCAGATGAGAAAATTGACTCAAGATCTTCATCTTCAGGAACTACTGGATCAAAAGAGCTGATTTTAGCCAATAGCTTTTTCCTTCTGGACTTTACAGGGCCATTCTTGGCGAAATGACTAAGTTTGTTGCACACGAAACATCTTGAGATCTTTTTGGATCCTTTTTCTTGCTTGAAACGAAGAAACTTGAATCTTTTGTGCCTTGGCTTGGCGTTTCTTTTAATGGGACCTCGTCCTTGTAATGATGAAAGCATTTGTGAAATTTTTTCTTGGTGGGGCAAGTACACTTAGAAGGATATGAGCACAAAAAATTATATCTAGAGCAGGCAGCATCAAGGCCTCTATTGTTCTGCAAAACATCTTCATGGAACTTTTTAACATTGCATAGTTGTCAGAGAATTCAGAGAGAACTGGTATAAATTTCCAAGAGAATAGTCATGCAAGGACTTGTTGCTTGTCAGCCAATTGGACATTCATTACCAAGTGGTGAAGGGAGCGAATTAAGATAGATTTGCTTGAGATTGAGATCATCCATTCCATTGATAGCATAAAATCTTTGGCTTATTCTTTTGAAGTGACTTTCAAGGTGTTTTGGTTTGAAGAAAGTGTACCTCATTTGAAGATATTCTGTCTGAAAGATCATATATTTGGCACTTGGATCTCTGAGGAATTCTTTATAGAGAACCGAAATGAATTGATTGATATCTGGCTGGACCAATTTGGTTTGTTGGCGATAAGTGCTGAGGTTAATCCACTATTGTTTAAGTTGTCCACCAAGTTGAACAAGTATAGAGGCTATAACTGCTTAGATTGGGTGACCTTTCAGAAGTTCAGCTTCTCTGAAATTGAGAATTTCAAGGAACTTATTATACCATTTGTCCACATGAAGTTTGTTGATGGTAAAGGCGTGTGAGGAGGTTACTCTTGGCATTTGAGTCAAAGGTGAGAAAGAGAGGGGCATAGGGTCGGGTTCTTGGGCTGGTCTGGCTGTAAATTTTCTGGTTTCTCAGTGTTGTTGTTGACCATGAAGAGGTCGTCAGGGAGGCTATAGTCTCAGGAGGAGAGGGTTGCAGGCTAGGTTAAAAGTTTTGGGTGTCAGGCCATAAGGGTAAGAGTTTGGTGAAAAAGTTATGATATGTGGTGTTTTTTTGGGTAATGATTGTGAATGGAAAGGGTTTCTCCTGAGTTGTTGACTGTGAGATGAGGAAGGTCACTGTTTGTGTTGGTATTTATACAGTTTTCTTGAAGGTGGTGTGGAAGAAGATTGGGGCATTTCTGGTGCAAATAAGGGTCTAAATCATCTTGACGAGGAGGTTGGCTAGGATGGGGTTGTGGATTAGGAATATGTGTAGTTGGCTGGGTGGTTTGCAGGAAAGGTATTGGGACGTATCTTGTTAACCAAGAGGATTTGGGTATATGGGTAGGTTAAGGGAAATGAGGGGATGGAAGGAGATCTGACCTTGTTGGATATTTTCTTTGAGATCTGACCTCTTTCCACTATAAATCAATAGAGATTCATGATTAGCTACTTCAGCAGATTGTCTGATTACTTAGACAATCCTTTCGATTAAATGATACGGGGTTCAAAGGGTGTGATTGATGAAGGCATGTGTGGTGATAGGATACAGCAAGAATGGCTTGGTAGTGGAGATTGTTTCAGTTGAAATTTCATAATTAACTTTTTTATCAAAATTTGTTACATTTTTATTTATATATTTATGATATTTAATACTACTCATGTGACATTCATGTGACAAATCCATTAGCTTATAATGGTAAAGTAAGACTGAAGGATTAACTTTGCCAAAACTCGACATTTAAAGGGAGGACATTGGAAAATTTTAGAATTTGGGGAGTAATTTGACAAAAACTCAAAGTTGAGTGATATATCCCCCCCCCATCAATAAAAAAAAAATTGTGCATTGTGATTTGACAACGTCCAATAATTTTTAAGAAGCAAAGAAGTCCAGCAATTTCTTTTTCTAGGCAAGGAAAAGCTCAACTAAAATTATAAATTGAATTGTGGGCACACTAGGTTGACAAGAGAAATCAATAATTGCCCTTGTTGTCTATTTCTCAATATGCAACATGTTGTCGAATGAGTTCGTCCAGAATTCTGCATGAATTGACTAAATACTCTCACAATGAACATTAGATCTGATCGGTAGTCAAATAAATCTCAAAAGTAGGTTTTTTCTTGGCCTACAGACAATTTGCTACTGTCCTTGTATTTGATTTTTGATTATCAACATATTTACAAACCAATTACCACACAAATTCTACAAATGCACTAAACAACAACAATCTTTTCACTGACAGAACAAAGTCTTTGAATTTTTTTCTTACTGTTCTACACTTGTGTGTTTTTTAAAAGATTTTTCCTAACAAGATGAGGGTTAAAGTAGAGAGATATCCAGTAAATGGCTATCATTAGTAAATATCCTTAGAACAGGGGGAAGTGCTCATTGAACAGGTAGTATCCTACACCAGGTCTACTATTTTCCTTATATAAGATGAGAACACATGAATCTAACATCAAAAACTGCATGCTTCCCACAACATAATGATAGCCATACATATAAACAGGAAAATGAAACTAGACTTAATTCTTACAAATGCAAGAGGATTACGCCCAGAGAAATTTGCTAGCTATTTTTTGAATTCACAACATATGTAAGAAAGCTGCAAGAACGACCAGGCATATATAAATGTTGCAAAGGTCTGTACTTACCTTCCTAAAAAGAAATGGCACTGCCCATTTGAGGAAGATAAGAAGAAGAATTATTGTGATGACACAAATCATTAGAGCTTTGATCCACCATGAAAGAGATTTAATTCTTGCTTTTGTGTGAGGCTGCATTGAATCATGTTCTGCTATTCCTGAGCCACTTGACACGACAAGCCTCACAAACTCACTGTCTTCCCTAACATGCTGCACAGAGTTAGTGCTAAAGTCTCCCAGTTCAGCTGAGCTCCGCATCATTTTCGTTCAAAGAGCTGTTCAATGATGGAAGAGTGTAAGCACACGGAAAAAAAAAAAAAAAAAAGCAACCCATGCAAAGACAGCTTAAATTTAGTGTGATACCAGAAATCCTACCCCTTTACTACTCCAGTCAACAAGGTCTACTCTTTATACCGTCATCTAAAAGAAATTACAAGTAAGAAACAAGTTTAAAGGGCCCTTAAATGGTTGAAAAATGGTAGATAATACAGAACAACAACTTGCCAATTGATTATTGTTAAATGTTAGGACCCTCAAAGCACTCTTCAACCAGCATGTCTCAGTAATCCTCCTTAAACATTAACTAGCAGTTTCTTGTCCACCGTCTTCATTTGAGAAATAATATCAGATAAACATTCAATCTTTCTTCCAATTTTGCCTCGATAAGTCTCATCTGATCTTAGTGCACCTCTACTGCTCTTGCAGGCCACTTGGGCCATCTCTTTAGGATCAACTAAAATTGACTTCCCTTATTGAATTATGTTCCCACCAACTAATTGTCACAAGGCTTAGCTGTAAGTTTTGGGCATTACCTTCTACTCAGATAGGGGAGATTGAGAAAATCATGGCCAAAAAAAATTAATTAATTAATTAATAAATAAATAAAGAACAAAAATGCCAAATGACAAAAGCTGGAGATGAGGCAAAAAAAATGTTCAAGGAGAAGGATTTGACTATATGTGCATGTATGCAGGGTTCCAAGGTCGTGCCGCCATTTTTGCAATCTATAGGTCACAAAAATTTTGGGAAATGACTCCCTACTAGACTTCCCAGAGTCAATTGATGATTTGAAAAAAGATTATAAAGCATAAAGGCTGTTTGGATGATCCCAACCAGCATTTTCTCACAGATGAGATATGAGATACAGAATGAAAATACGTTCTTAAAATCCAATGCTGTGACAATATCATTGTCTAGAACAATCATCACAGCACAAGCCAACACGGGCAGCCGCAACCATAAATGTGTATTTTTAGATTTCTTGCCATGTTTGCAACCACAACTAGTTATGTTATATATTGTCTATGAAGGTAGAAAAAGCTATAGCCATGGCTGAAAAAGCAATGTTATCAGTTATTACGTTGTGTATGATGACTTAAATTATACTTGAGTTTTATAACGCCTTTTTTCCCAAAATAATTTTATAACATAATGTTCCCACAACTACTCCCTACCCTTAAACTAGAGAAGCAACACCAAACACCATTATGTTCTCAAATCAAGCTTAAACTAGGTCAAAGCATCAACATGTCATTAAACTTGGGTGTAAAATCAAAATTTTTCGATCGGGTTAATGAACTTTGAACAAAAAAGGAAATTCATAAAGGCATGCATCTTCCAGCTTCATGAACCCTTGCTAAAACCAACTTAAGTTAGTTGCAACCTAAGTCATCCATGAGACAATCTTCACAATAGAGACAAAATTGCTCCACGGTCAAATCTAGGTTTAAGCACATGTACTTTAGCCATATTTTGGCTTGTTGTTCAAGGAAAACTACTCATTACCATCGCTAGTGAATAGGATTTTCATCATAGAAAAGAAAGTTGGGGCAAAAGATTCCCAACTAATCCCCAACCAACCTTGAAAGGCCTGCAATGCACAAAACAATGTCTCATGGCCACCTTGAATGTCAAAAGGAGTGGTCCTCTTCTTCGGGTCCTGACTTTCTAAAATCCAAGAATATCTCAAAGTGGAAGTAATGCTTACCCTAATAAACTGGCACTTTTTTCTTTTTTCCCCCACAAAAACAGCATGGGAACTGTGGACTTGAAACCAATCTAGATCGGTCCGTTTCCAAATCAAAGAAATTAGACAAGAAAATAAAGTACCAATCTGGGGTAAGTCCTGATAAAGGGGGAAAAAAAAGGAGCAATAAGACTCATGGATGCAAACAATCCTCTCAGAATTGGAAGGAAAACTCAAAGACCATAAACATGGATATCAAAAAGACGAAATAAATTTTGTAGTGGAATGAATATGTTATATGAGTAGATGGATGAGGCCTCCATGAGAGGAAGCCCTAATTCTTTGTCAGCCTAAACCGAAATGGCAGTTTGCAACCACCTCGTTTTATCTGGAAAATTAAGGAAGCAAGTACACCTACCTTACCATACCAGCATACCAGACATCACTTATCATGCACCAAAGTAACTTTGTCATACATAAACCCAAACCAAAACCAAACCAAACCACCGACTCCAGTTTAAGTAGAGTCTTTCACTCTGTCTCAATCATGAAATGAAATTTCCATCAAAATTGAAATTTGAAGAGGAAATCAAAAAGCTTACACGAGTTGGTTGCGGACCCACCACCCCGATTTCTGCTTCTTCTTCTTCTTCTTCTTCTTCTTCTTCTTCTTCTTCTTCTGCACCAATTACCAACTCTCGATTTCACCTTCGGTATCTATAGCTTCAATTTCAATGTCATTTCTTTCCCCCTTCTTCTTCTTTCCGGTTGGTCGGGTTGGGGGGGCTTTTGGCTTTTCCCTTTTTTGCCTTCTAGAAAATACCCATCTTTTTTCTTTTTTTTTTTTTAATTTGAATTTTGAACCGGAGGAGGAGGAGGAGGAAGATGAAAGTTGAACAATTGAATTCAAACTTTGATGAACGCCGAAAGGTGAGACCCAGACACGCTGGAGGAGATACCAAGGCAAATGGTCGAAGCGCGTGGCGCTGTTAGATCCCCTTCCAAGTCTCTACCAAACCCATAAAAAAAGAATTTAAAGAGCCTACGTCTCGCCCGCCCTGGTTGACTTACGAATACTGGGTCTTACAATTCGCACCATTCAGATGTACTCTGGTTGATTTGGTCAAGGTTAAAAATAATCGTTATTTCAGTTTTATTATTTTGTGTGGAGAAAGTGGGGGAAAATTCTAAGTTTGATGTTTTAAAAAAATATATCTTAACTTTGAATTTAGAGGGTTTGAATTACTGTGATAGTATTATTATTTTTTTTAACATGGGATTAAAAATTAATCTCAGATAATAGTTTTAAATGTATTTTTAAATTATGATATATAATATCTAAATAATAAATTTTGAATTTTGATATTATAATATAACCAAAAAATAAAAAAAAATAAAAACCATCATTTTGAATGATGGTTTTAAAAACATCATCTAGAGGGATGATTTTCAATCGCCCAAAAAAGAAGTAGCTAACATGACAGATTAAATTATAATTTAACCACCAAATATTCATTCATGTACAATAATGATAATAAGAATCAAAAAGTAAAATAAAAATATGTATAATAAATATTTATCTTTGGATCTTTAGGACTAATTTTAATTTTTTTTAAGTGATTTTGGATTCGATTTGTTTTGTCTTTGGATCAATATATGAAGTTCTATGGCTGTGAAATTTAGGATAAATAGTGAGATAAATTCTAGTTATAAGGGTTAAATAATAAAGTTATTTTCATTCCGGAACGATTGCAAATTATTTCTAATCTTGCAAATTTATTAAGTTATATTAGCATAAACGTAATATGAACTTCTACACGACATTTAAGGTAATCTCATATTTAAACAAAAAATAATTACAAGAGATTCTAAAATTTTGAGATTACTATTCTCATTGTTATTACAAAAACGTACATTAGATTTTCACCTAATACAGGTGATCGGATCAATATCATGAATAACAATTTACGAACTATAAATCAGTTTATTGTGGAGAATTGAATAGTATAACATAGGAAGATCTTTTATCCGTACCGAATTACAAAATTATATTTTTGACCCAATCAAGAGTTCCTTTATTTATCATTCTTTTCTATAACCATTATTTTTATAAAGTAATTTATAATATTTATAATATTTTTATAAAATGATAAATTACTTTATAACATAAATTTCTTTATATCGATTACATTTAATTTTATTAAAATATAATTTTTTTAAATTAAGATTAATTAAATGATTTATATCATTTCAATTAAATGATTTTAAATGATTTAAATTAAATGATTTTTATAAAATTAAATGATTTTATAAAATGATATTAATATTTTTTATAAAATTAATATTTTTAATATTATAAGATAAAAAGATTTAATATTAATTAAATTAAGAGTGATTGGTAAATGAGTTTGATAAATTTAAATAATTTTATAAAATTATTTTGATAAAATTAACATAAAAATGTAAATTAAAGGATTTTTATAAAATTAATTTAAATATTATTTTCTTTAAATGATTCCAAATTATCTTATTTTTATAAATTAAATGATCTGATAATATTATCATAAAATAAATGTAAATCTATTTTTTAAGATGATTTGGGAGTATTTGTTTTGTAAACTATTAGTGCCCAATGAAAATTATGAAAAATATAAGTTAAGTGTCAGATGGTGAGTTTGTGGAATATATATATATATATATATATATATATATATATATATATAAATATATATATATATAAAGATGAGAAATGTAAACATAATTGTAATCAAATGTATATACATACACATATATACATACATACATATATATATGTGTGTATATAAATATATATATAAATAAAGATAAGTTTGAGAAATCTGGATTTATAATTGATATGAATAACTTTAAGTTCCACATAAAAGACGGCTAGCATTTTTACAAAGCTAACGTCTATTAGGACAAGGATCATGTCTATCAGATGGCTTCGCAGTTTCATCGAACGTGGGAACGACCAGCTATGAATTCAGTGTATGAGATAATCGACTACGGTACCACTGGTGGACACTCCTACGTGGAGGGATAATAGGCGAAGGATAATCAAGAGTAATGTCGAAATCAGGCATAGAAAGAGTTATCATTGGATATGTAGAGTTAATCGGTATTTGTGTCGCATCATTCTCATACGCCTGACCAGATATCGATCGATGACCCGCATCGTTCGCCACTACAGAGACAGAGCGTTGATCGCCACCAAAACCAAAAAGTGCCCGTGATGCTAATTCTCTGACCTCGAAAGCTATAGAATCATTTGAATTCATGACCAACACATCGTTCATAATCTGGTGGATGTGTCTGATTGATCGACCCTTCAATAAAAACAATGTTGTTCAACAAATTATTCAAAAAACAAAAGATGAGATAATAATAGTTAAGTTGTTTAAATTTACAATAATCTCTAACTGCGTTGTGGTAAGGCAGAAACCGATTGTGTAACTATACGCTGGATTGCCCATGTATGAATGCGTGATCATGGGATACTAGGGCATATAATCCGGAGACAACGTTACACCACTATAGAACGGTACTCAATTGACGACGTGACCCCGACGATTCTCCCACGTCTGTATATATGATGCATGAAATCTACTCCAATCTTGACCTACTCTCCCACGCCGATTGATGCTATGTAAATTCACTACAGTATCAACAGTACTCGGTATACCTTGCTGGATGCCAAACTGTCTCAAGACTTTGTCTGGTTTATGTAACTCGACAATCTCGAAATAGATCAGTGGAACAGATGCACACCAAATGTCACGACCTTGTTGACAGTAAGGCGGCAACGCGTCTAAATCAAAATCTGAATACGACATCCAAATAAACTAAAAATGAAAAATAAAAAGGCCAATGCGACATATAGTAGTGAACACAACATGAAACTCGATTGAAGTATGATCTTGATGCATAGAATTAGTTAACTTACCCCATCCTTTGTCAAGTGGTTCATCTGATCTCGATAACTTCTAAGAACATGATGTTCGACGTCAGCAAAACTACGTCGAAGATTCCATCCGTTTTAAAACATTTGAAAGACAATATACAGAAGTCATAAGTAGAACTAAACGTCACTATATTTCAATGTAACTTACAGTGATCCACGTGGGCCACTCGGTAAATCTGGTGTAGTGGGTATGGGACCAGCCATATGGCGTCTGATGGGTCTGAACTGGGCAATCTCTTCCACACCCAAAGTTGGTCATAGAGGATAAAAATTAAATTAGGATCCAAATTTATGTAGAAAAATGAAAAGAAACTTACGTAAAACAAATTTGATACCTATAAAAGTAGCAACAGTCTCGTAATGAATCAGACTCGATCAGTACACCCTCGGCACAAAGCTCTATATAATGCAGCCAAATCTGCATTGCCCCAACTAAAGCGATCGGATGCATTTATATCTCGGAGCAAATCCAAATACATTAATTTGAATTTCGACCCTTACTTGTCTCTGAGTAGATTGGCCAACAACTGCGTAATATGCCCTCGCGCATGAAATAATACCACTGTCCACTCGTAGTCAAGGTGTAGGGGCTGCGAGTCAAGCGTAACCATAATGGATCTCACCTTAAGCCGATCACAATCAAAGTCGGTTGGATTGGGGATGAAGCCCATAAGCTCTAGGTACCGCAGCACATCGATGCAGGTAACAACGGCTCCATTAATCGATAAACCCCATAAGACCTCGACGTCCTGTAATGTAACCATCGTCTCACCAACGGGAAGATGAAACGTATGTGTCTCCTGTCTCCAGCGCTCGACCAGGGATGTAATCAGAAAGTGGTCAAGCTGAATGTGACCACACCGATATACCTCGTAGAAACCAGCTCGTAACAGGAGATGTTATACACACACGTCGAGCGGGCATATGGACCTAAAGCCGTGATCAGCACGACGGATATCCAGCGGTGGATCGGTCCCATCCTGCCATACACGCTGAGAGCAATGTGAAGGCTGGAGGTACAATGCGCTCGGATCTCATGGACTTGGCTAAAATTCATCATAATCATGTGTTGCTGCCATCGTCATAATCTGCAAAATATAATTTTGCTGGCTAATTTTCACAAAACAATATGATAGAATGCAAAAAACAAGAATTGAAATTGGAGCGAAAGTAAAAAATAAGAATTTTGAAGTATTGATAGAGTAAAGTACTAGTAAGAATTTTGCTTATGATATTAACTTCAAATCACAAAAATTTGAAGGATTTTTGCAGGCATGAAATTCTTCAAATTGGAGAATTGAAGTTGATATCATAATCCTTTAAATTCTTGTAGGCACGAAATCACAAAATTCTTCTATATAAAAAATTTTAAATCTCTGAATTTTGAATTTTGAAGTATTGAAGCCAAAAACAAGATTTGAAGTTGAAATCATGGAAAGAAAAAAGCAAATAACCCCATCGTCAGAATCTCCAAAATATAATGCTTAAGGCGAACGAAATTGGAGCGAAAGAAAAAAAAAGAATTGAAATATTGATGGAGTAACACACTATGATTGAAAAAACAGGAGTACGATAAGGCTACCTATTGGTTTTTACATTGTTAATTACATATCAATACACAATTTTTACACATCTATCGACCACGACACCCTTTCGACAAATTTGTCAATAAAGTAACATACAGTGTTTGGGCAATGATTATGGTTATGACCGTATTCACCATAAGCAATGAAGAGCTTCTCTATTTGTCAATGAACAAAGCAATGATAAGATGGAACAAGATGCAATGAAGAAAGCAATGGTGTCAAAGAGGATATTAATAAGAAAGCAATGTGTCAACCCAATATTGTAACAACAACTCATTTATAAAACATTGAAAGAAAGAGCTAAAGTATAGTAAGATGGACCTCAATGTAACTTTACGAATTATACAACTTATACTACTTCTCAATGTGCATTACCTACATAGAAGCAGCTTTAAGAGCATCTGTTAGACTGTCGGGTCTTTCTCCTTAAATCATGCATCAAAATTTGAGTTTCTTCTTCCTCCACTAGTTCTGCTTTGGGGACAGTAAGTAGCATATCAAGTTCTAAACATTATGAATTTAGACTACAATCTCCTTTTCCAAAAGATTTCTTTGCCTTTTTACCACTTGCACCAGTCAGAAGACTGGGTTTGATATTGACAACTACTTCTGTCCCTTTCCTCGAATGACAAACTTAGACTACAATCTCCTTCTAAGTCACTTGATTCAAGGTGTTCTTGACTCAATTTGGTTTTTTGAAGTGGTTTAACTTTTCTCTACCCAGTTCACTACTCTTCAGATTGGTTCTCTCGCTCCTAATTCTGATTCCTAATAGATTTTGACCCATATTTCTGATTTTAGTCTCTGTATTCTACAAATCTCACTACTTGATTGAGTTGTTGCCTCATGCAATAATTCTTAATCTCTAGTTCATTTTTTGATTCCTAATAGAGACAATGCCTCCAAAGTGACATCCATGGTAGGAGGATAAATGTCCAATACCATGGCCCCTCTTTCATTAGCACCTTCGACAATTCAGTCGGACACCTCTATTGCTCATACATAGCACCAGACAAAACCACCCTCTTACGAAAATTCCTAGCCTGCTGCCATTCTGCCTCAAACCTACCTAGCTTCTCGCCCTGCTCTAGTCTCTCCTAACTAGGTCCACCATTCTCAAATAGAAATATTGGAGTTCAGGATACAAGAGATGAGCAAACAATTGGAAGAAATTAGTCATGCTCTTCGACATGAAGTTTCGTCTTCCTCTGAAAAGTTGGCACACTTGCGTTTAAGCAGACTTCAACCCAACATATGCCCAGAGCCCTCGTGACATCTCGATGGGAGCTAAAGAATTTCAAAAGGCGAGTTGAAGATCTTGTGGCCATCGAACTCCGACAAGCCAATGCAGGATGAGATGACAATGGCCATTATATCCCTAACTCTTTACCGTTTAAAATTGTCATTGAGCTAATGACACAGAACATTCTCTTTTCCCCTATGGAGATATATGATGGCACTACTAACCCTAGAGACCATGCGGCCTACATTGTCATGGTCATAATCTCGAGAGTGTCATGTGTAAACACTTCCCCCACAACCCTAAAAGAGAATGCATTGATATGGTTCAGCTTGTTCCCACCATCCAGCATCAAAGGTTTCTTATAATTTAGGCAGCACTTTGAAGCCCAATTTGTGATTAGTCGAGAGGCTAAAAGGAAGTCTACCTCCCTCCCATCCCTTTAGTAAAGAGACAATGAGCACTTAAAGGACTTTCTCAACAAATTCAAGACCAAAATGATGAAGGTGTCGGGTTTAGATCATTCTATTGCCTTAGTGGCATTGCTCACGAGATTTGGCCTTTGGGGATGAAGACCTCAATCACCAAGAATCCTCTGGTCACTATTCAAGAATTCTACGCTCGAGCCTAAAAGTACATTACTGCTAAAGAAGCTAAGGCATTTGATAGACGCTGAAGCAGGCAAGAAAGGAATGAGCACAACTGACTTATACTATGCCAACCTTCACCAAAAAAGATTCCGGTTGGACCTCCACCCCCTTGCAAGTTTACTAATTACACTCCCTTGAACACACACCTAGCTAGATCCTGATGCAGATTAAAAATACGTACATCAACTGGCCTCCTCCCTCAAGGGGAGATGATTCCAAGAGGAACAAGACAAGATACTACAGTTTTCACCAAGAACATGGCCACACAATGGACGAATGCCAATAACTAAAGGATGAGTTTGAAGCCTTAGTCAGGGAAGGAAGGCTATAGAGATTCGTTGATACAAGGCAAGAGGTAATCCCCTGCAGAGACAGAGAGAAAGGGACTAGCCAGAAGCTAACCGCATCGAATTGGTAAAGCCCCGGTCACAGGTTCCGTTTAGAACTAGCCTCGAGGAATCACCTTCCAAGTGTAAAGAGAAGATCCTTACTCTACCAATCATTTGGTCACTCCAGTGGATAGAGATGCCTGCCAAGGAAGTTTTTACTACCCGCGCTAAAAGGGGATAAAAGGGGAAAAGGCTAACAATTGACTTTAACGACGAGGAACTAACAAGAACAAACCTGGGACAACATGACTCTCTGGTTGTCACAAGCAATATAGGACAATTCATAATCAAAAGGATCTTTGTCAATCAAGGGACGGGATGTGACATCCTCTATCCAGACACATTCTGATAGATGGACCTCAGCCATGAAAATCTCTAACCCCATGCCAAGCCTTTAAAGGGACTATCTGGCGAGTGGATATACCCTGAATACACCATCCTGCTTCTGGTAACCTTAGGAACACCACCTAATCATGCTACTACCACAGCCACATTCAATGTGGTGAAATTGATGTTTCCCTACAATGCTATTTTGGGTTAGCCTAATAGTCGACTTGGAAGCACTGCCAAGTACTAAACATAAAAATTAAGTTCATAACACCTTTTGACATTGGAACACTTGACTGTGACCCAGATCCGTCGAAAGCCCTGGTTTAGTACCCTCTGCTCACTACTTTTCATTGTTGTGTCAACCGTTTGACATCATTGCTTTGTCACTTCAATTTTGGAATTTTGCTTATAATAATAAAATCTCGATTTTATATTTTATTCATCTCTCCTTGACGCTCTGATTAATGGCAAAGATTAGGCCCTCGTGCCTATAAAATACACTTCTTTCATGATATGTTCCTTGCAGGTACCCACATTCTCTCGACTCCATGCAGCATATAGATTCTCTACTCATCCTATCGTCAATGTACGTGATGTAACACCTGAGAAAATGGCTCCCACTACCTCTCGGCTTCGCACCGCACATGGGTTCCACACCCATCCGATCACCAATATATGGGATGTAACTCCTGAGCGGGTAATTTCCATATTCTCTCGGCTTTGTGCTGCATATTGATCCCGCACCCTTCCTATTACCAATATATAGGATGTAACTCCCGAGCAGATCACTCTCACATTTTCTCAGCTTCGCACCGCACATGGATTCTACACCATATCAACGCCGATATACAGGCTATAACTCCCGAGCGGGTGGCTTCCACACTCTTTTGGCTCTATGCCTCATACGGGTTCCATACCCAACCTTTTGACTCTACATCGTCCATCAGCTTCATACTAACTCTTTCAATTCTACATTCTATGGTATTTGCTCGATCCTATGGCTTAATCTCTTTGCTCCATACAGCATATGGGAACACTTTTGGTTATTCTTTCAATTACATACCTTATATGGGTACTATGCATTGCAAGTTATACCTCTCTCAACTACTATATCGTTACAAACAAAGCAATAATCAAGCTCTTTTACTCTCTACATCATCGAAACGATTAAAGGAAAAGGGCAAACCCAGAGAAAATTCTACTTTCATTTACTTCAATATGGAATTAAAACCGAGCAAGGAAGTTCATATAAAATTCAGGGGCAAGATAAATTAAGAGAAGTTAAAGAAGAAAAATATAAGGGGGGACGGAAATCATGAAGAAGGAGGTGGAGGAGGAGGGAGAGCTTGTTGCTAGAAAAGTCTAAAATTGGTGTGTAGAGCAGCAACATGAGAGCTCCCACCAACTGGGTCTCTTAAAGCATTACCCTGAGAAGCCATAACAAGGCTCGGACTTGAAACTTCAGGGGCAGTACCAGTGGTTATAACACCCTCGAGTCCTGCCTAGTGAAGAGCCTTTTCAGCCCACCATAGCTTATTAAAAAGCTCTTGTTGAATGCGATCATAAGCTTTCGCATCCCTCAAGATCTTTTCTCCCAACCTAGCTAGTTTATTCTCCTGGTCAACATGAGACTTCTCGGCAGCTTGCAACTTGGCCTCGCCCTCTCTCACTTTGACTTTCAATTTCTCATACTATTGAGAACTATATCATACTGTCGCATTGTGAGCTCCATCTCCTTTTCTTTATCACTCAAGCTAGCATGCGCTGCCCTTTCCTCTTCAACTTCTCTCTTTCTGGGCCAAAGTAGCTCGAAATTAGGAGATCTCTTCATTCCTTTGGCCCACCACATACTCCAAATACCACCGAGTCTTGCCTTAACCTCTGCAACGCAGCCATAGTAGCAGCCTGCACAAGTCATACTAAATTACACAATTAAAGTTAAAACATTAGACTAACCAATACTCTAGGAGAAAAGATTTACCTGAATTGCGAGAGACATTATAGTCTCATCACCCTACTCCATGGATAGACCATTCAGCTTTAGATCGAAGTGATAGTGATGGTAATCCAGCTTGTCAGCAAATCTCCTTGTCTCGACCACATCAATATAACTAAAATGATTATTGTCATAACTCATCACTGTGGTTCCCCTTTCTTTTAGGCCTTCCCTCTCATCAAAAGACCTAACAAAAATAGGGAGAAGAGGGATGTTTGATCGAGCATAAACCCTTTACCCTTCCGAATATATAAATGCTTTGGGAGGATACTCGACAGTCTAGCCCCAACTCTTGGTCCTACCCCTCCTCATCGACACCTAGAGCTCTTGAGGAAATATCTTCCTCCCCAATGCTAAGAGCTCCAACTTCAGCACCAGCATCCCCAACACTTTCAACAGCCAAAATTGGTGTCACAGACTCTTCTCCCCTAGTTGTCCCTACTTCCTCACCACTATGAGTAGGAACCAGTATTTTCCTTTTCTACACCTTGGAAATCAAAGCAACAATAGGATGCACTTTAGTGGCCCTTCTCCTGACAGACTTTCTCACTTCTCGACACTCTTCCTACCCCAATCCCTCATTAATCTATTGGTGTTGATCTTCCTGAGGTCATTCCCATTAGCTAAAATAAGAACGTCAAGTAGCCTAGTCGTCACCTCTTTCGTCAGGAGATGCCTTTTGATCTTCACCTTCTTACTTAATAGTAAACCAGCTAATTTTAGCAATTCATCATGAAGGATGGTGTTAACATGAATGGCCCTCTTCTCTAACAAACAAAAGCCATCCATCGAACGAATAAAGCCCAAGTGAAGAGAAGGTCCCGGAGCCCTCAATCCCACAGTAGGCTCACCATTGGCCTCCGGACATAAAATTCTTCTTCCCGAAGTCCACAAAAAAGGATTTCTTCATCCAGCTCTTGTCTATACTCTTCTTATAGAAGATCACTATCCAGACTCCAGTCATGTTTGAAGACAAAACCAACCCTCGGTCGAGCTCTTAGAAGCATACTTTCTTAAATAGAAAATGGAAGAAAGAATTTCAAAATTGAAGTTTAAACAACAAAAACTCAACAAACTCACCACCATCAAAATCAACCGTCAGGCACTGGGAGTTAACAGGGTTAGAAATATATTCCAACCCTTCAAGACCTTAGCCAGAACACTTACGTAAGGCACTCTCAGGCCGTGCCTAACATACTCCCTGTACATCGGAAAAGAAGTCTCATGCATCATGTCCGCCCTTTCACTTCTAAAGCTAACCATAAATAAAAGTCATCTCCTAGAGCCATGGTCTTCACCTCTTCGTTCAACTCATCGATCGTTATTACGCTTTCAAACTCATTAATCTTCACCATTTCGGTTATCACAGAAATTTTCAAAAGCCTAAATTCCTAAATTTCTTCTCTCAACAAATAGAACTATCGAAAGTGTAAGTAACACAATATCTATAACCAATCATAAGTCGAACGCTAAAAAGCATGTTGGAGAAAATTTTGTCAAAACCAAAACGACACGTCCCGCATTTAATGCTCCACCTTCGCACCCTTTCCACTTCACTAAAATACCTTACTTTCGCACCTTTTCCATTTCATTATTCTCGCCACTTCTTTGAAACGATATTAGAAGTGAGAGGCAAATAATGGTACATGGTCCAATAGCCTATTACCATGAAACTCAGAAGCTATTAAACCCATTAGACCATAGTCTTAAGGTCTATAAATGACCAAGTACACTCTCAATTAGATGCCTTCTCGGCCAGGCACTCTCACTCGGCCATCTTGGCTAAACCCTTTTGGGTATGTTTCTTATTCACCTATTGGCCTTACCCTCTTGACTATTACCAAAAAAGATTTCCGACGGACAATGCTTGACAAATCAAGATCGTGATCACTAAGATTTGAACCTCCCTTAATCTCATAGGCAATCTCTCCCATTAAGGAAAGAAATCTCTATAATCACTCCTGACAAGGTAGGAAACCTTTGTGACAACTTAAACTTTTCTTAATCAAAAGGATTCTAAATTTTCTAAAAATATTTTACTATGATCCCTACAATTTCAGAAGATATTCAACGATCTATTCACAAAGTAAATAACGTTTCTACACTTATCAACACACAAGAGACTATATATACTCTGTAAAGACAACCCGTCATGTACGTTTGCATTACTCTATACTCTACATATAGCACACAGAGATTATATATGGTCCAAACTCTTTCAGTTTTTTATTCTCTCTTACTGTTCTTTCTGATTTAAGTTTTGGAGTTTCCTCTATTGAAGCCACCTTTGGCGGACTTTTATAGGTCTCTTTATCAAAGAAGATCCAGCGGATGCGACATCATCATATCCCCGTTCAAATTAGAAGGGCAATTTAATTGTAAAGTCAAAATCGGGTTCAACAACTGGTTGTTTAGGATTTGTTATTGATAATAAATCTAATTGTTTATTTTGTACTGTTGATAAAGAATGTGTGTTGCTCTTCACAAGTGAATCAGTTTCTAATATTACTTTTTAACTTGGTCCATTTTGATATTTGAGAAACTAGTTCATTTTTTTTATGAGAAAATTTAGGTACCATCATTTTTATTAATAATTATTCTCACTGTAACCGGATTTATCTTATATGTAATCGTTTTGAATTATTATAAATTTATTTAAATTTTATTGTCGTATTTATTGTTTAGAACCAAATTTTCTCATACTAGACCTACATATATATATTTTTTTCAGTTTATTACAAAATAATATACAATATTTTTGAATTCTCTATTTTCATTTTACTTGATATCAAAATTAGGATTTTGTTAAAAAGAGGCAATCGAGGAAACTCGAGAATTAAGATTGCCAAACCCTCTCGGGCCCACACACAAACTTTAGAAACTTTAGTAGAAAAAATATTCGTCCAAGCCCGATGGCATTAATTTTTCTTCTTAAAAGTTCGAATTTGCCCCCCAGACTTTAAATCAAATACAAACAGCTCCTAAACTTTTTAATATTGAGAACATGTCTCGCGATTTTGAAAACCTACAATTTCAATCGTTTCGTCCTTAATATATACATTTTGCTATTAAAATAATAAGAAATATTCAAATGTATATTTTTCATTCAACAATGATTAAATTTATGGTTCGGTGGCAAACCCGTAAAATCTCAGGCGAACCAATTGAACGACGCCAAACACCGGCGATCGATTTGAGCTACCACCATCTTGAGTAACCGGAAAAATATGAGTGTGGCAGTTGGAAAAGAGAGATGGTGGAGAGAGAGAGTTAAAAGAATGGAGGTTTTTTTTTCCCCATTTTGGGGATTGGCAGTTAAACTAAGGAAATAGAAAAAAGGGCAGAAACTATGGAAGCAATCATAACGCAATTCTGATTCTCTCTCTTGGAATTTAAAACTCCACGGATCTAATTGCTGCAATTTCATGCTGCCAGGACGGTGATCGAGTTTGTGAGGTAGCGTGTGCTGGTTGAATTCACTTTTGTAATTTGTGGGGTTTATCGTTCACATGTGAAACAGGGGATTGCTTAAATTCCTTAAATTGAAGCTCAAAACATGTAAATCTAAAGATGAGAAACACTGGAAATTGACGGGCACCGAGAGTCGATTGTGCAAGACCTTGGTTTGAGAGAGAGAGAGAGAGGGGGGGGGGGAACTGGGGGAGCAATGTACGGATCTGATAGCATTTTTTTTAAAAAAAATTCTAAAACAACTATTAAGGGAAAAAAAAGCCATAAAATAATCACATTTTATCATAAATTCAACATGCGATATAAGTATGTGTATGTTGAACATGTGACATGTTTACATCGCAGGTTAAACCTGCGACATATTCGTTGCATAACCTGAACACTCTTCTCTTCTCTCTTTCTTTCTCCTCTCTTCTCTCTTCTTTTCTACGACAAACCCTAACTCTTCAACCTGACTGCAGCGACCATCCCGATTGAAGAAACAGCAATCGACACTCTTGTTCTTGAAGGCGCAATGCTTTACATTGTTTGGCTGAAACTTCTACGACAAGTCCTTACATGAATCCGAACGTATAATGTATGTTTGCCTTTGATTGGGTTATTGCAATATTTAATTTGATATATTTTGATATTTGTTGAATTATATATATAATGCTAACTATATACATTCGTTGAAATTACCCCAATTGATTTAGGTTTTAGGGTTTGAATTTTTAGTATAAATTTAGGATTTATGATATAAATTTAGGATTTAGGATGATATTAATGAATTGATTAATTATTTAGTATTTAATTAATTTAGATTGATATTGATTTAGAATATTTGTTGAAATTATCCAAATTGATTTAGGTTTTAGGGTTTGAATATTTAGTATAAATTTATGGTTTAGAATAATATTAATGAATTGATTAATTGTTTACTGTTTAATTAATTTAGATTGATATAAATTAAGTATATTCGTTGAATATTTGTTGAATTGTTATAATTATAAATTTAAGATTTTAGAGTTTATTGAATATTGAGTCAAAATTTAAGGTATGTTTGAAAATTTAGTAAAATGTAATGTCTTTTTTCTTCATTCTCGCTATGTTGGTTGCATGTTGAATGTATGTTGAATTGTTATAAATATATGTTTTAGGTTTGTACTTAATTGATTTAATTTTTTATGTTTAGAAAAAAAATGGTGGATATGGTGAGATTGTTGTGTTATAGCAATGGTGAAATTGTGACAGGTGAAAATGGAGTTTGTTATGATCATGGTCCTACAAAATTGATTAGGGTGAAAAAGAATGTAAACTTTGATGAGTTGATGAGTCTAATATGTAAGGATGTTTGGATAAATCGTATAACACAATATCTGAAAATTTATCATAGATGTCCAGTCTCATACATGCAACATAGTTATTTACTGTTTGAATTGGTTCCAATAAGTGATTGTGACGATGTTTTGAATTTGATAGAGTTTACAATGAATATGGGAGAGGGTACCAATCTCGAGTTGTACATCAAATCATACGATAGTGGAACGTCCAAATATATGGATAACTATCCACGTATCGAATATCGAGCGAATCTGGTTTTCAAAGAAATGGATATTGATGTTGATGAGGAAGAAGATGCGGAAGAAGACGATAATGATAAAGAAGAATATGATGCAGAAGTTGGTGGTGATGGTTATGCAAACAAATTAATAATTGGTCCCTCCTCAATCCATGGTAGTGGTGGTGTTTCTGGTAGGGGCAATGGCCATAGGGGATATACCTATGATTGAATAGATGACTCAATTCCCTTTATGAAAACCGCACCCGGAGGTGATGGTTATGTGAATTTTGAGTAAGATTGTTGATTGACATGTGATAGTTGGAGTTTTAGCGATGAATTAAAGAAAGGGATGAGACTTGAGTCCAAAGATCAGCTTATTCATGCTGTCAAAATGTATTATGTGGAGTACCATTATCAATTTTGGGTTAAAAAATCAAGTACAACAATTCGGACAACAATCTGTACGCAAATGGATGAAAGTTGTAGGTGGAGGTTACGTGCTCGTAAAACAAGACTTACTGGTGAGTTTGTGATTATTGTTGTTGAGGGACCACATACATGTGTGAATGCCGGACTGATGCAAGATCATAGGCAATTGGATTCAAATTTGATGGCTCGTCATTTCCTTAACTATGTGAGAGAAGATCTTAGTGTCAAAGTTGCTTTCCTCCGAACTGTTATGAGTGAGAAAACCACATATGCAGTTTCCCGAAGAAGAGTTTGGACAGAAAAAAAGGGTTATGGAAATGGTATATGAGGATTGGGATGATTCTTATAAACAACTGTCTCGACTATTGGATACAATAGTTCAAAAAAATCCGGGGATAGAAATAAGTTGGAAGTTGAGTCCACCAAATGCAAATGGTGAGTCGGTTTTTGAAGGTGTGTTTTGGGCATGTGGTCTTAGTATCATGGATTTTAGGAGTTGTAGACCATTAATAAATATAGATGGGACTTACCTCTATGAGAAATACAAGTATAAGTTGTTGATTATATGCAGCATGAATGGAGCGAATCATATTGTCCTGTTGGCCTTCGGGTTAGTTGATGAGGAGTCACTTGCTTCTTGGTCATGGTTTTTAAGCTGTGTGTGACACTATGTTATTAGAGATAGGGAGGGTCCGATTCGTTTGATTTCAGATCGACATGAAGGGGTAAGAGCAACAGTTGCTCGTCCTGAATATGGGTGGTCACCTCTGAATGTTATGTGGCATTTTTGTATGCGTTATGTGGTCAGCAATTTCAACACACACCACAAAAATCAAACTTGTAAAAAAGTTGCTACCATTGTTGTATTACTGTCACTACGGAAGAAATTTGACATATACATGGCGAGGATGAAGGAGATCAAAGAAGATGCTCCCGATTACTTTGTAAATATTGCAAGTGAACAATAGACTCTTTCTTACGATGGTGGCTTTTATTTTGGGTACATGACAACAAATATAAGCGAAATCTATAATGCCATATTAAAGGGTGCAAGAAATTTACCTATTTCTGTCTTGGTATTGAAGACTTTCTATAATTCAGTGAACTATTTTTAGGCTTGATCGGGTGAGGCAAGAGCGGGAATGGGAATGGGGGAGCGGTATACAAAGTATGCAAATGCCATGCTAGGGAGATGGATGAACACGACTAACCTTCATACAGTTGTTTCATTTAGCAGGAAGCATGGGATCTTTGAGGTAGAGACGGGCCATAGACATACAACGTATGGGCACAAGGGAGGCAACAAATAAATTGTGGATATGACAAATGAGCATTGCACATGTGGGAAGTGGCAAACTTGTAGAATTCCTTGTTCGCATGCAATTGCTGCACTTAGACAGACTATGATTGATGTTTATATGATTGTCGAGAAATGGTATATATGGGAACATCAAATAGAGTCTATGAACATCATTTCTTATCGGTGGGAGATCATTCAGGATGGACTATAGGTTCGTACCCAACCATCATCCTCGATAGTTTACTCAGACGTGAGAAAGAGAGACATAAATCATCTCGATATCAAAATGAGATGGATTTTCGGGAATCATCTTCGCGTACATCTTGTGAGAGCTGTAGTGTAGAGGGTCATAATAGGAGGAGATGCACGAGACACATGAAGTGTGGACTTTGTGGCAGACAGGGGCACGATCGACGAAATTGTCCAACCCAAATGAATCCAAATATTTGATTGTATTTGTGTAACATTTTATATATTAAGTGTTGATATATTAAGTATTGATGTATTAAGTGTTAAAGTATTTGTGAAACATTTCTTATGAATGCAAAGTTTGTCTTTTATACTAATACATTTTATGTAAAACATTTTCGTGTTAATGCATTCATGTTAATGTGAAATATTTGTGTTAATATCTTTATGTTCTAAGTATTAATGTGTTTTTTTCTTATTTCTCTTACAGATGGATCTCGGACCTACAGATCACACTCTTTTACGCTTACAGCGATGGCACCGCTATTCCACAGTTTGGGATGGAGATGACCAAAGATGGCTCGTTTGTCATAGATGTGAGGCATCATTACGACTTTGGGACCATGTTCATGACGATGAGCGTGTTCGTCCTCTCCATGAGTAGTCGGGTTTTTTGGGTATTGCTCGACTGCCATTTATTCGGTTCGATTGGCATCTTATTACAGCCCTAGTTGAGTGATGGAGGCAGGAGACGCATACATTCCATATGCCCCACGGAGAGTTGACCATCACCCTACAGGACGTTGAGGTACTCTTGGGTTTACATATAGATGGGAGTCCCGTAGTAGTTAGGACGACGATGGTCAGATGGGGTGATGAGTGTGAGAGGTTATTAGGTTTGAGACCTCTATGTGAGGTTTTTCGAGGGCACAGTTTGAGTATGACTTGGCTAGCAGAGGTTTTTGGTGAGTTGCCCCTGATGCAGATGCTATTTATATTAGACGGTAGATACGAGCATTACGGTGGAATGCAGATTTTGATGTCACTAGCCTTCCTACACACGTGATGGGAGTGTATAGAGAGGTGTTTGATGGGCAGGATTTGGATTAGGTCATTTGGGTGCCATACACTGAGGAGGTATTATCTTCCCTCCCCAACTATTGTCAGGCGGGGAGGCATATTTGGCACGCTCGCGTACCTCTTATCTGCTTTAGTATCATAGAGTGACACTTTCCAGATAGGGTGATCCGTCAGTTCGATGGATTTCAATTTATACCGATTCACTGTGACACTGAGAATCGACTCTATGACACTTCTACATGTGGTGTATAGGTGACTAATTGGTCGGTTGAGTATTCTTGCTACGTAGATATTTGGACTCATCGACTGGATCATTTAGTGCTATTAGACACTTTCTTCGGACCAGCCATGGACCAGACCTATTTTGTGTGGTATCACAGCGTTACACGTCGATTTATTGGCCGACGAGGAGCTTCTTTGGGCTATATGGTAATTGAACATCATCTTTTTTTTTTTTTTTCATTTATATCAATAGTTTACATTTGTTAATTTAACTAATATATATACTTTTTTTGTAGTAGGATGTTTTGCACCAGATTCGAGACTCTGAGGGCACCGACATACATGGGCTTGCGGATTTAGCCATCTCAGTCTTGACAGCAGACATGGCGTATCTTTTGAGACCGAGACTGGCTATGTACAGTGAAGAGGGAGCTGATGAGGGCTGAAGATATGGATGACGTCAAGGGAGACCACATCCTACGAGAGCACCACGACATGCATTACCGGCACCATCTTAGCATCCAGAGGACGTCACGAGACTTTCGAGCGGGTATGTAGAGTTTTCGTTTTTCTATACACCTGAGTTTGATTTCCCTCAGTTTTCCACTCCCGGGGCTCCACAAAGGGGAGCTTGTCCCAGTATTCACATAGATGAGGGATTAACATAGATTAAGGGAGCTGATAAGGGCCGAGGACGTGGATGACGCCGAGGGAGACCACGTCCTACGAGAGCACCACGACATGCATTACCGGCACCATCTTAGCATCCAGAGGACGTCGCGGGACCTTCAAGCGGGTATGTAGAGTTTTCGTCTTTCTACATACCTAAGTTTGATTTCCCTCAGTTTTTCACTTCCGGGACTTCACAAAGGGGAGCTCGTCCCAGTATTCATATAGATGAGGGATTGACACAGGTTGAGGGAGCTGATGCACAGCCTACGTATCATGTGTCTCCTCCAGTTTTTACTGCTGCCCAGTATGATGATGTAAGTCCTTCCCAGATTACACAAATAGATGATCTGGGGTTACCATCTCATGAGGAGAGTAGAGATGTTAGACCAAATTTAGGTGTTAAACATTATACTAGGAGAAGACGACGTTAGATCATGTTATGCATTATGTACTTTGTATATTTTGTTTCATTAATAAAAAGAAAAAGATATATTCTATTGACTTTTGGTTTTATTATATATAGTTTGTTACATTTGATTTACTTTGTTACTTTCGTTGCACTATTGAGATGTGGTGTTTATGCATTGTTGGTTTGGCTATGACAATTAGTGTAATTTGATGTGAGAATGTTGTTTATGTTTTGGATGTGGAGATGATGTTTTTTGATGGTTTTGGGTCTAATAACTGCTATAGTTGGCCGTGAGAATGTTGTTGTGCTATTCAAAATTGGAGTTTTGAGTTGTTGGATAGGTAGAGTTTTAGAATTGATGTACTTTTGGGCATTAATATATATGGAGGAGAGATTGGGAGGGGGGAAGAAGAATGTCACAGGTTGAATTTGCGACATAAGAATATCACAGGTTCAACCTATCGACAAATGTATGTTGCAAGTTCAACTTGCGACAAATATGTTGGAGATGGGTTTCGTCTCCATAGATCTAGCTTTTTTGGACTCGATCGAATAGCTAGTTGTGAGGTTTGAGACCTGCAAAAGACTGTCAGAGGGTGCTCCGGAAGGGGACGTTTCGACGCTTAAATCAGAAAAAGCGGTTTTCGAAAGAAAAAGATAAACAGACTGAGAGAGGAGGGAGGATTGTTCTCCCTCTGTACTCTGTGTGCTTTGTCTAGGGTTAGAGGACTTACCTGGACTGATACCCCCATTGATGTTATATAATGCTTTTCTTAGATCCGTGCCGTTGTGGGCTTTGTGAAACCCTAGTTTCCTTAAGAATTCGTCCGGGGATTCTAGATCTATGATCACGAAAGATTCGATATTGCGACTATTTAGGCAACTGAATTATACGGGAAAATTCTTTCCCTTATCGATTAGACCTGTTAGGTTTCCTTTTGTATATGGAAGATATGTTCCGTGCCGAAGTGGGGAACTCAGTTGGTTACCTACTGGATGTTAGCGATTGAGGGAGACGAATGTGTTCGGTCTCTTTGATGGCTATCGGTTGAGGGTATTCGGTTTCACCAAACCCTTTGTAAATCGAGTTGAACAATAGACCCTTCGGTTGGGCGGGACGACGAAGGCCCTTCGGGGGATTGGATCTCTTCAGTAAACCGGGCGGCACAAACCCATTCTCGTTTGAGTGTGTTGCTACTAGAGAAAATGGGGAGGGTCCAACATTTGCCTCCGACTCATAGTGTCGAGTCACCTAAGAGGCGTCATGAGTAGAGTTTGCTTCTCAAGAAATCAAAAGACACGAGTGTGATGATGACACATGTCTCCTTAAGTCAACCAAATCGCCTGTAACAAATATGGAATCGGAGTAGGCGGGATATGGATCTTTTATTTAACTCAATTGCTATGCATGGGACGTTTCATCCTTTCTTGGGTTCAATTAATGCAGTCGGGGAAGACGAAATGGCACGTGCCTTTTTAATTCACACACTTATCATAGCGGCGTTTCAACTACTGCGAGATTTTGTAAAGATCTCCTTTCGCCTATAAGTAGGGGTCACGTGACCTCTTTTTGTTTCAGTAAACGTTTCCATGTTTGAGGGTTATTGTTTCTTGAGGGTCGTTACTTGTGAGGAGTTTTCAAAAAGATGTTCCAGCCTTTATGAGCTTTGTAGCTTGAGTCGCTTCTATTAGTATGAGATCTCGTCAAAAATCGAGACTGCTGGTATGAGGTCACGTCATGGTGTTCGTAGTTCGAATGTCGCGACGAGCTCCGCCAGTGTTTTCATCGGGGGGCCCTGGCTCGAATTTAAGAAAGGAGTCTCTTTCCAAGTCAGGTGGTGTAGGAGGTCGGTCGTACGCGGAGACCGGGTGATGGCATAAAATGTGATGATATTTTGATGCATCCCCTGGGTTTCTTTCCGATTGGCTTGTCCCCCCTTTTTATAGGCGCGTCACTGGGGCTGCAAATTATCGTAAGTTCTTCTTGCGGCTTCTGTAGTCTCCGATGTTGGGCGTTCGTGTTTGTTTTTCATTGTTCTTCTGTTACTGTTTTTGTACTCTCCAACTTTGTTAAACGACAGAGACAATAATGTCATTTCTTCGGTCCGACTGAGGGACTAGCGAGATGTAATTGCCCATGTAATCCATTATCTATGTGTCGTAATAAAAGAAATGTATTTTGTTTACTTGATCGTTATTGTGTCTGATGGAATCATCTGTGTGAATGATGCTCAAGTGTTGCTCAAACTCTTTCATTCAATAGGTTAGGCTCCTTGCCAGGTTGGGGTGACTAGGATTCGTTTGGACGGTTAAACTTCTTCGATAGGACAGGACGGCTAAGATCCGTTCGTGGAGATAGATCCCATCGGTAGAATAGGGTGGCTAAATCCTGTTCGGGGAGATAAATCCCATCGGTAGGAAAGGGCGGTTAAGGCCTGTTCGGGGAGAAAGATCCCATCGGTAGGAAAGGACGGCTAATGTCCATTCGGGGAGATAGATCCCATCAGTAAGAAAGGGCGGTTAAGGCCCGTTCGGGAAGATAGATCCATCGATAGGAAAGGACGGCTAAGACCCTTTCGAGGAGATAGATCCCATCGATAGAAAAGGGCAGCTAAGACCCGTTCAGAGAGATAAATCTCATCGGTAGGAAAGGGCAGCTAAGACCCATTCGGGAAAATAGATCTCATTGATTGGATAAGGCGACTAAGCCCCTTCGGAGAGATAGATCCCTTCGATTGGACGAAGTGACTAAGGCCTTTTGGGGAGATAGATCCCTTCGATTGGACGGGGCCTAAGACCCTTTGGGGAGATAGATCCATTGATTAGATAAGACGAAAATGTTAGAAATTTGAATGATGGAACTATCAAAATGAAAACTACAAGGGGCTTACTCAGAAGGAGGTTCCTCTATGGAGGGAGGGACGACATGATTCACCGATAGTAGGTTCGCAGGTTCTCTGCATTCCAAGTTCTGGGTATGGCCGATCCATCTAGGTTGTTAAGGAGATAAACCCCCGGATGAACTGTAGAACGTATCTGATATGGACCTTCCCAATTGGGAGCTAGTTTGCCCCCGGGTTGGAGTTGACCGGTGGCTTCCACCTTCCATTGTACCAGGTGACGCTTGAATGATCGAACTCTGACTCATCGGTTATAGTACTACACCATTTGCTGTTAGTACGCTGCCATTCGGACAAATACAAATTCCCATAGTTCAGGGAGCAAATCTAAGTGCTTACGCAAGGCGGACTCATTCCTTCAAAGTTATAGTGAGCCACTCGGAGCGAATGGATTCCAATTTCCACTGGAATGACGACCTCACTTCCGTATGTCAAGCTAAATGGAGTTTCTCCGATTGCTCTTTGGGGTGTGGTTTAGTATAACTAAAGGATGCTATAGAGTTCGTCTACCCATCATTCTTTGGCTTCGTTTAGCATGGTCTTTAGCCCTTGGAGGACAATCCTGTTGGTAATTTCTGCAAGTCTGTTGGTTTATGGATGGGTAATTGATGAGAACCGATGGTTGACTATGTGAGTCCACATGAATAACCGTGCCTTAGTTATGGTTATTTGAGCCAGGGGGCTCAGCTTCTACCCATTTGGTGAAATAGTCGATAACCACTATAAAGAATTTCCTCTGTCCCGTAGTTGGTAGGAATGGCCTTAGGATGTCCATTCCCCATTGAGCGAACGACCATGGTCCCGCGAGGGGGCTGAGTTCAGTAGAAGGTGCCTTAGGGACCGAAGAGAATCGTTGACATTTGTCACATTTTTTTACGTAGTCACTAGAATCATTCTTCATGTTTGGCCAGTAGTATCCCTATCGCAAAGTCTTGTGGACCAGATTCTGAGCCCCAAGGTGACTACCGCATATCCCTTTATGGATTTCCTACAAGACATAGTTCCCTTCCTCTAGGGTCAGGCATCTTAGATAAGGGTGAGTAAAAGATTTTTGATATAGTACCCAATCGATGATGGCATAATGAGCGGCCTTTGGTTTCAACTTGATCGCTTCTAGTGGTGAGTAAGGCAATCAGTTGTCTCTTAAGTAGGCTTCAATTGGGTCTTTCCAACTAGGGGGTTGGTCCATCAATAGGACCCTTTCGGGTTCATCAATACTGAGATGTGGAAGACTTTCGATATAGACTTTTTGACTAGAGGCGACCGAATCTGAGCTGACCAGTTTGGAGAGCATATCAGCTCTCGCATTTTCTGAGCGTGGGATTTTTTGGATGTCTACCTTGTCTAGCTTAGCCATTGTTTCACGCAGCTTAGTCAGGTACTTGGCCATGATCGGGTCTTTTGTTTCATAGACCCCTTCGATTTGTTTGACCACCAATTAACTATCGGTGAATACCCGAATGCTTCGGGCTCCCATTTTGGCCGCAATCTGAAATTCTGTCAACAAAGTTTCGTACTCCACCTAGTTGTTGGTGGCCTTGAAATCAAAACTAAGAGCATACTCTGCTTTGAAGTTGTCTGGGCCCACTAGTATGTGTAACACTGGACAAGTCCGAATTTGTAAAAATGTACTCTAAATGTCATTATTTGAAAAATCCTTATATTTTGTAAAATTTGGAAAAGTAGTTGATTTTAAAAAGAAATATGAAATTCTACTCTTGAAGTTATTCAGAAAATCCATAAGGTATTGATCGGCAGATATTTTAAATTTTAAGTGATCGGTTAATAGAGAGTTAGCATTTGGTAGAGTTAATTATATTCAGTATTCGGAACAAATTGAGGCATCGATGGAAAACTGCTTCACTAGTAAAGCTGTGCATTTGATAGATTAACTTTTCAATTTTTGATTTTTGACGGGTGATTGTTAGTTTCTATCTATCGGTAACCGATGGTTATTTTACCAATTGAGAACCCCTGTTGGTATATCCATTCGGCTCATGTTATTAGCTTTATCAATTTTTAACATTTTTATTTGGTACACTAAATTTGCCTTTAAACCGATCGATTATTTTGCCACCGATCGATAATGTGTACCATCGATAACATGAGACTTGTGAATTTTATTTTTATCATCCATCGGTAATATTTTTTACTGTTCGGTAAAATCATCCATCAGTAATGTTTAGACTGTTCGGTACAATATATTTTCATTTACCTGTTCGGTGCCCTCTTTGATTTATCACCTACCCATTCGGTCACTGTGTATCCAATTGACCGAACATCCCTCTTCACCGGACACCCAATGACCGAACACAGATCTTCCCCAAATTTTCTTCATCTTTGGTTGGTTTAAATTTTGATTTTTTTTCCACTGTCCATCGGCTGACTTGAACACTCCCAAATTCTTTTCCTTCGGCACATATACACCCATATTCATTCAATTATTTATTTATTTATTTATTTATTTATTTTCTTTTCTTTCCATCGGTTGAGCCTATCGGTGTATAGTGTCCTTCACATTTCCTTTGGTCATGAAACATCCCAACATCCCTTCGGCACATGCACACACATTTTATTCATTTGTTATTTATTTATTTTTATTTTTTCAAATTTTTCCACACCTTCCTTCCATCGGTTTGAACATTTGTCTACTCTTGTTCGGTAACCGATCAGAATTGACACCATCCCATCACCGATCACTCTTTTCTCAATAAATAAAATTTTAAATATTCAAACTCATTATATTGAGCACCCAATTTCTAAAAAGGGACATATTGGGAGCTTGGGTAAGTTAGGAGAGAAAGGAGCAATTAAGTAAATTCAAGAAATGAATTTATAAGTAAAGAAAATGGGTGGGACATTAGAACCCACGAAAACCAAACTCCATTTTTCTTCTTCTTCCTTTTCTCTCTCGGTTCACACCTTTTCTCTCTCTTTCATCCTGTTTCTTCCAACGATCAATCAAAATACCTCTAGACCTATACTCTAAAAGTTCCAAAACTCATGACCCAACCTCTATCAAGTTAAAACTAGTGAGAGAGTTGAGATTTCTAGTGAGAGAAAATCTAGGGGTTTGATCGTGATTCGACTTGAGACAAATCAGAGACTGAAATTTAGGTAATATTTTTAATTTTAGTTTGGATTTATTTTTCCTCTTTTATAAGTTTGGAGTTATGCTGAAATTTGATAAAAAAGAATTTGTGGGTTTTGAGTCACCGTAAGTGAGAGAAAGATTGTGTATTCAATGTTAGGGTTTTGGGTTTTCTTGAAAGAATTGATATTGATGATGGTGGATATTTGGTTATGTCCCTTAAGAGTTGCCGAAAGCTAAACAAGGCAGGACATTCACTGCAGAGACGTCTGGGAGTGACTATCGTTCCTAGTACTATGAGTGGGACTTCGATATTGTGTTTTCGATTGAACAAATTCAGATTTTATAAATTTTCAAATGACATGTTTTAAGACATGTGAAAGCATATGATTTTGACTATGAATTATAAATGATGGCTTTTGTGATTCATTGGAGTATCCCAAATAATTGATTCGAATATTATATATCCACGGTTTGTAATAAAATGATATCACGTCACTCTTTGAAACATTGACATGATTTATATGCTACCATTGTATTGGCAAATTGATTTGAAATAATTTGATGAAATATATTGGCACGCGGATTTGATATAATTTGATGATATATGTGGGTCCGATGCCTACCTGTGATATGTTGATTTGATGATATCCTTGATGGATTTCCATAGCTACGAAGGGCGTTTGTTGAGGAACTCATTGTGTCCGAATACACTTCTGTAGGAGGTATCCCCAAACGTTATATGTATAGTTGTGGCTGGATGAACCAAATTGGGGAGGACATGTGTGACGCCACTGTCTAACTCCGGGCAGGATTCTATACATGGTTTATTTATATTCGCATAGACACGGGCTAGTCAAGTTGAACCGAAAGGGGAGGACATACGTGAGCCACTGTCTAGTACTTGGTGAGATCCGTGGCCAATGTTGGGGTAGAGAGCTAAAATTTTTGTATATATATTTGTATATGAAAAACCCCCAACGTGCTCATCATTGGTCGAGGTAGACCTTTGTCGAGATTATTTTCTTGGCAAGCTCTAAATGATTTCGGAAATGTAAATGGATGCATACTTTGATACTATGATGTGTGTTATGTGACCACTTGATTTCTGAAAATGACATGCTTGGTTTGATATCATTATGGTTTTGAAATATACTTTGACACTCCATATTCACACATATTATTGAGGACATATTGTCGATCCCCTCACTCACTGAGTATTTTCTCATAATACTCATCCCCCACTTATCCTTGATTATAGTTATAGACTTGGCAGGGAGATGTGTCGAGAGAGTTCGACACGCTTGATTCACATTTGAAAACCTTGGACTTGGGTATGGTATCGACCATTCTTCCGTAATGATGTATTTGATGATGATGTACATTTGAGGTCTATAGAATGACCATTGTATATATTTATCGGAATGACTGAAATTTTGCTATGTAATGTAATTGAAACTCTCACCAGTTTTGTATAATTATGCATTGAGGCATTGTCTTGCATTCTATATTTTTTACTTGGAAAATTATGTTTTTTTGAGGAAAAAAGGGTTTTAAACAGTTTTGAGCAGGTGGTTGTTTTAACCTTCATTGCCTTGCTATGTGTGTCCTGTGATGGATAGCGTACGAGGTAACGGGTGGCTGTTTACGGTCTCAGATCGAAGATCGAGGTGTGACAGTATGAGCTTTGCGCCGCTGCCTGAAGAATTAGAGGACCCATCAACATATAGGGTCCAATCTGGTAGTGACCATTCTGGTGTAACCGGGAAGGTGCATTCGAGGATGAAGTCAGCCAAAACTTGGCCCTTGTTTACTGGGCGAGGCAGATATTGGATATCGAATTCACCCAGTTCGACGCTCCATTTGATTAGATGGCCAGATGTGTCTCTTTTTTGGAGAATTTGCTTTAGTGGTTAATCAGTGAGCACCGCGATAGTGTGAGCTTGGAAGTTCGGCCGAAGTTATCGGGCTGAAATAGCTAGCACATAGGCTATTTTTTCAACCGATCGATAATTGACCTCTGCTTCTTTAAGTATCCGATTAATGTGGTATACTGGCTTCTAATAAGTTGAGTCCTGCCTCACTAAGACAGAGCAAAGTGTTTGGTCAGAAATAGAAAAGTAGAGATGGAGTTTCTTACCGAGGATTGGTTGGGAAAGTAGCGGAGGAGCCATGAGAAAATCCTTGAGTCGTTCGAAGGCCATTTGGCACTCAGATGTCTATGTGAATCATTTAGACCTCTTTAGGGCGTCGAAGATGGATTTGTACTTTTCTCCGATGTTTGACATAAAGTGGCTTAGCGTCGCTATCCGACTCGTGAGGCGTTGTACCTTTTTTAGTGTTCGAGGAGGCGACATGTCCAGGATGGCTTATATCTTTTTGGGATTTGCTTCAATCCCGCGGTTAGTGATCATGAATCCCAAAAATTTTCCCGACGAGATGCTGAATGTGCACTTTGCAGGATTCAGCTGCATGTTATAGCGTTCAAGTGTTTGAAAGATTTCTTCTAGATCAACAACGTGATCTTCGGATTTAGTGCTTTTGACGAGTATATCTCCACGTATGCCTCTATGTTTTGGCCGAGCTGGTTTTTAAAGACATTATTGATCAATCATTAGAAAGTTGCCCCCGCGTTCTTGAGACCGAAGGACATAACCCGATAGTAGTATATGCCGAATTCAATGATAAAACCTATCTTTTTTTCATCTTTAGGTGCCATTCGTATTTGATTGTACCCCGAGTGAGCATCCATGAAACTTAGGAGTCGGTGGCCCAAGGAGTTGTCCACCAATTTATCAATGTTCGGGAGATGATAACTGTCTTTCGGGCACGCTTTGTTGAGGTCTGTGAAGTCTATATATATCCTCCATTTACTGTTAGGCTTTTTCACCAAGACTATGTTGGCCAGCCATTTGGGGTATTTGACTTCACGAATAAAACCAACGGCTAGTAACTTTTGGACCTATTCTTGAATGGCAGATTGACATTCGATGGCGAACACCATTTTCTTCTATTTGACCGGCTTATAGACTGGATCTACCATTAGTTTGTGGGAAAGGACAGAGGGATCGATACCAGGCATGTCCTCAGGAGACTAAGCGAAGACCTTGGAATGCCATTGTAGGCAGTTAATGATGGCATCCCGAAGGGGTGTGGGCAAAGCAGCCCCGATCCTGACAGTTTGGTTGGGATCGTTTGTCAGAGGAAGCTCAATCACCTCTTCTCCTGACTTTAGTTTGCTCACTGGTTCGATGTCACCCCTAAGCTCTAAGGTGTCGATAGGAAAACTCTCCTATCTATCATAATCGGTAAAAAAACTGTAGGGATCTGGATTACTGCGAATAGTTACGACCCCCTCGAGCATTCTGAACTTCACCTTCATGTGTCGAGTGCTGGGTAGTACTTCCAGTTTATCTAGATTCGGCTGACCGAGAATGGCGTTGTATGGGGAGTACAATTTAACCACGTGAAAGATGATTTTGGTAGTTGCACAGTTAGGGGGAGCCCCTACAATTATGGTTAGGGGGAGAATTCCCTTCGGATAGAAATACTTGTCAGTTAGTCCCTTGAGGGAGCCAGTCGGCGGTGACCACTATGGGATCGTTGCGACTAGGGTCAACCCGGGCTAGATCGTCATCGTCAAACCCAATGACTGAGTGTTTTCTCTTTGTCGTAACCATGTTTTACTTGATGGCAGAAAGTTGATAAGAAATGTTAGAAATTAGCCTAACCGTTTCCCACGGACGACACCAATCTGTTGGAAGCGGGTTTCGTCTCCATAGATCCTGCTCTTCCTGGACTCGATTAGATAGCTAGAAGTGAGGCTTGAGACCTGCAAAAAACCGTTGGAGCACCCTCCAGCAAGGGAGATTTCGACGCTCAAGTCAAGAAGAGCGATTTTCAAAAGAAAAAGATAAACAGACTGAGAGATGAGGGAGGACCGATCTCCTTATGTACTATGTGTGTCTTGTGTAGGGTTAGAGGATTTACCTGAACTGATGCCCTCATTGATGTTATATAATACTTTTCTTAGATCCGTGCCGCTGCGGGTTTTGTGAAACCCTAGTTTTCTTAAGAATTCATCTGGAGATTCTGGTTCTATGATCACGAAAAATTCTATGTTGCGACTACTTAGACAACTAAATTATACGGGAAAATTCTTTTCCTTATCGATTAGACCTGTTAGGTTTCCTTCCGTATATGAAAAATATGTTCCGTGCCAAAATGGGGAGCTCAGTTGGTTATCGATTGGATGTTAGTGATTGAGGGAGACGAATGTATTCAGTCTCTTTGATGGCTATCGGTTGAGGGTGTTCGGTTCCACCGAACCCTTTGTAAATTGAGTCGAACAATAGACAATTTGGTTGAGTAGGGTGACTAAGGCCTTCGGGGGATCAGATCTCTTCAGTGGCGGTACAGACCCATTCTCGTTTGAGTGTGTTGCTACTAGAGAAAATAGGGGGTCCATCAAAATATATGTCACAGGTTGAACTTGCAACATGGCATGTTGAACCTGCGACAAAATGAGATTGTTTTACGATTTTTTTTTTCGAGAGTTGTTTAAGGAAATTTTTTAAAAAATGGAGTCAGATCCGTACATTGCTCCAATTGGAGAGTCAAAAGAACTGATGTGAACCCGACGGGTATAGAAACCCTAGAATCCACGAACAAGTTAATTTAACCAAAAAATCATCCCAACAAATTATTTAAACCAATGGAATTAAAGACCTCAACCCTTGCTCTAAAGGAGGAAGAATCTAAAATATATGACCTTAAACCTGTTTCTCACTAGAACAAAAACCTTGGTATAAAGATGGAATGAATGACATCACAACCTAGGTGGTTCGAAACCTAGATTGATAAGTCAAAGAACTAAACAAAACTTCTATCTTGAATAAATTCAAAATTTCTCAAAAGAACAAGAATTATGTGAAGAAATCTCACAATTTTATTAATTATCTCCAAGTTGTCAAAAATTTTATTTTACACAATGTGTAATGACCTATTTATAGGTTAAAAGTAAAGACTGAATTGGCAAATAAAAATTTAGTAACTCTTTAAACAATTAAAAAATAGGAAACTAAAATACAAATTATAAAGAAGAATTAGAAAACTAAATAAAGTAAATCAACTATTTTGACCAAGTCTTTGCTGGTAATTTTTTTTCTATTTTCGTCCTCCCTTGGTCTTGGGTAGTTTTGGACCCTTTATTCTTCCAATTGGGTTTATATAAGCATAATTAAAACCCATTTTGGTTCATTCATTTGGACTCCAATTTCTTGTTGTAAAATCCTTTGAATTAAATTATTCAGTATTTATTTGAATCTTTTAACTCGATTCTTTGTCACCGGCCCAACTGGAATTTGAGTTGGATCTTGTAAATTTCTTGTAGCCTTGATGATCACATCATTTCCCCTTCTTAAAATGATTTGTCCCCAAATCGTCATCTGTGTGAAAATGCATCTACAACCGCCATTTTCAAAGCATCGCTCGCTTAACCTCACTTGTTTTGGCATAAAAATTCCTTTATTTACTCTCGAATTTTACCTCATTGGCCGAACTTTTCTCTTTTTTTTCTTTCTCACCAAATTCAGCCTCTCTTTCTTCTTTTCTCTCTTTTTTCTCTTCTCTCAACTCATTTTGATCTCTCTGTTTCTTTTGTTCACTCAATTTTTGCAATCTCACTCGGTCTTCATAGACTTATGTTGGTGTCATTGGAATCAGAGTAATTTTTTGTTGATTGAACATGAATGAATACTTGTTGATGAAGCCATCATGTTGCACATGTCGATCAAATTGTCAAGACCTTCCTAACAAAATATGCCCAGCCTGCATTGGCACCACATCACATAACACCTCATCCTCATATTTCCCAATTCGGAATGGCACAAGAACTTGCTTTATAACCCTCACTTCTCCACTATCATTCAACCATTGTAGTCTGTATGATTGGGAATGTTTAGTGGTTAGCAAATTCAGTTTTTCCACTAAAGTCGTACTCGCAACATTAGTAAAACTACAATCATCAATAATTAAAATACATACATTATCTTTTATATGACAACGAATGTGAAAGATATTCTCCTGTTGTACTTCTTTTTCATCTCCTCTGGTTTGTAAGCTTAAAGCTCGACACGTAACTAGTGCAATATCTCACCGTGTTTAGCCCTGTACTCCTCATCTCCGATGGTTGCATCTTCCAATGGTGGCAAACAATCAATATCATCTTCATCTTCGGACTCGATTGTACCATTTTCCCGAATCACCATAACTCGCTTGTTTGGACATTGGCTAGCTATATGTCCCATTCCTTGACACCTGAAGCATTTAATCTCACTAGAACGATTTGAAGTGGAGACTGCCTTACCTTAAGAAGTCGTGATAGAAGCAGTTGGTTTGTGTTTAGATTTAACTTTGGAGGTGGCTAAATTTTCTTCTTTTTTTGGATAGCTCGTTCTTCAAAATGTTGCACTCGGAATCTGTTGGGTTGGTCTTGGCCATGTGCTACCTCTCTTGAGTTGTCTCTCAATCTTGATTGCCATATGTACTAAATCCTCTAACTCCGCATAATGATGAAGCTCGATCATGTTAGCAATCTCTCGATTTAAACCATTCAAAAATCTAGTCATCGTTGCTTCTCTATCTTCTTCCACATTGGCCCTAATCATAGCCATCTCAATCTCTTTGTAATACTCATCTACGCTTCGGTTATCTTGGTGGAGACTCTGCAACTTGAGATACAAATCCCTATAGTAATGGCTCAGCACAAATCGTCGTCTCATCACCCTCTTCATCTCATTCCAAGTTTCAATAAATCGATCCCCGTTCAACCTTCTATTGACGCACAACTGATCCCACCATACAATTGTATAATCAGTAAATTCAATAACAGTCAGTTTTACTTTCTTTAATTCGAAATAGTTGTGACAATCAAAAACCAACTCAATCTTCTTTTTTCACTCAAGATATGTTTCGGGATCACTTTTACCTTGAAACGACAGAATTTTCATCTTGATACTACCTAAATTATTGTCTACCCGATTCCTAACCTCTTTATCCCGATCCAGTCTCCTATGACTACCCACTGATAACCTATCAGACTCTTCTTTTAACTCATTCCCTTCAAACTCATCCACAATTTCAGTTTCCCTATGATGAAACATATTCCTTCTTGAGGGGTTCGGCCCTATTGATGGTTGTCCCTTTTGCAATCCATCTTCTACCTTATCTAACATTTCATGTATAAGATCTAACTCCCTCTTCATCATCCGTCTCATCTCCCCTATAAATGTTTGTAGTTGTAGATTCGGCTCAACGTGTGGTTGAACTTCCTCATTGGTGTTATCTTTTTTATTTTAAAAAATGATTAGAATCTGTAAGACAACGTTAAAATAAAATAGGAATAAAAAATCTCACCACACTCCCTCACATGTTTCACTCAAAAATAATGTTCACTCAATTCCATTCGTATTTCACTCTTTGAATTTGACTTTTATCTTTAATGAATTCTCTCTTGTCTTTTACCACTCCTTTTCACTTAGTCAAGTTCTTTATTGAACTCGAGAATTCAACTCAAAAATAATTGTCGTGTGAAATTCAAAGGCTTATATGAAAAAAATATTAATAAGAGGCACAAAGAAAGAAAGATCAAGAAAAAAAAAAGGGAAATAAGGAAGTTACAAATTTGAAAAAATTTCAATTTAAGAGAAAACAAATAAGGAATAAAACAAATAAGAAGGAGAGCAAATAAGGAAAGAGATCGAGAATGAAAAACAATTATAGAAAGTTTTGAATTTAGGAAAGTGCACAAATTTAGAAAAGTGCACAAATAAGAAAATATTTCAAACTCAACAAAAAAAATTTAGAAAATTCTAATTCAAATTTGGTAATAACACTTTAGAACTTGTCAAATTTGAATAAAATCACAAAATGAAAAATTATCAATTTTACAGAATTTGGAAGCTGCCCTTTCTTTAAGGCCTCTTTTTTTTGTGGGCCTTCTTTTTTTTTTTTTTTTTGTCCTCTTCTTTTTTTTTTTTTCACGGCCTCTTTTTGTTTTTTGGCCCTTCCCTTTTTTTTGCCTCTTTTTTTTTGCCCTTCTTTTCTATTTTTTTTTTGGTATGATCTTTTTTTTTAACGGCTTCTTTTTATTTTGTACTGCTTTTTTTTTGAACTATGGCAATACAAAATAAAGAATGAAATATATCAAAAACAAGAAATAAACAAACGAATGAAGAATTTTGGTCAAGATAATGAATCGAGATTGGAATTAGAGTTTTAAGACACAAATAAGAACAAAAGAAAGAAAAAAATAAAATAAAAATAATTCAAATGAAAAATAAACCTGGATTAGCTCTAATACCAACTGATGTGAATCTGACGGGTATAAAAACCCTAGAACCCACGAACAAGTTAATTTAACCAAAAAATCGTCCCAACGAATTATTTGAATCGGTGGAATTAAAAATCTCAACCATTGCTCTAAAAGAGGAAGAACCTAAGGTATATAACATTAGACTCATTTCTCACTAGAAAAAAAATCTTGATATAAAGATGGAATGAATGACGCTACAATCTAGATGGTTCGAAATCTAGATTGATAAGTCAAAAAACTAAATAAGACTTCTATCTTGAATAAATTCAAAAGTTCTCAAAATAACAAGATTTGTGTGAAAAAATTTTACAATTTTATTAATTCTCTCCAAGTTATCAAAAGTTCTGTTTTATACAATGTATAATGGTCTATTTATAGGCTAAAAATAAAGACTAAATTGGTAACTAAAAATTTAGTAACTCTTTGAACAATTAAAAAATAAGAAACTAGAATATAAATTATAAAGAAGAATTAAGAAACTAAATAAAGTAAATCAACTATTTTGATCAAGTCTTTGCTGTTAATTTTTTTTTTTATTTTCATCGTCCCTTGATCTTGGATAATTTTAGGTCATTTATTCTTTTAATTGGGTTTGTATGAGTATAATTAAGACTCTTTTTTATTTTTTATTCATTTGGATTCTAATTTCTTATTGTAAAATCATCTGAATTAAATTATTCAATATTTTTTTGAACATTTTAACTCGAATTTTTATCACCGACCCAATTAAAATTTGAGTTAGATCTTATAAATTTCTTACGGTCTTGATAATCAGATAAAAATACCCTCTAGGAATTGTGGGTTATCTATTTCCTAGTATCGATGGTGATAATCAATTTGGTGAGTCATTTGGTTTGAGATCAGCACACAAAAGTTTTGGTAATTTTAGACCATAAAAGAACACGTGTCCTGCACTAGACATGGCTGAAGATTGAATCCGTTACATTTACTATTCAACACCATTGGAATGGGGTCCTGTTTATTACGGTCAGATGTGAACATTTATCATATAAGGGAATACATGAGAGTTCAGAATCTATTGTTTCCAAAGAATACATGTTCTACTTACATACATATGGTTCACTAACCCCCCCCCCCCCAAAAAAAAAAAAAAAACAGAAGGGAAGTTCCTCCCACTCCACCCATCCACAACAATTTTAACTTCTGAAGTACCTTTTGGCTTTCAACCCAGTTCAATCATCCTTCACTTGTGTCCATTGCTCCCATTGACAGATCTTTTGCTTATATGTGCTTTTAGAAGACCCAAAACCAACTTAAGGCAACAAAATCATTCGAGTCAGTGTCATCTCATGGTTTCCAAGGTGCTGGTGGTGGTGGGGGAATCGGAAACATTGGGGGAACTGCGGAGAAAATGGTGTTTTTGTCTATTCCGGTGCTTTCACCGGATAAAGCCACCAGTGCCGCAACTAAACCAGCATTGCCTGCGAGTGTTGGCTCCGTGTAATTGTAGTTTATCCGTACATCATGGAAGCCGTCATGCTTATCAGGGCCGGCAACCATTGCACCCACAAGCGTGTTTGGATTTGGTTTTGAGGTGTCTCTCCACTTCCATCCTCCTTTACAGTGATACTTGATTTTGTTCTTTGGGATTGAAGCACCTCTATGATGGACGTGCCTTGGGTAATGGTCGCCAAAACCAACAACATAGCTCATCTTTCTGGGATTCTTACCAAGGATGTAATTAATCTGTCAAAGCACCAGCGGAGAAGACAGATATGGGTGGTCATGATTAGAGCGTCGCAGGATTGGGGGCTGAGGCCCCCTATTAACTCACTAAAGTAGGAACAAGAGGAATCACTTACCTGGGTCCTCGCAAATTCACGCAGGACTTCAGTTGAGTAGAAATTTGGTCCACAGTACCATCCCGGTGTGTCTGCAGCATCAAGATAATCACTGTATAATGCAGCCAAGAATGCTGCATTGACAACATATTGCAAAGGCTGAGGTCGTCCATGGTTTAGTTGGATCAAACCTCCTGTAACAAAAGCAGAAAGGAAAGGAATCACACTGGCTCAGTGACAGTAAGTAAAGGACAAAGCTTCTTGAAGACTGCCATGCTAATCGTAACAGCAAACCACCATACGAAGGCAGTAGGAAATAGGATACCTCTTGTCCTATTAAAGCTTGTAAAATATGGCAGGTAGGAACACATTATTATGCTTGTCTGATTGTGAAACGTCCCTAAAATTTCTTCATACGGATAGCCAGGGCTCAAGAACAGTCTCAAACGGCTCAGAAGCACCTGTTATGTCATTGCCAAGAAGACATTAATTTTCACTCTTTCTGATAAAGAAGAAACATAAATATATACAATGCAGAAAATCACCATCAATTGTACAGTTCTTCTGCTTCATAGTTTCAAACAAGAACTGCAATTTACACACAATGTCGAACTTAACCACTCATCTAGCCAGATTCATAATAATAACAAAACAAACAGTCTCTTTGAAAAAATAAAATAGCATTAAAAACAAAAGAAATTCCACCAGAAAGCTAGTCTACTCAAACATAAATTATGCAGTATTTAAAGATATTCTACCTGTCTAATTGGTGGCAAAGAAAAGTAGCACCTACACTTAAAACTCCAAACCAGAGTCAACAGAAACAATGACCAGCACAGGCTGTCAGGAAGACAAAACACTGTACTTCCATAACCATCAAACTCACAACCACTTAAAGGGATCACGCAGCACACAAAATGCTCCCCGCCTTAGTGTAGGGGTAGGGGGAGGGTTGGTGTATATATACGCAATTTTTCCCTTTGCATTTTGCAATGAAGTTATTTCCACGCATCGAATCCGTGACCAGAAGCAATTCCACCATTGCACCAAGATTCACCCTCTTTTGGTCAAACTCACAACCACTTGCAATAGGAAAATCTAACTAGATGGTGTGGGATCTAATTGATGCTATATTATTCATCACCAGAAGTTCTGCTTATAAGCACACTAGGTGGCCAAATAGTATAGGTAGTCGCATCATACCAAACCACATGCATGAGGAGCTTCCATCAAGTCAGAGATCTACATGATGGAATTCAATCAGCAGTGTTAGCTGTGTGCTCCAAGGTATGTTGTCAGGATACCAATTACATCTATCACATGGGTAGGAAATAAGAAGAAAAATAAACTGAACAAAAAGGAAGGGTGGCGCTTTTACTCAAGGTTCAAGGCAGATGAATACCATCTTAAGTATCCCAACACCGACCAATGTAGTTTTAACCACCATTTTGTAAGATGAAGAATCAAGGCTTTGCAGCAGAGACCTTTATCATGAACTGAAAATATGACTTCCACCTACAAGCATCCAAAAGGATGCGCTAACTTTTAGTTCCAATTGTTGTGGAACGTACTCTGTCTTATAAAAAAGGACGTACCCAGTACCAAAACTCCCATATTGTAGGGTCTGAGGAAGGGAATACCTAGGCAGCCTTTCCCTTGCTTTTTTTGCAATGAGACTGATTCAAACCCTGAATCTTCATAACACAATGAAGAGACTCCACCATTACGTCAGGCCCACTCTTCGGAACGTACTTTGTCTTATGTCTCCAATATTTGGAAAAGGCCACACCCCACATAATGAGAAAAAGAAAAGAATAGAATTCTGCTGCTTATTACGACCAGCACAGCACCTGCCAGCCTCTTATACACAGTATGAACAAAATACTTTCACTTCACCCTACAAACTATACAAACAAGATGCATTCATGAATGATGAAAGCAAAACATGAAGACGAAGGCAAGGAAGTTGCATAACAGAACTATAAGCTTTCCATTGTATGCTATGTGGTGCTTACAGCTAACCATGCTATAACCATGTAGATCATTACTTACTTGAGCACCAGCAAGCTTGTTGTCCCAGCTAAGAACACCATAATCTGGACCACCCCAGAAAGCGCCAGCATGTTTTGCCAGACCAGGGGTTGTAGCAAGTGAAAGATAAGTGTTGTTGCCAGTTGCATAATATAGCCACGCTCCACCCCACACAAACTCATCCCAGTAACTAGAGGAATTATAGAAAAGTGAAGCATCAGTACCCCCACCACTATATCTGCCGCGTTGATCCCGAGAAAACTTAAATAGTGTTCTGGCCCCATGGACCAGTTTCTGCGAGTATGCCTTGTTATCCTTGAAAACAATAGATGCAGCAGCTAAAGCAGCAGCCATCTCTGCTGCAAGATCTGAGCAGCCATGGCACATCTCCACAGGCCTATCATAATCAATGTCCTCAGGACGCATCCAGCAATAATGGTCATTTGGATCTGTTCCTTTAGAAGTATCTCCTGTCCCAACCTGTCAAAAGCCAAATGTAAGAATGAATTCAGGACATAGACACATCCCCCACATAATTAAAACCCCAGAAGAGACTGAAGCCTAGAAAATTGGCAAAAGGCACAGAACAACAGATCTTGATGCATGTTAAGCTAGTTAAATGAAACCTGCAAAACATCCTGAAGTGATTCCTAATTTCCTTAATATATTCTAAAACCTCACAAACATAGGAGAGGAGATGACCAGCAAAGAAAAATGATTACAAGCACAAAGGGAATAGAACAAAGACTTGCAATCTATATGAAGTAAGAACATGCAGAACAATAGATATGCCAAGGGCTTTGCTTGGTACCTGCGTAGCAAGCTCAGTAATTGTGTCAGCTGTGGAATTAAAGGTTTTAAGAAAGTAATCAGTCCCCCACTTGATAATCTCCTTCACATGGTTAAGTTCCCCAGCAACTTCATATTTGGCACTATATTCGAGCACACTCCAGCTCAGCATGGTCATGGCAAAGGCCTTAGGGAAGTGGAACTTAATTGCATCTCCTGCATCATAATACCCACCTACTAGATCTTTTATAACAGGTGAGTCGGCATTCTTGCCATCATCCATACAGGAGTTGCCTCTCCATGAAACATTGTTATGTCTCGGGAGCTTTCCAGCTGTAAAATTTTCCAAGAAGAACAAGTAAACAAACAAACGAACAAAAAGGCCGAACAAAGACCTCAATTGAACCAAAAACAGAAGTCAACACACGTAAATTTCAGATATCAAGTTCAAACTCCAACAGCAAAATTAATCACGAACTACTAGAATAAATTCTCACATGGATAGCCCCGGATGAACAAAATGAAATTCTGTTGATCACATGTTTTTTGCACTGGCAGACACATGACATGACACAACAAGTATTTCCATTGATCCAAACGAGTTTATTTATGAATAAAAAGCTTTTCTTTTTTCATTCCGCATTATTAGACTACTATGATCTTCCTAAATTGGTGGAATTCCGGCTCTTTCCTAATTCCGAAGTTTTCATACTCTAAAATCCAAAAAACTATAGAAAAGGAGAATATGGAAGTGATTCATTATATGACTCTCCCCCTCAATCAACCAGTTATTCTGCTTAAGTGCAACTTGCCCTGAGTATGTATGCATGACCCCAATCTAAAAGAAAAGGTCTAAACTTCCAATATGCTGCATCCACAGCCACAAATCCCCTTGCACAAATGTCCCATCCAAACATTCCATGCCAAGGAAAATAATTTTTTTTAACAGAAAAAAATCAAAATAAGTCAATTGAGTGTGGTTAGATCAATCATTTAAATAAAAACCACAAAAATTTTGAAGAAGAGAAAATACTGAGATGGGGTTGTTGATTAAAATTCCATAGAGTGGACGACAAGGTCAGAGTTGGAAATAACAATTAAGAAACTAAATAAAACTCATCTATACTTATAGAGGCGGCGGCAAAAAAGGAACCAAATTATAGATTCAGGAATAGCAAGAGCAAGTGAAGTGAAAGTGAAGAGAAGTAGCAGATCTGAGAGAGAGAGAGAGAGAGGAGTTACTTACAGCGCTGAGCATTGAAGAACATGAGGCCCTTGTGAAGAGCGAGAGTGTAATTGTCGGGAGGAGGATGAGGGTGGTGGTGGCGGGGCACTGTCTTGACAATGAGAGTGATAAGGCCGGCGAGGAAGCCGGCGGCGAGGAGGGAGCCGACGGTCCAGACGAAGAGCTTGCGGCTGACGATGATGCAGCCCAGGTCGACGTACTTCTTCTTCTTCTGCTCCCCGGGTCCCAGAAGCCAGCTCTGCTGCGTCTCGTCGAGGGGCCTCGAGTTGGAGAGGGCGGCCCTGTCGAAGTCCAGCAGGTTGCGGCTCCTATCGTCGTCCGTCGCCGAGTCCGCCGCGTTTATTTCCATCGGTCCACCCCATGGATCTCTTGCGTACATCCTGTCGATCTCCTTCACAAACTTTACAACTAGATGTCTCTCTCTCTCTCTCTCTCAAAAATTCCAAATGCAGAGTGTGTGGGTATGTCTGATTTCTCTTTCTCCGGAGATCAGATGTCTACCCAGTTCAGACAGAAGAAAAATAAAAGCAATAGGATTGGGAGGTGGGGTGTGAACACCTCCAGTATGTAGAGAGAGAGAGAGAGAGAGAGAGTATAAAAAAGAAATGACACTCAACAATGAGAAATGATAATGATATTAATGGAAAATTATGAGATTGGAGGAGGGGAGGGAGACGAGCGTCGGCGGAGGCTTTGCGCTGTGAGTGTTGGCGTGAGGTGAAGGAAACGGGATTTAAGGTGCTGCGCTGCTGCAGTATTATGGTATTATTTATTGTTATTATTTTTTGGGTTTTCATTTTGCTATGGTTGGTTTACAGCGTAGATAGAAGATTTAGGTTGATGACCTTGACACCTTGTCTCTCTCCTTTCTGTGTCTCTTCTCTCTCTCTAGCTGTTTTTTCTTTGTTGTAGTGTGGGAGGTTGTATTTTTCTTCGATCTTTTCTTTAATTTAAGTTTATTAATCTTCTTGACCACGTTGATTTGTTTACACTGCAAGTGCAACCCTATTCCCCCGCCAACTGAAAGTGAAAACCATGTAAAAACAATCGCACACAACTTCAAATATAAAGCTCTTTTTTGTTTCTATTACTTCTTTAATAATATAGTTATAAATATGAATGATCCTCTGTCACCTCAGTTTCGTCGTCCTAGATTTGACAGAAGATGATTTGTTAATGGATTAGATCGATGATGAGTTGGACGATGATTAGTGTATTAGATGGATAGTGAATTTGACGATAATCTATTCTTTTTTTGTTTTATCTTTAATGTTCTTTCTTTCTGTTATTCTTATGGTTTATTTTGTTCTGTTCTTTTTTTTTTTTTTTCAGTTTGAGGTATGATTATTTTTTTTTTCACGTGTCATTGATTTGGAGATTTATGGTATGGCAAACCATACCGTGGATAATGACAGTGCATGTTGACCATGCTTTTGTGTTCCCTTTGTCTCTCTCTTGTCTCTCTTCTCTCTCTCTTATCAGCGTGTTTTTGCAAGCTTTTTTGTACATTTGGTGGTTCGAAATTTTTCGAACTGAATGTCTTGTTCGTCTTTATCTTTTGTTTTGTCCGATCATGTGTTTGCAAAGTTTTTCTCTCGTTGGTGTTTAGAAATTTTTTTCAATTTCGTTGTTTTATTCTTCCATTCATGTTCTATTCTTTCCTTATTTGTTTATTTATGGTTCGATCTTTTTGGACAGCAACTGCAGCTTGTGAAGCGTAAACGAGAAAATGTCTTAGCTGACTTGGCTAACGGGGTAATCAAATTCTTGTTGCGAGACGTAGGACGATGAGGGTTCTTCTGTTCTTGTTCTATTTTTTCCTTATTTGTTTATTTATGATTTGATCTTTTTTGGACAACAACTGCAAGTTGCGAAGCGTAAACGAGAAAATGTCTTAGCTGACTTGGCTAACGGGTGATGAAATTCTTCTTGCGAGAGTGAGCCGATGAGGGTAAGATTTTTCCTTCTTTATCTTCTCAGTGTGCGATGATAATCGTTTGTGTTCTTGATGAACAGTTTGTTTTCTTTGCAGATTTCTTTTCCGTAAACGTGGTGGATTTGCTTCTTCGAAATGTTGGAACACAAAAAAAAAATATCGCTTTGACCAGAAATTTGATGAGAGGTGGGGATGGTAAGGAGTGTTGGAGTGCAAGGTTTTTCGCTCGTTGCTGTTTAGAGATCATTTTCAACTTCGTTGGTTTATTCTTCCATTTATGTTCTATTCTTTCCTTATTTATTTATTTATGGTTTGATCTTTTTTGGACAGCAACTTCAAGTTGTGAAGTGTAAACGAGAAAATGTCTTAGCTAACTTGGCTAATGGGGTGATGAAATTCTTGTTGCGAGTGTAGGCCTATGAGGGGTGAGATTTTTCTTTCTTTTTCTTCTCAGTGTGCGGTGATAATCGTTTATGTGCTTGATGAACAGCTTATTTTATTTGCAGATTTCTTCTGTAAATGTGGTGGATTTGCTTCTTCGAAATGCTGGATCAAAAAAAAAAAAAACCGATCGCTTTGACCAGAAATTTGATGAGAGGTCGGGATGGTAAGGAGTGTTGGAGTAAGGTCTTTCTCATGAGCCCGTCGGTCATGCAAATATTTTGTTGGTGAGTTCGATGGATGGTGGGTTGGAGGATTTTCTTTGGTTTTGATTTTTTTATATTTTAAAAATTGTTTAGGTTATTGTTGTGCTTTCTTGTTCTCATTGGTTTTCTTTCCGTGTTGTATTTTTTTTTTTTTTTTGTAATGGTTTGGATCGATGTATGATTTTTTTTGGGTGAAGTATGCTTAATGTGCACATTCACGGAGTGGTGTTCCGTGATGTTCATCATGGCAGTGCATGTTAACCATATGACACTGTGCTCCCTTTGTATATATCTCTCTCTGTGTTATAATCAGGATTTGCAAGGTTCTCTTGGGCATTTGGTGGTAAAAAAATTTTTCCATGTTCGTTGTATTGTTCATGTTTACTTTTTATTCTTTTTTATGTGTTTCTCCAGATGAATTTCGGATCCTTTTTTTCCTCACGGGTTCATGGAATATCCTGATTCTTCTCAATTTTTTAATTGCGTGCATTAACACAAGATTGAAAAAAAAGGGACGAGGAAAATGGGAAAGCAGGCAATTTAAAGGAGAACAACGGTATTTGCATCCGAGTTGTGGAGATTTCATGTGTGTTCATTTGTTTTGAGCCGATTATGTTAACTGAAGAAGTACAAAAACAGGAGTTCTTATGCAGGCAATTGGGAGTGTACCGAGGAGTTTTTACCGGGGAGTTTTGCCGAGGAGCTTTCACATTCCGTTTTTTGTTTTTTTTTTTGCCCTGGACTTTTTTATGGGGAGTTTTCGGAGAACATGGCAAGAAAGGGAGGCTGTGGATAATAATTTTTTACATTATAATATAATTTTATTTGCCCGCTAAAAATTATGCTTTCTTTGTTTCTTGATATTGTAAGCTTAAAAGCATCTTGCATGTTGCGTTTTTTTCTCTTCCTCAAAATAAATTTCCCGCTTTTTCATGAGGGAGAGACAAAATAGAAATATTTTTTTTAAAAAAAATGCTAAAATATGAAATAAAAAAAAAAAAACTGTGCCATACTTGTGCATGCAAGTAACCGTATTTGCCATTGTGTTAAGAATGTGATGGCAAGAAAAAAACATATCAATGCATAATGGTAATTGAGAAATAGGTGTGTATGATCACCTTAGACCTACTAAGCGAATGTTTGATTAATTTTTGTCTATAAAATTGTATGCAGTGGCTTTAGTCTCCTGTTGTTTATATAAGATTCATTCTATTTTTTAAAAAAACATTGACAAGTAGGTCGGCTACACATCGATAAGTAATTCAAGAAAAATTAAAAGACTACATACCGACGCAGCGGCCTGTCCAAAAGGTTTGGTGCCTGTTGGTAATGCAGTATGGGTAGTTTAACAAAGTGAAATAACAGTTCAATACAACAAGAGGCTTTCATATGATGGGGAGGTTTTTTGAGGAGCTTTATATATGGAGCTTTCGTAGTTGTGATTTTTTTTTAATGGGTACATTTTTGCATCGGGATTCCGGATAGTCGAATTTGTGGTTTTTTTTAACGGGCGGGATAGGAACGTATTCTGTACGGATAACCTGTTATGTACGGGAGCTTAAATCTACCGGGAAGCTTCTCCCCAAGAATTTTCGGATCCTTTGTTTTTTTTTGCCTGGGAGCTTTTTAGTGGGCAACTTTAAGAAATGAAAGCGTTCTGAGTTTTCGTCTAACGGAGTTTTCCTATAGCGTAGCAATTTCACATCTTTACATTTTTTTGGAGAAAGTTTTTACAGTTACAGGAATCTTTTTTGCGTGTATCAAGAGATTACTTTGTTTATTAAAAGTTGACTAAAAAAGTGTTTAGTAAAATAAGACAAATCCCTTAGTCGACCAATTTTTAGTACACTACAACATTCACATTTATTTTAGTTGGCTAAAACATTCACATTTTCATGTTTTTTTCTCTTCCTCAAAATAAATTTCCCGCTTTTCCATGAGGCAAAGACAAAATAGAAATACTTTTTTTAAAAAAATGCTAAATTATGAAATAAAAAAAAAATTGTGCCATACTTGTGCATGCAAGTAACCGTATTTGCCATTGTGTTAAGAATGTGATGGCGGCAAAAAAACGTATTAATAGATAATTGTAATTGACAAATGTGTAAACAAATCATGCAAACACGAAGCAACTCTATTATCTCAAATAAAAACTATCTTCTCTCATCTGTGAATACTCTATTATCTCAAATAAAAACTCTATTATCTCAAATAAGACAAATCCCTTGGTCGACCAATTTTTAGTGCACTGCAACATTTATTTTAGTAGGCTAAAACATTCACATTTTTATGTAGATAAAAAATTTTATGTACATTACTGTTTCATGGGGAGAGAGAGAAGGAGAAGACTTATATATATAAACTAATGGATGTATTGTTTATTCCCCAATGAAAATAAAGCAATGAAGTTTGCCAAAGCGTTTGAAAGCACATGTAGGAGGAGATCCAAATGCATAATTCTCGACAAAGACATATAGTGACTATCTCAATATTTGTCTTTATGCATGTAAAATTACTGATATGCGCTCAGAATATGTAAATTGCTCATTACAAAATTATAGATTCTGAAATCAGGGTTTTGGAAACAACCAATTTGTGCACCGCTCTTCCACATTTCTTTCTTACCAGGATGGCATGTTTCAAAATGCTAACAACTATCTTAACTATCTTAGCTTTCGTGTCTATTTGTTTTACAGGAATAAATGTACTTAATGTTAAATTTACTATTATCATTATAACTTCAACACAAGGAGGATCTAATAGATTAGATTGCCTGTCACATTGTTTTGTAGTGATGTGCATATGGTCAATGGTACCCCTTTTTTATTTGGCACTATTGTGCTACGGTAATGACGCAATCATCACGTAGAAATCACGTAGAAATCGTACTTACATTTCTCCATTTCAGTTTACCCATTTTCATTTTTATCATGAAAATCAAAAATATAATCCAGGAAGGTGTTCCTTACCGAAGTTAATGATAATAATAAAGACACGATGACTGGTGTTCATCTATATTTTTATCATATTCGATAACGTGCACTTTTTCCCATTCGTTTCTTCCAAGCAAAAGAAAGAATGACAAGGTATGGTGTCTCATTCCTCTCTTTAAAGCAAAAGAGAGAATGACAAGGTATGGTGTTGTATGGATTATTCGGTATGTCATCAAACAAATCAGCTGACAATACTTTACCAAAATGATCATCATTTTCATGTATTATAATTTTGATGCGTGGAAACGTTTACTATCTTATTGATGTACTGAATATACGGTAGATCTATATATATATCTGTTATTTTGGATGAAAATTTATAGTTGTAAAGATTTTCCTTTTTCGTATTTTCTCTTCTTGGATTTGCTTGAGATGGATTGAGGTGAGATGATGCTGTCCAATTTTTCCCTCCTTTTTCAAATCTCTTTTGAAAATTCATTTTTCTTTGTTTTGACATTATTTCTTATTCTTATTTTTCCTTTAATATTTTAATTTTCTTTTCTTCTTGCAATGACTTCGGTTCTTCTTGTATTTACTTTGTACCCTTCTGGATTTCCTTCATGTTGGTTTTTTTTTGCTCTCAGACAACATCTCGTGCTAATCAGTTTATAAGTATGCATGCTCTGCTGATTACTACATAATTGTAAATCAGGTACGTCGTTACAAATTCTTCTGTTTCTGTTTTCTTCTCTATACGTAAATGTTTTCTATTTTTCGTCTTGTTGATTTACATCTTTTTTGGTTTTCGTTTTATGTTGTCTTTTTTGTGAACCTACATTTGCATCTTTCTCCGTGTTTCATGTTCACGTTTTGTCGTATATATATTTTTTTCTTTTTACATTTTTTCTTTTTACGATCCGAAGTGTATGAATGGATCGAAATCTTCAGAGACGGAAACGATATGCAGAAATGTTACCGAAAAAAAAAACAAACTGTTACAACGTCGCCGAGAAATGTACGCTGCAAGAAAAAATATGATCGATATGATTGAAAACAAAAATACATTTGTTCAACAAAGAATTTGCGTTGGGAATTCCAATTCTATGATCATTAACGAGGATGAACATTTATCTACATGTGTTCGCACCAGTGTTTGTGAAGTTACCGCCCAAACATCCAATAATCCTCGCTACGCTGGCATGTCCGGAGTATCCCATCTGATGACTGAAATTGATAATCACTTGCTGACTTTCTCCGTTGGTGTTCCTCTTAATTCGACTCATGTTAGCGAACCAAGTCACAATATGAATACTTTCGTTCCTTCCTTCATTCCTTCAACAGCAACAGTTTCGGATGAGCCATCCTCTTTTGTTCATTCCTGCAATGCAATGTCCTCTGGTATGAATAGGAATCTAAAAAATCTTTTAGCTTTTTATTCTTTATTCTAATTCCTAAAAAAAAAATTCACACACAAGTTCTCTTTTCGTATCGATCTCTTGGCATGCTTCCTTTTCAGATGTCATTTTCTCTTCCTATTATGACTGCACTATCCAAACTTTCTTTTCAAGTTTCCTTTTACCTTCTTTCTATGATTACATTATCTAGGAAACAATAGTTTTTTGCTATGAATTGAAAACGCACTAGATTTTCTGAAAAATGCACTGGGTTTTGTAATGGAATCTAGAATAATATCAGTGTTTATAATAAGATTATAACAAATTGTAGCACCTTCTGCAAGGAAGAAAAACATGTCTCTATTCGACAACATTCCAGAACAACCTTTCGTGCTTCCTGATGCTCTAGACTGTGAACACTGCAAAGCAAAGCGCTTTCATTTGGAACCTCCTTCTTTTTGCTGCCGTGAAGGAGAAATATCTATAGTCGCACCTACGATGCCCTATGCTCTTAAATATTTACTAACTGGATGTGATGAGGAATGCGAACACTTTCGTAATAACATTTGCACTTATAATAATAATGTTGCTTTTACATCATATGCGACAAAATATGACAAGGAGCTTACAAAGAACAAACAAGGAGTTTATACTTTTCGTGTACAAGGGCAAGTATATCATCTCCTTGACAGTTTACTCTCCACTTCTAAGAAAAGATGTGAAATACAATTTTATTTTTATGATACGGATGACGCAATAAAAAGAAAACTTGATAACTGCGACAAACTGAGAAATACCACTTTGTAGTTTGTTCTTAATATATTACATGACAATCCCTATGCAAAATTTTTTAGGAATTTGAGGAGTATTCCCAATCTTGAAATTTGTAAAATTATTTTGAACTGTTATCCATCACTGGATCAACAGATATATAACCTTCCTACAGTGTCCCAAGTTGCAGCTATTTGGACTGAAACAGAAGAAACTGTGGATTTTGTTCCTCACATTCAAGTTTACAACCATTCTAACACAAGTTATAAGGTTCAACCTTATTATGCATACTATGATCCTTTGCAATATTCTCTTTTGTTTCCTCGAGGTGAGTCTGGATGGCACCATGGAATTAGGTGAGTATATAAGAAAGGAAGAGCATCCAGCTATGTTCCTGATTTCGAAGTTGATTCCTTTTCGAATCTATTGCGGATAGATGATCCAACAGATTTAATAAACTTGGAATAAAAGGCAAGTTATTTAGGTTAGTTTCTTTGTTCATACAATATGAAAACTAAGATTTCTTCTCTTGATATGTGTTTTGGTTTTTTTTAGTGGCCGATGAAAATAGGAATGCAAAGTATGTTGTTTCAGCAAGAGAGTACTACTGTTATAGACTTCAAATAAGAGATGATGATGAGTCAATGTTATTGCATTATCTTAAACTATTGTAGCAATTTGTGGTGGGTACTTATATTAAGATTGAGACCTCTAGACTTGAATTTTATCGAAAGAAACAAAATGAAATTAGGACAGAAATTCTACGGGGAGTGTTAGACAGCGTAGCAATGGGTCACACTGAAGGTCATCAAGTTGGTCGTAGGACAATATTGTCAGCTTCTTTTGTTGGTGGTCCAAGAGATATGAGAAGAAAATATTTAATGCTATGGCTTTGGTTCAAAAGTATGGGAAGCCCGATATTTTTTTGACAATGACGTGTAATCCAATGTGGAAGGAAATTCAAGATAATTTGAAATACCAAGAAAGACCCCAGGATAGGCCAAATTTATTAGTTCGTATTTTTAGGGCCAAATTTGAGATGCTAAAGTATCAACTCCTCAAAAAATAGATCTTTGGACAGGTTGCGGCATGTGTTTATGTTATTGAGTTTAAAAAACGTGGTTTTCCTCATGCTCACTTGCTCTTAATTTTGAAGCCACAGTTTAAGTTGCTTAATCCAGAATCCTATGATATAATTATATCTGTTGAGATACCTGATCCTGATGAAAATCGATATTTGTACTCTGTCGTTATTAAACACATGATTCATGGTCCTTGTGGAAATATGGATAGAAATTGTCCTTGCATGAAAAATGGAGTCTGCAAGAATCGCTATCCTAAAAACTTTCTGGCCTACACCGTTCATAGAGAAGATACATATCCACATTATAAAAGAAGAGAAAATGGAAGGATGGTTAAAGTCCGGGGATATAATTTAGATAATCGGTGGGTCATTCCTTAAAATCCCTATCTTCTTGGTCTTCTGAATTGTCACATAAATGTAGAGATATGTTCAACGTTGAAGCTTGTGAAATATCTTTGTAAATATATTTTTAAAGGATATGATCTCATAAGTTTTCAAATTGTTCATGACGATTCTCTTAATGATATTGATGAAATAAAAGAATTTCAACAGGAAAGATGGATTTCCCCTCCTGAATATTTTTGGCGAATTTATTAATTTCGACTAAATGAAATGAACCCATCAGTTTATACCCTCCAAGTTCATCTCCCTGATCAGCAAATTGTTTCGTTCAATGGTGACACTAATTTGCTTTTTTTATTGAGAAATGTGGACTTTTCCAAGACAATGTTGACTGAATTTTTCAACATGAACTAACATAATGAAAGAGCAAAACAGTTGCAATGTTTGTATAAAGAATTTTCTGAATTTCCTAAATACTTTGTTTGGAATGCTACAATGAAAGCATGGTTAGAAAGAAAAAAACAAAAGGTAATAGGAAGATTGGTTACCGTCACTCCAAAAGAAGGTGAACGATATTATCTGAGACTTTTGCTTAACCATATTCATGGACCAACATCTTTTAATGATCTATTAACTGTTGATGGTGAGAAAGTTCATTATTACAGAGAGGCTGCATTAAGATTTGGGCTATTAAAATCAGATGAATATATTGAAGAAACTCTTGCTGAAGCTGTCGTTTTCCAGATGTCGTCTTCTCTTAGATTGCTATTTGCCACTGTCCTCTGTTATTATTCTCCTGTAAATCCTGTATTGTTATGGGAAAAATTTCAGTATGAATTATCGGCGGACTATATCCATCGTGTGACATTAGGACATTTGAGCTCCTCTGAGGTCAGAAACAAAGTTCTCTTTGACTTAAATAAGCTATTATCTCAAATGGGTAAGTACTTAATTGATTATCAAATAGTTGATGATAACCTTGAATTTCAACACCAAGCAATGATAACAAAAGAAGTGGAAACTGAAATAAATATTGCAGTTGACCCAGAAGATTTAGTTCTTACTTTGAAGTTAAATCCTGAACAAAGATATGCATATGACATGATATTGGATTTTGTTTTAGCCAACAAGAGTGGATCTTTTTTTATTGATGGTCCTGGAGGTACTGGAAAGACTTTCCTGTATCGATCATTACTTGATGTCTTGAAGTTTAAAGCTATATTGCTATTGCTGTGGCAACATCGGGAGTTGCTGCATCCATTCTTCCTGGAGGAAGGACTGCACATTCAAGATTCAAAATCTCAATAGATTTCTCAAGAGTCAAAACTTGTCAGTTAAGCAAACAGAGTAGTATCGCCAGAGTTATTATTGAATCCAAACTAATATTGTGGGATGAGGCATTGATGGCAAAAAGACAATCTATTGAAGCATTGAATGACCTACTTAAATATATAATGAACTATGAAATGCCTTTTGGTGGTAAGGTTGTTGTCTTTGGTGGTGATTTTAGACAGACATTACCAGTCGTGGAGCACGCTTCGAAACAAATTCTTATTGATTTAAGCCTTTTGAGTTCTCCTTTGTGGAAAGATATGCAAATACTGACATTAAAGGAGAATATAAGAGCTATTTTAAATCTAGAATTTTGTGCTTTTTTACTAAGAATAGGCGAAGGAAAAGAACCTATTGATGAAAATGGTTAAATCACTCTTCTTATTAATCTGGTGACTTCATATACCGATAGAGATCAATCTCTAAACAGGTGACGCAATGAAACCTATACTATTCTCTGCTATTATTTCAGACATATCATCAGACACTCTGACTTCTATTTTTAATTCACAACAGGTTGATCCGCTCAGTCTTCCCTGATTTAGGCCTTTATTCAAATGATCCTTATCAAATGATAAACAGATGCATTCTTTCTCCTAAAAATACATATGTGCATGAGGTTAATGAACTTATAATCCAAAGATTTCCTGACAATCTTCATACTTATGTAGCTTCAGATAAAACAGTTGATGAACGACATCAAGGAGACTATGAAGATTTTTTGAATAGCCAAAATCCAAGAGGCCTACCTCCCTACAAGTTATCTCTCAAGGAAAACTGTCCTATTATGTTGCTCAGAAATATAAACCCCGCTGAAGGTCTATGCAATGGTACGAGACTCATATGTAGACAGTTAGGCCGACATTCCATCTGTGCAGAAATCATTTACGGACAACATAAAGGAAAGAATGTATTCATTCCTAGAATTCCTTTACAGACTTCAGACAATGAAAAAAATGGAATTCCTTTCATAAGAACGCAGTTTCCCATAAGGTTATGTTTTTCTATGACAATCAACAAATCTCAAGGTCAAACATTGGATTACGTTGGAATTTATCTGCGTGAGCCTGTCTTTTCTCATGGCCAGCTTTATGTTGCATTGTCTAGAGCTAGATCTCCTGATACAGTAAAGGTGTTAATCGTTCCTGGAACCTTTAATGATGTAAAATTTAATTGCAAAACAAGAAATGTTGTTTTCACTGAAGTGTTTGATTTGGCTAAAGCGTAGATATTTTCAATTAAGGTATGCATTCATGAATCCATGCATTCGTTTGGCTATTTCTTTCACTATCTATTTTGTTATCAGTTTTCTTATTTGCTCTTTCTTTCCTGCCTCTTAATAGGATGCAGAATTATTCTTTTATAAAGGATATCGGCCCTGACACACAAAACTAGACTTGTAAGGTAACTGTGCAAGAGAAACAACATGTGACGACATCCATTAACACTCCAACAAAGAAACAAAAATATATTTTCATTGACTCAGAGGTAAATGATTTTATGTTACAGTTTGTTTAGCGTAATAATAGAATACATCACTCGCATTATAATCCAATTTGTCATTCCTCTTCAGATAAGGGCTAAACATAATTCCTTATTTTACTATCATAGGGAACGCAGGTTGAATGAATAATGTTCAACGCTGACATCCTAAAAATGAGCCCTATGTTACAGCTTTACAAAAAATATCTCATTTCAAATGCTGTTGTAAGACCTATTCCCCCAAAATTTCAAACTGGAGATCTTAAAACTCAATGGGTTATATCAGCTAGAACACTTGTCGAGGAATCAAATGATGGCGATGATAATGTGATGTTTAAAAATTTTAGCTATACCAAATTTATAGATCTAGTGAAGTATATGAATCACAGAGACACCTCTATGGGTGAGTTTCTTATCCATTAAACCACGAAGCTATCTTTCCATTATTTTTTTTTCTTAAAATTGTTTCTTTTGGGTGAGTTTCCCATGGATCAAACCAAAGAATTATCTTTCAATTATTTTTTCCCTTAAAATTGTTTCATCTCTACTCTTTACTATTTATTTTCAAATTATTTTTATCCCTTACAGATATTCTAGCTGTGGTGATTTGTGCGCTTGAACCAAAAAACATCACCAAAGAAGGAAAGAGTTCTACCATTCAAAAATTCGTTATTGTCAATGAAAGGTAACAGAATAAACCTTCTCATTTTTCTACTGTCAATAACAATAATAAATTGTGTTTCTCATTCCTCTGGATTTCTACCGTCCTTTAAAAAAAAAGTTTGCAGACTATTAAACTATCCATATGGGATGACTTCGTCCGTGATGAAGGACAGCAAATCTTGGAAAATATAAGTTCCTATCCTGTTGTTGTTTGTAGAAGGATTAAAGTAAATTCTTATAATGGTAATAACAAGATGTTCCCTTCTTTGTTTGTTTCATCTGTCACTTACCATTAAAGTTCTTGTTCAATAAATGAATCAATCTCTTTATATCTTTCTGGTGTTATCCAAGGGGTCGCATTGTCTACTTGGTTTGACTCAGTCATTCTTGTTGATCCACCAATCCAGGAAGCATGACAATTGAAGAACTGGTAATTGTAAATATATAAGAATTTCCATTCCATAGAGTTTAACTTTCTATCTAGGATTTTAATATAAATTTCTTTTTGGCATGTCATTCAACGGTTTATCCCAAGGGCGCTTAGAAACGATGAATGACTGCAAGACATAGTTTTGAATAAAAAATATGATTACTACAATCCGGACATTTCTTTCAAAGCAAACGAGAAAATAACCAAAATCTGTAATCAGACAGTAGCGCAAAAGGTAAGACCGTTCTCTATGTTCAAAACACATACGAAAACACTATTATCTCCTTGGATTATTATAGACATATTGTTCTACAAATTGATTTCAGACAGCATGGGCAAAAGCTGAGTTTCGTTTGAGCACATTTTTAAAAAATATTGGTACATGGCTTGCAGCAATTGCTTTCACTCTACAGCAGCTACACTTAATGTGAGTTTTCTGTGTAACTCATGTAGAGAAAGAGCAACAGCCAAACCAAGGTAAATATTTTTTCTTATTGTCTATCATAACAGTATCACAGAACTCTTGGTATGTTTTACATTTCCCTTCAAAATATTTCTTGTTCCAATCTTATTAGTGTCAACGTCTATACTATTATACTATCGCTCCATTCAATCTATATTCCTTTTCGCGTACAGATGTTGTTTTAATATCGATCTGGAAGATGACACTGGTAAAATCACGGCCTCTGTTTTTGGAGACTTAGCTGAAAAATTATTGACTTTTACAGGGGTTCAGGCAATGGAGCATTTTAACCAGGTTCTTCTTTACTCATAAAGTGAAGTGTGATTTCTTAAAAAATATTTTACCTTTTCAATCGAATTCTTTCTGATTTTATAATAGATGTATACAATCTATGTTCCACTGTTGTTTTGCCGGTCTGACATACTCAATGTGGAATCCTTATTTTGGTGATTTTTTTTTTAAGAATATTGAACTCCCGCTTCAACCTATACACCAAACTTTGAGAGAGAAGATGTATGTCGCACATATAAGACCCGTTCTGTCTAAGGCCACTGATGTGAAACAATGCTTCACTATCATATACTATTGTGATGCCTCTGAATATCAAATCAATGAGAATGAGTTTTCTCTTTCGGAATTTGCCACTATTACTTCACATCCTTCAGGTATACATCAAGTCGGTGCACTATGTCTTTGTTTTTCTCTTTTGTAGTTTTTCTCACATGAAAAAAATTCTAATGTCATTGCTATGATGTTTTCAGAAATGACAACTTCTTCCTCCAAACGCAAGACTTCACTCATTGAAAAGTTCAATGATATTTTTGATAACAAACAAGAAGAAAATTTGGGCACTACAATAGTTGCGCAACTCACGAATCGGAATCTTCCCAAAAAACAAAAGATTATTCCAAATGAAGATTAAACTATTCCGTTCTTTGCATAGAACATTTTTGTTTCCATCCTATGTGAAAACCAACGTAGGCTTCTTTTTGGGTAGCTATGTTTCTCTTTTGTCCCACAGTGAGGAAAACTGAACATGTATGTATCTATTGATGCTCGCTTTTTCTTGTTGACCAATGTTCCTTTTAAAACTTGCTCAAAATTGCTATGCATTTACATAAAATTTCAATTCTTAAATATGTTCTTTAGATGTTAATGCTTACTTTTTGCGTACGTTTTGCGATGAACGTTATAATCAAAACAACGATCGATTTCCTTCATCAAACAACATTCCATTACCAGCTCAAAAAAAAAAAGAAAAAAAACTACACAAACAAGATAACATTTTATATGAATATAACGTAAATTTTGAACTAAACTTCAGAAAAAAAAGTTACACTCACGGATTGCTGCAAACATTTAAAAAAAAATATATATATTCTTGCTTTGTTTTAAAGGATGTCCTTGTTTCTTATTTGTGTACTTCTTTCCTTTGTTTATTTAAACACTTTCTTCTTTGCAATTCTAACAAAACTTTTCGGTATTCTTTACTTATTATATCAAAAAAATGAGTATTGATTCAGTAAATTTTCCCTCCCATGATGTTCCATCGAAATCTTGTTTCTTATTTCTTAATTGGAAAAACAAAGACCAGGTTTGGAATTTTTCTTATATACTATCTCTTTTTTTTTTTCCTTTTTCAATTTCATCTTCTTATTCCTTACAAAATACAGGTCTTACCTGTAAGCTTCCAAATGCTATTACAACGACACAATCGAACCAAAATTACATTGAGGCATGGAGCAGAGGAATGGACCTTTGTATTGAATGATAACCTGTACCAGGATGTATCAGAAGAATACCTTGAGGCAAACCTTATCAAAGAACATCACGCATTGCTACTTAGACATCGAGGAAATCTTATCTTTGATGTTATTCATTTTTGCGAATTGCAAAAACAAGTCTACCTCACATGGACAGCTCCATTACCTGATATTTCTGAAGAATACGGTTTGATCATTTCTTTCTGGTGGATCATACTCTGTTATAATATAGCATATAACCTGATTAAATCTTTTTTATTAACCTATAGGAAATTCCTCCAACACAACTATCACACAAACAGTTTCTTCATCCCTCAAGCCTGATTTCAACTAAGATCTCTGCATCTCTATCTCCTTTTATCAAACATTTTCTATAGCAACTCTTCATAAATTAGTAATACCTAAGAGCCTTTCTTAAATGTTTACTTCCAAATGCATTGCTTTATTCATGATGTATCTTACAATGCATTCTTTTATACATAATAGTTGTTATTTTTCTTTTATATCTTCGTGGCAGGAAATTTCTCATTTTGTACACCATTTTTTGAATAGTGAAAGAACTCCCACTGTTATTCTTAATACGGGTACACATTCTATTGAAGTTGGAATCCAACAAGGGCATTTCAAGAAGAAGTGGAAAGATTTTGTTGCAAAGCATAATCTTCGGCATAAGGACATACTTGTCTTCCTTCCTGAAGTGGAGACTATATTTTATGTTATTATTTTCGATGCTAACGGAGCAGAAAAAATATTTCCTTGGTATCATGTATTTCCTTTATATTCAAATCATTGACATTCTTGCACAAATATTATTTTTCGATTTTACAGCTACATCGCACATTAATCAAAATTAAATATATTTTATATAAATCTGTCTATTGCTACCTGAATCTTTTTCCATCTAAGCTTGATCTTCCTCTTCTCAAACAAATTTAAAAATAAGACTTTGACCATAACAAAAGAAACCCCTATGTAGTCTTATACCTCAATCTTTACTTTATCCATCGAAATAAACATAATATTGGTTATTTTTTCTCGGTTGAAAAATTCAGACAGTTAAGTTCAAAGTATGAATAGATGAATATAACTTTTAAATTTGTAATTAAATATACATCAAATTTCAAATTAGAATCCTGTTTCTATACTACAGCACAAAATATAGTTCTCCATTGTTCCATCATTGTCCTTCATCATTGTACAATATGTTATTTAAACTATTCATATTTCCGCAACCTATCATTTTTTCGCATACGATTGTTCGCTAAACAATCCTCTTCCTCTCCCATTCTCTAAAACATTATCGCTCTGCCCAACTTTATTCATCAAGCATCAATAAATAACATATTTTTTTTATCTAAGTGTTTTTATTTCTCCGTTACCCAGCTATTATTCGACACATTCAAAACAAAGAAAACTATAAACATCGCATAAAATAAAAAATTATAAACTTCCTTCATTAAAAAAAAATGTATAAACAAACCTGAAAAGGTTTCTTGGTAAACCAACAACACACCAACAAAGCTTTACAGCACACAAAAAAACTACACCGCATGTGTAAAAAACTTCCCGGTAAACAAGCAGATCAAACCTTCCCGGTAAACAAACAGGTTGATGCCTACTTTAAGTTGCACTATACTTCATGGACATTAAGAAACCATTTTTTTTATCCAGAGAAGTCTTACGTTTTTTATTATTCATTACCGTTCATACACCATTAAGTAACCGTCCTTTTAACATCTTATTCGGGTGAGTTACCTTCATCACCCGCATGAGTGGTGCCTATGAGTCGTGCTGATGGTGGCTCTGGTCTTAAACTGTCTTGCCACCATGAATACTGATCTTCCGCATGTGACATATGAGATACCTGCTTCAAGTTACGGTCTAGATTCTTGATGATTTCAATAAATGGTATCCACATATTGGCAGGCTCTCTTTCTTTATATTGTGCTAAGGTTCTTCTTCATTTGAATAAATAGTATCCTCATCTTCGCAGCCTTTCTTTGTTTTTATTATACTTTTTGTACTATTCTAATGTAGCCGTGTTCACAAATGGTACGTTTCTACTGTATATCTTTATTATTTGAATGTGAATTTTTTTTTATAACCTTTCACTTTACATTTTCGGATGTTATGTCTGTGGTCCCCTGGAACAAGACAACACTTATAATACAAACATTACCTCACCTCCTCTAATTGTGGAGGATATCACCTTATTAGTTTCTGATTGACTTAGTCAGCAGACTTATTAGGGACGAGAAAACATAATGTGTTTTAAAAAAATGCTAAAAAAACATTACTATATATTAAAAACTCAAAACAAAAGTTGGAGAATGATAGCAAAACATTTTTTGATATACAAATAAAAAAAAGGAAACGAAATTATATTAGAAAAAACATTTTATCTACATAAGTTTTGTGATAAAATATTTAATTTAATTGATTATCTTAGAATTTAATGGTCATATAAACTCAATTAATACGTATTATTAGTTAGATAAGTCATAAAAAAATTGAAGGAGATGTTAAATACGCCGATATTGTCTTACAAGACACATTAAAAAATGGAAAAAAAAAACACTATAATAATGGTTAGTCACATATATAGGCTATAATAATACAAAATTTAAATCTCTATCTGGATCATTTATACAAAATTTAATTCAAGCATTGCCTCAGCTCCCATAATTGTGGAGGATATCACTTATCAGTTTTTGGATAACTTAGTCAGCAGACTCATTAGGGACGAGAAAACATAATGTGTTCTAACAAAATGCTACAAGAACATTAGCATATGTTAAAACATCAAAACAAAAATTGGAGAATGATACCAAAATATTTTTTGATATATATATATATATAACAAAAGAAACAAAATTATATTAGAAGAATAATTAAAGTGATACATATTTGATATATATATATAAAATGCTAATCTCTTGGGAGATTTGTCAAAAGGATGATTTTAAACACACCAAGATACGTGGTTCTTCAAAACAAAGGAAAAAAAAAACTAGTGATAACGCACCATAATAAGGAAATCGTGTCCCTACAACAACTATGATGATGGTGATAAGCAAGAAAAGCAAAACAACTCATCTCATCAACAAAATGTACCAGCTCATCATCCATTCCTATTTCACGGGTTGCTAAAGAAATGTTATCCATTGCACACGATTATCTAACCAATGCTCACTACATTCTAAACTACTAAACAACAACTACAAGAAAAAAAAAATAAATAAAAAAGCCTTTTCATAGTGTTCATGTGAACACCTTTTATGTTATTACCCAATTCAAAAACATTCAAAAGAAGACAATCTTCTTCCCATCATGCTATCACTTCCCTAGGCCAAAATCACATTACCCTACAATTTCTACACAACCTGTGAACTCTTCTTTTAAAAGCAAACAAAATTCTCTTTCCTCCTTTAAAATCCCTTTTCGCTCTAAGCTCCCAACAAATCCAACAAGCACTCTTCCTCTTTTCATTCAGCTATTCTGCGAATTATTCATACACCAAGAGCTTCTCAACAATGGCCCCTAAAACCAAATTTTTTAGACGCAAAGGAAAAAGGATCACTGCATCACAACATTTACCATTCAACTACAATGAGTTTCCATCAGAACAAAAAAGTAAGTTATTTGAAGAATCCTTTTCTAACAGAGGCATTAACCATGGTCGTTTAATAGATTGGGACTATTTGGATAGTATTGGATTTAGATATGGTGAGTACCTACACCAATATGTCCCAAATGGATTATACGACCAAATAAGTACATTCATGAGCATGCGGTTCGACTATTCTATAATAATATGGAAGAGATAAAACACTTGCATGAAGAAGATCGATTAACTCATTTGCGATCAAGTACCGTGTGCATTTGTTAGCTATCATTATGGAAAATGCATTGAAATCAATCCTAATATCATCTCCATGGAAAATAATTTACAATTCGTTCCATATGAAAATTGTGAACCATACTTGCCGTCTAAGCAGTTGGACAATGCAAAGATTGTTTTTCGTGATCAACAAATGACCACCATAAATACCAATACTGTAGATTTAGGATTTCATGAACGTATCCTTCATTTACTCGTCACACATGTGATAAAATCGAGAGGTAGAAACCACGCGACAATCTTGCCCGAAGACTTTTGGTTAATGTCATCTATTATGAGAGGATGCAATTCTGACTTACATTTTCTAATTCCTTATTTTATGATTTGCACTCGCAAGTCACAAAGGAGACCGAATTTATCCTATGCTAACATGATAACCAATATTCTGCAAAGCCGTGGAATTTTTCTGCCTAGGGAAACAAGGATCGAACTCAACAGTAAAAACAGTATCAACACAACTTGTATAAGAAGAGCCAATTGGATCTTTCAAGGAAACGAGTGGACACATGTTTATGATAGACAAGACCATTCCAATGAAGATAATACCGCTGCAGAAAATGTTCACGGCATCGATGAAGATTGACCGGACCACCCTGAACAAACTACTCCACAACCTTCTCCCTCATACCAACAATTCTTTGACAGCATGCAGGTGATGGAGATCATAGATAGGTTAGATAGCCAATTTCATAGTTGGCGCATCGACTTTGATACATGGAAAACAAATTTTGATCAAACCAACCATGGTTTTAATTCCAGGCTCAAAGAAATTGAAACAACAATCCGCATTGCTCCCTTCATGACATCTTCTCCTGCTCCTGGTCCTTCTGCATTTTCTACCAAAGAAAAGGGAAAACGAAAAGTAAGACCAAAAGTGAGAAACTAATGATCCCGAAAAACTTTTCAATTTTCTGTACCCTCCTTTTTTTCTTTCTTTAGTGTATTCTCTTATTGGATATCTTAGTTTTATTTTTATTCATGTATGAAAATTACATTTTGTGTGTGTGTTCAGTTTTTATTTTTATTACTATTTAAATATTATATTTTCTTTCCTACAAGCAATGCAGCTTATTTAAGCTTTATTTTTATTCATATTTAATTAAACTTAAATAAACCTTGCTCAATAAAAGTATTTATTTCAAATAAAAACAAAAGTCAAATAAAAAATAAAACTTGCTCGACTACATGTAACAAACAAAAAAAGAGCACAAAAAAATGTTTTGACCCACTAAAATCACATGTTTTTTTAAAGAGCGACTCGCGACTTTTGTGCTCCCAATTACTATTATGTTTTACTTTTAATTTACTTGTTTGTGCTCCCAATTACTACTATGTTTTCTACATGGCACCTTTATAGGTCAGTCGATATGTAATTTGTTCATGGCAGTACAGATTGATTGAGTGAAGAAAATGATTCGGTATCTACTACAATTCTTTTTACCTTAAAACAACTAGGATTCCTTTTACCTTAAAGCAAATAAAATTCCTTTTACCTTAAGAGAAATGTAGCAGCCAATAAACTTAAAGCAAAGATTTCTTTCTTATTTCCAACAAAGCACAATCGTTCGCTTTTTTATAATGTCATTAAAAGGAAAATATTATGATAAAACAAACAAAACCTAAAACAATAAAAATTTCCGTTCAGAATTTCATATTTACCTTGCTCCTCCTTTAATACAAACATCCTGACATCACATAAACAAAATAACAATAATACCAAAACGAGTCGTACAATCTTCTTTGTCATCACTAAAAGCATCCAAAAACAACAATAAAACTTTTAACGAGAATGAGCACGTTTGTGTTGCAGACAACTCAAACCTTTTCAAATCCTACAATATTCTTTGTCATCACTAAAAAAAATCCAAAAACACCAATAAAACCAATAAAACTTTCAAGAAGAACGAGGTCGTTTGTGTTGCAAACGACTCAAACCTTCCCGTAGTGCGACAACATGAGCATCGGCATCAACAACTTCCTTATCAAGATTAGCAGAACAACAACGTAAAAATCTAGAATCGCTTTCAAAATTGTCCCTGCCACCACCAGAACCACCAAAAAAAGATTCTCCTAGACCAGCCCCAAGAATAAAATCTTCCGCACATCTCAGTTTTTCCATCAGTTCCTGACTTCGACGCTCATACTCTTCCTTTGCAATTTTCAAAGCATCACCTCTCTCCTCCGCTAACTTTTTCACAGCATCTCGTTCAAACTCACTCTTCCTTAGTAACCCATCAAGCTTCTCACATTCTGTTATAGCTGAATCAGTAATCACATAAGATGAATCCAAATCTTCTTGCATTAAGTCCAAAAGCTTTTCCTTCTTCCCCAAAGCCTTTTCCAGCCTTTCTACATCTGCTGCTCGTAACTCGATTTGCCTCTCCAACATTGCATATGCATGATACATCATTTTATCTTTTTGTAATCTTTGAAATTCAGTAAGAGCAGTAGCCTGTAAATACAATTCATTACATCATATCATATTTATATACTCTAATTTCATTACTCATTTTTGCTTATATTTAAATCCTCTATATTTATGTACTTTAATTTTTATACTGATTTCTCTCTATCATACTCATGATAACAACCTCTCATATCTTACACAAACCCAGAATACTACCACATTTACAAAAATCCAATTATATTTATCCTATGTAATTTACTTATTTTTGTCGATATTAAGCTCTTAGTCAGCATGCCAAATTCTACGTTTCCCTTATTAAAATATCTGAAGTGCAAGACCTATCACAACGTCATCTGCCTGCTCCATCGAAAGCCGATTAAATGACATTTCAGCACCATGAAAATCAAGTCTATCGGCAAAATTTCTCGCTTCTGAGAAATCCACATAAGAGAACTCCTGATTCCCACAGCTTACTGCAGCAGTACATCTTTCTTTCTGATCTTTCAACCTATCAAAATGGCGAACTAATACACACGGTAAAGACATATTCTTTTCCATAATAATTTCCTTTCCCTTTCCTTTTCCTTCCCAGTAATTCCTTTTGCTTTATCTTCAACCTTACTAGCAACTCCTTTCTCCTTACCTTTTGTGTTAGTATCACCCACACATTCACCGACATCGCTCACAGCTAATTTTTCCTTACCTTTTCCTTTAATAACACCTATCTCTTCACTCCTAAGGGACTTACTTTTGGGAACTATATCTCCTTTATCTCTAACTAAGTCCATCACCCTTACAGAAGATACATTAGTGTAATCAACCATATTTTCCCCTTCGTAGTACACATCCCTTAGAGAAGCCACATTGGAACAATCGACCCGGTTTTCACCATCAAAATCGACACGCCTTGGAGAAGTTGTATCGGAACAATCCAAGCCAAGTTTATCATCAGTATTATCACTCCCACCCGTTCCACCCTCAACATCTTTATCTAATGAACTTTTTATCTTTATGGTCATCTGTCCAACTGTAGAAGCTATACCCATAACATTAATCTCCTCAATGTTTCCACCACTTCCAATCAGCTTTCTTTTCTTACTATTTCTGATTAGATCAGAGATCAAACATTCATCCTCTAATTCTTTTTCTTCAACATCCTGTGCAGTACCCTCCCTGATATTTACTCCTCCAGAAATTTCTTTGTTAATCTGGTCACTACATTCACTACTAGGTGTCCAAACAAATCTTCTTCTCCTAATGGGAAAGGCATCCCCAAATATATCACTTGACTCACTCTTTTCGTCCTCAATGGTTCTCCTTTTTCTTGACAAAGACCTCATTTCTAATGTTGTAACTCTTTCAAGATCATCACCAAGGTCATCACATTTCGTATCGCTCAAAACATCTGCAACGCTCTGACCATTCTTCTCTGCAATAAAAGGCCTTTCAATTTGTAAATTCTCATCTAACAAAAGACCGGCAAGCTTTAACATTTCGTCATTGATAAAAGTTTCGACCCAAATCGCCCTCTTCCCTCCTTTACAATAACTACCAATAGATTTAATAAAACCAGAGTGCCGTGAAGGAATATAATCCATCACAGATAAAATAGGTTTTGACTCAGCGTTAGGCAAATCCGGCATCATATCTTTATTTCTAAATTCCACAAATAAATATTTATTTCTCCATGATTTGTCAATTGTCTCTCTGTGAAAAAATTTCCAATTCGATTTTCTTCGTGTTTGAACACAATACCAACCTTGACTTCTACGACTTCCACCAGGACACTTTTTCAAACGAAATACAAAACCTAAAATATCAAAATCAAATTTCAAACGATAAAAACTTAATAAACTAACAACAGCGACTATCAATCTCCATGCACTAGGTACCAACAAAGTTGGAAATATATTCCAACCCCTCAGAATAACACCTAAATGTTCTAAATAAGGAACTCGAAAACCACACCTAACATACTCCTTATACATAGGAACACAAAATTCAGACGACTGATTTGCTCTTTCCTCCCTTCTCAGTAGCCTTAACGCCATCTCCAAGCCTCAAATCCTTCCTTATAACTTGCAATTCTTTCTCATTCATTGTGCTCTGAATCTCGCCAATACTCACATCTGCCTTTTGCATTATAACCTTACAAACTCACAGCTACCCACAATAACTCTCTTCTTTCAACAATAAATATCTCGTATTTACTCTCTTATTTACTCTATTCTCTCAACCCAACGCAGTTGACTCTTTCTCTACAAGAAGCTTATGGAAGAAGATTCACCAATACCAAGACAATATCTACCACATTTATTACCATTTATTGCTACATTTATTACTACGTTTCCGAAGCACTCTGCCTTCACCGTTTCTTCCCACTTTACATCTGATATAAATATACACCAAATCGTCATTGTTCCATTTCTATTGAGTTCCAACCAAAATTGATTGCTAATCAAAAATTCCATCTAAAAATTTTGATACACAAAAATATGAATAAATACGCTTACAAAAATATAAAAAAAAATCAATAACAACATATAATCATTATCGATGAATTCTCTTGTACTTTCAAAAAATCAAGATGAACATAAATCTCCTTCAACCAACCTGACAAATCAACATGGATATCAAATATATGTTTTATTTTTCATCATTCTCGTCTTTCAATTTTCACATATTTATATTTTTTAATTTGATTATTAAACTTTTATCTTTTCTTCTCTTGTACATAGACTTCTCACTCATATATAAACTCTTCTCTATTATTTAATCTAAACAATTTTTCCTTTTTCTAATCCACATTCCCTACACAGTTCTTAAAAAATATTACAATTCACATTTTATGGTACGCATAAATAAATTCTTACCCGAAAGAACAGGATTTGAGTCCAAATATTTTCAAATAAAAATAAATAAAATTTACTAAATATTAACAATATGGGCATACATCCAATGATTTCTTCTTCCTTTAATCTCCTTTGATAATCTCACGGCCCAATTACACTCCTCCTTTGATAATCTCATGGCCCAATGACACACAAACCCAATTTCTTGTACACCTATCATTTCAATCCAAATTCATTTTCGTTACGATCCATACTATTTCAATCCATAGATTAAAAAATTCAAATTTTTCACTAGGCAAATCACCTTAACTTCTCGCCCAAACACTAACCTCTGCACTGCGCAACGCGCGGTGTTCACCTCCTAGTTTCAGATATAGATATAGATATATTAATTTTGAATAAAATTAGTATATAAAAAATTGTGATAATAATTGGTTTTTTTTTGGGGGGGTGGTTTTGTCTTTAAAATGAAGGAAACCGAGCTAGACAAATTGGCCAATAACATGAGACGGCGGATGCATAGGCCACATAGAGTAGGAATCCCTTAAGTGGGCCCGGCGAACAATCCACATTGGGCCTACCACGACTCTTCCACCGACACCAACACGAGTTTTTTCTCTTTTCTCTTTAACAACAAAAGCCTTTTACCTGATTTAACCCACTTGGGAAAACAAAAGTGAACTGCAACATAGGTCAGAATACTAAATAGGTACTCGGTCGAATACTCTCAGCCGCCCATCAATTGTACTCTCGATTAAACTTCTTGACCATTACCAAGTGGTCTCCTACAAAAAAATGTCTTTGCTTTGCAAATCAATATCATGATCATCTAAAATTTGAATCTCCCCTAATCATGAAAGTAATCTCTCCTAATAAGAAAGTGATGGGACGTGACCCAAAAGCCCAAACCAAGAAAGTTAACTCCTTAAAGGCCCACTAAAGGGGCCTGTCGATAGTATCTAACGTCCACAACAACAATCAACCGAGGGGTCATAGCCACCCTGATCGATCTACCGAAGGGCCTTAGTCGTCCGGTTCTATCGAACAATAGGGTCTTAACTACCCCGATAACCGATCGTGATTCATCAAGCGGAGACAGTCACCTCGATCAATTAAACAAATGTTAACTTTCCAACCGGATAAGTTTCGAAGGTTCCTTATCGGTCGAGCGACCGATTGGTACGCGGTACTCCAAGCGATCCTAAAGGAAGATCAGAATTTCCTCAACTTCAACATTTTATTTCATAATGACAAATCTTGGATTTTTCGGATAAGGAAGACATCCCTCCCGAAGATGGAAGTTTTCCCGATAAATGAGGATCATGATCAATTCGGAATATTGACCCTCGAGATTCTCAAATCAGCTCTATAAGGAAGGTAGGGTAGAAGTCCCTCAGCGGCGCACGACTCTCACAGGTATAATAGATCTCAAAACCCTCGACATCAGGTACGCTCTCGAAGCCTAACACAGGGGTACATATAACACAGGGAACGACATTCCCTCAATTCTCAATCTATTTTCTTTCAAACGAAAACCACTCTTTACTGACTTGAGCGCCAGAGTCTCCCCGTCGGAGCACCCTCTGGCTGTTTTTGCAGGTGTATCCACCTTCGACTACTACTGTTCGAGTCAAGAAGGAGCCGGTATCACCTGATCGCGATCAAGCGGCTCCCATGAGATCACCTCATCAGGAACGGGCCTTACAACCCGCACTTCCTGTCCAACCCATGGCCGACCCTATTCCAGAGCAAGCCAATTGCCCCCAAATGGAAAGGTTGGAATCCAAACTTCAGGACATAAGCAAACAACTGGAGGACGTTAGCCACGCTCTCAGACCTGAAGTCCAATCATCTGTTGGGGGATCTAGACATCCCCGGCGACCTTCACCTCCACGTGGGGAAGCATCTGAAAACTCCAAACCAATCCCTAATGACTTTCGAAAGCAGGTCGAGCAACTGGTAGCCGAGGAACTAAAGCGGGCCAACCCTCAGGGAGACCAGATCCCCTCTTATTCTTATGCCTCTCCCTTCGACTCCAAGATCTCCTCAGAGCCTATGCCTCGCAACGTACTCTTGCCTCCCACGGAGAGATACAATGGGACAACGGACCCCCGAGATCATATGACCCATTTTATAACCGTAATGATCTCTAGGGACATGCCCGACACAGCCATGTGCAAGTACTTTCCCACTACTCTCTCAGGAAATGCACTTATTTGGTTTAATTCTCTCCCTCCGTTGAGTATAAAGACCTTCTCTCAGTTACGTGAACAGTTCGAGTCACATTTTGTGATAAGCAGGGGAGTCAAAAGAAACTCCACCACCTTGTTATCGCTACACCAAGGTAAAGAGGAATCCCTAAGGAACTTCCTGGAAAGGTTCAAGGAGGAGATGATGAGGGTCCCTTCTTTGAATCATTCAATCGTATTGGCTACGCTATTAACAAGCCTGCGGCCCTCTGATATAAAGGTGTCTATCACAAAGAAACCCCCTGCTACCATCCAAGAATTTTATGTTCGAGTTAAAAAATACATTGCTGCCGAGGATGCCGAAATGTCCGATCATAGAAGAGATCGGACTGCCCTTAAAGAACGGAACCAGTCACCCCGGAGGTCTCCGCCCAGGAGAAATCGAGCAAAACCTCCTCTTCCAAGAAGATACAACAACTACACCCCGCTGAGTGAGATCGCTGGCCAGGTCTTAGCCCTTATCAGAGACAAACCATACGTTCGATGGCCCCCACGATCAACCGAGGATGATTCCAACAAGAACAGAATGAAATACTGTTACTTCCATCGTGATTACGGTCACACAACTGATGATTGCAAAAAATTACAAGACGAATTGGAATTCCTAGTTCGTGAAGGAAGACTATGGGAGTTCATTGCCAGGAGGGAAAGAGGCCATCCCGCCGATCACTACCACCACAACGCGACCAAGAGGAAGAACGCCAAGCTGCTCGACCTCCGACGGACCGAAGGGATCGGGTGATTCTCTAGGTCCACAATGGATCAACAGAAGATGAGGCCAGGCGCCTAATCACACCAATTTTCTATTGTCCAAAGGCAATTCCCCATGTACCACAAGAAATCCTAGCAGCGAGCATCAATAAGCAACAAGGTAAAAAAATGCCAGTCATCGGTTTCACCGACGAAGTTCTCATTGGGATCAACCCGAACTGGCATGACCCTCTTGTGATAACCGCCAAAATTGGACAATTTGAGGTCCAGAGAATCTTTGTTGATCAGGGAGCCGGCTGTAATCTCCTTTATCGGGATGTTTTTGGGCAAATAGGATTCACTTCTGTCGACCTTTAGCCCCACGCGGACCCAATTAAAGGGCTCTCGAGTGAGTGGATATATCCCGAAGGTATTATCTCTCTCCCGATCACCCTTGGAACACCCCCTAATCATATGACGGCTTCCATCACGTTTAATGTGGTAAACCTCCATTCGCTTTACAACGTCATCTTGAGCAGACCAGGTCTGAACACCTTGGAAGCTTTACCTAGCACCAAGCATATAAAAATCAAGTTCAGAATATCATCGGGGATTGTGACTCTATCATGTGAGTCGGAGCCTTTTACTTCCTCTCCTAAATAGTCATTAGATTTTATTGCTGGTATTTTTCTAAACTGCAAGGGTATTTCCTACGTTCTTGAAGTCACTTATCAACAGACCTCTTACATCTCCATATCCTGATCCCGTTGCTCGGAGGGCCTCAGTCGCCCAGGATATACCGCTCGTACGCGTCGTCAATAGGGGATGTAGCTCTCCGGACGGGTGGATGCGACCCAACTATTGTAAAAATTCTTATCGCTCGGAGGGTCTCAGTCTCCCAGGATCTACCGCTCGTACGCGTCTTCAATAGGGGATGTAACTCTCCGGACGGGTGGATGCGACCCAATTATTTTAAATATTCTTATCGCTCGGAGGGTCTTAGTCGCCCAGAATCTATCGCTCGTACGCGTCGTCAATAGGGGACGTAACTCCCCGGACGGGTGGACGCGGCCCAACTATTTTAAAAATTCCTATCGCTTGGAGGGCCTCAGTCGTCCAGAATCTACCACTCGTACGCGTCGTCAATAGGGGATGTAACTCCCTGGACGGGTGGACGCGGCCCAACTATTTTAAAAATTCCTATCTCTCGGAGGGCCTCAGTCGCCCAGAATCTACCACTCGTACGTGTCATTAATAGGAGATGTAACTCCCCGAATAGGTGGACGTGACCCAATTATTTTAAAAATTCCTATCGCTCGGAGGGCCTCAGTCGCCCAGGATCTATCACTCGTACGCGTGGTCAATAGGGGATGTAACTCCTCCGGACGGGTGGATGCGGCCCAACTATTTTAAAAAATTCCTATCACTCAGAGGGCCTCATTCATCCAGAATCTATTGCTCGTATGCGTCGTCAATAGAGGATGTAACTCTCCAGACGGATAGATGTGACCCAATTATTTTAAGAATTCCTATCGCTCGGAGGGTCTCAGTCGCCCAGGATCTACCGATCGTACGCGTCGTCAATAGGGGATATAATTCTCCAGACGGGTGGACGCGGCCCAACTATTTAAAAAATTCCTATAGCTCGGAGGGTCTCAGTCGTCCAGGATCTATCGTTTGATAGATAAGCAAACGCGACCCAACTATTTGAAGATTCCCTATCATACAAAAGGTCTCAACCGCTCGGCCCTTGCTGATCATGTACTTCGCTGACGAATGATACTACCTTTCGAACCAACAAGCATGGTCATCCCGTGTAAAAGTTATGAGTCAGGCGAAAGATCTAAGTCCCCTTAATTCTATTGAGGTAATGTAGTGAGAAACAAAGAAGATGACTTCTATCGGAAAAAATACAAGAATGTCTCATTAAACGAACAGAGGCCACTTAGTACAAAATCCCGAGCATAAGTTATACAGTCAGATTTTGAATATCGATCTCTTCTTCGATTAAAGGCAGAGCCTCACTTAGACCCATACTACGGATTATCTCTTCGGTGCATTTTAATCTCTCGGCTAGTCTACGGTAGGAATCCTTCTGGATGATGGCCTCCCTTGCGTGGGACTCCTCAAGCTCCGCTATTTTACGTTCCGCTGTTCGAAGAGACTCCTCAAGAAGCTGAGCCAACTTCTTGTACACCAGAGTTTCTTACTTCAGCCTCTCGCATTGCCCTTGGCATTGGACCAATTCCGATTGAAGGGATCTCAACTCCTCTTCCTTCTAACTGAGCAGGGTACCGGGTATGTTTTCAGTGATCAAAAACTCTCCTCCCCGAAGGGAGACTGATTTTCGTGGACGGGCCAACTCAAAGAGCCATCCCTCTAAGTAGCTTATTACCTGTCTTCCTTGCTGTCCCTTAAATCGAGCAAGGGCCATGGTCTACGAGGAAAACCAAATTAACAAATGATAGAAGAGGGTGAAAAATTCTACAAACGCGAGGAGAATATTACCATCAACCTAAGGACTCAAGGGCTCCACCGACCTGTTTGTAAGACATTCTATGAAGGTCAAATTCACAATGATGGAAGTCAAATTACCTAGTAATATGCTTTACTTCCACCGGATCTATATAGCTATACTGCATATCTCCAGTACAAACGGCAACGGTTCCACGCTCTTTTGAGTCTTTCTTTCCATCGAAGGACCAAACAGTGATAGTGGATGAAGAGGACACTCCCTCAAGAACTTTGCGTTTTCCCTTGCGCAAAGGCCAAACCAGAACAGCAGAAGAAGGTCCCGCCATTCTGTCCCTTGCAGCTTGAGAAGCATCCGTTCTCGCTCCAGCATCAAGTAAAGGAAGACCTCTGGCTCCTCCTAACTCGTCCGCATCAACATTTGCTCCGCTCGACGGATTACCTTTATTTGGGGTGGCTCTCTCCATCGGTATAGCAGCTGTCGACTCTGGGTACTTAGACAAAACTCCCAGCGCAGACAGGAGCAAAGAAATCCCCCTTTTTACCAAAAAGGTGGCGACTCGCGGAGGGCTTCAGTCACCCTTGAAGGAAACTTAAGTAGGGTCTCAGATGCCCTGGGACCCACCTGGAGAGGCCTAGCCACCTTATGTCGAGTTACCTTATCAATAGTGACATTTTCCAAAAAGGCGTCATCAAGATGACTTAAAGAATCGACTAATTCGATTTTTGCTCTTCCCAACAAAAGGGGCCGATCAACTTTTCTCTTTTCCCCAAGCAACAAACCAGCCAGAGATAGCATCTGATCATCCAGCAAGGACTCGACCCATATGCTCCGACCGATGGACTTGCAGTAGCCACTAATCGATCGAATGAAACGACCATGTCTTGAAGGAGCCGGGGGTTTCAGCCCTACATTAGGCACCCCATTAGCCTTGGGAAGCCAGGGCATGCGATCCCTATCCAAGAACTCAACAAAAAAGAACTTTTGCATCCAGCTCTTATCGATGGACTCTCTATAGAAAAACCTCCAATAGGACTCAGGCCGGGTCTGTAACTTGTACCACCCCTTGGTAGGTCCGTTACTCCCACACCTAATCAGAATAAAAATTAAAGACAAGATGTCAAAATCAAAGCGAAGACGACAAAACCTTTATAGGGAAGCCACCGCGACTACTAACCGCCAAGTACTGGGAATTAAGAGAGTCGGGAATATGTTCCACTAACGCAGAACTTCAGAAAAAAGACTCGTATATGGAACCTTCAAACCGTACCTGACCGATTGAAAATACATTGGCATACAGTTTTCTGGTGCCCAGTTAGCCCTATCGACCTCTGTAGCGGACAACAGAGAATAATCGTCACCCAACAGCATCTCAGTTTGCATTTCTTAGAGTTTTTGTGCTGACATGATGCTCGTAATATCACAAATGTTCGGAAAAGCCTGAGGAATCGACATTTTCGTCATCGAAAATGACTCTTTAACAGGAAAAGAGAAAAGGCGGAAAAGATGGAGAAAGCTGTAATAAGAAAAGTCCTTATGGGGTGCGCGAGAAGTAGTTTACGAAGACTAAAGCGACAACGGTCGTATTAAAAGACCTCGAACTTTCGATTTAAAATCATAACTCATGGCGCCTCTTTCCAAGAAAACCATGAGTCAGGGATAAATGATGGGACATGACCCAAAAGCCCAAACCAAGAGAGTCAACTCCTTAAAGGCCTACTAAAGAGGCATGTCGATCAGTATTTAACGTCTACAACAATAATCAACCGAGGGGTCGTAGCCACCCCGATCGATCTACCGAAGGGTCTTAATCGTCCGGGTCTACCGAACGATAGGGCCTCAGCCACCCCGATAACCGATCGTGACTCATCAAATGGAGACAGTTACCTCGATCAATTAAACAAATGTTAGCTTTCCAACCGGATAAGTTTCGAAAGTTCCTTATCGGTTGAGCGACCGATTGGTATGCGGTACTCCAAGCGATCCTAAAGGAAGATCAAAATTTCCTCAACTTCAGCCTTTTAGTTCATAACGATAAATTTTGGATCTTCCGGATAAGGAAGGCATCCTTCCCGAAGATGGAAGTTTTCCCGATAAATGAGGATCATGATCAATTCGGAATATTGACCCTCAAGATTCTCAAATCAGCTCTGTAAGGAAGGTAGGGTAGAAGTTCCTCAGTGGCGCATGAATCTCACAGGTATAAGAGATCTCAAAATCTTCGACATCAGGTACGCTCTCGAAACCTAACACAAGGGTACACAGAACACAGGGAACGACCTTCCCTCAACTCTCAATCTGTTTTCTTTCAAATAAAACCGCTCTTTACTTACTTGAGCGTCGGAGTCTCCCCGTTGGAGTATCCTCTGGTGATTTTTGCAGGTGTATCCACCTTCGACTGCTACTGTTCGAGTTAAGAAGGAGCCGATATCTGAGGAGCTATAACACACCTCCATCAGAAAGAAAATCTCATAATTTTTCCTAATAAGATGGGGAATCTGTGTGTGATAACTTTAACTTCTCCTAATCTATAAGATTTTAAATCTTCTAAAAATTATTGATTACAGTTTTGATAATCTCAGAAGATCTTCAGTGATCTCTCCATAAGGTAACTAGGGTTTTTACACCCTCAAACAATAGACTTATCATACATGTACATATTATATATATTTAACATAGGCAACCCGCCAGGTACACAATACATTTAACTCTACACCACACGGAGGAAACATAGGGCTATTGCTCAGACTCTCTCAGTTTTTCAATTTTTCATTACTCTTTCTAATTTGAGTATCAGAATTTCCTCCGTTGGATCCATTTATAACAAATTGTTTGCAAGTCTCCCATTCAAAAAGATCCAGCAGGCACATTGCCACTAGGTTCCAGTTTGAGTTAAAGGATCAATTTACATGTGGAGTCAAAATAGACTCAACGGTAATCTCAACCGAAAATCATTGCCCAGCCCCATCTCCTTTGTCATTTTCTCTAATTCTTTTCCCATCATTACACTCCTAATCTCCCAATATCATGATAACTTTATGATTTTGAACCCTTAGCCATCTCTATTCTTTACAAATCTCACAAACCTTAAAACCCAAATTCTCTTTGTCAAGCACTCTTCACTGTCTATCACAAAAAGCGTATTGAGTATGACTCTACTTATTTAAAAAACCTTTTAGAAGAAATACAAAAAGTCTAATCGGCACCTCTCACATTTAATGCTCCACTTTCATGCCTCTCCCAATTCTCCAATTAACTTTACTTTTAATACCATTTTTTTTTCCAAATTGCCACTAGCAGTGGAGGCAAATAATGGAATATGACTCAACAACCCATAACCATAAGGCTCAATGACTACCAAGTCTACTAGACCACAACCACAAAGTTCCCATACCACCAAGAGATCTCTCGGTAAGCACCTGAGAAGACCAAGTACGACTTTGGTCAAACACTCTTTGCCATCGCTTAGTCATACTCTCGGTTAAACCTCTCATCTACTACTAAGTGGTCTCCCACTAGGAAAAGTCTCTACTTAGCAAATCAAAATTATGATTAATTAAGATTTGAACCTCTTCTAATTTCGGGAGTAAATCTCTATGATCTCTTCCAATAAGATAGGGAATTTTTGTGACAACTTGAATTTTCCTTAATCTATAGGATCTTAAATCTCCTAAAAATCCTTGACTATAGTTTTGATAATGTCGAAAGATCTCCAGTGATCTCTCCTTAAGATAGTTAAGGTTTTTACACTCTCAAACAAGAGATTTATCATGTAGGCATATGCTACATATACTTAACACAGGTAACCCGTCAAGTACGCAATACACTTAACTCTACACTCACCGTAGAGGCAACACAGGACTATTGTTCAGACTCTCTGAGCCTTTTGATTCCCTCATTATTCTTTCTAACTTGAGTATTGGAGCTTCCTCCACTAAAGTCACCTCTAGCCGGTTTTTTGCACATCTCCCATTCAAGAATATCCAGTGGGAACATTACCACCGAGTTTCTGTTTGAGTCAGAGGATTAGTTTACCTATAGAGTCAAAATTAACTTCAACACGATATAGTTATGGAAGGTTATTGCCCAAATTCTCATGATCATATTTTAATCTTTATCAAACTCAAACTCAAAATATATGTTTTATGCAAAGTAACTACATTCATAGTGTAGTGTGGCAAATCCAACCTAAAGTTTGACAGTAATCTTTCTTAGCATAATGTCCAAATTTTTTAAATGTTGCACATTAACTAAAGATGCCCTGGACAAAACAAAATGTCTTATTGCCTCCTAACTTTGTAATACTTGCCTCGCTCACTCCCCCCTCCCCCCGCCCGAACTTTATTAAACCCAATGTCTCAAAACTGCTCAGTTTTTAGAGAGGAGAAAATTACATCTCCAATATTTAAACTATGAGGTTAGCTTACAATTAGGTTTCTAAATTTTAAAACTTTATGATTAAATACTCAAATTTTGAAAAGTGTAACAAACTGGTCCTTATATTAGTAATGTCACCATACTCGCTGTTAAAAGATGATCTAACACGACATGTTGCCTGATGTAAAATAACAATTGGTTACTTACATGGCAAATGCCATGTCAACAAGTTTATTTATATTCACTCGTCACGTAAGTGAATTGCTGATGTGTCAAGTGAATTGAAGTTAAGATTGGCACGACGATGTCAAATTAGTAACATGGCAATGCCACCTTAGCTTCATGTTGACGTGGCACACATAACCAAACTTTACACTCTCTCCCTTTTCTTGCTCCCTCTCTCCTTTCTCCTTCCTTCAAGCCGCAATAGTCAAGTCAAGTCAAAATTGAAGAATGCAAACAAAGGAAGGAAGTGTTCAAAGATGGCGATGCAGCCAATTCTAAAGGCAGGCAACAATGATCGATGACGATGGAACTAGATGGCAGTGGCAGATTCAAACAGAAGACTGCAAAAAAGATAAAGATGAAGAGGCGACAAAATCAATTGAAGACTTGAAGGGTGTGGAGAATCGAACCAGTGAAGACGGAGATCAAAAGCGAGCATGAAGCGATTGATAGCAATTGGACGAACAACGACAAAAGATGAACGAGACAGTGGTTGTGTTTCGTGAATTGTGTCTGCCACATCATCAACATGGAATTGATATGATGTCAAAATCAGCAACAATTATTCTATGTTTGACACTATATGGTATATCATAGAAATAATGTATTTTTTATTTAAAATTAAATAAATAGAGTTTTTCTATCTTTTCCAAATTAGTGATATCATGGTCTCAATTCACGATATTTACCGTATATTTTATGAATTAAAAAAATAAAAATTTATTTAAAAAAAAACTTGATGTCACGGTTGGAGACCGCAACACCGATGTCGTAGTCCCTGACCGCAACATCAATTCTCTCGTCTAGTTCGAGTCACTTTCACACTTGCGAGATCACAAACACCATAACAAAAAAAATAAAATTTTGATCTGATTCCAAGAACAATCCAATTATGCTCAGTGAAGTGAATGTCACCTATCCTAACAACAGTCCAGTTGTTCCAATGAAGTGAATGTCACCTATCTCAATAACAGTCCAGTTGTTCCAATGAAGTGAATGCCACCTACCCTATTAAGTAGTTAAAAGTATTCTATTCCCATTGAATGCCATCTACCCTATTAAATGAGAGGGAAAAAAGATAAAAAATATAGAATTTCACCAATGGCATGAATATCGTGGTTAGGGATCACGACACTTGATCGCGATTTCTAATCACGACATCAAGTTTTTTTTTAATAATTTTTTATTTTTTTTTTAAATTTGAATATATAGTAAATGTCGTGATTTGAGATCACGACATCATTAATTTAAAAAAAATAACTCTATTTATTTAATTTTAAATAAAAAAATATTATTTTTATAAAAACCCCGACACTATATTGAGTTATCAGCGTGGCATTATTGAGGAAGGGACCGGTTTGTTTTACCTTAACAAATTTGAAATTCAAAACCTAATTATAGTTACCCCGTACTTCAGCATTGGTAAAGTAATTCGCTCTTTTAAGAGACATTATTCAAACACTTTTCTTTCACGCGCACTCTATCTCTCTCTCGCTGGCGCTCGAACACGGTAGGCGAAAAGGTTGTAGCTCTGAAAATGAGTATAGCGCGACTCACAATTCTGTCAACAACAATATACTCAAACAACGAACTCAGACTGAAACTCAATCCCAAATCCAAACCCAAAACAAATCAAATTCGCTGCACCTCAATCCTTTCTCTCTCAACAGCTTCACTGTCTCTCAATTCAATCAGACCCTTCGTGCAATCCCAGTGGAAACCCATTCTCGGAGGTTGGTTCTGCAGCGCAATCTCCGTCTTCTCTCTCTCTAAACTCGTCCCCAGACTCGGCCAATACTCCACCCTTCTTGGCGCCGGCGATCATTCCGCATTGAAAAACGAGGCTTTCGTGATTGCGGCTTTGCTTCTGCTTCGCTTGATTGCCAACTACTGGCAACAAGCCCTTCTGTGGGATGCTGCGTTGAATTCTGTGTACAAGATTAGACTCGATGTTTATGAGAAGGTTTTGCAGAGAGAATTAGGGTTTTTTGAAGGCCGCGGGGGTGCCTCCGCTGGCGACATTGCTTATAGAATCTCTGCTGAGGCGTCAGATGTTGCAGACACTGTTTATGCTCTCCTCAATGTGAGTTTTTGCTGATGCAAAATTTGTTAAACTTTTTTAGGGTAAATTAAGAGGGATTGTTGGAACCAAACCAAAACAATGAAATTTGATTTAGGTGCTGCAATACCCACTTTTTGGAACTGTTTTTTCTGCTCCAAAATACGCTTTTGTTTGATCTCTAAGATCATCAACTTATGGTAATCCGAAAGCCCATGTGCATGAATAGGTCATCATGTCTCGTTTGACACATATTCATGACATGACCTAAATACTTTAATGTCCAGAGGGCGAAGCTTGCCCCCTGAAATTTCCCAAAAAAAAAAAAAAAATTAATGTCTAGCAACTTTTCCGCAGACAATCAGAAATGCGGCTAAAAGTCTTAGAAATGTTACTGAAGGTCTTAAAAATATGGTTAAATCCTTTAGAATACCATAAAAGTTACAACTTCTGCCCCTCCAGCTGCATGCGTCTGCTTGCCCGCGTTCCCTTGAGGAAATCATATGGGAGTTAGAATATACTGATTAAATATCCAATGCATGTGGAACACTTTCATCTGATCAGGATGTTTCCCAGCTTGCAATTTTGTGACTTTGGTAGCTGAGTTATTGATTCCCAGCACTGAGACTGTTGGTGCTTCTTTCAGTTGCTCCTTATGGCCATCCAAAAGACCACCTCTAAGCTCCTTCCCTCCTTTTCATAACAGACAATAGTGCCATGTCTCCTTCAGTTATTTGCAATGGCTACTCAAATGATATGTATCAGCCCTGCACTCGCATCTCTTTCAGCATTGGTAAGGAGGCAAGAATTTAATGTATAGATTTATTGCTATTTTGTATTCACTGTTGATATTGCTGCTCTATAGGGTGGAATGATGCTTGGTATTTCTGCAGGTAATTCCCTGTATGAGTATCACTATTGCATATCTTGGTGAAAGGCTTTGTATGATATCTAAGAAGGCCCGACTTAGCATTGCCAAGCTCTCAGCTTACCTAAATGAGGTATTTCTGACCTTCTGGATGCAATGATTCTGTTTTCCTTTTTAGTAGACATTTGCATGAGATCAGCAGGGTGTCCCTTTGGCAGTAGAGTTTGTCCAATTTGTTTTGCACAGAGAATCAATAGTGAATCTGCTGTGGTTTTTTCTTATAGCCACAATTTACAGTGAAGAGAAAGATTGATAAGGACTAAAGCTTGGTTGATTTGAAAAGGATTGTTTGGGAATCAATAGCTCAGGTTTTGCTTCAAAGTAGAAGAAAATGGCTATTGTTTTGGTAGTATCGACAAGAGGCTACATCAATAGCTGAAACTTGTTTTCATGTAGGGTCATGGTATACCCTGTTTTAAAACCAAAACCATGCCCGTGCATGTATGATGCAACAGCAGCAAGTTAGAGAAGGTAATGCTGTTTTGCACCACCTTTATATCAACTAATTTTCTGTCATTGCCACATCCTTCGAGCACGTGAATCTGGGATCTAATAAATTCTAGTTGTTATGGGCGTTGAGTTGGTGTTGGTTGTGTCTTCTCCCTTTTTTTTTTGGACTTCATTCCTTTCTCTGGTTTGGTCTTTAATTAAATTGTCTTCTTTACGAGAGGGTGCTTATAGCATATTTCTTGTGTTTCAGGTCCTCCCATCCATCCTATTTGTGAAGGCAAACAATGCAGAGCCATGTGAGATCAGGAGATTTCAGTTGCTTGCCCATGCCAATCTATCTGCCCATTTAAAAAAGAAGAAAATGAAAGCTCTCATTCCTCAGATTGTACAGATGATCTATTTTGGAGTACTGGCTATCTTTTGTGTTGGAGCAATGATTTCAAGTGGTTCTTTCAGTAGTTCTCTTGTGATTTCCTTTACCATGTCACTGGTTCTCTTAATTGAACCCATCCAGGTGTGCCTTCATTCCTGCCAATAAATTTGATTACCCCTCCCCAAAAATCTTAGTTGCATGTTCTTGCCTTTGTCAATATCAGTTGAGATTTTGACTGTATTATTTAGCTGGCCTGAGGTGTTAATGTGCTATCTTGGGCCGCTTTTCTGGCCTATGGCCACCTTTTCATGTGGCCAAAATACTGATATGTTTATCCTGGTGCTACATGAATCTCTCCAACAGGCTAAGCTAGTCATTTTCATGGGAAAGGAAAATTTGGATTGATTTGTTAAAAGCTTTTTATCTTGCAATTATTTTAACCTTTTTATTCCAACTTCTGAAACCAGGAGTTGTTTAGGAACCCCTATGTCCTTTATGCAATAAAAAGGAAGTACCAAAGCTTCATGGATGCTCTAGAGTCTCCACGTAAATTGCCTCAAATTTTTGCTGCAATGGTATAATGCATATTTGTTGGGCTTGAATGGACAAGCATCAACTCTGTAGTACTAGTAGAATTGAATGTAGTATTAAAGAGAATAATTTTTGTGGTTGCAATCGTCAAAATTTTAGGTGAAACTTTTATCCACAGAGGAACCATTGGAAAATAGTTGATATTTATTTTTTTGGTCCAAAGCTTCATGCTTGCACATTTTGTACTCCTACCTGTTCTTCACTCTTGAGGAGCCTTCTGAAGTTATCTGAATATAAAGATTTGTGCAGGGTGTAGGAAAGGCATACAATGAGTTGAAGGAAGGAGAGCCAGCTATCGAACGACTATTTGAATTGACCAAATTCAACCTGGTAAGATTATTTTTCTGACTTCTCACTTTCAATCACTGTGAACTGGGACTATACTCCTTTTAAAGATTAGATAAAATGCACAATGAAGTCTTAAAGATTAGATTCTATTGTAGAATAGGGAAAAGCTGACTGGACATGAGTAGGGTGCATGCATTTGTTGCTTCTTATTTATACTTCTAGTGAAAATTTTTTGCTCCTACTGGAAGCCACCATAATGGCTAAAACAGAACTTGTGGCTTCTACAATGTGGAGCTTAGTTATATTCTTTCTGATTTCCTGTAATGATAATTATCTTTCCTTGCCAGCATTCTAGATGCTTCCTTCCATCATGACATACCCTCGACCATATAAAAATCTCATGATTTTATCCCCCTCCCCAACTCCGACAACCATTGTACTTTAACGAGGAGAAAGAAAAGGAAAAAAAAAAAAAATAGAGAAGTATTCTAGTTACTGATAGACATTTTTTTTTTCCCTAAAATTGTAATACATCCACCTTAGAAGAGAAAAGCAGCTTTCTATCCATATATTCAATCTGGTATTGGTCTTATGTGTTGCAATGCTGAGATCACCCTGTCCCTGGGAGAGCATTCAAGGTGTAACTCTCCTAATTCTGATTATTGTATTGGAAAAGGCCCACTGGCTTGAAATGACTTCAAGATGACAGAAATGCTTCAGGTTTAACATAGCAAATTATTCTCTTTACCTGTTTACCATTTTCCTGTTTATCAAATTCAAAACAAAAAAGGGGAGTGTCTTGTATCATTATGCTTGACCATTTTGTCAAGGGGCCCATCCAGTGTATAGCAGTTTTACAAGAACTCAGCATCCTTCTCCTACCCTACAGAAAAAGATATCCATAAATTAGAAGGTGTAACTCTCCTGATTCTGATTATTATATTCGAAAAGGCCCACTAATTTGAAATGACCTCAAAATGACAGAAATGCTTTGGGTTTTACATAGCGAATTTCTCTCCATACCTGTCTAGCTTTTTCCTGTTTATCAAATCCATAATGAAAAATTGGGGAATGCCTTGTATGATTAAGCTTGATCATTTTGTCAGGGGCTTCCTGGGTATAGCAGTTTCTATGCCAGAATTCCTCACAGAGACCAAGCCGAATGTTTACATAAGGGAAGAGACAACCCAAACTTATTTGCTAGTCTGATTCTGAACTTCTACAATCAGAGACAACATTATTCTCCAAAACCATTATGATTAAGGGCTCTTATATTCCCACTGTTTCCATATAGTTGAATCACTTGACTTGTCAAAGATACCCCTTTCCTGTGATACGCCAAAGAATCCTTTTAAAGGTGCAGTCTAATCTTCTTGTAGATACCGGATAGAAAAGGATAATAACGATATAAAAGAGATATATAAATTATATATGAAGGTTCAAACATACAAAAGTGAGTCATTTGACATAGAGTTGGTGATGTTTCGGAACATAGATGTTATGGGCTAGAAGTATAAAAAAAGGTATGAAGGATGTGTCATCAAGTCTCTGACATTATAAGAGGTTCATTGTTTATTTGTTTTTGTCTTTCCAAGTTACTTTTAATAGTTACCACCTTTTAGATAGTTCTTATTAAACCAATTTTCAATCAAAATTGGGATGAGGTATTTCTTATCCTTCCTTCCCACCCCCTGCTAGTTTGATACAAAGAGCTGGTCTTGTGATTATGTTTCTTACGAGTTGATCTACATTAGAAGGGTGCTATTGTATTCTCTCGTATAGGTTGCTGAGAAACCAGATGCTTTCTGTTTGGATTCTGTCAAAGGAGAAGTGAAGTTCTGTGATGTCACATTTGGATATGGAGATGATCTGCCACTTGTATTGAATGGTTTAGACCTTCATCTTAACCCTGGAGAGACAGTTGCAATTGTTGGACCATCTGGAGGGGGAAAATCAACTCTTGTCAAACTACTTCTTCGCCTTTATGATCCTTTATGTGGTAGGTCATCTGAGAGAACTGATCTGTATGCTGTTTGTCTATTGAAATTTTGTCTCAAGGAAATCTTATTGTGCCTTACATCTTGGCAGGTTGTATAATGATTGATAACTATGACATTCAGAGTATATGTTTAGGAAGTTTGAGGAGGCATGTTGCTCTGGTCTCTCAGGATATAGTGAGTGCATACAACATGCTCATTATTTGTTTTGCTAGAATTAGGAACTCTTGATTTAATTAATGAAATATAATCTTCTGATTACTATAAATTGCATGTATCAAATATATATATATATATATCTATATTTATATGTGTACAATTCTAAGCTTCTCAATCTGCGCTGAAATATTTTTGAATCTTATACTAGACTGGTTGGCTGATGAGCTTATGTATCTCATTCTCATTTTTTATTAGCAGCTTCAATTTTTGATGTTTAAATTTGATGTATGAAATAGAAGAATGGTAATTTATTTTTTGTCAACTAGTTTATACATCTTCTGTTGGATATAAAATCCTTGTTCCAGAAAGGAGAGGAAAAAAAAAAAAAAAAGAAAAAGACAAGGTGTTTGAAGTGCTGCTCACGAGAGAACTAAAGCTAGACCATGAGACTAGCAATTTAAGAATTTCTTTAAGTCAGTTTGACAGATATATGGCCTACAAGATGCAGGTGCAATTTTCAGAAAATATTTCGAATTGCTTCAAGAAACATTCATCAATGCTTATATTGGTCAGTTATGCAATTAGTCACTTCTAATTATATGGTTGGGATTGGTTTGTCTTCTTTTTACTTAGTTCTGGTCCCATATGCTTTACTTCAAAGCATCATTGTGGTTGTCAAGGCAGACCATAAAAGTGCATTATTTTGAATCAAATAATTGTGGGCTGATTTTTACTGCCACTGTTAACAGCTGCATACATGGTGCAAGTTTCTTGGCATTAACCTACTATACAGCTGCTTCAAATTGATTATGCATTGATCTTGTTGATTCCTGTATATATCCAGACACTTTTCTCAGGAACAGTGGCTGAAAACATTGGGTATAGAGACCTGACAACTAACATTGATATGGAGAGGGTTGAACTTGTGGCACAAGCTGCTAATGCTGATGAGTTCATTAGAATACTTCCAGAAGGATACAGAACTGATATTGGTCCCAGGGGTTCAGTTCTAAGTGGAGGCCAGAAGCAAAGGTAAAGCTTCAAACGTGAGCCATGAACCTCCACTGCGTCTACCGAGTGATACTCAGCATCTTTCCTTCATGATATCAAATTGGGTGTTGAACACTGTCTGGCTTGACTTATTATGAACCATCAATAGTTGTAACCATCTGAAACTCCAACATTGTCCAGTTGATTCTTCACCTGTTCTTCATTTTTATTGAGCCAAAATTTTGGGAAATTGGTAGGATAATTGTGTTTTTTTTTGGTCCCATTCAACATCCTGCAGCCACCTCATTTAATTTTGTGAGCTTACATCAATTTTGTATATAATTCCATCAAAAGTAAAACTAGAGTTTTCTTATAATGGCAAGGAATTTAGAAATGCCTGTAAAATCCTGTTTATCATGCGTCCTTTTCTTGTAGGGTTCCCATTCAGATTCTAGTTTTGACATTTATTATGATGCATAGAACCAAAAATGCTATTCTAGTTTTATCATGTGACTGGGTTCCTAGTTTCTTGCAGTTGAGGTGCCATCCTCTGTCAGATACGTAATTTACATATTCTTGTTAATTCAAACTGCAGGCTTGCTATTGCAAGGGCACTTTATCAAGACCCATCTATATTGGTTTTGGATGAAGCAACCTCTGCCTTGGATAGCAGGTCTGAGCGGTTGGTGAGACAGGCTCTAGAGCACCTAATGAAGAATCACACTGTAAGGACAAAAAGCTGATTCTATTGCTGCCTCCCCCTTTTGATTTTTTATAGTTTCTGAGCAATTACTTTTAAATCAGTTGCATTAAGTAGTGGAAGTGGGTGTTGAAAACATTTTAGAACTTACTGTCAGGCTGCTCAAGGCTCAGCACACTTATATCCATGTGTTTTTGTGTAGATAGGTGATGTAGGCTTGCTGCACACCTTATGCTAACATGAGAAAACAATAAAATTTAAATTTAGGTGATTGTCATTGCCCATCGGCTGGAAACCATACTCATGGCTAAGCGAGTTTTCCTTCTAAAGGGTGGGAAGCTGAAGGAGATCAGTAGATTATCTCTCCTGCATGGCAATGGAGAAATGCTGAGATCAGTTGGGATTGTCATATAAGAAGAATTTTGTGCTAGTAAATGGAATAGAGACTGCAACTGGGGATACTGCAGGCAGCTCTTAACTGTGTAAAGCCAAACTACCATTGCATACTGACAGCAGGGAATCCCATTCACACATCAAATTTAAGGTTATCAAGTTATTTGTCTACATAGTTGTTTTTTTTTTTTTTAAAAAAACATATTTTTATTTCAAATTTTAAAAAATTTTTTTTTTTTTTTTTTTTTTTTTTGTTTTTTTTGGGGGGAAAAAATTTTTTAAAAATTAAAATTTTTTTTTCCTCATTTTTTTTTAAAATTGGAGGAAAAAAAATATAAATAGGAAATTGATTTACAATGCTTATCAAGGGACTGAAGAATTTTGACTTTATTGTATTGGCTTACCTGTAGAAGAGAATTTGGGGGTGGGGGCGAGGTTGGCTGTCAAGGCCCAGCCTTAATGGCTTGTGAGCTGTGATTCCTACGACTTTGGTACACCAGGATTGTTCCCTCCATAAGTGTTCCTATTCGGCGTACAATCACTGGAACCTACCCAGGCAGCAGACTGTTCTGAATTTGGGTGCAGATTAATTCTAAATTTTGTGTTTCACGTCCAAAGGGGGGAGGACAACTTGTCAGGTTTCTCTTTGAGGTGTTCCCTTGTAATGGTAAATTCCTGGTTTTGCTTATATTGTCCCGCTGAGTGGGGTAACTTATCAGTACAAATTTGTATGAACTCTTTTAAGACAAACAATTTTATATGATTGGTCTTCTTAAGTCTCACAGTCCACGTCTATCTAATAGTAATCTGCACCGCACGGTTAGCCTTCCAAGTCAACAGGTATCTGGGTAATCATACAGTGCTTCCATATATATATATATTTTTTTTATTATAAGGAGATGTAACCAACCGGGATTGAACCAGGGAGAATAGAAATGGGGAGACTTTATCCTAGAGGGACCTGTGCTTCCATGCATCAGGCTGTGCATGTGTATCGTAAGAATATCATTTTTATTACTGCCGCAATGTCATAATGAACTGATATTAATGAAAAGCTTGATACCCCCTTAGCAACACTGCTTTGAAGACTTGGAGGGCCACACACCATCACTCCCACTTCAACATGATCCCAACGCTGGGCTATGGTTCCAAAAATTGCTGACAAGACATCGTAAGCAATCAATTCACCAACATATATACAGATTCTTTCAGAAATGGAAACTACCTAAACCACCCGAAGGGAGAAGTTTGTTCAAATGCGGCTACACTCCTGGCTAAGGCACACATCTTTCGGTTCTTTTCTGGAAAATCGAGGCACTAAAACACAATGGCTTTTATCGGCAAAGTATAAGTACTTTTAAGTACCAACAGATCGACATGAAAAGATGAGAAAAAGAATCCCTTGGTGAAATAAAAATTGGCGGCAAAATTTTCTTAAGTTTATGTTTAAATATGTCAATATATCTTTGAAGTCCGGTCTATGACCATACTGGATATTATTTAAAGTAACAATATTTTCTTGACTCATGCCTTTGCTGGCAATCGATTCATTGTGCTGCAACTCAGCAGTCTAGTTATCTTCTTCTGGTTCCTCCATTGTTGAAATTCTTGTCTCCCAAAGATTCCATAAAACAATCACAAGGCCCCCCAAAAACAAGTATACTTGCAACCATGCACGCGACAAACAAAAGCCCTCTGTACGACCAAGAAGTTATCCCAAGATGGCTTACGTAAAATATATCCAATAAACTCACAAATACTACGAAGCCCATTGTAGAGAAGATGACATAAGCTCTAGACCATATCTTACTACCAGTTCCAACCAGAACTGACATTCCGCATCCCTTGGAGATGGGAAAGATAGAATACTTCACAGCCTTCTGAACTTTACACTCTTCCAGCTGGGACAATAATCAAACAATAGTATTGGGAAGATATGAAAGACCATTATAAGAAGAAAAGAGGGAAGACCAACCACTGGAGGCTCCGACTCTCTCGTGACATAAGTTCGGATCTCAAGATTCAATTTATCAGAGAAAGATGTACATATTGACTCAATGTCAGCTGTTGAAAGAAGAGAAAGCTCATCAGATCTTTTAATAGCCCAAACAATTAGAATGTTTCTTAGAAGGCAAGGTTTCCATCATTAACCCGGTGGAGAATGTCATTTAGAATAACGAGGAATGGGGAGATCCCAATACCTCCTGCTACTAGCAGAAGGTTCTCAAACCTGCAAAGACATTACAAAGCTTATAAATTTTAGCTGATCTGGGCCATATCAAATCTTTGCTATAATAAAATGTTTTCACCATATAGAAACGATAATGGTGATTCAAGTCTGAGCACCCAAAGCATAAGTAGTAAACTTTTGACATGATATTCTGTTCAGTTCTTTCGTAAATTAATAACTTAATCTGGCTTCACAAAGTCGAAGAAGTCAAAAGACCAAGGCAACTACTTGGCTGAGTGCTAGGAGCGACCTTCATCTTGGACAATTTTCACATGTATCATCAAGATATAAAATTCTTGCTTTGTTATTAAGGCAACTATAATCAATTGCTGCTATGATTTATAGAAACGTGTTTAGAACTTGAATAAAGAGCATACATCAAGTCGTATGGAGATTCATGCCCATGAGGTCCCTCAACAGAAGCAGTAATCTTGGAATGAGGTTGCAAGGGCATCTCCTGATTTTGCTCCTCAAATAAATTTGAGATACTACCTCTGAGCTGTTCGGTCCATTCTCCAAGATCCTTTATGAGAACTGACAGATGAAGTTTGCCATCAAGAGGACTAGATGAAACACTGAAAGGATGCCACTGGAACCATGATAATTCTCTAACTTGAAGGAAAATAAAACTCAGGGTATTGTATTGCAGATCTGCATTAGCAAAGGAAAAAATGCAGCTTTAAGATTTCAAAAATAGATTTAGAAATACAATCATGCCATCAGAAGAGTAAGAATTATCTTAACTTGCAGGTTTTGACAGGACTAATTCCACTGTACTACATGAAGGCATGATGCAGAAATTATGTCAACAGTCCTTGGTGATTGACAGAATTGTAAGAAGCGATCAAGAAAGAATAAAAACCTCCTCCAGCGGCTATGCTGAAAATAAAGTCACCAACATGCAAGGCGAAGAAGACCACAAAGATTATGTATAGCTGATGAGTATAAAAGAAAAGCTCAAAATATTGCTTCCTCACTGGATGAAGTGATGTCACCCACATAAATAGACCAGCCAAAAGGCTGATTACTCCTGCAAGGTTGGCAACACCAATGTCTTTCCACTCCAGTACCTGCATCCAAGCAAAAAAATTTTGGGTTCCTACTGGTGTTAGTTTAAGTATTTATTCTTGAAATACAACCTAGAGGGGATAAATATGTTGTGCAGCACTTTGATGAGAATTTTGAAAGTTTTTTAGTTTATTGAAAATGAATCGGAAATGAAAAACTTGAAGAGTGAAGAAAAACAAAGCACATACAATGAGGATAGAAATGAAAGATAACAGAAATGCATATGAAATTTTTATAGTGGTTCCACTAAATTCGGTATATATTTACTTCTATGTACTCTCTTGGAATTTTCACTTTTCTCCAATATTATGACTCATTTGCTTTCCAGATGCAAATGAAACATTTACAAGTATTTTTTCTCGAAATACTAACAACTTCACCGATTGTCTCTTTCTTTAAAACCCAAATTGAGAAACTCTCTTAGTTCTTTTGAACTTTTGATACAGAAGATAGATGAATATTATAGAGATTGATGCTATACTCTTCGGATGTAACAAAAATTAAGTTCACAAGAGATTACACACTAGAATGAAAAACGAGTGAGAGACAAAGTGTGTTTTTAAAACAGATCATTGATTGCATTCGTTGTAGTCTCATTCAATTTCTAAGCAACCTTCCATCTCTTTCTTCTTAACTTTTGTATTTAAAGGATTTGAAGAGAGCCGTTGAGCTGGTAGGTGGATTTGAACGTTAATTAATTAATACTTTTTACCAACATCTACTAAATTCATTCGTGAATAAATAATCAATATTAGCAAATAAATGAATAAATAAAATTAATTACTTAACGATCAAAATCTTGAATTCATGATGTTATAAAAATTTATAAAATAAAGTATAATGATGTAAAAAAATTCATATAACATTAGTTGTTGTTATAACAAAATAGAGTTATAAATGAAAGATATATTTGGAAAGATGGGTGTGTGTCCTGGTCCTGTATAGGCAAATAGGATGGAAGAGGGGGCTTCATCCGTCTAGGATTAGTTGGAAATTCTTGGCAGATAGACCACCAACCCATACTCTTGATGATTCAATGTTGATTTTGATTCTATTTTGATTCTGGACTTTATATATATATATATATATATAGATAAAATAAATATTTATTTTATTTGAAAATTTAGATGATGATAAATATAAAACAAAATAAAATTTAGAATTTCCATACTTCAACTTAAAATGAAAAATGAAAAATTTGACTAGAGAGTGCGGAGAGGATTAGAGTAGAGAGAGAGGCGGAGTCGAGTTTGTGACCCATTTTCATTTTCATCTGTCCTTCTGTCACATAGTTTGGGAGTAAATTACGCAACCATCAACACCCACATCGATATGGTAGAACTCTCTCATCTCTCTCTCTCTCTCTTTCTCGGGCATCTGCTGGGCTCTCTGTTTGTTCATGTTTTTGATCAATTATTTTTAATGGCGGAATCTAGGAGAGCGAGAAGGCGCAGACGCAGCACCTCAAACTTTATTCTTATTGGAGGAGCTCTTGCTCTTTCCGCGTCCGCATCGCCCTCAACTTGAAACGTAAAAAGCTCTCTCTCTCTCTCTCTCTGCCTTCTCTTGGTTTCTCACTTTTGCTGTTGTTTTTAGGGCTAAAGTATGAGTACGTTGCAGTCAATATTGTGAAAGGAGAGCAATTCCATCCTGGTAAAACCCATCTTCTCTTCTTACCTTTTAACAAACCTAATTCATTTCCACATTTCTCTTCAAATTCACAATAGGAGTGATCTTCTCCTAAAATTAACTTCCAAACATTACCCAAGTAACGGAGGAAATGATAGATGGTTATGGAATTTGGTGTTTAGTATTTTGGTGGGATATGCCTCAGTGACACACATATTAGGAGCGAAATCCCTACTCTTCTCTTCTTATTTGTGGAAAAGTGTTTTACATTATTTCCATTACAAATCTTTGTCATTCAAAGATAACTTTGCCTTCGTGTTTGGTGGAGACAAAAATGATTATGTTTGAGATCAAGTAGTCCTACAACAAATTAATCTTGATGAAGGAATACATACTCCCTCTTGTAAAAATTTCAAAGAGGAATTGAAAGACTCAAGCAATGCAGTTGAAGGAGTCAGTCATCTTTGGTGGTACTTCATAATCCGCACGATCCTTGAATCGTTTTTGCAAAAATAAAATTTTCTTCAGAAGTTGAGATACTTGCATGCAGCGCTACCTTTTACAGAGTAAATACAAGTGACCTGCTGTGGAGGAGGTGATCAACCAAGTTTTGTCACCTGACATCTATGAGATATGCTATTGCCAATCTTGGGTTGACAGAAGATGAAATTTTATTGAGAGAAACAGAGTACAAAAAAGCTCAAATAATGAGAATTCCTTGAAGGATATAAAACATAGAAAACAGAAAGTTCATGGGAACTGCTTGCACTTTCTTTGCGAAAGCTCTAGGCCATATTACTTGAAGACCCCTTATGCACAAGTCAAAGCAAAGCATAAAATATGATCTTGGTCGGTAAGAGAGAAATATCAATAAACGCATTATGGAGAAAAGTTTTTAAAATTTCCAGCAAATGTTGGATTGCTTAATGATCTTATAGCAAGTACTTTTACTTGTTTTGGTTCTTTGTACGGGTGGCAATTGGATTTTTACTGGCTACTGTCTTTTTGCTTACAAATAATATTCTCACTTACAAATTATGGAATGAGATTGTTTTCTTGGCATAATTGTGGTTCTTGGTAACAATAATTTTTAAGGGCTTCTCTTTGGAGAACATTAAGAGAGATTGGAAAACTGTGTGCTGGTAAAATGTGATCTATGAAGTATGTACAAGTACACAGGACACAAAATTGACAATGCATGGCCGGTTTTGAACAAAAATAAGACCCAGCATGGAACTAAAATAATATTGTTTTGTTTGAATATATGTGTAATTGGTATTAGTAATTTTTGTCAAAGTGTTGCAATATTAGGTACGATGCAAAGAATTTATAGGTATAAAACAGAGAAGAAGCACATGTCAAACTTAGAACCTTCTCTCTCTCAAGATCTCATTTTCTTCTGCAAAGAGAGACCAGTCATTTCCACAAGAGATGCTCTTTTTTCTACATTTTAGATTTTAAAACCAAATGTCTACATGTTGCCTTTTTATTCACTTCAAACTGCTATTTGTGATTCTTTTTCTTCTTTTGCTTAGTCATTCCTTTATGCGTTTTACTACTCCTTTCCTCCTATTTTTCTTGAGTTCTTTGATGTGTTGACAATTTTTTCAAATAATCCTTCTTTTCTCTATGTCTTTAATAGTCGAAGTGCAAATATTATAATTGCTTTGACATGTTTATTTTGCTTATTGTAGTTAAATTTTTTTCTTTCTTTTCCGTAATTTATGTGATCAAACTCCCTCAAGAGATTATCAATTTTCAATTTAGAGGTTCAAAGTTGAGGATTTTTTTCAGCCAATTTTATTTATTGGGAGTTTTACTTTATTTGATCGGAACTCTTTTTTATTTAAAAGAAATTATGAATTTCATATATGTATATATATATATATATTTTCCAAACCCCTGATTAATTCTATTGGATGTAATTATTGATTTATTTTTTCCCTTTTGTTTATGTTACAGACTCTCTACAAGTTCCTTTTTGTTTTCTTATGATTTAGTTACCTCTCTAAAAATTCCTCCCCCCACCCACCCCAAAGAAAAAACTATCTTTATTTCATTGATGTAGTTGATTCTTTTCCATTTGATGCAAAATAATTAAGAGACTATTTAAGAAATTTTAAATTGTCTCTATTTTGTCTTATTATATTTGTAACATTTTTTGCATAGAAAAAGAATTTTACTAGATATGATAGAGAATATATATAAAAACTAAGCATGATCTGAGGTAGGTGAAAAAATACCAATAAGGATTCTTTAGAGTTTGAATCCCTCTTCAACTCTTTTAGACTATAGTCTTTATATACCCTTTAGGCACGAACTCAGGAAAAAAGCATAAAACACAACCTTATCCTAAAGGAAATAAGAAAACTGTACAACTTTTCTATCCTTTCGTTATGAATGAAAATTGCAAGAGATTGAATGCCCATTTCGATTATAAAAGTCTTTGATAGGAGTTGAGTGAAACATACACAATCATTGAGAAAAAGTAATGAACAAGGGAGGATCTTCAATCCAAGAATCTTTCCATAATGAAATATAAAAACCATCACTCACTTTGAAAGACACAAAAGAAAGGAAAGTCTCATATAACCTGGAGATGAATTCTCAAGGACTAAAATGAGAATCTCTCACTTCAGTATTGCATCCCGTTCATATTGTTGGAGACCATACTTGTTCTTGGTAACTTTATGTCACAAGGAATTGGGTTCTAATGGAAATCTCTAAAAACATTTCCTTAGTTGAGAAATGCTTTTTGATGCCAAATTTTTTTGAGAAATGCTTTTTGATACCAAATTATCAAAACCAACCATCTTTAATTTGAGGTATTGAAATCTGCTCCCAACTTACCAAGTGATCCCTTCTAACCAACTTACTTCTCGATCAAGGGAAATCTCATCAACTTCTTAATTTTCTCTGCTACTCCAACAAGAATCTTTAAGGGGGAGTGAAACTAAAGGGGGATGTTCAACAAATATGCAATGTATTACGTTAACCTAAAGTGAGAAAACCTCCTACTAACTGTATCCACAACATGATCCCAAAAATGAATATTTCTGAAATTTCCTACCAAAGGAATTCACTGAATAAGAAATAGGCCATTCCTTTTCTAATTGTAACATTTTTCATCTAAAATGAAATTTTTGATAAAAAATAAAGAATTTGCATGTAGAAGTCAAATTGTTATATAAAAAAGACTAAAATTATCATTATATCATAAATTTTTTGCATTGGAAACTCCGCTTTTAATTGAGCCTAACCTTAACTTTCTCAAATGTCCCTTGAAGATGCTTGCACATTAGCTGGCCATGGAAGGGTAATTTGGACCTTGATGGTTGAACTAGTCAAACTGGCTGGTTTGGTTTGGTTTTCTGAAATATGATTAAAGATGCTGATAAGATAATTGAAGGAGAAAAATAAAATTGAAAAGAATCAAAAAGGGTGAGGCTCAAACTGTTGCCCTCCTACTCCTTTGTACACCAAATAAAGATAACTCTATAAAAAGTTAGATGTTAGAGTTATAGTGTGAGGACTCATTTTGTTGCTGCGTATATGCGTTTCCCATAACATGACATGAACAGTAGATGTACTAGTTTAAAAATTAGAACTAAATCTTCTTTTCTTCAATCTTTTCTAATAGCACTTCATATTGCTATAAAATGGGTGTTAATTTCTGGTTCTTTCATGATACCTAGAATTTGTAAAGTTGAATCCCATCAGTTATGTTCCGGTGTTGGTTGATGGCGACTTGGTACTTGCTGACTCATTTGCTATCATAATGGTGTGTTGCTATCAGCCCTTGTACCCCTTAGCCTCTATTCTGTTGGATATTTTTGATATGGAACTATCTAGAAGATTTTTAAACTACCCAGTGTCATTCATTCCATTCGTAGTATTTGGAAGAAAAGTATCCTCAATGTCCACTCTTGCGTGGTGATATCCGAAAAAGGGCCATCAATTACCAGGTAAAGTAGTATTTGCTTTACTTAAATTGAAATTCATCCTTTAGTGTACAATACTTCCTTGATTTCTAAGTTACATAGATTAAAAATCTTGACTTGACCTAATCTCTCTCTCTCTCAATCTTTCCTTGATTTCTAAGTTACATAGATTACAAATCTTTACTTGACCTAAAATCTCTCTCTCTCTCTCTCTCTCTCTCGGTTCAACACCTAAAATTTCATTTTTAATAGGTTTGATAAACAGTTTTAAGTGCAGAAATTTATAGTTTTTTTTTCCTTGTTTAACTTGGATGCAGGCTGCAAATATCGTTTGCTCAAACATACAACCTCTTCAAAATATAGGTGTTTTGGTGCGTACTGAGCTAAACTAGCCTTTTCTCTCAACTTGAAATAGCTGAATTATATGATCTAGGGCTGTTTGACCTCATGCATATCTTTTTGGCACTATTGCAGAAATTTGTTGAAGAAAAAATTAGTCCTGAAGATAAGCTTACTTGGGCCAAATATCACATTGAGAAGGGATTTACTGGTAAAGTGTGCTTTCCATATATAAAAGAACACATGATGATGAAAAGTAATTGGCTCCAAATGTGATTTGAGAACAGAAATTGGGCGGAAAAATGCTTCTCATAGGAAAGTGAAGGCACTATTATAGCAATCTATGTTTAAATTATTTTGCACACACTACTTGGCCTTAGGTGCTGATTGAAGTAGGGCCACCCTTTTTAAGTACATATATATACCCATGCTTATCTACAACATGTTTGTGATTATGAATATGTCAACACAAATGTTAATTTCTTAGAAACTTATAACATATTTTATTGCGATATCCTGCTAAAAAACATTGTTAATTCCAAACAGATAGATTCTGTATGGCTGAATAGAATGTTCTTTTATCGTTGTCAGCTACCTTATTGCCCTATATTTGTAGACCCACTTCAGTTTTGCTTGTGATATTCTATGTTAGTTTTTCCACCTATGGATCATGCTCCATGTCTCATATTAAGTTGTTTTAGAATGCAATAGCTTGGGAAATAGGCATTCATGAACTTGTTCTTCTGTTTCGTGGTTGTGCATGCAAATACAAACCTTATGTAGCATCTCTTGGAGTTTGGAGATTGGCATCTTTATTCCTCAAATGGAGGATTTGATAGAGAGATAGAAGAAAAATAATAGCAAGTTGGTCAATGAGGTATCCTCCTGTGAAGGATACAAGAAAGAATGGGTGATACAGCACGTTGACAACAACCTCTTAAAGTTTACAGGAGACGTGCAAGATCAAAAGCACAAGCTTTGGTTTGGGATATGGATAATAATGAAGGATCTAGTTGGGATTTATTTTAAATATTTTAGATCATATCTCTTATGGTAGATAAGATTTATCTTGATTAGAATTGTATCTTTAGATGGAGTCCTTGTTTATCTTGACTAGATTGTTATCTTTAGATAGAGTCCTATTTTTATATGAATTGGTTTTCGTCACAGGAGTCCTTGTTTATCTTGACTAGATTGTTATCTTTAGATAGAGTCCTATTTTTATATGAATTGGTTTTCCTCACAGGAGAAGAGTCATATTTGAGTAGGGTTTTTTAAGCTTTATTTTTTCTATAAATAGGCACTTATGTAGCCTTTCAAAGGGAAATTTTTTTTTTTTCTGATTAATAAACATTATTCCAGATTGTGAGATGCAGTTTTCTCTTAGGCGTGAAGTCTAAGGACCCTAGGTTGCGATCTAGGCCTACTTTCCTAATTTTCCTTTCACTTTCATCGCTATTGCTACACCCACTACCCTGTCCTGCATCAGTTGGTATCAGAGCTGAAGTCTTCATTAATTTTAAGATTGTTTTCTCATGCACAACCATGGTGACTAATGCTGAATTGAGTTCAAGAGTTGAACGCCTAGAAGGCAATATGCAAGGAGTGAGAGAGCAATTAAAGACTTTAACTGCAGCAATTGAAACACTGCTGAAAGGGCCAGCACAATCCACAGATGAAAGGACATCTGCAGCGCCAACTATGGCAACACAAAACCTTCAAGTAGTACAGCCACATCCCCAAAGAAGATCTGAACGTGACCTGGCTGGAGACATCACACAGAAAATCAAGATTGAAGTCCCAAATTTCGAAGGCAAAATCGATACTGTCATATTTTGTGATTGGCTTAGTTCTCTTGAAGAATTTTTTGACTGGTATGATATGGAGGATTCTCGACGAATTCGATTTGCTAAGATGAAGATGGTTGGACCGGTAAAGTTGTGGTGGAGTACAGTGGAGAGTAGCCTCCAACGACCAGGCCAACAACCTCTTAGAACTTGGCAAGAGATGAAAGCTAAGCTACAAGAGAAATATTTACCTTATAACTATTTTGAATGGATGCGTGAAAGGGTTTTTACATTAAAGTAAGGCAACATGAGTGTGACCGTATACATGCAGCAATTTGAGGAACTCAAGATGCGCAGTCAAATGGAGGAAAGTGCAGAGCAAGCAACAGCTCGATTTAAAGCAGGATTGAGAGCAGATATTAAGCGAGAATTGGCTAAACAACCCAGCTATGGTCTGGAGCATGCCTTCCAAATTGCACTTGATGTGGAAGAATATTTGAACCATCCAAGTACTAAAAGAATTGGGGTTCAAAGTGGAGAATTTGGAGCAAAGAGACAATTCTCACAAGATCGACAAGTCATAACAAGACCTAATGGAGCCAATCCTAATGGAGCCAATCCCAATAACAAAACAAATCAGTTAGGAGAAAAAACCAATAAGGGTGTTACTTGCTTCAAGTGTGGAGAGCAAGGCCACATGGGTTTTCAATGCCCACAAAAGAATAATCTACATATGGGTGCAAAAAGAACAGCAAAATAGGCAGCTGAGGATGATGAAGCAGACAACTCTTTTAGCTATAGAGAATACAAGGATGATGATCTTGTAGGTGATGATGATGTGGACACATTATTAATGATAGTGGTACGACGAATCCTAGCAGCTCCAAAGGCAGAGGAAGAAGATTGGAAGCGTACAACAATTTTCCAAGCACTAGTGCGTTGTGGTAAACATGCTAAGAAGCTCATCATTGACGGAGGTAGCTGCATGAATGTGGTGTCTTGTTCTGCTGTTGAACGCCTCAAGTTACCAACCAACCCACACCCTCAACCATACAAAGTTGCATGGATTGATAACGCAACTATCCCAGTGACCAAACAGTGCCTCATCGCCTTTAAGTGTGGAGCTTATAGTGATTCCATCCTATGCGATGTCATCCCTATACAAGTGACACATATTCTTTTGGGTCGTCTATGGCTTTATGATCGGAATGTCAATCATAATGGCAGAGAGAATACTTACACATTCTCATATGAGAATAAGCTCATTGTGCTACAACCTATGAGCACTTTAGAGATAAAGAAATATGGGGAGAAACCACCATCAAAATCTGAGAGCAATGTTGGAGGCAACAAAAGACATCTTTATGTCCTAACAAAGAAGGAGTTTGATATGGAAAGTCAAGAATCAAAGGTGGTATTTGCTGTTATCGCAATAGAAGTCAGAAACTCTGAAGATACACTTAGCAACAATATTCCTCCAGAGGCAGCAAAACTACTAACTGAATTTTCTGATGTTGCACCTGAAGAATTGCCTAACGAACTTCCGCCTATGCGCAACATCCAACATGCTATTGATTTGATACTTGGAGCTCAATTACCAAATCTACCAGCCTACAGGATAAATCCAAGTGGTCATGAAGAGCTAAAGAGACAGGTTGAAGAGCTGTTATCAAAAGGTTTTATTCGAGAAAGCTTAAGTCCATGTGCAGTCCCAGCATTACTCATGCCAAAGAAAGATGGAAGCTGGCATATGTGTGTTGATAGTCGAGCTATTAACAAGATTATCATCAAGTATAGGTTTCCTATACCTAGATTGGATGACATGCTGGATGTGATGAGTGGTTCCATTATTTTCTCAAAGTTAGATTTGAAGAGTGGATATCACCAGATCAGAATCAGACCAGGAGATGAATGGAAGATTGCTTTTTAAACCAGGGATGGTCTTTATGAGTGGTTAGTCATGCCTTTTGGACTTTCTAATGCTCCTAGCACATTTATGAGGTTCATGACCCAAATATTTCAACCGTTCATTGGACGATTTCTTGTTGTCTATTTTGATAACATTTTAATATACAGCAAAGACAAAGAACAACATATTTTTCACTTGCAACAGATATTTAGGGTTCTCCACCAAGAGAAGCTCTATATTAATTTGAAAAAGTGCTCATTTTTTAAGACCAGTGTGATTTTCTTGGGTTATATTATTTCCTCTAAGGGAGTTGAGGTGGATCCTAGCAAGATTGAGGCAATTAAAACATGGCCAGCCCCTACAACCCTGCATGAAGTTAGGAGCTTTCATGGTCTGGCCACATTTTACAGGCGTTTTATTCAAAATTTCAGCACCATTATGACGCCTATCACAGATTGTATGAAGAAAGGAGGATTTTCATGGACCAAAACTGTATCCATGGCCTTTGAAGAAGTCAAGAAAAAGATGATTGAAGCACCTATTTTGAGACTATGAGATTTTGACAAAGTGTTTGAAATTGCCTGCGATGCTTCACACGTTGGTATTGGAGGAGTACTAAGTCAAGAAGGATATCCAATTGCCTATTTTAGTGAGAAACTAAATGAGGCAAAACAAAGGTATTCTAATTATGATTGGGAGTTCTATGCAGTAGTCCAAACCCTACGATATTGGCGCTATTACTTGCTTCCAAAAGAGTTTGTCTTATACTCTGACCATGAAGCCCTCAAGTACCTAAACTCTCAAAAGAAGCTAAACCATCGTCATATCAAATGGGTTGCTTTCTTGCAAGAATATACATTTGTCCTTAAGCATATGGCTGAAGTGGAGAATAAAGTTGCAGATGCACTTAAGAGAGATTATTCATCTTGCAAGGATTTTAGCATCATATATGCTGAATTACTTGCTGGACAGCGAGCAAATTATCCTAATTTTTCTATATCAAATGGATATCTATTCAAAGGAACACGATTATGTCTACCTAACACATCTTTGCGAGAAGAAGTTATTCGAGAACTTCATTCCGGAGGAGTAGCAGGGCACATTGGGCGAGATAAGATTGTGGCTCTTGTAGAAGATCGATTCTATTGGCCAAGTTTGAAGTGAGATGTTGTTAGAATTGTGGCCAAATGTCGGATATGCCAAATTTCAAAGGGAAGGAGGAAAAATACAGGTCTTTATACCCCTTTACCTATTCCACATGAACCATGGCAAGACTTAAGCATGGATTTTGTGCTTGGATTGCCTAAAACTATTAGGGGTTTTGATTCTATCTTTGTGGTAGTTGACCGCTATTCTAAGATGGCTCACTTCATTCCATGTTCAAAGACTTCGGATGCCCTTCATATAGCAAAACTTTTCTTTAGAGAAGTTGTGAGGTTTCATGGGATACCACTTACAATTGTTTCTGACCGTGATGTGAAGTTTATGAGTTATTTTTGGCATTCGTTGTGGAAATTGCTGGGCACCAAACTGAAGTTTTCATCAGCATTTCATCCACAAACAGATGGACAAACTGAAGCTATTAATAGGAGTTTGGGAGATCTTCTACGCTGCTGTGTGCAAGACCATATTTCTAGTTGGGATTTGACACTTCCTATGATTGAGTTTGCCTACAATAGCTCAGTTAATAGGAGTACAGGTCGTAGTCCTTTTGAAGTGGTTATAGGAATGACACCTAAGAAGCCAATTGATTTGGTTCCTTTACCAATTGAAGCTCGTCCTAGTGTAGAAGCTGAAGCCTTTACCAAGCACATACAAGAGTTACATGATGAAGTTAGAAAGAAAATTGCTATAAACAATGAAAACTACAAGTCACATGCTGATTTGAAGAGAAAGTTTGCTGAGTTCAAGGAAGGAGACATGATCATGATTCGCCTAAGACCTGAGAGGTTTCCTAAGGGGCGATATAAGAAACTTCACTCAAGGAGTGCAGGCCTTTATAAAATCCTTAAGAGGATCAGTTCAAATGCTTATGTCCTTGACTTGCTAGATGATATAGGCATAAGCAATGTCTTCAACATTGAAGATTTGACTTTATACCATGGTGATGATTCACTTACAAATGACACCGCTATTTCTAAGCTTTCATTGGGGCCACAATTGAAGGAAGAAGTTGAAGAAATTGTAGACTTCCAAGAAGATTACACTGCAGATGGCATTCAACATAAATTTCTGGTTAGGTGGAAGGGACGTCCGCTTTCTAATTACACTTGGGTTACAGAAAAGGAGTTGTAGCAGATTAATCCGACTCTTTATAATAGCTTTCATGCTTTTAACTCGCTAGAGTCGAGTTCTTTCAAGTCGGGGAGAGATGATACAGCACGTTGGCAACAACCTCTTAAAATTTACAGGAGACGTGCAAGATCAAAAGCACAATCTTTGGTTTGGGATATGGATGATAATGAAGGATCTAGTTGGGATTTATTTTAAATATTTTAGATCATATCTCTTATGGTAGATAAGATTTATCTTGATTAGAATTGTATTTTTAGATGGAGTCCTTGTTTATCTTGACTAGATTGTTATCTTTAGATAGAGTCCTATTTTTATATGAATTGGTTTTCCACATAGGAGTCCTTGTTTATCTTGACTGGATTGTTATCTTTAGATAGAGTCCTATTTTTCTAAGAATTGGTTTTCCTCACAGGAGAAGAGTCATATTTGAGTAGGGTTTTTTAAGCTTTATTTTTTCTATAAATAGGCACTTATATAGCCTTTAAAAGGGCAATTTTTTTTTTCTGATTAATAAACATTATTCCAGATTGTGAGATGCAGTCTTCTCTTAGGTGTGAAGCCGAAGAACCCTAGGTTGCGATCTAGGCCTACTTTCCTAATTTTCCTTTCACTTTCATCACTATTGCTACATCCACTACCCTGTCCTGCGTCAATGGGGAAGAACTCATGATGATAGATCTTTATAGTCACCTTCTGTATCAGTCAAGGATGCCTCTCTTGAAAGCCTTAGGGTCAAGACACAACAGAAATTATCGAAAGAAGTTCGCATCTAGGCTATCTGATCCTACTAGCTGTATGATTTATTATTTATGTATTAATTTCTCCACATAGGCTGTATGTTTGCAGATGTGCCGATTGTGACTTTATTGACATATCTTTACAGCACTTGAGAAGCTTTTAAAAGACCATGCGGGAAGATATGCCACAGGAGATGAAGTATCCTTAGTATGTTTCTCTGTCATTCTCTCTAGGCCAAAGCATACACTTCTCATGGGCATCAAAATAGTTACTTTGTTTTCTATAAATAGCAAAAATTCCATGATTTTTATTTTATTTTATTTTATTTTATTTTTTAATGTTGTGCCAGTATGCTTGGGTGGTTGAGAGAATTTAGTATGGATGTATCTTCATGGTAAACATCTATTAATATCTTGCAGGCAGACTTATTTATAGCACCTCAGGCTTATGCTGCAATCACAAAGTTTGAGGTTGATATGGTAATGCTCATTTCTTAGTTTGTTCTCCAGTTACTTTCATTATCTTGTTATTAGGCAGATGATAAACCCAATTTTAACAGCAGAAATATCTATATCTAATTTGTTGTACTTCTCAAATTTCAAAAATATTAGTAGAAATACTCAGATTCAGAATGCATTTTGTTATTCTGTTAGATTATAGGAATCAAAAAATTAGCAAAATCTTCCAAACTGGACTTTGGCCTTGAAGATGAAGTTTGGTTGACATTAATTTGAAATGCCTTTGAATGTTTCTTTGTGTCTCTTCATTTGCTGTCTGTAATATTGGATTCTGTTTTGTCACATTTTTCTATATATTGAGGGAACTTTCTTCCTATTTGTATCAAATAAAAGATTCTAGCAAATATTTGCCATGGATACTAAATGTAATTAAATGGTTGAACTCTGAACCCTGACATAGCATTGCCCTCACTGCAATCTGTTGGATGAATCCATTAATATTGTCCTTTTCTTTTTATTCTTTCTATATTTCATTGAATGCCAGTTTTTGCTTATCTGATTATCAGATGATTCATGTTAAAAATGTTCTGGTTCTCATTTTGACAGACTCAGTTTCCTCTCTTGTCTCGTTTGTACGAGGCATACATGGAATTACCGGCATTCCAAGATGCTATGCCTGAAAAGCAGCCAGATTACAAAAGTCCATAGGTTTGCCCCTCTTGTTGTTCATTTAGATCCTTAGCTTGTTTTCTCAAGTCTTGAATTAGAATATCCCAGTAAATGTTTGACTTGGTAATCACCAAATGGGAACCATCTGTATGAATGTGGATGGATACATGCAAGGTATTTGTTAAACTCAAAAGTTAGAAGCTGATGCATATTGATTTCTGTAGAATAATTTTTCAGGCTTTTACCATTTGTTGGATTGGGTTACATTTCCTGCCTCTAAGGGAAATGTCCTTGTTGCAATAATTTTGAAAATGATATCACTAGATTGTTGCAATCAACAGTGTCTTGCCCAATGCTTCGTTTTCTATTATTAGAGAAGGGGAAATTTTTAGTCACAATCATTTTGATGTTGTCCTAACAAAATTGAGCTGTACCAAAACTAATTTTCCTTGGGTTTCCTCTTTCCCAGGGCAAAGCTACCTTCAAACTGGACAGGCTTGCTCTGCATCAGACATTGTAATGCTCTCAGAGGTGGATGCCAAGCTATATGTAATAAGTGCAGTAATATTGTGATGCTGTAGAAATAAGTCATTGCCACAGATTTCGCTTGAGCAAAAACAGAGATTCAAATGCTCACAATAAGTGTTGAAAAAGAATTCTTCACTAGCTGTCCAAAATTCATCAATTAGATTCACTTATTCAGCTCTAAGAATTTCTAGCAATTGGGATGAAATTGTCCTATCAAAAGGGTTAGATTTTTACCCTTAATTGAGACCCACGAAATTTCAAATTGTGGACTAGATACCAGCCCAAGAAAGGATTTGAAGAAGACCTTCAAAAAGGGCCCAATAGCTAGTTCAAATGAACTAGCCATTGGGCAGCACAAAAGCCAATATTTTTGGCTGTTGTGCAGTAGGAAGGGGACATAATGCTGTCCCTTCTTTCCCACGAAAGCTGGACACATTTTTTGTCCTTTTTTCTCTCTAAAATTGTGTCTAACAACTATATTTGTGTGTCTAAAAGCTATATTTGTATTCTCTCTATAAATAGGCTTTGAATGTTTCTTTATAATCCATGATTCAATATTTTCAACCACTAATGTATTCTCTTATTGTTTCTCAATAAATTCAAAATTTATTTCATACTTTCTTTGTTTTTAGACTTTGATATTTCAATATGGTATCAGAGCAATCTTCGATCCCTTCCTCTTCAAGGTTGGGTGATCCTCCACCTTCAATCAATATCACCCAATTTCAAAATATATCTTCCATTCAATTGAAAGGAGGAAATTACTATCAACAGACTAGTTTGATGAGAAGAGTATTAGAACTTCACAACTTGGAGGGTTACATTCTTGATCAACCACTTGAAGAATATGATTCTTCCTTTAGAGAATAGAAGAAATGAGACAACCATATGTTCTTTCTTCTACTTAATTCTATGGATGAAACTCATAAGATCATGGTAACATGTGCTCCAAATGCCAAGCAAATATGTGACTCAATGTTCTCTTTATGGCTGGAATCTAATATTGGGAGGATTTTTGAGCTTAAAAGACATATTACTTTCATAAAAAAGGAAGGCAAATCTCTTGCTCAATATTTTGGGGAGTACATCAATACATGAAACGAGCTATCCACTCTCCGACCAGATTCTATTGAGCTCAGAGTCATTCGAAAAAGAAGAGAATAAGACACGATTTTTGGGCTTCTCATGGGTCTAGATGATTCATTTTCACATCTAAGGCAAGAAATCATTCGAATGAAGGAATTTCCTTCATTTGGGGAAATACAAAACATGATTCAATGTGCGAAAGTCAGCATGAGGTTGGAAGAGAACTCTAAACAAAAACTTGAAACACAAGGATTTATGGCTATAATTGATGAACATATTGCTGCCAAAGCTCATCAAATTCTTAAGAGGGGTTGATGCATGTTCTCATTGTAAGAAGAAAGGGCACACAAAAGATAAATGTTGACATTTTTATCCACACTTGAAGCCCAGATCGTTCAAGCCAAGGGAGCAGCCGTTGGGAGTCTCAAATGCTTTCAATTCTGGACAGCAAACTGCTCAACATGTTAAACTTCAAGGACCTTCTATGGCTGACTTTGCTGCCCTCCAAAATCAATTAAATGATGTCACAAGAAGGCTACAACTATTTGCTCCCACAAATGGTAATAATCAAATCACCCTTACTCATTCAAATTCTGATGATTTTTTAATTGATTCGGGTACGGATTATCATATAGTTAGAAACAAAGGAAAGATAAAACGTTTTAAAAACCTTTCTAACCATAAGATAGTCTGGGTTGTCAATGGACAAAATTTGAAAATTAAGCAAGTAAGGAAAATCGATCTTTTTGGAAAACCTATTAATGCTCTTTATGTCCCCGAGCTTACTTCCAATCTTTTGTCTATTAGCAAAGTCACTAAGGATCAACAGTGTAGAGTTGTATTTGACCCAAATTTCGTTTCTTTTTAGGACTTCAAGTCGAATCGATTGATTGGCAAGGGTTCTAGGAGAGGAAATTTATATTTTTTGGATCAAAATCAACATGCATTTGTAGTCCATGTCAAAGAAAATCTTTGACATCAAAGATTAGGGCATCCTAGTGACCAATCTTTAAAACGTCTATTTTCAAATTTGAAAATTGAGAATAGATATTGTAAAGTTTGTATTTTGGGAAAAGAAACCCGAACTATATATTAAATTCAAAATCTATATATAAAAATGATTTTGATCTAGTGCATTCTGATGTGTGGACTTCTCCTATTGTGTCTCATTTAGGATATAAATACTTTATCACATTTGTAGATCAAAAAACTAGGTACACTTGGATATATCTTTTGCACACTAAAGATCAAGCCTTTGAAGTTCTCAAAAGCTACATAAAATATGTGACCAAATTGTACAATGCCAATATTAAAGTCTTGAGAACGGATCATGGTGGTGAATACACTAGTCATGCGTTTGAAAATTACCTTAGAGAAAATGAGATTATACATCAAAAATCTTGTGTCTACACACCCCAATAAAATGGGGTTGGCGAAAGAAAAAATAGACACATTTTAGAAATAGCTAGAGTTATGATGATCTATGCAAATATACCAAAAAAATTTTGGTGTGATGCGGTTAGAACCGCTGTATATTTAATAAACCTAATCACCTTAGAAGTTTTAAAGGGTATGTCTCCTCTTGAAGTTCTATTAAAAAGAAAATCAAATATCGATTACCTCAAGACCTTTGGATGCGTGTGTTATGTTCATATTCCTGCCCATCTTAGGGACAAGCTTGATCACAAAGGGAGGAAATGTCTATTCTTAGGCTATGCTTTTTTTTAGAAGGGTTATAGATGTTATGATGCAACCACTAACCGAACATACATATCTAAAGATGTGATATTTTTAGAAGAAGAACTCTTTTTTTGCAAGAGAAGAAACTTTCAAAGATTCAAAGGACGAAATCTCTCTTAGCCAATGAGACTTCTTGCTTCCATCTGATCAGTCGGCCTCTCCAATTGAAGAAGTAAATGTTTTCCAGGAAACAACACATTCTCAAAACAATGAGGAAGAATCAAACACTATGGAAGAGGAACCGGCATCCATTTTAGGGGGAGAACAACAAACAATGGAAGAAGAGAACTCCGAACAAGTTAGGGAAGAATCGGATGAACAGCCTTCTCAACTTAGGAGATCAACTAGGGTGAGACGACATCTTTCGGAATGAAAATTTTACTATAACCATCTCTCCACCGATCATCCTCTTTCTGATGTCTACACTATCTCATATATTTCTTTGGGCCATCAAGCATTTTTGAGTGCCATAGATAAGGAATTTGAGCCTAAAACATTCGAAGAAGTATCTAAGGATCCAAGATGGAGAGGGCAATGAATGAGGAGTTAGATGCTTTGTCCAAGAATGATACTTGGGAAATCACCTCTCTACCCAAAGAGAAGCGAGCCGTAGAATGCAAATGGGTATACAAGATCAAATACAAGAGTGATGAGTCAATTGAAAGGTTCAAGGCAAGACTTGTGGTTAAGGGATTCACTCAAATGTATGGGATAGATTACAAGGAGACATATGCCCCCGTAGCCAAAATGAACACGATTAGAGTTTTGATGTCACTTGCGGTGAATCATGGGTGGAACATGTACCAAATGGACGTAGCAAATGCCTTTCTCCAAGGAGATCTCGAAAAAGAAACGTATATGCAACTTTCTCAAGGGCTTCAGCAACAAGGAGGAAATGTGTGTAAATTTCACAAGGCTATCTACGGACTGAAGCAATCTCCAAGGGCATGGTATGCAAAATTAAGCCATGCTTTCCTTAGTAGTGGATTCGTTAAATGTCAGTGATTCATCTGTTTTCATTAAAAAAAATCATGATAAAATAGTGATAGCCTTAGTCTACGTAAATGATATCATCATTACGGGAAATGATTTATATTTAATTGATATAGTTAGAAATTTTTTGAGATCTAGATTTGAAATTAAAGATTTAGAAAGACTAAAGTATTTTTTAGGAATTGAGTTAGCCTATTGTCATAATGAGCTAATTCTATCCTAAAAGAAATATGCTCTTGATCTCTTGCAGGAAACAGGCAAGTTAGGAGGAAAGCCAACTTGTAGTCCCATTGCCACTACCGGACCTCTAGAAGATGATGAGAAGCCATTGGATGACATAGAGAGATATCAGAGACTTGTAGGACGACTGATCTACCTTACCATCACTAGACCGGACATAGCATTCGCCGTTAGTCAAATAAGCCAGCACATGCATGCTCCAAAGAAAGCCCATTGGAGAGCGGCCGAGCGGATCCTTCACTATATCAAAGGATCTCCCGGACTAGGTATTTGGATGAAGAATAATGAGGGCTCTCAAATTGAAGGCTACTGTGATGCGGATTGGGCAAACAACTCCAAGGATAGGAGATCCACCACCGGATATTGTATGTTCTTAGGAGGCAACTTAGTGGCTTGGAAGAGTAAGAAGCAGCATGTGGTCTCTAGATCAAGTGCAGAGGCTGAGTATAGGGCAATGACATCAGCGGCGAGCGAGATCGTATGGTTGAAGGCCCTAGTGGAGGAATTATGGTTCAAAGTGTCGATACCAATCAACTTGCATTGTGACAATCAATCGGCCATTCACATTGCATCAAATCCGGTCTTTCATGAGCGGACCAAACATATAGAGGTTAATTGTTACTTCATTCGTCAAAAGGTGGAAGAAAAAACTCATTACCACTCCCCACATCAAAGGAGAAAAGCAACTAGCAGACATCTTCACAAAAGGGGGAAATGCAGCTCACCTTCAAGAAATCATGGGCAAGTTGGGTACTATCGACATCTACGCACCCAACTTGAGGGAGAGTGTTGAAAAAGAAGTCTTCACTAGCTATCCAAAACCCATCAATTAGATCCACTTATTCAGCCCTAAGAATCTCTAGCAATTGGGCTGAAATTGTCCTATTAAAATGGTCAGATTTCTACCCTTAATTGAGGCCTACGAAATTTCAAATTATGGACTAAATACCAATCCAAGAAAAGATTTGAAGAAGGCCTTTAAAAAGGGCCCAACAGCCAGTTCAAATGAACTAGCCATTGGGCAGCACAACAGCCAATATTTTTGGCTGTTGTGCAGCAGGAAGGGGACAGAATGTTGTCCCCTCTTTCCCACAAAAGCTGTACACCTTTTTTGTCATTTTTCCTTTATCTAAAATTGTGTCTAACAGCTATATTTGTATTCTCTCTATAAATAGGCCTTGAATATTTATTTGTAATCCATGATTCAATGCTCTCAACTACCAATGTATTATCCTATTGTTTTTTAATAAATTCAGAATTTATTTCATATTTTCTTTGTCTTTAGACTTTGATATTTCAATAAAGTGGCCCGAGTTCGGTCTACCTGTATCCCCTGTAAATAATGATAATGATAATCATGGCATTTGCGTAGTTACCATGTCAGTTATTCAAAAGCAGCACACACAAAAGAGGAGAGTAGCTCTCAACCAGCGATGTATGGGAAGTAATCACATGTAAATACATCAAGATGAGCAACGAAGGAGGGCCTCCCAACTGATTGAACTTCCGAACTTTTAGTGACTTTGTTCCTTTTGTTACATTGATACATACTTTAGTAAGACATATGGGAGGCGCTGCTCTACGGAAACCAAGTAGGCGCTGGAAATGTGACTTCATAGATCAGCACGTGTGCCAAGGCCAGTTTCATTTTGTCATGATCCTATGCATTTAAATACTAGGCATGTCTTTTTTTTTTTATTTTTTTATTTTTATACCATCGATAATCAGAGTCATATTCTAATTGATTCGGTTTAAGCGTCTGTGGGGGCTCTACCTAGGGGGCGATTAAATCTAAGCAAGTCTAGTGAAATGTGCTAGTACCAGGTGAACTCATATTGGCCAAATTGGAAAAGAAGGAAATGGTAAGAGAGATTTGGCATGGTGCTCGCTGGACCTTCGTAATATCTAACAAAGCCGAAGCAAGCACCAGTAATTCAACTAACAATATACGTTGTGAGGGATAAGCTTAAAAGTTATATTTTGTGGGGGAATTGCTTGAATGTTAAAGCCTTTCGGCCATAAATCGATCTTCAAAACAACCTAAGAAAGGGGGGCCCCCGGGGGGGGGGGGGAGGAGTTGAAAAAGGCTGCATCCTCACTTGGAAAGGTTCCAGTTTCTCCTCAAGAGTAGTCGGCCTCAAATTCAAATGTGGTCCAACATTTTTCTACAACAGCTAACTTAAGATGATAAAACAAGATATTCACTGAAAGATCAAAGGTACAAAAGTTGGCTCTAGGAGGGACGGTATATTAAGGATCATTGTATACTAAGCTTTAAGGAAAAAAAAAAAAAGAGGAGGCCACGATCCATTATACCTCCCCTCCCCGTGACATCAAATTTAAGAAACCGCAATGGATTGCTCTCATTCCAGCATAAACACTGACACGTAACTCAACATTGGAAACTGCAAGCAGTACTCTACCCAAGTGAAGGGGAGAGGAGAAGCTGAAAGGTGGAGAAAAAGAGGAAAATAAACAGGGGACCAAAATGGGAAAAACATCCTTCAAACTGCCTCAAAACTCTTAGCCACCCAAAAGCTATTTTTAACAAAGACATAAATATGAAATGAAATTCTAAACAAACTACTCATGAATGAGTGGGACTGCCTCAAGAAAGGAAAGCACCCTTCCTACATACCGACTGTGAAGCATTCCTAGTTTTATGAAGTATCCCTTTCTTACAGATTACTGAACAGGATAAACGAGTACTAGTTACTCACATGAGCAACCTAATCTGGAGATGTCTAGTGCACTTTGTCCAAGACGGATAGACACTTGCCCATTTTCAGGTTTAATTAAAGAATTCAGGCTTAGAACCATGGAAAGCATCATAGAATTTATTTATACTACTGACCCAGAAACAATCACTAGTTATTTTCATGAGGATATCTATTCCCATTGGGTAGTTTTTAGGGTTTAGGGTTGGTTAATCACCTCATAATTTATACATGAACAAGAGCAGGTGCATTGCATATTTATAAGATCGCTAAACTTGGAATGAACAAAGCTCTTATAATAAAACTACAAAATGCAATAGGGAGAGAGAGAGAGAGAGTGGGTGATATGGACCTTAAGCCGGAGAGAAGATTGATTGGGGTGGCAAATGCGGACGAGTGAGGAATCAAGGTGGAGCCCGAGAGGACAGGGGAGAGATTTGGAAAGAGGATCCCAATGGTTGGGGGACATCATGAACAATCCGCTACTGCATACAGCCTTATCCAGCTGAAAAACCTTTTGTACCTCCATCTCCACCTCCATTAACTCCGGTTCTCAATCTCAATCTCTCTCTCTCTCTCTCTCTCTCTCTCTCTCTCCCCCCCCCTCCCAAAGATAAACTCATCAGCAATTCTACTGGGTTTACCATTACCATGCACTCTTAAGTCTCAAACCCAAAAACGCACTTTTTGCCTATTGGATTGATAACTTTATTTTATACCAAAATTAATATTTTGATCTTCCCTATTTGAAGTTGCTTTCTTAACGTAATAGGAATTTTGCTAATTAATACTCAATATTCAACATTCTTATATTATATTAAATTAAAATATAAAATATCTATACATACTTTATCCTTTTTTTTATGAATCAATGGGATCTGATCGAATCGGATTTGAATTGAGTTAGATTTTTAAAGTGTAAAATTTTTTTATTTTTGCTTACTTAAATTGTACCGGTGTCCAACTGAGCGTAGCACTTAAAACACACCCTAAGAGTAAGATATTATAAGTAGCCAATGTCGAGACAAAGTATAAGAAACTCACTAAGAAGGCTAACGCTTAGTTCAACTTGTGGAGACAAAGCATAATAAACTAACTAAGAAGGTTAACACTTAGTTCAACCTGGTTTTTTTTTTTTTTTTTTTTGGGGTAAGTCTCATATCAACCAAGATTATCATTGCAAGTTAATAGACATCTTGCACTGGACATCCCCAACTACTTTAAAACAAGCTATCATTGATGCTTACGCCCCAAACTGCCTAGAAATATATTAATCTTGAGTTTGAATATTGAAAATTATCATGATCTAGGTTGAAAATTGTTGGTTGATATTGGTCTTATTTGATAGACATGGCACTATACTATTTGGCTATGCCTCTTTGCTCAAATAGTTGGACCATTGGAGTTGGTTGTGTGTAGTCAATCATCAATAGATTGCACTCTGGAGGACTAAAATTTGTGAAGGGAGGGAAAGAACCTGCCCTGAGAGGTACATCTAGTATCACATTTTTATTTAAATTATTTATATTTTACATTATATAAAGTACATGACTGTTTTATTTCTTGTGTTTTGACCAAAAATTTTCTAATTTAATATATTAATTCGCGAATAGGTTTTAAAAATAGTTCCGTGCCTTCCAAACTATCTTTAACATATAAATTCAACATATGATATGTACACCTATTAAGAAAAAATATCACATCTAGTATTGATTTTAAAGTATGTTTTAAATACTAACTGCACTAATATTAGGCGATATCTTATCTAAAAACACAAAAATTTTATCACAAATATCATATTCATGATAAATATTAGTAATTATTCTAATTATATTAGAACCGAAATGTGAATGTTTCCAATGTTGAAAACCTAAAATTCTTTTTTATAGAATCCATGAATCATTAACTAATGACATATTACAACAATATAATGTTTACTTTTATATTTTTTTCAACTATTTGAAATTATAGAGAATTTACAAAAAGTTGTCATAAAATTTACAATTAAAGAATATTTTATTATTTGAAATTGTTCTAGTGTTCTCGTCCCACCAGTTTTTCCACTACTTTTTTAATAATCCGGTTGTAAATATTTTTGTATATACTCCTAATATACTTCACATTCTACTATATTAAGTGGTAACTCTTTACATACTATCTATTCTATTAGCCCTATTTTTTCTGCATCCGGATTATATTTAAATGTACCTGAGATATTTCCCTTAGTGACGATTTGAATTTGTCTATTTTGAGATAATCTATTTTGGTGATCTCTTAGTTTGTGTCTTTTAAGTGCTTTCACTCTCCAACTTTTCATAAATTTATATTTTTGTTGACAAATTTTACATGATGTCTCGTGCTCATCATAATTTCTTTCAAAATAATCCAATGCATTGAAATCATTATTTTTATTACATATCGTGGAAGATTGTATATTATTAGATTTTTAAAAAGTCAAACTTTTATGTTTTCTCTTACTTAAATTGTACCGGTCTCCAACTAAAAGTTGGTACATGCTTTCCATTTTCTATTACTTCTAATGGTTATTACTCATTTTCTCTACCAAAAAGCTAAAAAAAAAAAAAAAAATCACACTCTAACACGAATTGTCACCATGTTTTTTTGTTTGGGCTTTTTTTTTTTTTTTTTTTTTTTTCCTCACTTGCACTATTGTGATGCAAACTAGCTCTCTTACCTGTTTCAGCACTTAAAAAACACCCTAAGTATAAGATATTATAAGTAGCCATTGTGGTTCAACCTTTTTTTTTTTTTTGGTAAGTCTCATATCAACCTAGATTACCATTGCATGTTAATAGACATCTTGCACCGGACATCCCCGGCTACTTTTAAACAAGCTATCATTCATGGTTACGCCCCAAACTGTCTAGAAATATATGGATTTCAAGTTTGAATCTTGAGAATTATGAAGTTGCAGGTTGAAAATTGATGGTTGATGTTGGTCTTGTTTGATGGACATGACACTATACCATAATAATCAATGATATACAAGAAACTAGATAATGGGAACATAATAATATGATTAAAATTAAATAATATCATTGAAATAGTTATGATTTAGTAATATTACGAATAATATATTATTTATAGCCATTTAATTATAAATAATAATCAATTTCCCTAGAAAAAATTGTTATAAGGCCAAAATAAAATACTGGGAGCAAATTACACTATCGTTGTAATGAAGCCTTATTATTGTATAATAAAAATATCAGAAAAGGGTTATAAAATATAACTATTCAATGATAATAATTACTGTATGCCAAAAAAAATATCATATCAAGTTTTCCATCATATATATAATATTTGCAAATAATTTATAAAATATAAATTATTATGTATAATATAACTATTAATTGGTCCATAATAAAATTTTTTAAATTTATACAATCAGATTTACTATTAATTATTATAATGATATTTAATATTACAATACACCTCAATTAGTGCTATTATCAATTTTTATATAGTCAAAAATATCATTAATTGTATAATTATTATATAGTCTTATACATATTAAATAATTGAAAATAAAATTATTAGTAAATTTAATTATTCCATCTTGTTATAATAATATTACTGAAAATAATTTATTAGGCCGAACTAATGTATCAAATTATGATATTAACCTTGAATGAATGATAAAGATATTATGCAAAAATTGATATCGAGTTTGAGTCTTAAGAATTACGAAGATGTAGGTTGAAAATTGTTGGTTGATGTTGGTCTTGTCACATGGACATGACACTATACCATTTGGCCATGCCTCGCTGCTCAAATCGTCAACAGACCGCACTCTGGGTGGACGACTTCTACTTGTGGAGGAAGGGAAATTAGTACCTGCCCTGGAGGTTCAGACACTGAAAGGATCGTGGTCATCGCTTCTCCCCTTCAACTGAATGAACAACTAGCACAAGTTGCGATGGAATAAGCAAAGCCAATAATTTGATAGTTGACATGCCTATACTGCTTCATGGATTACACAACTTTTCTAAGTAAAACGACAAAAGTGCTTTGAGCATTGGTTAATTGAGGTCGTGTCAGATACTTGTCAATATAATTGCTTAGTGGAAATTTGCATAAATTTGGGTTAGAAGAAGGACGAGCATTGGAAGAAGACTTGAAAACTGAGACGGCTGCTTCACGGCTGTTGACTAGGAAAATTCTAATCTAAAGCGACATAAGTATTTCCAATATAGAATTATACTTGTATGGTGTTGGCGACTTTGCAATGATCTTAGGAAAAGACAACAATAATTTTTGCTAATATCTTTTTAAAGTTATCAAAAACATATATGATAGTTTAAAGAATTGTTAGAATATGACTCTTCTTTCCTCTCGGTTCATTACAAGAAAACAAGCGTTCAGCGATGAAAGTCAGTGACAGATTTTTATTCGTCGTTATTAGCGACGGATCAGCAACGAAAAAATCAGCGACGGAATTAGCGACAGAACAATCCGTCGCTAAATGTTCCGTCGTTAAATTCGTCGCTAATTTTAGCGATTGAAATTTTCCGTCACAAAATTCGTCGTTAAAACTTTTACATATAAATTAGCCACGGATTTAGCAACGAAAAATTTCCGTCGCTAATTTTCCGTCGCTAAAACTTAAAAAAAAATTATTTTTATTAAATATAATTTTGTATTTTTATTAAATATAATTTTTTGTTAAATATAATTTTGTATTTTTATTAAATACAATTTTGTATTTTTATTAAATATAATTTTTGACTTTTATTAGATATAATTTTTTTTGTTTTTATTAAATATAATTTTGTATTTTTATTAATATAATTTTATGTTTTTATTAAATATAATTTTTATTTTTATTAAATATAATTTTATTTTTTATTAAATATAATTTTGTATTTTTATTAAATATAATTTTTTAATAAATATAATTTTATGTTTTTATTAAATATAATATTATCTTTTTATTAAATATAATTTTGTATTTTTATTAAATATAATTGTGTATTTTTATTAGATATAATTTTTTGTTTTTATTAAATATAATATTATATTTTTATTAAATATAATTTTGTATTTTTATTAAATATAATTTTTTTTATTAAATATAAATATTTTATTAAATATAATTTTGTCTTTTTATTAAATATAAATTTTTGTATTTTTATTAAATATAATATTTTGTTTTTATTAAATATAATTTTATGTTTTTATTAAAAATAATTTTATGATTTTATTAAATATAATATTTTTTTGATTAAAAATAATTTTATGTTTTTATTAAATATAATTTTGTGTTTTTATTAAATATAATGTTTTGTGTTTTTATTAAATATAATTTTTTTATTAAATATAATTTTATATTTTTATTAAATATAATTTTTTATATTTTTATTTAATATAATTTTTTGTTTTTATTAAATATAATTTTTTATTTTTATTAAATAAAATTTTATATTTTTTTAAAATAGGGTATTGTATTTTTTAATATTGAGTTTTAAAAATAAAGTATAGAAATAAAAGAAAAACAAACTAATAATACAAAGGTGATGGTGACAAGGTGGTTAATGTTCTCAATATCTCTCTCTCAACCCAGGTTCAAAATTGAGCAGATGCATATTTCAACATTTTTCAAACAATTTAAAGGTGGGTGGCCAGGTGCGGCGGCTGGGCAGACTGGTGTCAGGTGCGGGCGGGCCGAGTCAGCCAACTGGGTTCGGGCATTTGGGTTTGTCCTTACTCTCTTCAGCGACGGATTTATTTCCGTCGCTAATCCGTTGGTAATTAATAAAAATTTTAAAAAATAAAAAATTATATTTCCGACGGATTATTAGCGACGGATTTGATTTTCTTAACGACGAAAATTTTCCGTCACTAAATTAACGAGATCACTTTCAGCGACAGAAATTTCCGTCGCTGATACTTTCAGCGATGAAAAATTGGGTATCAGCGACGGATTTTTTCGTCGTTGATACCCGTTTTTCTGGTAGTGGTTTTTACCCATTACTCTCAAGCATCCCCTCCTGGGGTGGTGGGGGTTGGCGTCTTTTCTTTAGTTAAAACAAGAAAGACACTTGTCTTATTTGGTGTTGTCTGTTGGTATTTAAAGCATACAACAACAATCTACAATCTAAGTATTTTATCCCAAAATTTGGGGTCGACATTTGAAGCATATGAACCAATTACTAGGACTTCCCAAGACTGCTGGTTTCTTCTCATCCCAAAAGAATCAATCATACCCACTCGGCATCACTCGTATTACCATGAAAGATTGGGTCAGCCTTTCCATGGAATTTAGAAATACTATTTCACGCATATTGTCACGTCCTGACTCGTAAGTGCGAACACATAACAACCATCGCGTAATCTAAAAATATGTGCAATCACTAACAAACACCCCTAGATCTCGTAAGGTTATGATAATAACATTTCGAAATTTAAGAAAATTTGACACACAAAAAACTTGAATTCAAAATATCAAAAAAAATACATGAACATTTAACATTTCAAAATATAATTTTCAAAATTTAAATTTAAATTTTAGAAAAAAACATGTATATAAAAATTATACAAAAAGAGTTTAGAAATACGACCAATACCACAGTTGGTCCCGAGTAACTCTTTCTCTTAGGTTGGATCTAGTTAACGGTGAGATAGCTTTTATCTCTATATTTTCTCTAAAAAAGAACAAGAAGATGAAGGGATGAGTATAGAAATATCTAGTGAATAGAATACAATGATATAACTATGTAAGTGAGTGAATGATAAATATGGGAGTGTCAAATAATAAATTTAGAATATAATTTATATTCCAACAAATCATTAAGCAGTCATCCAAACATTTTGCAATAAGAGTCATGATTTTCCAGAATATAAATGAGCACTCGATATATATTTTTCCAAAACCAAAGGGTTTGCTTTAAGAACTTTTCCACTAAAGGTTTGATCCAAACCAATGGTGGAATCATCAAAAGATTTTTATTATTATCGATTATAAATATTAACTCTAACATTGGCGTTAATTCGCGGTCTCTTTGGAGGTGCAACTGAATAGCTAGAAAGGGATAGAAGAGGTGTCTATCTGTCTGACCACCTCCAAATCTGATAACAACAACTCTCTCACCACGTTGTCCCGTCGAGCCACACCGTGTAGAGAATGACTATAGCCATTTGGGGGTTCAGACTCAAACTCCAAACCAATACATATACCATGAGAGTTCGACTCATACCCTAATGCTAATGCATAATCCATTTTGTAAACATCATATCATATGTCATATAAATTAACAAAATTTTCAGTTTAAGAGTCCAATAACAATATTCACATGAAAAATTCAGTATGTCTCAAAATGTGTTTACAAAAGTATCAAAATGTGTTAACAAAAGTATAAACCTCATACCTTAAATCGAACATTTTTGGAGACACTCTACATTCACAAAACATTTCATAAAATCAAATTAAGAAAATCATTTTATAAAAATTATAAAAAAAACATTTCTCATTTACAAACACAACAATCCATCCACTTACAGTTTTAAAGAGGGTAGTTACTCTCAGATCTATCAACAATAAAGGTTTTGTCCTGATCAGCTTGTCCAGCTCCTAAAGGACATTATTAGATAATCAAAATTTTCAATACCGGTTAACCCACGTCAACCCTAGAACCCTAACATTCAAAATCTACTTTTATTTCATTGGTTCATGTGACTTAAAATCTTTCAATCTAAATAAACAGGTAGTCAAACAAAATAAAACTTGGGTTAGGAAGATCATAATACCTTGATTTTGTCTCCAAAAAGATCCATCCATTCACCAAAACCTTTGGTTTTCTCCTTTTGTGATAGCACTAATTACTTAAGTTTCCTCCAAAATCAAGGATAAAATTTAACTTTGGAGAGTTAGATGAGTAGTTTGAAACCTCTGATCTAAAGTTATAGTGGTAAATCGATTGAGTTTTGAAAGAGGAAAAAAGAAGGAATGAGATGAGAATAGTCTAGAGAAAGAGAAGTGAAATTTGGATTTAGTGGGTTCTAGAGGGTTTAGAGTTTAGATTTTAGGATTTAGGGTTTAGGAAAGGTCACCCAAATAAGTTTAAGTACTTGAGTTTTGGTTTTGTTGAGAATGATGTATTCGTTGACAAGCAGAAAAGGGTTAAAAGAAGAATACAAATTGTAGAAAATAAACTAAAATTATTAAAACTTGGAATATTCAAAAATATAGGATATAATACAAGTTGGATATATTATAAGAAAGGGTTTGAGTAGCCTAGTAGTAAGAAATTTTTTGAGATATGAGTATCGAGGTTCAACCGAGTAATTACTTTGACAAATTTGAAACAGAGAGAGGCAATGGAATAAAATATACTTGTTCGGCACTTTTCAAAACCAAGTGGCAATCGGTGAATAACATCATCGATGAGTAATAATTATCAGGAGATGATGATAAGTAGTTGTATGTGTACCGACCAGGTGGATTGGATCAAGACACCAATAGTCTAATATACCGACAAGTCTCACAATTTTAATATCGATGAGTGGTAAGATGACCAACAGAAATTTTGAGAACTTAATACCGACAGATATATAAATTGTAAAAGAATGGATCTATCGAAAGACTACTAGTTCTACCATATACTGATGGTTTATAAACTCCACAATACACCGAGAAGATAGTAAGTCACCGGTAGATAATCACCAAATCAAATTTCACTAAATATCAAATACCGAACAGTTAAAGTTTCATAGAAAAATCAAATCCTACAAAGTATTGAACACAAAGCATTCAAGTAACCGATAATTCCAATTGAAAATTTAAAATTTAAAGGTCTATCAATCAAGTGACTAAATGATTCTTGATGAGTCAAAATGATAAAATTTTACATTTTTATTTTATTCCAAATAATTATCCTTTCATGTTTTCATAAATATAAAAATTTTAAATACTTTATTACGTAAACATTACAATCCACACATATGCCAGCAGTTGGAGCGCCATATCAAGAATTCTGAGGCATTTGTTTTTTTCTTTGTAACCAACTTTTCTGTTGGAGTCAGCTGCGTCGCTATTTTGTGCAGCCAAATTGATGGCTCTGCGGATTCAATTCTTCCTGCTGGTGTTCTCCTTCAAACTTTTGGCTACAGCCGCAACCACGAGCGTTGAGGACTGTAAGTTCTTGATTCATTTTATCTTCTCATTTGTGTTTGGGAAGGTCAACTCTTTGCCGAGACGATGGATAATACCTCTGCTAAGAACTAGTTGAGTTTCTTTTCAGATCTTGTTTATAGTTGGTTCGTTAGAGAATTTTACAATGTTGACATGACATGATGATCTTAAAGAAAATTTTAAGAACTAATATGTGCTTCAAATTAATTAAATTGCATACATGTTATAATCCAGTCTCATGAATCTCAATTCTGCAATAAAATGTTGAGAAGCAACAAACTCCCCCTTTTATCCTATTCCCTGGTTGGATTTTGTCTCTTCATCTTTCTAATTGTATTCCAGTGATGTGAATTGAATTTCTTGATGCAGACACTATTCTGAAGATCCTTATGTCAGAATGGCAGAATACGCCACCCAATTGGGTTGGTACAGATCCTTGTGGGGATAAGTGGGTCGGAATTAGATGTACTAATCAACGAGTGACCTCCATGCAAGTCATTACCTTTTTCCTTTCTCAAATATCCGTAGTTTGAGGCTGCTTATATTTCTTTCTGTTCCTGATACTAACTCCCGATGTTTTGACATCTAGTTCACTGGCAAGCATGGGTTTGAGGGGGCTGCTTCCCTCTGATATCGTGTCATTGACTGAGCTACAGATTCTGTATGTTTTCTATTTCACTTAATTCACCTCTCATGCATGAGTTTTAGAAACCAATATTCCTTTTGAGTATGGAAACTTGCCATGTGTAAATATTTAGTGTGGATTCTGCTGTTCCTTCTATTTTTCATTAGATATTATAGGTTCACAGCTGATCTTATTGGGAAACTATAAAGAGCAACAATAACATTCCTATAGTTCATCCTTTCTTGTGAGACTAGTGTCTCTGAAATTGCCAATGCATGGATATCTTGGAGGGGGTGAAAATCCTTTATTTGTCTTTTCTAATTTTTTGTTTTAGGAAATAACATGTCAAGTTATTCCACCATTTGCCGCCTTTAATGTGGCATCTGGATACCAGCTTTAACTCCGTCACAAAGCCCTTCTCAACAATGAATTTTCAGTGAGTATGTCCATGTACTGATCTGCTGAAAGCTCTTAAGCCAGTGAAATTTCGAGCAAACACTTATTTATATTATGAAAGACTATAATCTTTATAATCCATGTTATGCTGATGAATGACTAACCATTTCCGTGCCATGTTACCATATTAATATTGCTATTCCTGATTCCTATTAAAACCTGTAATGTAAGCCCTTTGGAAGTCCTTGATCTTTATCTGACATCAAAAGATGAGGATGAAATAAGTTTCTTTCTACCTGAGCTTGGATGCATTTTCTAGCCCAGTTAGAAGATAAAAGTTCTCAGAGTTGCTTCTTGCTCAAAATGCAGTATTTTCTTGAATGTTTCCTTCTCTGCACACCTCTCCCTCCCTCTCTCTCTCTCTCTCTCTCTCTCGCGGATTCTTTATTGCACATGCACACTCATGTGGACACATTAGCTTCATGTTGGCAGCTACTTGACAAATATCAGTTTTAACAGCTTAAAGCTGTAGAATTAGTTCTTGACAAATCTGCATGCAGGGATCTGTCAAATAATGGCGGCTTGAAGGGAAATATCCCACAACAAATTGGGAGTTTGGCAATGCTATCAACCTTGTAAGGAGCTTAACGCTGTTGTTAGTTGTGACATGGATGCATAATAGCCGACGCTGTGGGCTAATGGTCACTTATTTCTCCATTCCCGTGTCAGGATCCTTCTTGGTTGCAGTTTCTCAGGACAAATTCCTAATTCCATTGGAAATCTGACGCAGCTGAGACATTTGTAAGGCATTTAATATTAAACTTGATTATGCCAGAGATTTTGCCATTTGTGCCAGAATGTTTGTATCTTTCAAGTATATGACCTGGGGTCATTTGTTGCCATGTAAAATCTTCTTCAAAAACTCTCTCCACCAAAAAATATGACCTTGCAAAAAAATTCTCTTCCTATTCATGACTAAGCTCACATGTCTATTTGCTTCTTTGGGACTCATAACTACCAACTTCTTTTGCAGGTCTCTGAATGCAAACAGCTTCTCTGGATCAATACCCCCATGGATTGGCAATATGAAGAATCTGTACTGGCTAGATCTAACAGACAACATCCTTACCGGAACCATCCCAGTCTCTAATGGGACAATTCCTGGTTTGGATTGGCTAGTAAACACCAGGCATTTGTATGTAACTTTTTTATCATCTAATAGCAAATACATTTGATGTTAAATTTGCTATTTTGTTCATGTTTTTTATTCCAAAACTCATACTCAGAATTTTTCTACCCTTTTTTTTTTGCAGCCACTTTGGAGAAAATCAGCTCACTGGCACAATTCCGGCTCAGCTTTTTAGCTCCAAAATGAAGCTCATACATGTGTAAGTTCCGTATATTGTTCAACTGGGATTTGTTGATTTCTATTAGTTTCTGAGGCATCTATTAATTTGTTGGAGAATTGTTTTAGAAGTTAAATTTTAAAACTTTGGATGCCCCAAGTTACACAAACAGTATTTTCAAATTGGACATCTGCGGATTCTCTGATGATGACATACTAGGTTTTTGCAGTTTGTTTGACAACAACAAACTTACAGGTGGAATCCCTTCAACACTTGGACTTGTAACAACGCTGGAGGTTGTGTGAGTATCATTATTTGCTACGCCTACTCTACTGGAATTCTTGCTGATTGTAAATATCTGTGATGTTTATTGAATTATATATCTTCATTTGGCAACAGACGTTTTGATAGAAACTCATTAAATGGGACTGTCCCTTCAAATCTCAACAACCTTACTCGTGTCCAAGAACTGTAAGCTGAAGAAAAGATTGCCATCTTGAGCTTTTCCACATGTTTGTGGAACTCTCCATCATCAATCATTGAAGTTTCGATTCTCTTGTTTGTATTAATTTTCAGATACTTATCCAACAATCAGCTGACAGGCCCTATTTCGGATCTTACTGGCATGAACACCCTTTTCTATCTGTAAGCAATCAGGATTTTACCTTCTTAAGATCTCAAGTATAGGGCACAATGAATTTTGATGCTGCAAACCCTGTTTAAATACCACCAATGAAGAGTGCTCTTCTGTACTAACGGAAAATGATATGCAGGGACATGAGCAACAACAGTTTTAACGCCTCATCTGTACCTCTATGGACTTCAAGCTTACAGTCTTTGACAGCCTTGTAACTCTCTCTCTCTCTCTCTCTCTCTCTCTCATTTTCTACTCCCTGTTCATATCCATGCGGTCTATGCTCGTACAATTTCTGCCCATAAATGATTGGCCTGTCTATGTGGCAGAGTAATGGAGAACACTAATCTTCAAGGAGAAGTGCCATCTAGCCTTTTCAGTCTTCCTCAATTACAGACTGTGTGAGTATTGAATTAGGTCTTCAATAGCACATTGTCATCCAAAGCTTCTTTAAATTACTTCTTATGGTTTGAGTCATGGTAACAGCGATCTAAGCAACAACCAACTTAACGGAACCTTGAATATTGGCTCTAGCCCAAGCAGCCAGCTTCAGCTCATTGATTTGCATAACAATTCCATTACTTACATCACGCTAGGGGGAGCATTCTCAATTAAGCTAGTGTAAGATGACTTGTTTGATTCCTTAGCTAGAGTTAAGGGGAGAAAAAGGTAACATAGTAGAGTCATCTGGTCTCATGTCCTTTCTTTTCCTTACTTTTTGCTGCAGACTTGTGGGAAACCCAGTGTGCAAACAATCAGCATTATCAACTTATTGTACTTCTGCAACTTCAAATGCCAATTATTCTACTCCAAGCAATAATTGTTTGGACCCCATCTGCAGTTCAAATAAAACTTCCAGCCCCAATTGTAGTTGCGCATATCCATATGCAGGGACCCTTGTTTTTAGAGCTCCTTCCTTCTTAGTCTTGAACGGTTCAAGTTATTACCATCAGCTTGAGGGGTACCTTATGGCATATTATTTTAACTCCCTTCCAGTTGATTCAGTTTCCTTGAGTGACCCTATGAGAGATTCAAGTGATTACCTTCACGTGAGCCTGAAAGTCTTCCCATCTGGACAAGACAGTTTTAACCGCACAGCAGTGTCTGCAATTGGTTTTATTCTCAGCAAGACCTTTGGACCTTTCTCCTTCATTGCGTTGCCATATTTACACTTTGCGGGTAATTCGGATGCTTCACATGAAACTTTTAGCAAGATCATCTTTTGCCATCATTACTTGCCTAATACCTCTCTCTCTCTCTCTCTCTCTCTCTCTCTCTCTCTCTATCTATAGACTCTTCTGTGGAATCAAGCAAGTCTTCAAACACTGGCATTGTTATTGGAGAAGCAGTCGGTGGTACTCTACTTGTGCTGTTAGTGATCATTGTTAGCATCTATGCCCTCAGGCAAAAGAGAAGAGCCGAAAGGTTTACTGAACACAGCCATCCTTTTGGTAAAATAAAATTTCCAAATACGAACTGAGCCTTTTTCTATGAACATATTTGCATTTTATATCTTACTTTTGCCTTTATGCCACATGAATGCAGCATCCTGGGACCTGACAACGTGGAGCGGTAGCATTCCAAAGTTGAAAGGAGCACGAAGGTTCTCATTTAAAGAGCTTAAAAAATGTACCAACAACTTTTCAGACGCAAATGAAATTGGATCCGGAGGCTATGGAAAGGTGCTTAAATTGATGAGTTCCGTTCTCTTACCAACTTATTGTGGATACTCTTAGACTTACAAGCATCAAACTTTGTTATCAGAATGTGGCTTTGTGCTCATAAGGCTGTGAGTTTCTAAATTTAAAATAATAGGTTATGTTTATAGGTGTATAGGGGAAGCCTTCTAACTGGGCAATTGCTGGCCATCAAAAGAGCTCAGCAAGGATCAATGCAAGGTGGCAATGAGTTCAAAAATGAGATTGAGCTTCTATCAAGAGTTCATCATAAAAATCTTGTCAGCCTTGTTGGGTTTTGTTTTGAGCAAGGTGAACAAATGCTAGTATATGAGTATATCCCCAACGGTACCTTGAAGGATTGTCTTTCAGGTATCATTTCCTTCACACTTCCACCTCCTCTTTCTGTCTTTCTTTCTTTCTTCCCCATTTTTTTTTTGCTTGCTCGCTTCAGACTATGTCAGCATATTTTGTGCCCAGCTTTTGGTTTGGCACCGTAAGTGCCTATGATTATCTTTTTAACATTGTGTTTTTCGGTTCTATGATTTCTCTAAAATTTCATGTTTTCCTATTATTTTGGATGTTTATGCAGGGAAATCGGGAATTCGATTGGATTGGATGAGAAGGCTTAAAATTGCCCTCGGTTCTGCTAGAGGCTTGGCCTATCTGCACGAGCTTGCCAATCCTCCAATTATACACAGGGATGTCAAAACAACAAACATTCTACTAGACGAACATTTGAATGCAAAAGTTTCTGATTTTGGCCTATCCAAGCCTAAGGAAAACCCTGACAAGGACCGTGTCACAACTCAGGTTAAAGGGACAATGGTAAGCAATGGTAGAAGTATTGATCTTTAACATAAGCATTGATTTAATATAATTCGGCTAACCGTGGGTGAAGTTTTGCTTTTCTATAAATATATTAAAATATGAGCAAAAAGAAGGATCCAATATGAATGAATACGTATATCGGATGCAGGGATACATGGATCGTGAATATTACATGACACAACAACTGACAGAGAAGAGCGATGTTTATAGCTTTGGAGTTGTTTTACTCGAGTTGCTTACTGCTAGAAAGCCAATAGAAAAAGGGAAGCATATCGTCTGTGAGGTTAAGACAGCAATGGACAAGACAAAGAACTTATATAGCCTGTATGAGATCCTTGATCCAGTGATTGCTTCGGGGGCCTCATTAGGAGGTTTGGAAAATTTCGTGGATCTAGCAATGCATTGTGTTGAAGAATCTGGGGTTGATAGGCCTACAATGGGGGAAGTCGTCAAAGAGATTGAGAACATCATGCAGCTGGCTGGTTTGAACCCTAATGCAGAATCTGCTTCCACTTCAGCAAGTTATGAAGAATATGGTGGGGGATTTCCCTCTTCCAAGTTAGAGCCAAAATAAGTGTCTCCTTTTTATAACCCTAAATTAAAGTTTGCTAAATGTATAACTCTCAATTATGTTTGCTAAATTTTTCAGAATACATTTAGACTAAAAAATAATAATAATATTAGGTTTTATAATAATAAACACACTAAATTATTATTTAATTTATCCGTATAAATGAAACAAATTACGTTAAAACTAAATCTTATATAAACAATTAAGAAAATATATTTATCATTAAGCATCTGAGTGAAAAAGAAAAAAAAATGAAAAGATCTTTGTTATACATATTTAGTGAAAAATCTCATTTCTAATTCTGAAAATACTATTTAATTCCATCCCTCGTTTTTTTTATCCGTCAATTTTTTGATTATTTGACTGAAACGTGAGAAACATAACAATTAACCTTTATACTTCTGTCCCTTTTTTTTTTTTACAAAGACCTTTTCGATAAAAACTATTAGTAAACCCAAAAAAAAAAAATTAAGCTGTATTACATAGTGCAGAAGACAGGACTAAATCATGCAAAAGTGATGGTTGATGGGGAACGAGAAATGAGCATTTTTGTGTAATTAAAAATTTAAAAAAAAACAAAACAAAACAAAACACAATTTTAAGTGTAAATGAACCATAGATTTTTATTACAAAGGAGAGATGAAGGTAAATTGATGGTAGGCCTTTTGCAATCTCCGGTGGCCCGAGACACCTTGAAGTGGCATTCGCAATTTAGGAGAGAGAGAGAGAGAGAGAAGAGACAGGAGGGAGGATAGAGGAAACATAAGAGATTATATTTTATTTTAGGGTATTAATGCTTTTTCATTAAAAATCATAAATATAAAAATTAAAATCTTTTTATCATAAAATCTTGAAAATAGAGTATTACCGAATTATTTTCATAAATATTAAATTCAAATATCAAAATCATGAAAATATTGATATTTTTATTTGAATTTTGAAAATAGTGAAGTTGTTTTTCAGGAAATTGACTTTTGATGTCAATTTTTTGAAAATAGTAAAATAGATTTTTAGAGAATTGATTTCAAAATGATTTTTAAAAATTTTGAAAAATAAGAAAATGAGTATGAAGTTGATTTATGGAAAATCAACTTCAAAATCTCTCTCCAAATAATTAATGATAAAAGAAAGAAGAATTTTGAAAAATAAGAAAATGAGTGTGAAGTTAATTTTCTTCAAAATCTCTCTCCAAGTAATTAATAATGAAAGAGAGAAGGGCTCTCTCGTAATTAATGATGAAAGAGTCTATCTTTCATCATTAATTATTTACAGGAGAGAGAGATTTTGAAATTGATTTTTAAGAAATTGATTTTGGATTTGATGTCCCTAAAATCAATTTTAGGAAATTGATTTCTGAAGTCTTAAAATGATTTTTTTAAAAATTTTAAAAAATAAGAATATGGACGTTAAGTTGATTTTTGAAAAATCAACTTCAAATTCTTTCTCAAGTAATTAATGATGAAAGAGAGTGACCACATCTCTCTTAAAGCACTTCTCTCTTTCATCGAATAGAGATTTTGAAGTTGTTTTTAAGAAATTGATTTAGAAGTCAGTTTCTCTAAAGCTGGTTTCAAGAAATTGACTTTAGAATAATTTTTTAAATTTTGAAAAATAAGAAAATGTGTGTAAAGTCGATTTTTGAGAAATCAATTTCAAAATCTTTATCCGAGTAATTAACAATGATGAAAGAGAGAAAAAGACTTTGATGAGAGAGAACATTTCTCTCTTTTATCATTAAGTATTTATAAGAGAGATTGAAGTCAATTTTCAACGACTTGACTTTAAAGTTAATTTCTTAAAAATTGATTTTAAATTAAAAAAAATTGGTGTAAAATTGATTTTTGGAAAATCAACTTCAAAATCTCTCTCCAAATAATTTATTTCTCTTCAAATAATTAATGATGAGAGAGAGAAGGGTTCTCTCTTGGATAATTAACCATGAAAATCTCTCTTTCATCACTAATTATTCACAAGGGTGGGACATTGAAGAGAGAGTGCACTTCTCTCTTTCAACATTAATTATTCACGAGAGAAAAATTTTAAAGTCGTTTGAGAAATCAACTTAAGAAATTGATTTTTTTAAAAATCAACTTTAAAATGACTTTTCTTTTTAATTTTGAAAATTAGAAAATGGGAGTGGAGATATTTTTAAAAAATCAACTTCAAAATCTCTTTCTAAGTAATTAATGAAACAGAGAAATGCTCTCTCTCTCTTTCATCATTACTTACTCAGACTTTGATGAGAGAGTAGTTTTCTCTTTCATCATTAATTATTTATAGGATAGAGATCTTATAATTGATTTTGAAGAAATTAATTTTGAAGTTGATTTTTCTAAAACCGATTCCAAGAAATTGATTTCAAAAGTCAATTTTCTGAAAATTAATCTTTTCAATTTGAAAAATAAGAAAATGGGTGTGAAGTCAAAAATCAACTTGAAAATCTCTCTTCAAATAATTAATAATGATGAAAGAGAAAATGGGTCTCTCTCTGAATTAACGATGAAAGAGTCTCTCCTTCATCATTAATTACTCGCAAGAGAAACTTTGGAGGGGAGAGAGTATTTCTTTCTTTTATCATTAATTATTTACAGTAGAAAATTTTTAAATCAATTTTTGAAATTGATTTTATATTTTAAAATTTTAAAAAATCTTTAAAAATCATTTTTCTAAAAATCGATTTTTTTATTTTTATGATTCAAAATATTTTTATATTTTTGATCTATAAATCTAATATTTGAAAAAATAACCTGAGAATTACCAATATTAAATATTATATTCATTTAACCATAAGAGTATTCTAAATATTAAATACCGTGTTCTTTCAATCAAATTCTTTTAAGTCATTTCCAAACTCTGCAAAGCGCGAATGTCTTGGAAGGAAAGTGAGAGAGACTTCATGGTCTATTTCCATTTCCATTCCCCTAAAAATCCAAAATAGAGCTCCCTTTCCACCGACTGTTCCCATTTTGATGAAACTATCCATCAACTTGCACTATTTTAGTTTAAATGTGAAATCTTTAGCTCATCTTTTTTTAATATATTGCAGTTAATATTTGATTTAGGTCCCAACTCCCTTGACCTGGTAAGCTCGCCCCCTCTCTCTCTCTCTCTCTCTCTCTCTGCCCATTTGAAAAATCCCAAATGATATTTATAGGTGGTGGTGTGAACTCTTTGCCTTTTCGATTGCAACAGCTTGAAAGTGGATAAGTATTAGCTAAGTTGATTTGAACCCCATTATTCAAACCTAAATATGCACACTTAAATGTATTTTTAATTGAAACTCTACGCAACGGAAGTATGATAATCAACTTTTCGGAAAACTAAAGAGATATAAATTTTAAATTTCAAGTATACCTCAGTAAGTAGACGCAAAAAAATTCAGGAATCATGAAACCGTTTCTGGAACGATTACACAGTCAGGATGATAACCACGTTAAACGATCTATCACCACAATGCCATAATACCACGATCCAAAATCCAACGATTAAAATAACAATTCCCTACTTGAAATTTTAGCCCTCAATTGTTATCTCTCTAAAAAATATGTGTTCACTCAAAACAACACTCACTTTTTTAAACAATCATCTCTCAATGATCAATTAAAGAAGCTAATTCAACTCACGAAGATTAGTGAAGGTGGGGATAATAGGTAACCACCCATTATCCCTAATTCAAAATTCAAATTTTAACCTAAGATAAAATGCCCCTACATGGACATATTTATCAACATCTCTTCACTTGCACATGAGAACATTTTACATTTATCACAAGATCACAACTCATGCGATTTTCCTCATCACCCTGCTGAACTTTCATACTGGATTAGATGTCGTGCGACTAGCAAGTACATATGCAAGCAAAAACTTCTCGATACACCTGTTAGGATGATCGAGTAGTCACTGTTAGTACCAAAAGAAACTTGTTGTACCCCAAACTCAACGCAATTACATCCATTGAGTCACTTTTCTCATCGAAAGTGATCTCTAATATGGGCTCGACTGTATATTCACTATTATATTCGAATCCCAACATGGATAAATATAATAGATCGGTCGGTGAATACTACACAATGATGTAATGTCAATTGGTTTTTATTTTCTCAAACTCAAATCTATTAGCCTCAATTCAACTATTTTCCTAAATCTGCCCTTTATACCTCAATTTATCTTTCGGACCAAAGGTAAACAGACTAAAGTAATAAACACTGAATCAAGACATCAAGAAACAGCCACAAGTAATAAGGGTACAAGAAATCTCACCCAATGGATCTCGGATCTCACACAGTGGAGCTTGATGATAAAAAATCAGATCATCGTCTCATGTGGTATAGCTCTCACTATCTCTAGTCGTTTTGTCATATGCGGTATGAAACACGTGTCATAGTGTTATTCCTCCATCTCTCAAAAGGACATATATCAGATTTCTCTAACACTGTGTAGGTATAGAACTCAATCTACTCACAAAGATTTTACCCAGAGATCTCGGAGAGAGTATTTCAGAAACGATATCACTAGCCACAGGTGATACTTAAGATCTCAAACTTGACTACCTACAGGTAACATAGATGTAGGTATATCCATGTCGGTCATATCGCATATGACCTCATCCTGAATATGTATCAGAACGACTTATATTCTAGTAGGGCTACTCTCAAAATCTCTTACAATTAAAAACCGTCTCATACCCGCTCTCTCAGAGCTGGACGTGGTCACTCGTGTGAGAGAGTCGATCTCGCCTGCCTAACTTATCTTTTGATTACATCATAGAATATATATAATAAGAAAATAGTGCATTTAAATAAAATATAACTCATATGCGACTGAATAATGCACAATAATCACATATATAAAGACAATAAGTATCAATGTCGTCAATACAGTACATAATAAGAAATGTCAAAACATACGCAAACCCAATAACTCTCTATGTCCTAAAAACAAGTCTCTAGTAATGAGTTTGGTGAAAGGGTCAGTCACCATGTTGTGTGTAGAAGTGTACTTAACTATCACTTCACCCTTCTTGATGATATCTCTCACAAAATTATATATGGTGTCAACGTGTTTGGTCCTATCATAATACTTAGGGGTCTCGAGTGTAAGCGATAACAGCCTAACTATCACAGTAGATTATCACTGACCTCCCACTATTTGCCACAATCCCTAAGTCGTCCAATAGTCTCCGGAACCAAACACTCTCCTGAATTATAATTGAGCAAGCGATGAATTCAGCCTCTATCATAGATAGAGTCACATATGTTTGATTCTTACTACTCCATGAAATAGCAACGCCATTGAGCAAGAAAGCAAAACCTGATATCGATTTGCGTTTATCCAGATCACTACCCCAATCGGCATCTGAATATCCCACAAGGTGCAAATCACCTCCTCAGTAACACAAGAGAAGCTCGCAGTTCCCTTAAGATATCAAAAAATCCTTTTCACTACTCTCCAGTGACCCCTTTCCGGATTTGATTAATATCTATTTACCAGACCAACTGCATAACAAATGTCTGGTCATATACTCAACATCGCATACATTAGACTTCTCGCTGCACTGGAGTAAGGTATTTTACCGATTTCCCTCACTTCTTCCTAAGTTTTAGGGCACATATCAAAACTTAGGCCGTCACACTTGGCGATAGAAGTATCTATGGGATTGTAATCGTTTATCCCAAAACTCTCAAGAATCTTCCTAATGTAGGTCTTTTGTGAAAAAGGCAACATCCGTCTCGAGCAATCCCTCTGGATCTTAACTCCGAAAATAAACTCAGTTTCACCTATGTCCTTCATGTCGATGCTCGATGATAACCATGTTTTAATGGTTATCAGATACTTAATGTTGTTCCCAACCCACGTTCTGTAATCCACAAATAGCGACAGGATCACAAAAAAGTCATCGAAATGTATCAAATAGACACAATGATTCTCCTCAATCATTGTAAAATCATAAGATATTACCTCTTCATGAAATCTTAGGTACCATTGCTTGGATGACTGCTTTAGGCCATATATTGATTTCTGAAATCGATAAACCTTATCCTCTTAACCTATTAGAATAAATCCAGAGGGTTATTCCATGTAAATCTCTTCATCCAAACCTCCGTTAAGGAAAGCAGTCTTTTCGTCCATCTGGTGTAATTCCGGATCCATACTCGCAATGATCGCCAATAATAAACAAATCAATGTAAACTTAACTATAGGAGAGAAAGTCTCCTCGTAATCAATGCCCTTTGTCTGCATATAATCTTTGGCTACTAGATGAGTCTTGTATCTCTCTATCGATCCATCGACCTTTCTTTTAATTTTAAGAACTAACTTGTTCCCAATGGTCTTTCTATTCTTAGGTAAGTCAACTAGGTCTCAGACCCCATTGACTCACATGTATTCCATTTTCTCCTACATGGCCTTTAACTATTGGCCCTTCACTGGATCTCGAGAGCCTCCTAGAATGTCTTGGGCTCCTCATCATCCTCACGAATTATAATGAGGATCTCATCCTCAATCAAGAAATAATGACGAGGTACATGTCCCCGACTACTCCTATGAGAAGGGAGAGCCTCCTCACCTCCAGATAAACCACTCCCACTAGAATCAAGATCTGTAATAGGCTTTTAAGTCCCGCCACTAGACTCAATTAAGCCACTAGGCACATCCATCTCATAGAAGATGTAGTCCCGATCGATTTCTCATCTCTTAGATAAATCATTATCAATGAATGTTGTATCACGAGACTCAATTTCAATGATAGTGTCATTCGTATACTCACCTAAGAACACATGTCCCTTGAAATATTCTGAGTGTTTTATAAAAATACACTTCTTTCCTAATGGGTCTAACTTGCCGTACGGATGCAATGAATCATAAATATACGCGGCATAACCCCATGATTTCAAATGACTAAATTCAGGCTGTCTCTCTGTCCAAAACTCGTATATGGTGCTGACTATGGATTTTGTTAAAACACGATTAAAAACGTAGACTACAGTTAATAATGCATCTTCCCAATGAAAATAGGCAAATTGACATACGCTATCATAGTTCTCACCATCTCTAACAGAGTCCTATTCCTTCTCTCGGTTACTCCATTCTGCTGAGAAGTAGCAGAAATAATTAATTATGTTGTAATAACTCACTCGAAACAGAGCTCTTTAAACTACTCAGACAGATTCTCGCGCCTCCGATCGGTTCTAAGAATTTTCACCATCAAGTCTAACAGATTCTCAATTTCGCTGATAAACCTCCTAAAGCACTCTAATGCCTAAGACTTGTACGAAATCATATAGACGTAACCGAAATACGTATAATCGTCTATAAATATAATAAAATATGTAACTCCATTTTGAACTCTCACATTTATAAATCTACAAATATCAGAGTGGACTAACTGCAATGGAGTCTCAGCTCTCATTGTTTTCCCACATGGTTTCCTCGTAACTTTGTCGGCTAGGCAAAACTCATACAAATATAACTCGACCCTGGTTAGCGGGCCCAACAAACCACTCGCAGCTAACCGATTCATCCTCTCTTGCCCTATGTGGCCAAGTCTACATTGTCAAACAGTCACATCATCAACTACGTTATCAGATACAAAAGGCAATAGGAGATAAATGAGAAATATCATAAAAAGAAACCGTATCCAGTACATAAAGTCTATCATGGATTGAACCAAAACATATCAAAGAATCGTTATAAAAAATAGAAACACTAGAATTTCCCAATAGAACAGAATATCCTAATTGATCTAGACAACAGACAGATATGAGATTTCGCCAAATCTCGGGAGGATACAAAACATCATGTAAATATAGGATTTGATTATTTCGCAGCATCAGTTTGTATGTACCAATCCCTCTAACAGCCATAAATGCCACATTCCTCACATACAGTCTCCTCGCACGGGGACTTAATCGGCGGAACTCTACATACGCACTCCTATCACAAGTTACATGATCGATGGCTCCTGAGTTTACAATCCACAAAAGAGAGGAGTCAACGAGCATTACAGTAAATGATACATTAGTTAAACCGTGTAAAGAAGAAAAACATACGTTTTGCTCGCCACACTCGCTTGCAAAATGACCAAACTTGCCACACACGTAATATTAGATCTTGCACTTATCGACTTCCTTCTTCCTGTGCTTCTACTCTTTGTCGTCAGTCTTGACAGATGGTTTCTTCTTGCCATGGCTTGGTCTTCTTGTTATACTTGCGCTACTTGAGCTTAGTGCCCCAGGAGTTCTTACTCGACTCCACTATAAAAAACATAACCCAAAATAGACCTAGCCACCTTCTAACGCTCTTCCTCGAGCTCACAATGTCTACTCACATCCATGAAAATACGAATACTCTCAATGTGTGAGTTAGGTCTTAACAACCTCCCAAGAGTCCGACAAAGACTAGATCACTCCTAATACCTGAAACTCATCTGACAATGGCTCTCTCATATTTATCAGAGAGGCGATCATACTCGACATGTGTATGAGATGTTGTTTCATAGTATGATCGGCCTCTTCTTATATGTAAAAAACTTGTAGGTCAACATCCTCAGCTTAGGTGCTACCGGGAGCTAAAATGTTATCTCAGAGCAAGCCGGACCGATATTACAATAGGATACTGCTCATACTCTGGGATCAAATCATCTTTGCATGCTATTCAGAAGGATTACCCTAACTTGGTCATCCTTTTTCTTCCATGCACGATATGCCTCTTGATCCTGTCTCGCCTGAGGCGTGGTACCTTCCTCGAGGTCTTTCACCTTGTGCTTTAGAACCTTTGCAAGTTCTTGTTTCTCGAAAACAAACTAAACCTTCCGATGTCAAATCTCATAATTGTCATTGTTTAGCTTATCTCCCTTCACGAGATCAAATATGATAGTCTTTGTAGCAGCTATTGTCTCTGTCACATAAAAAAAAAAAAAGAGACGTTAGTGACAAATGATGATTAATCTCACAATTTTGTGCATCCTACGAATCAACAAGTCCCAAATGATTTGAGTATAGACCCCAAAATGAGTCGACCGGTCAACAGACACCATACATCACAACCCGAGATCGCATCTTATCTTCCAGACTTGAATTCGGCATACAAAAATCCACAATCAGTCACATTTAATGGCATAAGACTCTTAGAAAAATGAAAATTTTTGTTCTAGCAAAACCTAACGCGCCGCTTGAGGTTCCACGCACTGCCATGCGTCGACGGCATGACCTCATGTGCCTACACAAGCATGGAACACACTGCAGCGCGTGCCAGACGCGCAGCGCATCTGGCATGTGCTTTCACACATGGATCGGGTTGCATCCCAGGTCAAAATGCGGGTCAGACCCAAATCCGGGCTGGAATCGACCTAGACCTTACCCAGGTGCTCATGCACCTCAATGCGCATGAGCTCCACGCGCTACGCCCCTGTATTGCACACGCCTTTATGCACATGATGTGCACGCACCTGCGGATCCAAGTCAAGTCTTCTTCACCCAACGGATCTGCAGCCGGATCGCGCGATTCGGTAGCCCGAAAACCTATTTTTCCAGCCATTTTTTATCAGATTTTGATCTAAAATTGTAAATTGGACATTCTCTATCATCCCAAACTCAATTTTGAGAGGAATCATGCCCTAATCTCAGTGGATTAAATGTCTAAACATACGGCCCTCCACGGCCATTTTTGAAAATCATTTTCCGACAACCAAAATTCACAATCAATATATGCAGGATGTAGATCAGAACACGTGGAATACATATAAACCATTTTCATAAATCAAAACATCATCTATCTAGACGGATCTAAGGTTTTATAGTCTCTGTCACTATTCGTGGCCGAATTTGGATCGGAATTTTCATGATCTAAATATACTCAAAAATCGCAAAAAAAAAAAAATATTTGTGATCTACAATTCATGGGTAAAATCATAATATTTTTATATTCACGAAACTCATCCGTGATCTGAATCCTAATTTTTTTTTACCATATATTTTTTATACCTGAAAAAATTCTGAAAAATTATTTTAATAAATCTAACGGAGTCTGATACCAATATTATATTTATTTATCACGTACACAGCGGAAGTATGGTAATCAACTTTTCAAAAAATTAAAGAGATATAAATTATAAATTTGTATATCTCAATAAATAGACAGAAAAATTTGGGAATCATGAAGCATTTTTTCGAACTATCAAATAGTCGGGATGATAACCACGTCCAATAAACTATCACCACAATACTATAACGTCACAATACCGCAATCCAAAATCTAAAATCTGATGATTAAAATGACAATTTCCTAGTTAGAATTTTTTTTAAGCTCTTAATCGTTCTAGAATACATATTTCACTCAAAAAGTACTCACTTTTTTAAATAGTATCTCTCAATGTTCAATTAAAGGTTAATTCTAACTCATGTAAAGATCAGTAGGAGACAGATCAGGGATGGTGGGGACGATGGGTAATCCCCATTGCCCCTAATTCAAAATTCAAATTTTAACCCATGTCCAGGGCATATTTACCAACAAACCCCGTTAACTATGAAGCATATGCGCTCCCCAAAATTGACTAAAAACGAAAGGCGTGGTGCTCTGGAATTAAATTCACCCATCTCACCCAGTTGCAGAATAGGTCCATTCTTGGCTGCTGTTTCTCTTTCTTGTTAAGTATTGCCGAGATATGCAATTTTTTGAGAAATGCTCCTTGACGTGAAAAAAAAAAAAAATATTAGATGAAAAAAAAATTTATTTTTAACATCCACGTATCGAGTTTTCAAAACCTATCATACATTTACATGAATCGTATAATGACAGACTTTCAAAACTTAATATTAAAATTAGATGAACAATATCCTATATCGAATTTTAAAAATCCAACATTATATTATTTATGAATAATATTGTGCAGACAGTCTTGAAAACCGCCATGCGTTAAAAGAGGAATTTTTTTTCTCAAGGCGTTGTTTTAATTTTTTTTTTTTCACGCCAAAAGCATGCTTTTCTCCGATTTTTTAGGTTGGAATTGGGCAAAGTTTAGATTGTTTCTGAAAATCTCAAGTGATGGCTCTCAGAATTCATGTCATCTTGCTGGTTATGTCCTTGCAAATTTTCAATGTTGCAGCATATACCAACTACATAGATTGTAAGTTCATCAAAATATGGAAACAACCTCACATCTTAATTCTATCATGGGTAATTGTAGCTTCATCCTTTTGGTGTGTCTATTGTGCTTGCTTGCTCATATAAGTTCCTTGATCTCTTAGGTATGAATTTGATATAGGTTGTGTATAAGAAATGGTTTTTCAGTATTGGAACTTTTCTTTTGATGCAGCGGTTGCCCTGTTAGCCCTTAGGTCAGAATGGAGAAATACACCGCCCAATTGGGTTGGTAGGGATCCATGTGGTGATAACTGGGTGGGAATTGGATGTAATAATTTACGCATGACCTCCATGTAAGTCCTGAGTTGGTTCCATCTCCTTATCTGCACATTGCTGTATGTAATTTGCGCTGCCAGTGTTTGTGATAGAACTAAAGATTGGTTTAATTTCCAGAACTTTGTCAACCATGGGTTTGATTGGCACGCTTTCTTCAAACATTGCATCCTTATCCGAGTTACAAACTCTGTAATTCTTCTATTTGCATTTGATATCATGCATGAGGTCATCTAGAATTCCTATGCAAAAGTGCGGTGTTCTCATATACATCAAAGACTACCATCTTTCTTAACTTTTACTATGTTTGGAAAAGCTCAACTTGACTCCATTTTGTCTTACTCTATTTGTAACATTTTTCAGCCAAATTGAAAAATTTTTTATTGGAAATATAAGGTTTTGCAAGTAGAAGTCAAATTTTTTTATGAAAGGATCTAAAATTATTGTAATGTCAATATAGATAATATATATTTTGCAATGAAATGTCTATTTAACCTCGGTTAACCTCAACTTTCCCAAATAGACGTTTCATAGCTCAGAAGATTCTAGGTTCACTAGGAACAATATTATGCCTAGATCAAGATTGTTAAAAACCAGGATGTCTTATTGTCCAAACAATAATCTTTATAGGCCCTATGATGCAGCCCAAACAAAATTAGGCTCACACAGACCAATCGTTGAAGAAAATCAGTCATGTTAGAACTCACTCAACCCAAAGACAAGTGACTCATTTGACCTTGCCAATTCTGGAATCACTCACTTGACCATGCCACCACCTGGTTTTGAGATGCATCACTCAACTCTTTCAAGAGGCTCAAAGTGCTCATAATATTATGACCATAATTTCAACTCTCTTCATTACGAAGATGAACAACTACATTCTCTGGACCAACCCTCCAGAATTATGTGCAATGTCAAAGATATAATCAAGACTACACCAACTATTTGGCTAGACAATTAAAGGACTTTTGACTATTTTGCTTAGATGTTTATAAGACACTAATATGATCTAGAAACTTGAAATGGAATTTAAAGCTGGTGAAACACTTTGTCGGAACTTATTGAGATCAGATAAATTTGCTTGAGCCTAGTAGAGAGATACAACAACAACAACAAACTGATACTTAATTCCAAAATAATAATAAAAATAATAAAAATAAAGAACTAAAAATAAACTATCCATAGAAATTTAAAATAATAATAATAGTAGTAGAATTAGTAGTAGTAGCAGTAATAAAAGTCCATTAATTCAACTGGTAATAGGACCAAATCAGTTTAGAATTACAAGTAGTCTTGTGCAGTCAATTTTGACGCTCTGTTGGTAAAATGGCCATTACTTATTCTAGGAAAATGATTTGTACACACCAAGCTTGCAATGTAATTCTTTCTGTTGATACCTGTTTCATTCCAAAGTTGGTCCAGATAAGTGGTACAACAAATTGTGCTGTGCCACTTTAGAAGCCTGAACCGAAAAGTCGCACGACAAACAATTTTATCCCATAAGAGAGATACTAATCGGTTGTGTCCTAAAGGTCTGAGATCAATTGCTTATTATATTCAGTAAAGATTTTGTATCTAAGTTTTAAAATTTTTTATCACCTACTTTAGAGAACTCAAGAGTAATTTAAGATGCAAATGCAAGGCACTTTTTTGGATTTTGCCAAGGAGGCAGTTATTGTTGTTTATGAAAGAGAAGAATGCTCGGATTTCTTTTGGGACTACATGATTTTTTTCCCCAATCTTTTATGCTTTTGTACTTGCTTCATAAAGTGGAGCATTTGAATGTTCAACTTTAATGCTATTTCGGTGTTGTGCTCTAATTCAATGCACTTGTTGGTGTTTAATATGGAGAGATGTCTCTCTGAGAAAATATACCATATGAATGGTCAAATAGATGTTTGGATATGCTGCTTTTCTATTTATCCTAGTAAATAGTTGACCAATTCAATGCACCGCATACATAAAATTCCCAAAATTTCCTATTGAAACCACCACTGTAGACCTGAAGGTCTAGTTGTAGCAATAATGGGAGAAAACTTTTGATGACAGAGATGGGGTCCTTATATTTTCGTTTTCATTTGGAGCTTGAATGCTCTCATTCAAACTGCTCAGAGCTCCAATTCCAGCCTCAAATTTTGCTTTGCTTTCCTGAAGTGTATTTAGTACCCACAGACCCTCACCCTAGTGATTAGAGTTTATTAATAAGTTGGAACTATGACCGAAAGATATGCTTGTGAATTGAATCTGGTATTCCTAACTGCTGATTTAGTAATGTTATAACCCTGTCTTGTCAACTAAAATAACCTTCACATTCTCCTTCTCAAGGTTATTTAATGTTGATTTATCAATTGAGTTTGCCAAGAATGATATGATCTCTTGGTTTTTAAAATTTTAATAATGCATATAGTGTATCCATTTGTTGCCACTTTTGATGTGGTCCTAAATAAGAATTAATTTCACGTCTCCTGGGCAGTGGTTATTTCAATGGAAATAATAGCCCAATTTGTCCAATACTTTCATAAAAGAATGTATTTTGTGGACAAAATAAAGAGCAACAGACACTAATATTTAGTAGGTATGGTAGCAAGAGTATCACTCCTGAGGAATATGTTTACCGCCTCATGTCCTGTATTTTGGTAACTTATTTCACCTGTATTTCCTGTTGGATTACCTCCTAATAACAAGATTATGCTTGTAGAGATCTGTCAAACAACGCGGGATTGTCTGGATCCCTCACTCCATGTATTGCAAATTTGACAAAGCTATCAATTTTGTAAGAATCCACTTTTTTTTTTCTTTTTCATACAAAATTTACAACATGTGACTAATTTCTCTATTCCTATGTTAGGATCCTTGATGGTTGCAGTTTTTCGGGCCAAAACAATTGGATCTCTAAAGCAACTGACGTATCTGTAAGGCTTGTAAACCTGGAATTTGCTTTCTTTTGGTTGCAGTAGATAACAGTAAATTGACATTGAATTCGTAGAATCTAGCTGTTATAAAGTTTGCCTCTTTGTAATATGCAACAGGTAGCTGGACTTGGAGGTCCCCACTCCGTACTGCCAGTACCTATATTCACATTCTATTCCTTCTGTAATCTATGTCTTCATCTGCATTTCTAGAACTCATAATTCCCCTGCTTTTTTTTTTCCTTATTTCAGATCCCTGTATTCTAACCGCTTCAATCGGTAATTTAGTTAATCTGTATTGGTTGGACCTCACAAACAACAATCTTACAGGAAACTTCCCAGTTTCTGATGGGAGAACACCTGGGCTGGATTTGCTAGTTGGCACCAAGCACTTGTATGTGTTCTCGTTCATCCTATGTCTAACAGGCCTTTCTTTTTTCCTTCTGTAGAAAGTGGGCTCCACCTCTTTGTACTTGTATTGACAAAAATGTGATTGAGATAGTATCTAATATATTATCCATTATTTGTAGCCATTTTTGGAAAAATCAGCTTAATGGCACAATACCAGCACAGCTTTTCAGCTCCATCATGGCTTTAACACATGTGCAAGTTCTGGTCTGTTGGCACTTTTCAAAAATTCATAACCATTTTTTTTTTGGTAATATTTCTTATGAATCTGGCTAATGGTATATTACTCAATCTTGATTCCATGCCTTTTATTGAACCATTGATCAACTTCTCCTTTTATTGTTAACCTTGTTATTTTAACTACTCTGCAATATCTGCTAGTCTATTCTGTTGATAGCCTTGAATGAGAAATCTTGGGTGCAGAAAGTGGGATCTGTGATATTCCAAGTTTAGGGAGAGTGCTGTCAATGTGAACATCACTTTCTGCTTAGTATCTATATTAGGTTCCACAGTTTGTTTGACAGCAACCAACTTACAGGCAGCATAACTTCCACACGTGGACTTGTGCAGACACTTGAGGTGGTGTGAGTATCCTTATTGCATATGTCTTCTGGAATTCTTCCTGATTGCAAATTTCCACAAATATTATCCAATTCAACCTGTTGATTTGACAACAGACGTCTCGATAGAAATCATCTAAATGGGTCGGTTGCTTCAAATCTCAGCAACTTGACTCATGTTGGTGAGCAGTAAGTTGATAAAATTAAATACCTTTCCAACTTTTCTGATTTTTAGAAGTCTGTGCAACCTATTACTAGAGTTTCTATATCTATACTTTGTCTGGATTTTCAGATATTTGTCCAACAATGTGCTGACAGGCCCTGTTCCAAACCTTACTGGAATGAATTCTCTCAACTATCTGTAAGCTACAAGGACTTAAGTCTCAAATTCTATAACCCCGTTCATGTATCTCTATGTTGTGTTTTTTGTAGCCAAAAAATAAATAAATAAATAAATAAATGATATGCAGGGATTTGAGAAATAACACTTTTGATAAGTCAAATGTACCTCATCATATTCTACCCCCAACCCAGTCTTTGACAACACTGTAAATCTCTCTCTCCCTCTCTCTGCGCATGTGCATGTGTGTGTGTGATGAGGTAAACACAATGTATGACAAACTAGTGCACATTAAAATTTGTATCTGCAGTAGAAAATCTGCAGTGAAGTATGATATGATCCCTTCACAAGACAGGAAGTTATTGCATTTGGCAAATACCCTTATTTTTTCTATTAAGCAAAAGCTGGTGTTCTCCTGTTCCATCGCACATTTGTTACCTTTAGGTGCATTCCTTGATAGCTACTTCATGTCCCTAAACTACGCCAACCTACCGTTAAAGCAATCATTTTTTTTTTTGTTGGAACCTACTCCCTCTATTTCTGGATTGCCAGATTTTCAAATCATCCATTTCGATATGTCACAAAAACAACAACAATCTGAACAATCTGAGGGTTAATCTCAACAATTGAGGTCGGCCATTTGAGAAACAAAATAGGGAAGATTAAAGAGGATTAAAGAGGGAAAAAAAAAAGGAATGTTGGTTTAATTTGTACGGATTCTCCTATACCATTCATTCATATCCAAGACTATCTCCTCGTTTAAACTCTTAACTATCATGTCTTTATAGATAATTTGTATCTAAGTATTCAGTGGTTTATCTCTATGTTTTACTAAATTTCCTACATTTAAATTCTCGGTTTTCTTAACTGATGTATTTTTTGATCTTCTTTGTACATGACCAAACCACCTCAGACGACACTTGAGGTAATTTCGAACTTATTATATATCTCTTCATTTCTAATTCTACCTTTTCTAGTTTTGTCACACATCCACCTAAACATTTTCATTTCTGTTACAATCATTTTTGTTATTGTTGTTGTTTAATAGGTCAACACTCAGTGTCATGCAATAGTGCAAGTCTCACTGCGATTCTATAGAACTTTCTCTTTAAATGTAATGGTATCGTGCGATCGTTAAAAACTCCAAATATCTTTCTTCATTTCATCCAATCTGCTTAAATCCTATGATTCACATAGTCATTCATATTGCTATCATTTTGAATGATGAAATCAAGATATTTAAAACTTTCACTTTTGGGTACATTTTGTCCATCTAACATAATCTCTTCTTCATCATCCTGATAATTGTCACTAAATCTATATCTCATATACTCAATTTTCAATCTGCTCAATCTAAATTCTCTGAATTCCAATGTAACCCTTCATAACTCTAATTTAGTATTGATACTCTCTTTAATTTTATCAACTAACACTATATCATTTGCAAAAGTATATACCATGATATTTTATTTTGAATACTTTTTGTGATTTCATCTATCACTATTACAAAAAGAATGAGACTTAATACCATATCTTGATGGAGCCCAATGTTAATAGGAAAACTATCGTTTGGACCCTCACAAGTTTTTATATTGGTTATAGTTTCCTCATACATATCTCCAATGAGATTAATATATTTCAAAGAGATCCCTTTCTTCGTCTGCGCCCACCACAGTACATCTCTAGGAACCCGTTTCACCAAAGGAACATTGGTGGAGATTTGCAGAAAGGACATGTGACTATGCAAGTCAAAGGAACATTGGTGGAGTATACCATTGAGCTAGCAAAGCAGTTTTCACTTGAAATTATTGCTGCATTTCCCACTCATCCTCTTTAGGTTAAGGCTATTGCTGATTTCATTTTTATGCATTTATACAAATATCTGAAAATATATTTTCAAGGTTAAGGCAGGAAGAGAAAAGGTGATGCGAAATGCTGCTTTTTTGTTTTTGTTTTTGTTTTTGTTACTAGTAAGATAAACTCTCGGAGTTGGACAAACTTCTCTATCCGTTTCATGCCATAATCAAAGTGCCTGAAGTTCAGTAAATACATTCCCATTCACCAAACCTGATTAAACGTTCTAAAGATCAAATATTGCAACTAAAGGTGAACATTTGAGAATCTAAATACTCTGCTCTGCCAGTTGTCACACACCCAATTTCTGCATTCTTACAGAGAAAGTTACATTTGTTATTTATGTCTTACCACCCCGGGTTATGATGCCTTTTTGAGAGGGTCCCAAACAGATGGAAAACTATATGGGATTAAAGGAGCTTAGCACGTTTTGAGAACCTCCTTCTCTAATACAATATAAAGAACATGTTACTCCAAAAGTTAAGTTTATGGAGAAAAGTATGTTTCTTGTTTCATGCGTTAACACTAATATAAAATTAATTTTTCTTGTGGAGTGATTGTATACCATATTCTTATTTGAAGTAGCATCATTATCATCTTACTTCTTTGTCAAGGGCCTTGGGTCGACTGATATCAAGGTTTTTCTCTTGATCTGAGGTCTTGAATTTGAACTCCCAATCCCCCTTCCTTAGCACAATCCACTCCATTGTAACCAAAAAATAATAATACAAAAAAAAACCTGTGTAAGATCAAAATAAGAAGATTCAATATAAAGGTTAAAAGATTGTCTTCTCGGTGTGTTTAAATTTGTAGTGAACGGAACGACATTGCTGCAGGGATACTTGGATCCTGAATATAACTTGACACAAGAATTAACTGTGAAGAGTGACATTTATAGCTTTGGAGTGGTGTTGTTGGAGTTGATTACTGCAAGAAGTCCTATTGTGCAAGCGAAGCACGTTGTGCATGAGGTTAAGACATTGATGGACAAGAAACAAAATTTGTACGACCTGTATGAGATCCTTGATCCTATTATTGCTGGGACATCATTAGGAGGTTTGGAGCAATTTGAGGGTCTGGCACTGTGTTGTGTTGAAGAATCAGCTGGTGAAAGGCCTAAAATGGGGGAAGTTGTCAAAGAGATTGAGAACATCATGAAACTGGCTAGTGTGAAACCCAAGGGTGATTCATCATTTTCTTCAGCAAGTTATGAGGAAGCTGACAAAGTAAATGAGCATTCATATGGCAATACAAACTCATTTTCATATAATGCAGCCTTTACTCCTTTCAAGATTGAGCCGCTGTAAAAGTTTCTTGCTCTGCTTCAGAGGATTGGATGTAATTGATGTAAGCTGATTGTTGATTTGCTTACTTGCCTACGAGTGTGTGGTCGTCTCTGCAAACTCTTTCATGTCTATTTGATTCAACATTTCTTTAGTTTTCATAATACGTGTTGTGCTGTGAAGAGACATAAAAGAGAATGATTTGCGATTACATTTATAGCAAAATGAATGTGAATGTGCAGAAGCAAGTTTGTTTGGAGCTGCACTTAATAATCTGTTAGTTTTATGTTAGGTAACTCTTTTGGGGTGGTTTGCATTAGAAGATATTCACAGAAATTGGATAAATTGTTTTTCAGGTCTTCGCAAATGATGCCAGACATATGGATGGGGAATGAATTCTCGTCGTCCTGTTATAATTGCCTCCTTCCCTTACAATTAGGACAATCCCCCCCCCCCCCGCGGGGCAATGACGTTCTATAATTTCTTGTTTGTTGCTTGGCCCGAGTCTTGGTGATTATTTTTCTAATGAAACCAAACTGCGATTTGGTTGTGGTTGGTTAAGCCCCAGTCATCAAATATGTGAGAGTGAGTTGATGAATGGATGGATATTTATTATTTACTACATAGAGATGATTTAATTGTTCTAATAAACCATTTATGAGAATTTAGCCTATGAAAACTTCAGAGTAATAATGGGTATGATTCGGTTTATTTGATCGTTGACTCCACAATATTCATGATTTTGCTTTGCCTGGTTTGGCCTCCGTTGTCTTGTTCTCTAAGAAACTTGAGCAGGTCTTTAACCTTTCTAATGCATCCTAAACTTGGACTAGAAAATTTTATAGGCTCAAACATATGGGCAGAATCTTGATTTAAGTCGTCGTGTCCATCGATACCCACATGCTCGGAGTGCCCAGATCCTTCTTAATCTGGTGAAAAGGACTTGACACTCGAAGGTGATGGGATGAAACCCACGTATTATGGTTTTTAGACTGACCGACGTATTATGGTTTTTAGACGGTCTATCTAAACATAACAAGTGATAACAAAAAGTTGAAAATTATTGTTAAGAAATACATTATTTTTCTTTAAGTCGTGTGATTAAACTTACACAATTTGAGAAATTATTGATTTTTATATCTCATGATATTAAAAAACATATAAAAACGTTCTTTTTTAATAATTTTTTATACAAATTTGGTATATAAATCTTAATAATTTTTTATTTTTTAATAAAAATATATAATCAAGCGGAATTAAATCGAGAAGGGAAGATAAAAGTGGAGAACCTCTATCGATTGAGTTGTTCCTGAGTGATCTTAACTTCAAATCAATAATGTTTTGATAGAAATTAAGTCTGCGGGATTTTATAGGTTTCATGCATAACAAACTTCCGGGACAACCCCAAACCCAATTTCACTTATGAAAAATTGATCCCACAACCTCACTCCCCATAAATGTCAACGATATCCACCTTTGTATCATTTACCATAACAACTAAACCTTCACCGAGTTAACCAAAATCTTTATATCAAAAATCATTAATACAAATTCATACAAAATCAATTTAACATTTATTTAATTCAGCATAATAAATATAAAAATTATTTAACTATCCACAAATTAATAATAAATAACTTAAATATAGATTAAATTTAGACGCCGCATTATCAATTCATTACCAAACTTTCTTATAAACAACCATTTAATCAAATCATCCCTTTTTAATATCTGATTATGTTATAAATCAAATTAACACTACAAATATATTCTTTAAAATAATTTTAAAAGTAAAATATAAATTTACTTTAAATGACTAGCTATACTTATGTTACTAAAATTGTTAGCAAATGGATATTAAGATTGAAGAGAGAGTAGTGGTCATAAAATATTGAGATAAAGAGATTAAATAAAATATAAAATTGAGGAAAGACCACATGTATATAAAGAGAAAACACTTTTTATTCCCCACTCCCTATCAGAAAATCCATACCATGCGGAGCAAAAATCTCCCCCCCCCCCAATTCCCAACCTCATACAAGCGGATCTCCATGAGGTACCCCCGGTGTTGGGCAATTGCCATCCCTCTATAAGGTTGAATAATTTATTCAATCTGTACTTAAATCTGATATTATAGAATAGATAAAAAGAGTGATAAAATTTTTAAAAATTCTCAAATTTTTTTAAAATTTTGCCAAGAAAAGAAAAATAAGAATAATATGAATTAAAGTTTTTTTAATTCAACTCTCTCAATTTTTAATAAGATTGGTGCGAAAAATAGAAAGTTAATTTTTTCTAAATATAATACAATGCATGCTTTTTAATTTTTTAAATTAATTCAAAGTAGGGTTAAGTAAATGAAACTAAAATTTATGACGATTTTGGAAACTTTAGCAAATTATTTATAAAAAGATTTTCGTATTTTTTTGGGACTCATATGACGTTAATTTCAAAAATAAAAATTATTTATATTAAAAAAAAGAAAAATGTCGTTGGGCAGCTCTCTCTCTCTCTCTCTCTCTCTCCCAACAAAAAGTTTGTTGAGCTGGAGGGAGCAATGACGGCGAACCTGAGTCTCTCTCTCTCAACAAAAAGTTTATTGGGCTGGAGGGAGGGAGCAATGACGGCGAACCTGATCAAAGACTGGATGAAGGACCGGACTGGCGAAAGACCTTTGAATTTAAATTAGGGTTTTCATCCTTAAAATTATTGAGAGAAACAAATCAAATCGATCGGAGAGAGAATTAGTTTCAGAAAATGGGGAATCTATTCGTCAAGAAACCAAAGGTGACGGATGTTGATAAAGCCATTCTCTCTCTCAAGACTCAGCGTCGCAAGCTCGCTCAATACCAGCAACAGGTTCTTAAGTTCCCTTCTTCTCTTATTCTGTCAATTCTCAATATGTATGTACAAATGAGAAAGCCTATGGCATCATTGAAATTGAAATTGAAATTAAGCAAGGTTAACCCATCACAGACTTGAAATCAATTCCTTCAATATGCTCTCATAATTATCCAATCTTTGCCAATTTAACCCGCAAACCAATCATCCAATGAAATTACGCCAACTCCATAGTTGGAGGTGTTATATTAACCAGGGCATCTAATCGCATCTTAATTTTCTTGTTATGGTTAGTAATTCTGCACTTTTGCACCAGGATCATTGCCTTTGAGTCTCGGTTTGGGGTGCCTATTTTGCAGCATTCATAAATATCGACCTAATTTGGAGTTGTAACTTCCGAATATTAGAATGTACCGGCCACCATTTGTCCGGCCACCATTTGTCTAAGTGATACCACAGGCTTCAAGGTCGCTCCTCAATGCTGCATTCTCCAAGTACTTGTTGAAATGGCATTGCCTCCCAATGATCAAACAAAATAATAAAGTTGTTGAATTCTCTTCTTCATATACTTATCACACACAACAATGCATAGAATAATATGTTGTACCTAAGAGACAAGAAACCACCCATAGAAATAGTAGTCTATATAAGAGGCCTACTCTATATGTGCTATGGGTGGGCAAAGATAATGCGCCCTATTCCGTATCCATACCCTATATCATAGCGAACAATGATCTAGGTAACAATGGTTTTATGTTTATAACCTGAGTTTATAAGTAAATACTTTCAATGATACATGTTAAGACTACTAGACCTTCCTTGAAGTTACTGGCAGGTGTATGAAGTAATAAGGGGGTGTTTGGTTAAAAGGTATAGGAATCAAGAATTGGAATGATAGCCATATAAGTTGTTTGGATTTATAGAATGGGAATAAAGGTTGAGGAATGAAACTCTCAAAATATAGGTTTTGTGAAATCCAAATAGAATGATGGGTTTTGACTGAAACCCATTTCTGAAACTCAAGAAAAATAACTGACATTTTTTTCCCTTTCATTCAGCAGACGAGGTTGAATATGAATTGAATATGTTGTTGGAGAGGTTGAAGAAGCAAAGATTGGTGAGGAGAGATATTTCCGGTGGGATGGGGTTGAAGAAGTAGTTGTCTGCAATGGAGAGATTGAGGAGGTGAGGGAGGTGTCCGATGCTAGAGGTTAGGATTCCGTTGAGCTTGAGGCTGGAGATATCAAGAGAGAGAAAAGCGGGAGAGGGAAAGATGGAGGTTAGAGTGGGAAGGGCTCTGTATTCTGGAGAGAGAGTGAGGGAGAAGAAGAGGAGGTGGAGAAGATGAATAAGATGAGTCGGCATTTTTTGGGTTTGATTTGGTTTTGTCTGATTCTTGTGTGATGTGGGTTTTAGAGAGAGAGAAAGAAGGGGTAGAGGGAGAGATGGAGAGATGGAGAGAGTGAGTGAAGAGAGAGGGAAGTAAGTCAATTTAAAGCAATAGAAGGTTGAAAACAACAAATGAAAGCTTGAATGGATGCAATAAAAAAGCAAAGAAAATAATTTCTTTTTTCTTTGAATTTAATATTATTATTTTTAATAAAAAAATTATCTCAAATGCAATAAACAGTTAATAAAAAACATTTTAAATCATAAAAACATTTTTTATCAAGGTCAAAAGTGACAATTTTATGATTCTCGTTCTGAAAGATATACAAACCAAATATCAACAATGGTAATCATATTCATTTCAGAATTTAAACCAAATGGTTGATTTCGTAATCAATTTCTTCATTCCATTCCTAAGGTCTTTGACTCTGATATTGATTCCGATTCGCGATTCTAAACCAAACACCAACTGAATGTAATTATGTTCTGGAATTTATATTTACAGCTAAAACTAAGCATGCTTTTCTCTGAGATTTACCACTACCTTTTGCATTGGCATTTTAAAATTGAAAGGACCTTCCTCCATGAGCACAGATATCTAAGAACTGCATGCCCGCCACCATTTTGTTTTAATATACTTCTTCCCATATGCATTGCAATACCTGAAGATTGAGAAGTCCTCTTTCATCATACCATTTTACTTTAGTATTTATTTTAAATTATTGTAAGAATTGATCATGGTGATTAAGTCCCAGTGATTTCCTTATTCTCAAAGAATGTCATAATGAAAGTTGTGGAACTGGAAAGGTCTTGGAAGTCCTTTGATCTTATTTGGAGGAAATGAAATGGTGCGAATGTGATTTGGAATGTTTATTTAAACACAAATGATTGAATTCTATTGCAAATTTTCATGCACCAGTAAATAGTTTATTGAACCTTTTTTCAGCTTGATGCTGTTATTGAAGCAGAAAAGCAAGCTGCTAGGGATTTGATTCGCGAAAAGAAGAAAGACAGAGCATTGCTTGCATTAAAGAAGAAGAAGGCTCAAGAAGAATTATTGAAGCAGGTTGATGCATGGCTCATCAATGTAGAGCAACAAGTATGTTACAGTAATATTTTTTTCATCTTTGGTCCTCATTAATTTTTTTTAATGTGCTTTTGTCTGAATATTCCTTCCATTGCTTATGTAAACCATCTAATTTGCAACATGATCTAGTTGGCAGATATTGAATTGGCTAGTAAGCAGAAAGCTGTTTTTGAGAGTTTGAAGGCAGCTAATAATGCAATCAAAGCAATACAAAGTGAGATCAACTTGGAGGATGTTCAGAAGCTTATGGATGATACTGCTGAAGCACAAGCCTATCAACAGGTGAGCTTGGCATTCTATCCTTTTTTTTTTTTTTTTGTCTTTCTATAGATTTTGCCTCCCTTTGACCAACCTTTTTTTTTTCCTTTTTAATTTTATGCACATTCTCCAATCTTACTCTTAGCTAATAGTATATCTTTTTCTTGTTTGGGTTGATTGTTGCAATAACTCATCACTTCTATGATATATGTGTTTCTTGGTTGTTCTGCTGGCAACTTATATAGGTGCAAGTGTGTGTGTGTGTTTGTGTAGCACAGTTTATATTTGGAGGTTACCCATTTACCAGGAGAAAATTGAGCTTTTGAGGAACTTTTTGTTAGATAGTTGGGACTTGGGAGGAGAATGTGCACAAATTTCTCTACATTTCCTTTATTGAATTTTTAAAAGCTCCTTTCAATTGTCCCAAGCATGGTTTTGTTTTGTCTTTATTATATAATAATAATAATAATAATAACAACAACAACAACAACAACAATAAAAATAACAATAACAATAATAATAATAACAATAATAGTAATAATATAGGTGCAAGTGTGTGTGTGTGTTTGTGTAGCACGGTTTATATTTTGAGTTACTCATTTACCAGGAGAAAACTGAGCTTTTGAGGAACTTTTTGTTGGATAGTTGGGACTTGGGAGGAGGATGTGCACAAATTTCTCTACATTTCCTTTATTGAATTTTTGGAAGTTCTTTTCAGTTGTCCCAAGCATGGTTTTGTTTTGACTTTATTATTATTATTATTGTTCTTGTTCTTGTTCTTGTTCTTGTTCTTGTTCTTGTTATTATTCGATTTTCCTCTTTTCTGAACTTTTTCCTGGTTCTAAAGCTATCTTTCATGTTTATTCCGATATGAAAGGAAATTAATGCAATCTTGGGTGAGAAGCTATCTGCAGAAGATGAGGAGGAAGTTTTAGCAGAGTTTGAGAACCTAGAAAGTCAGGTAAAGTGTTTAACTTTCTCGTGGGAGCTGCACTATCTTTCTGTTGCTGTTGGAAATAAATACCTTGCGTTCGGTTATGCTCAGATCTTATTATTTGATTTTTTTTTTCCTTGCCCGTGATTTGAACATTTGATTTAATAATCAAAGCCCTTACAATTTAGTCTTGCCATGTTTTTCCGCTGAACCAATTGACATTTTCCATAATGTTGAGTATGTGTCACCATAATTCTACTACTACAAATCTCTTCTGATCGTCTCACTGTTTCTCTTTTAGAAACATGAGATATTAGGACAGTTTGCATGTCAGACATGGGTTTTTCTTTTCCTTCTCCCTGGACCTAATGAAGAGCAATTTGTTCATTGTTTTTTCATAATAGTTGCTAAACAAGCCAATTGAATTTTTTTTTTTTTTTTGGTCCTCCTGTGGTGCAAGGAAAAAAAAAAATTGCCTCTACTAGTGGGTTAGAAAAAGGCAGCAATTCTATCGTCTCATTCTCCTTCCTTTTGGCCAAGTCCACCCAATATCTACTTATTGGCCTGCTTGAGTTTTACCACTGCTTGTAAAGGTTTTAGCCTGGAACCTAATGGACTTTAGAACCTACCTCCATAACATTTAGGCTGCTTCATGTTATGCCTTGTGTTTCACTACTTTTTTAAATTATAATTTATTTTGTATGAACAAATTTAAAAATCTCAATGTTTGGATATTTGGTTTAATTCTAATTGAAGAAATTGAGATTTAGCTAAAACTACTATAATAGATAAGCAAGATGGATGTGCTAGCTCCTTTGAGGGCTTCTTCTTTTGCATGGGAGGGAGAATTTTAGTCTAAGATAACTTACAAAGAAGAGGGATTGTCTTACTCAGACATTTCCTTTGCACAAAAGGGACTTGGAAACTATTTCTTATCTTCTTACAAGAATATTGTGGGAGATTGTTTCGCCATGCTTCATATCCTCCAGTTGCATCCCAAAAGCATGTATTGTGAGTTGTGAGCTTGGAGGCTTATAAGCTTTTGTGCAGTGAAGAGGAAGGATTTTACTTATAATTCCTCTAGTTTTCTCTCAGTAGTTTGGAGTGAAAGAAATTACAGAGTTTTTTAGAGCTCTGAAGAATCCCTTTCTAGCACCGTAGATTTTTTGTTTGAGCTGTTGCATTTTAGATTTTTTTTTTTCTGTTTTGCTCATTCTGAGGATGTTTTGCTTTTGTCAATTGCTTATTGCGGTTGTATCTTTTTCATTATCATAGTGGTGGTTGAGGAATCCTTGTTTTCTATCTGAAGAAAAAAAGAAGTTTAAAAAATAAATAAATAAATAAAAATTATGGACAGGTTAACTCGAATTAAGCTGGAATAGTGTGGATCGACTTGAGTCTGGTCCTGATGTTATTTATGCTTTTGGTTTGATTTAGACCTACTTAACTTCCATGAAGCATGGACACTTTAAAGTTGTTTCTGTATCTGACACCATGTTTGGGTATGATGGTTGTTTGATATTCACTAAACACATAGAACATGCTACATATTTTTGTCCGTTTTGTTACTCTTAGAGACATTGAAAACACTCTAGAGACAACTTTCATTATTATTTACAACAGAGATTGAAGTTAGAGTGAGTCAACCTTGTAATTATATAATTAAGCAACTAGTATGTCTTTATACAATGAAGAAAATAATCAATGCCTACTGGTTGTGACATGAGGCTTATTGAAGTTGTATTTACAACCAATAAAGCCTTTTTTTTTTCCCAAGAGAAATAATAATGAGGGCGAATCTTCGCGTAACGATTGAATTGTTCCTTTGGTGACCTTGAGGTCACGAGTTCTACGTGTGAAAATAGTCTCTTTGCGACATGCAAGGAAAAGGCTGCACGCATATACGTCTACCCTCCTCCTATCTCCGCACTAAATCAGAAAGCACTTTGTATACCGAGTGAGCTCTTTTAAGAGAAAATAGTAGTACTTGATTTTAAAATAGAGTAATTGCTTAATTCGCTAATCTTGAAAGTTTTATATGCTAAGAATTTAGTATTGAATATAAATTTACTTTTCCTATGACTTATTGTGTGGGGTCCTTGTACTCCTACATTATCATGTCCATATTATGTAGTGTTGTGTTGCGTTTCTGCTTTACAATTTCATAACGGAGTATTTATTATGTCCATGAACGTAATCTATTTGGAGCTTTGGTGAGCATTGCTTACTAGAATAACAACACCTCATATATTCAGTTTTAGCTCTACTCAATTTAAATCCTTTTGATTCTAACATATCTCTCCATAATTCTAATTTAACACTGATACCCTCTCTAGTTTTATCAACCAAAACTATATCATCTGCAAAGAGCATACACTATGGTATTTCATCTTGAATATTTTTTGTGATTTCATCTATCACTATTGCAAATAGTAAGGGACTCAAAACCGAACCTTGATGGAGTCCAATGTTAATAGGAAAGCTATCATTCAGTCATTCGTAAGTCCTTACATTGGTCACAACTCTTTCATACATATCCCTAATAAGGTTAATGTATTTCAAAAAGATCTCTTTTCTCATGAGCGCCCACCACAACATGTCTCTGGGGACCCTATCATATGTTTTCTCAAGATCAATGAATACCATATATAAATCTCTTTTTTGCGCTCTAAATGTCTCCATCAACTATCTTAACAAGTGAATTGCTTCAGTAGTGGATCGCTCTAGCATAAATCCGAATTGATTTTGAGACACACTTATCTCTCGTCTCAATCTATACTCTATCACTCTCTCCTATAATTTTATCGTATGATTCATGAGTTTAATTCCTCTATAATTGGAGCAATCTTGTATGTCCCCTTTATTCTTATATAGCGGGACAATTGTGCTCTCTCTCCATGGGTTGAGCATTTTCTTTGCTTGTCAAATTTTGTTAAAAAGAGCCGTTAACATTGTTATCCCGAAATCTCCCAAACATTTCCACACCTCGATAGGGATATCATCCGATCCTATAGCTTTGTTATTTCTCATTCTCTTTACAGTCTCATTTACCTCATTGGGACGGATTTTACGTTTAAAATCTTTATTAATCTCTCCTATAGGGATCTCTACATTTTCTATATTTACTGTACTCTCCACATTAAATAAGATATTAAAATATTCTCACCACCTCTTTCTTATATCCTCGTTTCTTATAAGTGTACTATTTGTTTCACTCTTAATACATTTAATCTCATTTAGATCTTGTTTCTTCCTCTCCCTTAGTTTGGCAATTCTATAGATCTCTCTCTCCCCATCTCGAGTCTCTAGTCTCTTATACAATTCACTATATACTTTACTCTTTGATTCATGTATAATCTTTTTCACTTCTTTTTTTGTCTTTTTGTATTTTTCGTAGATCTCGCTACTACTATCATTTTTAAGATTCCTATAACACTCTCTCTTGATTCGAATCGTAGTTTCTATTTCTTTGTTTTACCACCATGTCTCTTTGCCTCTTAGAGTCTCACCCTTGGATACTCTAAGAACCTCTCTACCTATATTCTTAATATTATTGGACATGTCATTCCATATTGCTTCTGAATTATCATTAACAGACCAATTTGTTACTCCAATTACTTTCTCCCCAAAAATCGTCACATTTTCTCCTTTTAGATTCCACCACTTAATTCTTGGCTCCATATATGGTTGACATTGCTTTTGTCGTTTAGGTACTCGTACGTCTAAAACTAAGAGTCTGTGCTGAGTCGTTACACTCTCCCCCGGTATGACCTTACAATTCTTACAAATAGTTCTATCACTTCTTCTAGTAAGAAAGAAATCTATTTGACTAGCATTTGCACCACTTCTATAAGTAACTATGTGTGACTCTTTTTTTTTAAAGAACGTATTTACTAGTGCCAAATCAAACGTTATTGCAAACTCTAAAATTGTACTTCTCGCCTTATTCCTACCACCGAAGCCAAAGTTTCCATGTACAGTTTCAAATCCCTCATTTTTCTCTCCCACATGTCCATTTAGATCTCCTCCGATAAATAATTTCTCGCTACTTTGTATTGTTTGTATAAATTCTTCTAGATTATCCCAAAATTGTTTCTTACTAATCGCATCTACACCTATTTGAGGCGCGTATGCACTAACTATATTAATTATATTTACTCCATTTACTAACTTAACAAGTATCATTCTATCTCCCTTCCTTTTTATCTCTACTACTTCTCCTAATAGGTCTTTATGTATAATTATTCCTACCCCATTTCTAATTCTATCTCTACCTGTGTACCAAAACTTATGACCATAAGACTCTATTACTCTAGCCTTTTCTCCCACCCATTTGGTTTCTTAACGACACATAATCTTAATTTTTCTTTTATTCATTACTTCACCTACTTCTCCTAATTTTTCGGTTAGAAATCCTATGTTCTAAGTAGTTAAGCGAATCCTATCTCATGGGCTATTTTATTTGTCCGCACCCTAGCATCCCTTGATAAGTTGTAACTACACTCGGGACCCGATGTAGCACGTCGCTGAGGAGGAAACGCCTCATACGTTTTTCTATATTTGTCTCTCATTCATAATTTGACAAAAAGTTTTTAAACTGGCTGTCAACCTATCGCAACTCTACTCCTTTATCCGGGTTTGGAATCGGCCGTGGCGGAGTTCTTTAAATAATGATATAAAATAATAAAAAATTAAAAAATTAAAAATTAAAATTAAAATTAAATAAATAAATAATATTAATAAAAAAAGGAGAATAAGGAGAATAAGAAGAGAAAGACGAAGAAGAAAAATAAAAACAAATAAAATATAGTATAATATATAAATAGATACCTATTGACAGTATTAATATGATCAAGCAGCCAATGTACATGCAAAGTGTGAGAAACTAATACTAATATGTAGAATGATGGACAATACTAATACTAATAATGCTAAATTAAAATGATAATAATAATACTAATGGAGTAGAATGATGAACAATACTAATACTAACAATTACAATAGTAATGGTAACACTAATTACCCAATTAATAATAATAATCCTAATTAATACTAACAACAGTATTAGTAATATATATTATATTAATAATACATATTATTAGCATTAATAGTTATTATTAGTAATATGATAATAAAATATTTTAAAATAATAATAATATTATTAATAATAATAGTAAAAATGTAATTATTGAACCTATTATTTTATAATAATAATAATAATAATAATAATAATAACAATAACAATAATAATATATATTATTAGAGAGATGTTCAGACGACTAAGGCAGGAGAAGCTTTGACAGCGGCGCAACCCAGTCGAAGTTATAAATGGAGATCAGAGATGAACAACCGAAGGGTGACCGTACGAAGGTGTTTCTGACAAAGGATATTATGTTAGAGCGGACGAAGGGGATCTGACGATGAGATATCTGGGCCTATCTAGGAGAAATCTGACGAGGGGTGATCAGGCGAAGGGTGTTCTAGACGAAGGGTATGTGCTGGTAGATCAAACGAAGGGGTTAGATAGAGTATAGGTAGGGTTTGAAGAAGACGAAGACGAGTGTCACAGGCGAAGACGGAACTCGACCCTTGAGCAAGATGACAAGGCTATTAGGGCAGATTTGAGTGGTCTGAGGGTATATCTGAGTTTTGAAGGAAAGATCGAGGTTTGTGAGGAATAGATCTGGGCCGTAGAAGTGTAGATCTGGCGGAAGGCTTTTCGCGGTCACCTGCTGTTCTTAGATGGGTAAGTTTTCTTGAGAGGGGTATCGACTAGGAGGGGGAGGTAGACAGAGAGCTGTGAAAGTACAGTAAAGGGGAGGAGGAGGGAGGTAAAGAAAGAGAGAGGGAGGGGATAGAGAGCGGGGAAAAAGGGAGGGAAGAGGTTACTTACCTGATCGAGCAGCGTAGGTGAACTGCTCGAGTGCTCGGCGATCTGATGGATCTGCTCAAGCGAGGACGAGTTGTTGAAGCAAGCAAGCGTGCGCGAGTGTGAGAGAGAGAAAGAGAGCCAATCAAGAATAAAGAAAAAAAAATGTATTAATATTATGTTTGCATTGCTTACTAGAATGTTGTATGATATTTGTTTAAATTGTTGTCATGGCTTAAATAATTGTTATCAACTTAATCTTTTCACTGGTGTCTTCATGTTTTTATTTATTTGTCTAGATCACCCTCCAAGATTTGCCGGAAGTACCTTCATCAGTACATTCAACCGAAGAACAGGAAGTGCACTTGGACCTCCCTGATGTACCAACAAAAGCCCCCATTGTTCCTGAGGTGGTTGAAGAAACTTCGGCTAAAGTCTCCACAAGGACCAAAGGTCTCTCTCTCTCTCTCTCTCTCTCTCTCTCTCACACACACACACACACACACAGAGGCACAAACAGTGCAGTTTAGTATGTAGCCATCCAATCATGTTGTGTACAGCTGTTTAATAAAGCATGTTTGATGATTTATTATGAGCAGTTATGGAAGAACCATTGCCTGCTTGATTACAGTAGTTGCTATGACACTGGTGATCTGTACAGCATTGCCAATTCAGCAAGTTGGTTCCCATCTCAAACGTCGTGGCTCGGCTGCCTGCTTCTTCATGTATGCTTCTACCTTGTTTACATTTACTCATATTATTTTCTTATATTTGGTAATGAAGTTCCTCCGGTGTGTACATTTTTGTGTGATTTTGATTTTGGAATGGGGAACAGCATGGTGCAGCTTATTCCACATGTTGCTTCATGCATTCCGGTGTTTCTGAGCATCGGATCAGGGTACCATTGCTGTTAACATTAACATTAACATGAGCGAGAATGTCACTTGATATCATGGAGTGATTTTTTTTAATTAAAATAATCAGGACAGATAAAATATTGTGATCCCAAGGTAGATGAGCACAAAAATAATTGATATATAGGCAATACGATGGACAAAAATTATCTTTTCAAAGTGAGATCCCAAAAGAAAAAAATTTGCTCTGTTGGTGGCATTGGCCATGGTAATTAATTGTTGTGGTGAAAATGATCTAAGAAGCCACCTACTGCAGAAGATGTGTGATCCAGACCTGTGCTTCGATATCTCCATTCCATTCTCAACAGCAGGAACCTTCCACCCGTCACCTCCATTAGCAACCCTATTGGAGTGTGAAGCAGACTCCTGTATGCAGTTCTCACTTTCAAAGTATACATATCTTCTCAAAGAATCCTCATGGATCGACCTTTTGTCGTGGGAAAAATATATATATATATATATAATTACATGTTCGGTCTTTGAACTTTGTTCAAATTTTACAAATTAGTCCCTACAGTTAAAAATGTTACTTTGTAGTCTTTAAATTTATAAAATCGTATCGTATTGGTTCTTTCGTTACTGACGATAACAAGATGACTGTTAACTATTAACGTAGAATGATGTGGTAACCTACTTGTCATATCGGATGCTGACATGTCATTGTCATATCAACTGCTGAAAACATCTCATGATACCATATCAGCAAAAAACACTTCCCAAAAAAAAAAAAAATTCCCCCTTCTCATTCCTCTCTCTCTCTCTCTCTCCTCCCCTCCCTCTTTCTCTGAAAAATTACAAAAATACAAAAAAAACCTCATATATTTAGAGTCAATTTTTTTATGTTAATACCTCCCTTTAATTATGAAAAAATATATATATATAAATTAAAAAATAAAAAAAAAATATTAAATATATACTTTTATAGAAAAAAAAAATAGAGAAGGAAAGAGAGAGGACATTATTCATTGTCTTCAACCTCTCTGTCTCTCTCTCCACTATTAACTCATGCTTGTCCACTATTGATTTCGACAAGAAGCTTCAACCACCACCAGTGCCCTTCAAAAACCCTAAATTGATGATTAAATCAACCTCTTTTAAACATTCCAATAGCCAATTTCAAATTCTTATGGTCCCATTTTAAGTCACCATTATTATTTACCCATTTCAAATTAACTCCTATGTTCAACTCAGAAAACCATGTTTGGAGTTTTTCTGTCGATTCTTCATTCTTTTGCAGGGCACGGGTGAAGTAATGGACATACAACATCATGTTCATTTCATGAATTCATTCACCCGGAAGCATAAAAAAAACTGTAACAAAGGCACCCATGCTGTGGTAAAATTTAGTATGTAGGGAATAAAAAAATGAATTCACTTGCATTCAAGGGTTTGCCATTAAAGGAAACCTTATTGCCATTATTATTGCAAACTTACACACAGGAAAATGACAGTTTAACCAACTGAATTAAACTGTGAAAGCTTTGACTGTCAATTAAAGCTATATATATATATATATAATTATAATTATACAAAATTAAAAAAATTAAAAAAAAAATAAAGTTTAAGGTTGTAATTTTTGCTGCTTCAAGTAGCCTCTGGCTTGAAGGCTTTCCACTGTATCCCTGACAGCATCTTCAATAGGGGTAAACACTAGCCCAAGATCAATCAATCTCTTTGCTGCATCTTTGCATGCCACCAGCCCCGGTTGAGTTTCTCCAGTAAACCTGCATGTTATTGAATTAGGGTCTACAAACTCGGGGACAACGATGAAACACTACATAATGATGGAGAGATCATTCTTGATGCTAGACAAGTACAGAAATCCCGTGCAGAAGTTTTGTAATTCATTTAGTTATTATGTAGTCTTTTTTTACTTACCCTGTTCAATGAACAATTACTAATATGTATTTTGCTTGGAATTGAGGGTCCAAAAGGTCCAAGTTGCCCGGTTTAATTTTGCTTGGAAATGTGTAATCTAGTTGAATTCTTTAAAAAAAAAAAAAAAAGGGAGGAATACAGAGAAAGAGAGAAGGGGGCGACACAACCAAACAAACCAAACAAAAAATTAAGTTGATAAAATGACAAAAGCAAATGCGAACAAAATTCGAAGAGCATTTTAATGCAGAAACCCATTTGCTACTACTTATGGCCTTAAAGAAAATTTTGGCATCCCACGTTAAGTGGATCCAAAAATAAAAAAAATAAAAAAAAAATCTAGATTTAGAGCCAATGGGTGAAAATCAAGGTCCTTCATCATATGATCCTCCACCAACCAATATTTCTCCATCACACTCCAGGAAATTACTGACCAACCCAGAACCACTTTATTTTTCTTTTGCTTATATGTCATTAGTTTGATTTTAAGTACAGTTGCACAGCAAGAGTAGCCATCAAACATCTGTAACTTTTAAGTTCAAGATCGAATGGTAAAAGTAGACATCAAATATCCATGACTTTAATTCATAACTCAGAATGCTCACATTACATTTTCAGAATTGAAAAAGATGCATCAGCCTTTTTCTATAAATAATATGAAGCTTCAGCCGTACTACTTTGGAGCATCTAAAGTTTAAAAACAACATAAACAGAGAACCCACCATGAAAGGCATATTGTAAAATGACTAGATAAACCAATTAGGCATCTACATCTTATTCTCCCTTTACCATCTATATTCAGGTAGTGGAGCATCAAAGAACCAGATCCAAGAATGGTGGTTTTAAAGCCCCACAAGCACAACCACCAAACTGGTCACACACTAAAGTGGTCGTCAATAGGACAGCATACAAAATAGCATTCTACCACAAAACCTTGACTTTTACTTTTGAGCCCTGTCTACTCACATATATGTACTGCTGTCTACATAGATTGCACCTATAGCCCCACTTAGGTGAGCCAAGCAGCACTAGTGCAGCTTGACAAGTGAATCATATTCATGGAATTGTTAATGGCAGATCAATAGGGCCAAACTTGACTGCATGACAGTCTATGCCTTTAGAAAAGTTTTATTGAAATTCAGAATAGGAATCAAGTGATCCTCTGTGTCTTGATGGAAGAGGAAGGTGACCAGACAATTGAAATCAGTCAACTAAAACTTTTCAACCATTAAAATTAAAAAGGACAATCAGCCCTAGGTTATAGGTAAGAGATATGTGCAAGAGTTTTAATCAAGAGCTTTGGTTACAATCATGATTCATATAGCAAGGAAATATTTGCAAACTAGTGTGACAGTTTTCATACTCTCTACCAACAACATTTGCTGGATGTGCTTCTAAAACTTCAGGAAAGAGTCCAAGTAGAAGGCGCAATTTTGTGAGAGACTAATGATCTACATAAACGCCTATTCTCTCATTTCCTGAGCAGTGATTAGAAGAGTAGAATTTCTAGTTACCAGCTTTGAGTTTCTCGCCAGTCTTAAAAGGTGATGCTTCCTTGCTTTGACCATGATGCCTAATAATCTATATGAGTGAAGATAGTATATTTCACCTCTTCTATATCTTCTGTATCTTTTGCAATTTGATTGATCTGATCTTACTTTAGCAACTTCAATACATAATTCCCTTACCAGCTCCAAATCACCACAGCAACAAACTGTTCCAGGATTCTATTTAAAGGTCTGTTCAGTAATGAAATTGGAAAGGCAACTGTGCAACATCCTAATCTGGGGGCCTTGATGGTTGTCTTGGCCCACTTCAACAGGCAATATCTCACAACCAAATGCCTCAAATTTGCTTTGGACCTATGTAATTGCCAGATGTTTTACTATGAAAATAAAATAAGCAAATTCACTCTGGTGTTGGTGTTGGCACCAATTGCACCTTTATCAGCTCTACCATAGGCCCAAAAAAGATGACTCAGCATTCTCACGGCAATGGCACATCTTGTCTGGTTTATGCTAAGCATCAAGAACAAATAGAATAGATTCAAAAGAAAAGTGAAAAATGCCAGTGCTTGTGAGCTTCATAGATGAATTCTGATAGCTCCAACATCAACAATCAGCTAATCCTATACTAATTATGGTCTCAACTCACTCAGACCGATTTTAGTTGATATGCTTGAACCCAACATGTCAATCACTAGAAATATTTTCACCAGTCAATCATCAGCCCCCCTACATGTGTTTTAAAACTTGATATATGAGCCGTCATAAAGAATTGAAATATTGACGCAAATTGCCCATACTTGGAGCAATTGGATATACATGAATCCAGCAAAGTTAACCTGCAAAACTTTTGTTGACCTATATAAATTGCAACTTCAATAACTTGAAGCAATAGGAACACGAAGCACATACCTGTGAACTGGAAACTCAGGGAAGAGCTTGGCAACCATCTCAGCAAAATCACCAAACTGATAAATACCATTGGTGCAGAGATATCTTCCAGAAGCAGCAGGAGTTTCAAATAGCAACACTTGGGCATTTGCGACATCCTTAACATGCACTGCCCCAAGCCAGTGGTATTCCTGGGTGTCTTGTGATCCCTCGAGTAGCTGCTGGAGTACAGCACAACTGGCATTCAGATCAGTTTGCAAGAGTTGACCAAGACAGGTTGCAGGATGGATAGCCACAATATCCAGCCCATGTTTTCCTTTGAATTCCCAGGCGGTCTTCTCAGCAAGGGTTTTTGAAACAGGATACCATTTCTGGAAATGGAAGTATGTATGTCAAATGGAGCAAGCATGCTAGGTGCTTTATAAGAAAATTCTAGACTGATTTCCCTAGGAAATATTTTTGGTCTAATTCTAGAATCCACAAATACTGATGCAAGATGCAGCCATTGCTAACGCCATTGAACTTTTCCAGGTTTAAATTTGAGCAAAAACATGCAATCGTTCAACCTATTACTGAGATAAAGCTTTTAAATGCTATTACATGGAGATTAAACACACAGTAAAACAGACAAATCTCACATCAACTAACACAACCTTCAGGCCGCATGTATATAATTGCGGAACCTTCTACTTAACACTCGGCTTTGAAAGTAGCTCTCCTAATATGCTATTAGAATCAGTTCTATCCTTTAAACAAAAACATTCATGAGATTTGAGACTGAAGCCGAAAAAAGAATTCAGTAACTGAAACCCTCAAAACTGATAAACCCTAAACCCTAAAATATACTTGGGATGGGAACAAAAAGATTTGGTTGGTGGAAGTTGCAGACAATAGGATTGTGGGGACAAAGCACCTGGCGAGATTTGCAGTAGTCGAGATCAGTCCAAGAAGATTCGTCGAAAGGAATGTTGGAAGGCCAACTGGGGTTAGGCACAAGAGCGGAAATTGAGGAAGTGAGAACCACTCTCCTCACTCCAAACTTGCGCGCAGCTTCAAGCACATTAAGCGTCCCCTGCACAGCCGGCGCCAGCAATTCCTTCTCGGGATCCTTGGGGTCTTCCAGCGTGCAGGGAGACGCCACGTGAAATACCCCAGAACAGCCCTGGACGGCGGCCTCGATGGCTCCGGCGTCGAGCAAGTCCGCCTCGAAGACGGAGATTGCGGCGGAGTTGGGAAGGGAGAAGAGGTGGGAGGCATCGGAGCCCGGGAAAACGGAGGCGTGGATGTGGGTGTAGCCTGCTTCCAACAGGGTTTTTACAAGCCATGTTCCTATAAACCCGTTTGCTCCCGTCACGCATACTCTTTCCTTAGTGTCACTGTTAGCCATTGTTGTTGGAAAGCTCTGCTCCTTTGATCTTCTCGTGTGGGAGTTTTATAGAAAAGGGAACATACGTAGAGGGTGATTGGGATTAGGATTACGGAAAGTGGGGGGGAACAGTTTCTTTTTTCTCCTCCCCCAATAATTTTGATTAATCTTGGACGTCATCCTTGTGCCTCAAGATTACTTGGGCTTAGTTTCGGATTTTAGGGAAAAGATAAATATAAAATAAGATAAGATCGGAAAGGGAAAATATATATATATATATATATATATATATATATATATGAGAAAGATGTTGAAAGTTCAAGAAAATAAAAATAAAGGAAATAAATTTCTTTCTATTTGAGAATCGGGGAGAAGAAAAAGAAAACATTTAAAAATATTGTATCTCTTTTAGTTTTAAAATTCAAGAAATTTTGTCAATAGTGAAATGGCATGAAAGTCCATTTCATAATTTTGCAAATATTTGTTTTGTTGATGATTTATGAAAAATTGATGGCCCAATATTTTTTTGGCTCTTAGTAATTTCAATACGATTTGTAATGAAGCTATTTAAGTGGTTTGAACTTGACACCTCCACCTTGAGATGGATGTGAGTTGAGCAACGTTTTATACCATTCGGTACAAATTTATTTTTGTTTCAACTTTTTAAAAATAGAATTGATATATAGAACTTTCTAGTCGGTTCTGTCAATCATTCCCCCTATCCCTTCCCATTTTTGGAAGAAAACTTTTGAAAGAATCTTCTTTCCATCCTTATCATTTCTTTCCTTCCCTTTCAACCATCCCTGCAAAGAAATTTTGTAGTTTTTCTTTTGGAGGGAGTCTTTTCCTTTCTTTCTGCTCGTTTCCTTACTTCCAAACGAAAGCTTTTAAGGATTTTGAGTTGGGATTGGATTCGAGCTCTGTCCATCCAGATTTCTCCTCAAATCTTCCCTTGGTCTTATCCTGGACATCCGACGCTTTTGTGGGCTTGGGTGCCAACTGCCAACCCAACCCACCTCAGTGAACCCACGCCCACATTTATTTTTTGAGCTCAATAGGAAAATTAGCTTCATGGGCCGTTTGACGTGACATTTGGGATGGCATGAAATTGTATTAAAATGTCAGACATTTCAATTGACACGTCAGCATATTCTTAAGGTTAATTTTAAAGATTAAATCCGTACATTTCTCCACGGGTTGTTGATCGTTGTCTTCATGACCAACTTCTTCCATCATCGCCGTCGTCCAGACATTCAGTTTTTAGCATTTTCAGTCTCCGCTAGTTGTCTGCTCGTCTTCAATTTTTCTTCGGTCTTCATCATCATCATCACCTTCAACCGTTTGATTTCAGGATGGCGAGGAACAAAGTCGTGAAGTGAAGCAAATGAAGAGCTCAGTATTTCATGGTCTCTTTGTTTTCATCATTTACTCTGTGTTTCCACTATCTTCCATCATCAGTTTCATCAAGATTGTCTACTCATGTGGATTGCAGATGAATTTCCACCATCTTCCGTCATCAAGGTTGTCCCTGTTTCTGAAACTGTCTCTCCCTCACTCTCTCTCCCTGAGACTATGTCACTCTCTATCCACACACTATCTCTCTCTCTCTCTTTGTGAGCCATTATAGCGCAATCTCTTCCATACTCTATTTCTCTTTACATAAATTCAGTCAAAAGCCCATTCTAAAGCTAAAGTACATAACAAAATCAATATGGTTGCATCAGTTCATATAGTTTGATAGCTGTGCTCTCAATAACTTCATTAAGTGAAAAAGATTAGAATTTTAATAGTGATTTTGATTTATTTTATAGTTATACAATTTAATAAATTACAAACTAATACAGTACTAAATAATATTTTTAAAAGTATTGAACTTTGTGCTTATTATGTTATAAGATTCATTATAGGACTAAAATGGGACCAACTCCACATGTTTAAGACTTAACCGGATAAATTAAAAAGTTTAAAACTAATTTGAAAAACAGATTTTTTTAAAAAAAAAAAAAATACGAGTCTGCATGTAATTATCCAATAATTGTAACATTGTACAAAAATAGATGGAAGTATTATCAAAACCCACAATTATGATTTCTCAACATAACTGTAACATTGTACAAAACAATATGGAAGTGGGTCAAAACATCATCAAAACCCACAATCATGATTTCTCAAAATAATAGTAACATTGTACAAAATTTTCCATTATCACATTTGGTGCATTATCTCCGATGAACTTTCGGACCAAAAGGTTCAGACTACCAGTAGCCCTATCACGGGGTAAGTCTGAGGGGGTCACGCGGGTAAAGGGATGTTTTGCGGATATTATTGAGGCCACAAAATAGCATGACCACCCGCTCCAAGCCCACACCAAAGCCACCATGGGGAGGTGCACCATATCTGCAATACACAACCAAATGCGCTTGAGAGAGAGAGAGAGAGAGAGAGAGTAATAGCATTGTCTTAAACCCGCCAAAGACTATCAAATATATTGCTTCTCATTTTAGCAAGTACATCAAATGGCACACACAGGATTCATAAGCATATTCCCATGTCACCATGTGATGGATAAGATCCAGTACCATCCAGATTTTCATGATTACATCCACTTTTAGTTGCAGATGCATTAAGTAATGAGCAGGGATACTTAAAGCCCAAGCTAATTAATAAGCTAGCCCTTTCTTTATGTGTAAATACACGTTTAAACACCTTGAAACATGTCAAAGCCAATAGCTCAATTTTTCCCCCTACATGCATTTGACCCTCCATAAAGGCCTTACCAAGGGCAAATCTTGGAAGCTTTATGTATGATTTTAGTCTGCTCAAGTTCAGACTCATTCCCATAAAGCAAATTTAAAGTTCTTTGAAAATAGCATTTTCCATGTTCATTAATATGAATTGCGACCGGCACACTTAGTCCCAGCTTTGCTTAAGGCAGATAGGACCTAGATACCAGAGTTTAACTATAAGCATATAATCAAGAATAAAGCTACCTGAAAGCATCTACATAAGTAGATATGGTCTTGACATCGATTCCACAAGCCTCGGCTCGGACAGCCAGGAAATCTGGTTCATGAACACGCTGAGCCCCAGAAATAATTTCCTCACCTGGAAGTGAAAAATCATCAATTTACTCGGTCAAAGAAAATAAGCACACACTAACACACACAGAGCAAAGATTAGTCCTTATCACTGTCAACCCTTGTAGAATATGGGGGTCCCAATACCAATTCTGAAACACTTACCACATCACATTTCACTTCACGTCACTCTATTGTTAGGAAGTTGACGAAGATTTGCAACTTTTAACATTTTGTCTACCTTTAAAGTGAAAGTCAGCTGCTGCTTTACTGCTCGCAACTTTTTGTATGTATTTTGTACATGTTATTAGCAATAAATCACATTATCTCTCATTCAAATTCAATCTTATAGTTGCAATCCCACTTTGCATGATTACTATCATAAATTTGAACCAAACAAACGAAGATGGTGGATACAAAACAAAAGGATTAAAAAGATATATATATATATATATATAAAATAAATAAATAAATAAAAAATCCTGCATTATGGCCAAAATGGACACCCATCAAAAATCAAAATCTAACTTGAGTTTGGAGAGGAGACATTAAAAAAGAACATAACATAATGACAAAAGCGGTGACCCATGTTCATTAATATGTATTGCCACGGCTCGAACATTGCTAATCACATAACACACCAAAATTGCAATTCAATGGTTTTTCCAAGATTGGCATAGTAGCTTACTTTATCAAAGGAAAACTCATACATAACAATAACATCAGCATGAGAAATTAGTAGAATTGATGCAGCGGAGATATTTAGGAAAGGATGCCTTTCAAAAAAACAGAAGCAAGCAATTGTAACCTTTACACTAAAGACAGAATGCAAATTGCAGATAGAATTATGTTGACTAAGCCCAGGGGTCATTGACTACCTACCTCGTATAAAGACATCAAATGAGTTACTATAAGCCTCATTGTCATAACAAGGCATAGTATAGAATGGTCTAACTGCCAAAGGGTAGCGATGAAGTATATAAAACTCTGTGCCATACCTGTAATCATCATAAAGAAAAACCAGGATCAGCCACTAATCCCAACTGACAAAGTTCATTTTTTATCAACTCATGGAAGAAATTTCAAATTACTTGTCCAAAACCAGTTGGCCCAACTTTCTCTCTGCCTCCGTGTTCAGATCCCCATAGGGATCAATTTCAATTCCAGCTTCCTGTAAAAACATTCAAGACCATTACTAACTCATGATATGATCTAGAAAGAAGAGCATCATGTCTTAGTAACAGAACTCATAAACAACAGTATGTCCTCAAAGTAGCAGTTGACTTTGAAAAGAAGAATCAAGCTGATGTTCGTAATGTGATATTCACTGGTTCATGAAAATTTGATTCCAATACTATTCCCAAGGAGAAAGACTCAATGAACCTCTCAAATTCAAAATTTGGAAAGATTCTATGCAAGTCCATGTAGTCCCTTGAGGTGCAGAAAATATAGGATTAATATTGAGAAGATTACATTTTTTCTCTTTGAAGAGGCTAAAGAATTGGAATCCAGCTTGCTTTTGAAGGAATTATGCTATATCATCAACCTCAACAAAGATTTAGCATTCTTTTCTAATGTTAATAAAAACAAGCAGTCAATTTCTTTTACCTGAAGCATTTTGACCCCCTCTTCGAAAGTAAGGCGTAAAGTTTGTCGCAAGTACTTCAGATAAAACAAGGAGACTAGATCAGGAAAAAATATTATGGTATTATTTCACTTAACTTTTCTCAATCAATAATTACATAAACAATTTGTTTCAATAATATAAAAAGGAATTTTCAGTTTTTAAGATTTTGTTACCTTTAAAGGTTCAAATGGATACTGCCGTTGGATAGCTTCCAGCTCCTTCTTGCAGGTCTCATTCAAAGTGTCAAACATTTTAACAAATAAACGGTCCACAATATCTATCACCTGCATGATCAAATAATCATATCTCAATATAGCACATGATTTTTGAAATCCTGATCATCTCAACATGGACCATCCCAGCAACAATCAATACCTCAAAATAGTGTTCCTTGATCTCCATTTCAACATCAAGACCTGTAAACTCACACAAATGCCTGTGGGTGTATGAGTCTTCTGCTCTGAACACAGGGCCAACCTCAAACACCCGTGCAAAGTCACCACAGATTGACATTTGCTTGTGTAGCTGAGGCGATTGTGCTAGACATGCAGGTTGACCTTTGTAGTCCAGTTTGAATACTGCTGCACCCCCTTCACTGGCGCCAGACATCAACTTTGGTGTATGAATCCCAACAAATCCTTCAGACAACAAAAATTGCCTAAATACCTGAAATAACAACAATTAACTTCAGTGAGGTTTGAACAGGTTTGGCCCTAAGACCTAGGACATGTGGGCATGGGTCATGTTTGCCGGGAGAGGGGGCAGAAGGCTCTCTGTGGTTCATGGAACCTCCATTTCTCAGTTCTTTATGTCTTTTCTAGATAATTTTGATGTGGCCAATTGTACTCATCCTTCCTAGTCATAAGGTTGCTCCCCCTTGGCACATTTTTAACCAAATTTACATTTGAACCAACTGCAATAACAATACTAATTAGTGGACTCTTTGGTTTCTTGGCAACTTCAACCCAACTAGTATAATAAATATAATAAAAGCATAGTTCAACCCCTTTTGGCATGCACACAGAAAATAAATACAATTCCTTCTTTGATTTGCATTTGGACAAAATTCAATCCACTTCAACCCAAATTCCATTGCCCTAATTGGTGTTGCATCACCATAATCTCAAGTTATTCACCTAACAAGACAGGTATAAACTTTATACTCAACCATACATTATGCTCATCATGAAGAAAAAAAGTGATAATAAATTATATTTGGGAAGAAATGGAAAGACTAGAGAGTAAAAAATAATCTGGGACAAACGGGCCGATCCAAGGATAGAAAGTAATCCATGAGGCACTTACATTTTCAACTTGACATTGAACACGAAAAATTCCTTGATTAGCAGGTGTACGGATGTCAAGAACTCTGTAATTCAAACGTGTATCTTGATTAACACGAACAAGCTGCTCTCCAGCCTGCATTCTTTAAAATGTCAATTGACGCCCATATAGAAAGTGATATGCATTTTTTGAGGAAAAAAAGGATGGCAGGAAATGCATTTGTTAATAAGAATTAGAAACACAAACATCATACATGCAAGTAAGATGTTAAATTCCCCAGGGCTGCTTATTAGTTAATTAAATTATACGAATAAATTCAATACAGTTTTAACCAAAATTTGTTGTTTTATTTTATGGCTTAGTTAAAAAAATTGTTATTTGATTTGAGATTAAAGTTCAATACATGAAATAAAATTTTAAAAAAAAAAGGACTTTCATAAAGTGCAACACACATGCACAAAGATCTAGTATATAAAAAGAACAAAAATTTTTTATGTGAAGCCATGACAAACTTTTGGCAACAAAATAATCACTAAATGATTACTATTTGAATTTGAATAAAAGCTTTAACTTCATTTGTGATTTCTAATTTGATCAACAATAACCCCTAATATTGTAGTGTTATGTGCACAAGGGCAACACAACCTAGAGTCAGGAACAAAAAGGGAAAAGAAGAATATTAAGAAAGAGGAATCAAGGAAAAGAATCCAAGTTTACCTGCAAAGCTTTTTCAATCTCAACTTCACTGCGAGCAGCGTCCTCAATATTGATTGGCAGGTTAGGCAAAGCTTTGCTGACACAGTAAAGTTTCCTCACTTGAACTTCCACCTGAAAACAAACATGAAAACGAAAGAATTTTTTGAGAACCAATTATGGACAAGAGGCATAATTATAAATACAATAATAAAAAATCCCTGTGAGTTCAACATAACATTACAACTATCGGCTTGCACTATATAAGACTCCCACTTCTGCTGTCATCGTTTACATCTGATGGCCCATAAGAACTCATGTATCAACTTAAGAAGCAACTTTCACAAAGTTCAGCAGACAAGGCTCACCTTTCCGAAAAATCTCAACATTCGTGTTAGTGGCAACAAATGTCCAGTTCAGAGCTAGAAAAAAAGGTATACAACTTCCCCTGGAGATATGGTTCCAATAACACCAAAAGCAGTTACTTTGATTGAAAAATTCTAATATATGCTCCTAAATGACACCAGATGAGATATAATCATTTTGGTGATTGAATTTTTCCATTGGAATAGGAGAATAATTATAGTCTAATATAAGTCACACTACTCCTCCAAACTTGAAACTAAATATACATCTCTGTGACTGGACCTTGTAGTAGATTAAGGATTCAAATTTCCCCTCCTCAAGCCTCAGAAATGCACTTCTCATGAATTGCAACCAAAAAAAAAAAAAAAAACAGACATTATTCCAATGGGATCTTGCTCTATAACCATACAAGTCCTAAGAAATATCCTCGTTGAGTAATGCTTCAATGATCCGAGTTCACATGGTTGCACCGGTCCAAATAGCATACACATAGTTCACCATATACCATCCTCTGTCATTGAATGATCAATGAATGTGTTCCACATCATTTTTTTTCCCCGGAAAGTTTGATCTCCTACGTTTAGGTAAATATAGCATAATTCATTTCATTCCTAGTACTAGAAGGGGGCAATCTATGACAAGTGCAAGGTTGTTAAAAAGGAATCCAATCTTACCTGTTTTCGACTTGAATTTTAAGACCCACATGCAGGTTTGTTTTCTTCTAAGCATATAAGAATTTCACAACCATACATTCGAAGAACAAAAAGGAAAAGAAGATATACCGGCTGAGAAGCGCCTTTGATGGGAGTGTTGGGAACAGAAATAACACCTTCCACATCAACAATGGACTCTTTGCTCAAACTGGTGGCGAACTTCACCATCTGGCGACTGACCTTATCAGCTTCAACAGTCAACACACACTGCACCGTAAACCCTCTCTCTCTCACCACCACAAACGCAATGTTCTTTCCCACGCCTCTAACAGTCTGCGCCCTTCCCCGAATCAGGACCACCTCGCCCTTTATCTCCTCCCAAAGATTCCCGATCTCCGTCCATTTCCGTCCGCTGACTTCCTTCGATCGCAGATCTGACGAAGGTACGTCACCGTAGTTCGACTTGAGAGGATCTTCGGCGTCGACTGTGGCGGCTGCTAGGGCTTTCGACGCGGCTTCCACTTCCTGGCGCCGCTTCTTCTCCAGCTTTGCGGCTTCTTTCTTCGCCGCTTTCTTGCTTTGGGTTGGGTTCTCGGCTTCGGCTGCCTCGGAGACGTTTGATGGCTCCGATGACGACATGGTTAGAAGTTTGGCTTTTCTCTGTAAAACCCTAGAAAAAGAAAATTCTGCGCCCACACAGAGAGAGAGAGAGAGAGAGAGAGGAGGGAGGTTGAACTCATAGGTGCATTTTTGTAGGGTGGATTATGGGCCAAGCTACCCGCTCGGGCCGCCGGCCCAAATCTGAATTCAGGGTATCCTGGAGTTGGTTTGATTAAAATGTTGATAATATTGAATTAATTTCACATTTTCTTGCTAAGATGGGAATGGTCATAAATTGTTGTAGTTCTTTCTCTGTTCAATGTTCATTAGGTCACTTATAGATTGGATTGGAAAATGAGAATTTGCTTTTCTAATTACCAATGAAATGAAGGCTAAAATGAAATTAAGTAGGGAATAAATGAAAGTTTCTTTATTTATTTAGTCTAAAATGGAGATATGACCGGAGATACTAAGAGAGAGATAGAAAGAGTTGCAATGGCATTGGGGAGTACATGAAGCATGGCATATCTGAGTTCAGCCCTATCTTCTCCAACAATTAGGGTTTCCTCATTTCACCTCGCCTCCTTTAACCCTTCGTCTAAACTACTTCGCAATTCCCACCACAAATGTTCTCTGTCCTCTCAATCCTCCTCTATATTTCTTCCCTAGGTTTGTATACTTTCATTCCCAACTCTCTCAATTTTGTATTTCTCTCTCTTTTGATTTCATAACTCGACTTTGTATTGCAGAATACGTTCGCTTCGAACATAATTTCACCATTGTACAACGTTTTGGTCGAGTTTTGGCCATGAGACACGAGAGGAAATTTCTTAAGCTGAACCGGCCTCCTGATCACAGACAGGCATTGCTGCGAGGCATGGTAAGATAAAACCACTAGAGCAAGAGCAAGAGTGTCACGCCCCGATCCTCGGATCGACCACGCGACAGCCGCGGCGTTGTCTCGGTACACGGGCAGAACCTCCCCATATACCGGGACTCCGCAAGGCTACAAAAATAACACAACAATACACACGCAAGGACCCATCCGGTCCATCCCTGTACACCGAGCACACATCGGGGAGAGGGAACCTGTACATGCACGAGTACACATCAGCACACAATGGGGAGTAGGAACCTGTACATGCACGCATCGATGTGGCCATCCTAGCCACCCAAAATTTTCAACAAAAACAATCAAAGGACGCACCGGTCCATTTAACTCAAATCAGCACACACACAAGGCCAACCCGGCCAACCCAAATCACATGCACGCATCCGGCCATCTCGGCCTTTCAAAAATCGAATAAAGTCCAAATGTCCCATTTATACAATAAGTTTTTACCAAAATGAAATTTCAGAGAAAATGAACAAGTCTCTCTTCCATGGATTTCAAATCAAAATAAAATAACCTTACATCGCTCTTATACCTAACAAGCCGTCGGATGACTCTTCACAAGCTCCAATTGTTGTCACGGACACGAACTTCCTCCGAAAGGTTTGAAAGAGGGGGGTGAGTATTGGGAAATACTCGAGTGAGGGGGGGGTTGATATCATGCAATTAATATGTGGTGAACATGGAGTGTCAAAATCAGAATAATAAATACATTTCTCAAATTTACATTAAATTTTTCAAACAACGTATTATATTTCATGCATACATATCAAACCATTCATATGCATCCAGATCACTTTTAGAAATCAATAGAGCTGGTCATAAAATCGTTCCCAGCAAGGGTCAACCACGACCAATGACAGGCGCATCGGGGGTTTTTCAAATGCATGTGAAGTTCAAATTTAGCTCTCTACCCCGACGTTGGCCACGAGCCTCCCCCAGTGCTAGACCGCCTATTCTGACGGCCCTCCCCTTTCGGTTCAACTGGGCTAGTCCGCGGGCCACGGGCCTCCCCTAGTGCTAGACCGCCTATTCTGACGGCCCTCCCCTTTCGGTTCAACTGGGCTAGTCCGTGATCTATAAAAACATGACGTTTGGGGATACCTCCTGTGGCGTATCCGGACACAACGAGTGCCTCAACAAACGCCCTCCGTAGCTACGGTTGTCCCCTAGGGACTATATCATATCCGTCAATTCTCATGGACTCTCAGCCCAAGTACCAAATCATTATCAATCGAACGTGCCAAGATGCATAGATATAACAGAAATCATGATTTGAATTTCAAAACATGGCACGATATCATTTTTAACAATTCACATGGATGCATATTATCAACTCATTTTCAGACACTCCATTTATCACAAAACATTTATCAAAACCTTTAGCAAAATCATTTTTCACACGGATAAATCATATCGTTTCTGAAAACGGTAAAACATGGTTTGATATTAATAACATGATATCGTAAATCTCACTCACCTCTAGGGAGGGTACCCACTCCCTATTTCTACAATTAATCCAAAATGACTCCTTTCGAGTCTCCAAATGTCAACCTAAACCAATCAACACAAATAATTATCAATTAAGGCTCTATTAAAGGGTTTTCAAATTTCCCTTTTATTTAAAATAGCCTTAATTTGCACAATCACATTCCTAAACTTTCGTTTCATCAATCTAGAATCATTTCCATCACCGACGACTTTAAATTTTCCATATTCCTCAATTTTACCAATTTCCTCCCGAATTTACATAATCCAAATTTAATTCATGCCAATTTCAATTCAAATCTCAAGGAAAACTACACAGACCAATCAAATAAAACTCTAATACTCTCTAAGACATTCAATCATGCTTTGCAGTTCAATTTACATCAATTTCTAGACCTAACCTCAATAATTTCATACAAACTCTCAAGAATAAAGCATTTCCTACGGATATAGCATATTTTCAGAATATATCTACACTTATTCTCAAGCTAAATTCAACAGAATAGTCTGAATATTGAAGGGATCGAAAATCCCTCACCTAGGGTTCCACAAGTTGCAGACCTAGCTTCCAATCGCGGTGAATTCAAACTCAAACCTGTAACGATTTCAATTTGCAGCAATCGTTAGAATTTAAACCTAACTACTAAAAATATTCAAACCCTAGAATCAACATTGGAAAACCTATGCTTACCTATGCAAAGCTGTGACTTAGGGTTCTGCTGTCCTGCGGCTTAGGGCTTCTGCAAAGACTGCAGAAGGGTGGTGCTTGCAGAGAGCAGCAAGCGCGGGCGAGCAGGGGGAAAGGAGGAAAAATTGTCACGCTCGAAGGGAAAAGGAAGAGAGCGAAAGCTCTCTGTTCGCGCGAGGAAAGAGAGAGCAGAGGAAAAACTGAGAGAGAGAGCACAAAACAGTCGCGTGCGGTGGTCGGAGGTGGCATCACTGTGGAAGTTAGAGAGGGAACCGAAAGAAAGACAGAGAGTGAGAGTGAAATAGAGAGAGAGAATGCGATCGAAGGAGAAGAGAGAGAAGCAGAGAGTGAGGTAGAGAAAGATAGAGGGACGAGGGAGAGAGAGAGTGTGGCGGCGATCGGTGGTCGGAGGCGGAGAAGGTGGCGGAGAGACTGAGGGAGCGATGGAGAGTGCGAGAGAGAGTTCGCGAGAGACGAAAGAGAGGGGAGGAAGAAAGAGGGATTAGGGCTTTTAGCCCTAATCCTCATTTGGGGCAAAACGCAGCGTTTTGCTGCGTTTTGTCCCCCCCTTATTTTTTTTTTTTTTAATACCGAATTTTCGGTGTTACAATACTTAACCCCCTAAAAACAAATTTCGTCCTCGAAATTTAAAATACGATTTATACACCGAAGAGCTACAGGTGCTATTTCCGCATTGCTTCTTCAGTCTCCGAAATCTGTTCTTCTAGTTGATTATATTCTCCACAACACTTTAACTATAGGAATCTACTTATTTCTCAACTGTTTGAAACTGCTGATCTAGTATTAACACATGTCGCACTTTGAAACTCAGATCTGGATTTCATTCTATCAGAGTAGCTTCAATCACATGAAATGGATCCGGCAAACACTTCTTAAAATATGTTAGGACTGACATATTTTAACTTCAGAATCAACAACCAAACTATCAAGACTCCAACACAAAATTCCTTAAATTATCTTTCAAAAGAGACCTTAAATAAGAAATGTCCACTACTATGTCATGTCCATATCAATTGCAGATCCCAAGATAGAGAAAATCCTTATATCCTCAAGCTTGTGTATAACGAAATGTAAATCAACCTCAATATGGCCTAGACTAAGTGAGGAAATTTACTCCACTGATAATATTTGTATGCTTCCAAGTTTTAAATCTCCAATCCTTAGCCCGGATAGCTTTTTAATCAAGATATTTCTATCATGCTCATTCTCAATCACTTTAGTATTATGCAATATCACCAATATTCTATCCAAATCAAATCTAGTACATATATCTGCATATTATCCAGTGTTTGCATTAATATCCCCAAATTCTCAAAGTAATAACCACTTCTAGTGTCTGTTATATTTATCACTTTTACACTCTAGACATTACACTATTCTCATCTTCATACAGTGCTTTCAATACAACTTTCCTATTCTCTTAAAAACTCCGAATTGATCGGCTTAGCAAATATACAAGTTTTCCTGCTTTTGAAACCAAATTACTTCTTTCCAAAGAAATATTTTCAAAAATACCAAATCTCCCACTGACAAAAGCACTTCGATTACAACAAATGGAATCATAATCTCAACATATTAGCTTTCACCTTAGCCATAATGCAATAGAGAGTAGTAGTGAGACTAAAAGGTCTAAAATCCTTAACCTTCAACAGTGGGACTTCTCAACAAGGGCAATATTAGGAGCAACCCTAAGGATAGTATCTCTAACCTTTCTTCTTTCCATTCTGTCCCCTAAACCACTAACAGTCCAACTAATCATCTTTATTAAATAACTTATTTTCCCATACTGGAGACTCTAAAACTTTCCCACCGCAACACTTTCTTAGACATTTTCCTTTTGGTAACAAATAAGAAGGCAGAATTGGCTATGATAGCAGCAACAATAGGTTTGGTCAACCTCGAGTCCAATTTATTGGAAATGGATTGTTCTCTGTAATCCCTCTTACCCTTCAGGGGAAAAAGAAAACAAAAGCACCAAGGGAGCTCACCAATGCATTATGGTTACTTGAACAAGTATGGTCACAGACAAATGTTTGATGAAAGCCAAGACTAGAATGAACATAATCGTTAGACACGGAATATGACTCCTGTCATAGCCATTTATTTCACAAAACTTTTTGAAAATATGCTTGTTTTGTGAAAGGAATTTGAAAGCAAAAGTTTTCTGCCCCTTTTACGACTAGAAAACTCCATGGTGCTAAACATACTGGTAACGTCTCTTTAAGTCCTACAGCTATCACCACAACATACAGCGTCATTCTGCAAAATATGCCCCAAAACAGATTCAGTTAGCTTGATTTCCTCATTTAAACCCTCATCAACTACCACCTCCATCATTCATGTTCCCTAATTTTCTCCAAAAGCAAATCGTCATCAGACCCCATAAGACTCAATAGATCTTCCTCATGGTTCCTTCCTATTCGATTATCAGATTCCTCAAAATTTTGCACACAACCCTCGAACATCTGTTCTACACTGACTTAAACCTTCATTCCTGGCGTGACAATAAGCATCACCAACAAATTGTGGAATTTCTACATATATTATGGCCTGATTCTGCAAATTGTTCCCTACTTAGTGATTGATCCACTAGCTCATACAAATCAGAAGATAATGTGAGGGCGAACTTATAGTTGATTTCTCTAAAATTCCTCATTTACCTTCTATTAGCCGAACTACTAAAAGTTCAAATAAATACCATCATTGAACACATGATATACACCTCTATGAGTTTCCGAAGACTCCACATTTGCCAAGAATCTACTTAGCATTAACCCAAACCACTTACCATCTTTAGCATCAAATAGTCCTTTTATGCAATTATGAAAACAAAATTATACAAAATTGTGCATTACTATGGTAGTACTCCTCGTGGACCTTAGCTTGGGTCAATCGGCCAAAGAAGTGATTTTTGAAATCTGACCTAACGCATAGTTAGCATTACAAATCTTCCTTTGCTCTTTGATCCATATTAAAAAACTAAACTCAATAATTGTGGGACAACAAATGTTCTTAATTTTCCTGACAAACTAATGTCTTCCATGGCAAGAAATTTTATCATACTCAATATACAAAACAAACCCTTGCATCTCTATCAAATAATATCAAATTCATGTTGTAAATTTCCCTATCTAACTTTATAACAGATTGCACTTACTAACAAACACAACTAAGCATTCCCTTTTATGCCAATAATTAACAGTAACATTATCTTCACAATACAAATATCCACTCAAATCATCAAAATTTTCCATATCGGTTACAGGCAATAGGAAGAAACTTTCTAACAATTCCTGTCAATATCATTTCAGTTTATCCTTACCAACCTTTCCTTCATTCTATCTAATATACTAAATTTACATCCATATGGTTCTAATAAAGTTCTCATGTCCAGGATAAAATAAAATTTCGAACTCCCACTATTTAGGGGAAAAGAAATAATTGATACCAGCTCTAGTATTTCAATCCCTAACCATGAATCACTTGGCCATTGCTTGTTTAAGAAGAAATATCCATAAATTCCTTTTAGAAATATCCAATTGTTTATTAGCACTTTGAAGGCAGATTTGCCAGGTTTTCCTCATATTAGAATCCTTTGAACACAATTTCTAAATAAAATACTCCAAACTTTTCGGCATTTAAATCTTCTTGAATCTCACAAACTCAACCAATTTTGAACCATAAATTTCAATGTGCACACTTCCTTTACTATCCAATCTACAGCCTCATTACAACCTTTCCTTCTTCCGATTGTAGGAAACCCTACCAAAGTCACGGCATCACATTTATAACTTTTCATGTCATCATTTCAATCTAATCCTTCACCACCACCGTGCTATCAAGACTCCACAACTAGGAACACTCCTCAAAGTGCCCTCTAAATGAACCCCTAATGGCCAAGTCCTTGTAAATCTCAAATATACTCTTTTATCATGCTTCTTAGCAAAATAAACCACTTAATAAGCCACTAAAACCAGATGTAGAATCTATCTTCAATAAAAACACCCTAGTTCTCAAATTATAGATAATAGTATCACCGAATACCGTAAGCAATCTACTAGCAAGAATCTTAACCACAACTCAATAAAGAGGTGAAATCAAGATATATGATGACTATAATTAATATGTAGAGGTGTGTAGGAGGAATCTCATTCGGTTCCTCAATTTTCGTCTATGAGGGATAGTTCTACGAAGAAGAGTCAAATCTCAGCAATTAGAATAGGAATTGAACTAGGTATTTAACCCCCTAAAAATGAGCATTCCTATCCTCCTAAGAAATCCATGGAAGACTTGTACATTCTCAAAAACACCTTTTTCAAAAACCAAATACTTCAAAGTCTTTAGAAAACGTTCGGGACATTTGGAAATATCTGAAAACATTTCAAAATCATCAAACTATTAAAATCGTAAACCTAAGCTCTGATACCACTAAAGCTGTCACGCCCCGATCCTCGGATCGACCACGCGACAGCCGCAGCGTTGTCTCGGTACACGGGCAGAACCTCCCCATATACCGGGACTCCGCAAGGCTACAAAAATAACACAACAATACACACGCAAGGACCCATCCGGTCCATCCCTGTACACACGAGCACACATCGGGGAGAGGGAACCTGTACATGCACGAGTACACATCAGCACACAACGGGGAGTAGGAACCTGTACATGCACGCATCGATGTGGCCATCCTAGCCACCCAAAATTCTCAACAAAAACAATCAAAGGACGCACCGGTCCATTTAACTCAAATCAGCACACACAAGGCCAACCCGGCCAACCCAAATCACATGCACGCATCCGGCCATCTCGGCCTTTCAAAAATCGAATAAAGTCCAAATGTCCCATTTATACAATAAGTTTTTACCAAAATGAAATTTCAGAGAAAATGAACAAGTCTCTCTTCCATGGATTTCAAATCAAACTAAAATAACCTTACATCGCTCTTATACCTAACAAGCCAGCGGATGACTCTTCACAAGCTCCAATTGTTGTCACAGACCTGAACTTCCTCTGAAAGGTTTGAAAGAGAGGGGTGAGTATTGGGAAATACTCAGTGAGTGAGGGGGGTTGATATCATGCAATTAATATGTGGTGAACATGGAGTGTCAAAATCAGAATAATAAATACATTTCTCAAATTTACATTAAATTTTTCAAACAACGTATTATATTTCATGCATACATATCAAACCATTCATATGCATCCAGATCACTTTTAGAAATCAATAGAGCTGGCCATAAAATCGTTCCCAGCAAGGGTCAACCACGACCAATGACAGGCGCATCGGGGGTTTTTCAAATGCATGTGAAGTTCAAATTTAGCTCTCTACCCCGACGTTGGCCACGGGCCTCCCCCAGTGCTAGACCGCCTATTCTGACGGCCCTCCCCTTTCGGTTCAACTGGGCTAGTCCGTAATCTGGGCCACGGGCCTCCCCCAGTGCTAGACCGCCTATTCTGACGGCCCTCCCCTTTCGGTTCAACTGGGCTAGTCCGTGATCTATAAAAACATGACGTTTGGGGATACCTCCTGCAGAAGCGTATCCGGACACAACGAGTGCCTCAACAAACGCCCTCCGTAGCTACGGTTGTCCCCTAGGGACTATATCATATCCGTCAATTCCCATGGACTCTCAGCCCAAGTACCAAATCATTATCAATCGAACGTGCCAAGATGCATAGATATAACAGAAATCATGTTTCAGAATTTCAAAACATGGCACGATATCATTTTTAACAATTCACATGGATGCATATTATCAACTCATTTTCAGACACTCCATTTATCACAAAATATTTATCAAAACCTTTAGCAAAATCATTTTTCACACGGATAAATCATATCGTTTCTGAAAACGGTAAAACATGGTTTGATATTAATAACATGATATCGTAAATCTCACTCACCTCTAGGGAGGGTACCCACTCCCTATTTCTACAATTAATCCAAAATGACTCCTTTCGAGTCTCCAAATGTCAACCTAAACCAATCAACACAAATAATTATCAATTAAGGCTCTATTAAAGGGTTTTCAAATTTCCCTTTTATTTAAAATAGCCTTAATTTGCACAATCACATTCCTAAACTTTCGTTTCATCAATCTAGAATCATTTCCATCACCGACGACTTTAAATTTTCCATATTCCTCAATTTTACCAATTTCCTCCCGAATTTACATAATCCAAATTTAATTCATGCCAATTTCAATTCAAATCTCAAGGAAAACTACACAGACCAATCAAATAAAACTCTAATACTCTCTAAGACATTCAATCATGCTTTGCAGTCCAATTTACATCAATTTCTAGACCTAACCTCAATAATTTCATACAAACTCTCAAGAATAAAGCATTTCCTACGGATATAGCATATTTTCAGAATATATCTACACTTATTCTCAAGCTAAATTCAACAGAATAGTCTGAATATTGAAGGGATCGAAAATCCCTCACCTAGGGTTCCACAAGTTGCAGACCTAGCTTCCAATCGCCAGTGAATTCAAACTCAAACCTGTAACGATTTCAATTTGCAGCAATCGTTAGAATTTAAACCTAACTACTAAAAATATTCAAACCCTAGAATCAACATTGGAAAACCTATGCTTACCTATGCAAAGCTGTGACTTAGGGTTCTGCTGTCCTGCGGCTTAGGGCTTCTGCAAAGACTGCAGAAGGGTGGTGCTTGCAGAGAGCAGCAAGCGCGGGCGAGCAGGGGGAAAGGAGGAAAAATTGTCGCGCTCGAAGGGAAAAGGAAGAGAGCGAAAGCTCTCTGTTCGCGCGAGGAAAGAGAGAGCAGAGGAAAAACTGAGAGAGAGAGCACAAAACAGTCGCGTGCGGTGGTCGGAGGTGGCATCACTGTGGAAGTTAGAGAGGGAACCGAAAGAAAGACAGAGAGTGAGAGTGAAATAGAGAGAGAGAATGCGATCGAAGGAGAAGAGAGAGAAGCAGAGAGTGAGGTAGAGAAAGATAGAGGGACGAGGGAGAGAGAGAGTGTGGCGGCGATCGGTGGTCGGAGGCGGAGAAGGTGGCGGAGAGACTGAGGGAGCGATGGAGAGTGCGAGAGAGAGTTCGCGAGAGACGAAAGAGAGGGGAGGAAGAAAGAGGGATTAGGGCTTTTAGCCCTAATCCTCATTTGGGGCAAAACGCAGCGTTTTGCTGCGTTTTGTCCCCCCCTTATTTTTTTTTTTTTTAATACCGAATTTTCGGTGTTACAATACTTAACCCCCTAAAAACAAATTTCGTCCTCGAAATTTAAAATACGATTTATACACCGAAGAGCTACAGGTGCTATTTCCGCATTGCTTCTTCAGTCTCCGAAATCTGTTCTTCTAGTTGATTATATTCTCCACAACACTTTAACTATAGGAATCTACTTATTTCTCAACTGTTTGAAACTGCTGATCTAGTATTAACACATGCTGCACTTTGAAACTCAGATCTGGATTTCATTCTATCAGAGTAGCTTCAATCACATGAAATGGATCCGGCAAACACTTCTTAAAATATGTTAGGACTGACATATTTTAACTCGAATCAACAACCAAACTATCAAGACTCCAACACAAAATTCCTTAAATTATCTTTCAAAAGAGACCTTAAATAAGAAATGTCCACTACTATGTCATGTCCATATCAATTGCAGATCCCAAGATAGAGAAAATCCTTATATCCTCAAGCTTGTGTATAACGAAATGTAAATCAACCTCAATATGGCCTAGACTAAGTGAGGAAATTTACTCCACTGATAATATTTGTATGCTTCCAAGTTTTAAATCTCCAATCCTTAGCCGGATAGCTTTTTAATCAAGATATTTCTATCATGCTCATTCTCAATCACTTTAGTATTATGCAATATCACCAATATTCTATCCAAATCAAATCTAGTACATATATCTGCATATTATCCAGTGTTTGCATTAATATCCCCAAATTCTCAAAGTAATAACCACTTCTAGTGTCTGTTATATTTATCACTTTTACACTCTAGACATTACACTATTCTCATCTTCATACAGTGCTTTCAATACAACTTTCCTATTCTCTTAAAAACTCCGAATTGATCGACTTAGCAAATATACAAGTTTTCCTGCTTTTGAAACCAAATTACTTCTTTCCAAAGAAATATTTTCAAAAATACCAAATCTCCCACTGACAAAAGCACTTCGATTACAACAAATGGAATCATAATCTCAACATATTAGCTTTCACCTTAGCCATAATGCAATAGAGAGTAGTAGTGAGACTAAAAGGTCTAAAATCCTTAACCTTCAACAGTGGGACTTCTCAACAAGGGCAATATTAGGAGCAACCCTAAGGATAGTATCTCTAACCTTTCTTCTTTCCATTCTGTCCCCTAAACCACTAACAGTCCAACTAATCATCTTTATTAAATAACTTATTTTCCCATACTGGAGACTCTAAAACTTTCCCACCGCAACACTTTCTTAGACATTTTCCTTTTGGTAACAAATAAGAAGGCAGAATTGGCTATGATAGCGGCAACAATAGGTTTGGTCAACCTCGAGTCCAATTTATTGGAAATGGATTGTTCTCTGTAATCCCTCTTACCCTTCAGGGGAAAAAGAAAACAAAAGCACCAAGGGAGCTCACCAATGCATTATGGTTACTTGAACAAGTATGGTCACAGACAAATGTTTGATGAAAGCCAAGACTAGAATGAACATAATCGTTAGACACGGAATATGACTCCTGTCATAGCCATTTATTTCACAAAACTTTTTGAAAATATGCTTGTTTTGTGAAAGGAATTTGAAAGCAAAAGTTTTCTGCCCCTTTTACGACTAGAAAACTCCATGGTGCTAAACATACTGGTAACGTCTCTTTAAGTCCTACAGCTATCACCACAACATACAGCGTCATTCTGCAAAATATGCCCCAAAACAGATTCAGTTAGCTTGATTTCCTCATTTAAACCCTCATCAACTACCACCTCCATCATTCATGTTCCCTAATTTTCTCCAAAAGCAAATCGTCATCAGACCCCATAAGACTCAATAGATCTTCCTCATGGTTCCTTCCTATTCGATTATCAGATTCCTCAAAATTTTGCACACAACCCTCGGTCGAACATCTGTTCTACACTGACTTAAACCTTCATTCCTGGCGTGACAATAAGCATCACCAACAAATTGTGGAATTTCTACATATATTATGGCCTGATTCTGCAAATTGTTCCCTACTTAGTGATTGATCCACTAGCTCATACAAATCAGAAGATAATGTGAGGGCGAACTTATAGTTGATTTCTCTAAAATTCCTCATTTACCTTCTATTAGCCGAACTACTAAAAGTTCAAATAAATACCATCATTGAACACATGATATACACCTCTATGAGTTTCCGAAGACTCCACATTTGCCAAGAATCTACTTAGCATTAACCCAAACCACTTACCATCTTTAGCATCAAATAGTCCTTTTATGCAATTATGAAAACAAAATTATACAAAATTGTGCATTACTATGGTAGTACTCCTCGTGGACCTTAGCTTGGGTCAATCGGCCAAAGAAGTGATTTTTAAAATCTGACCTAACGCATAGTCAGCATTACAAATCTTCCTTTGCTCTTTGATCCATATTAAAAACTAAACTCAGATAATTGTGGGACAACAAATGTTCTTAATTTTCCTGACAAACTAATGTCTTCCATGGCAAGAAATTTTATCATACTCAATATACAAAACAAACCCTTGCATCTCTATCAAATAATATCAAATTCATGTTGTAAATTTCCCTATCTAACTTTATAACAGATTGCACTTACTAACAAACACAACTAAGCATTCCCTTTTATGCCAATAATTAACAGTAACATTATCTTCACAATACAAATATCCACTCAAATCATCAAAATTTTCCATATCGGTTACAGGCAATAGGAAGAAACTTTCTAACAATTCCTGTCAATATCATTTCAGTTTATCCTTACCAACCTTTCCTTCATTCTATCTAATATACTAAATTTACATCCATATGGTTCTAATAAAGTTCTCATGTCCAGGATAAAATAAAATTTCGAACTCCCACTATTTAGGGGAAAAGAAATAATTGATACCAGCTCTAGTATTTCAATCCCTAACCATGAATCACTTGGCCATTGCTTGTTTAAGAAGAAATATCCATAAATTCCTTTTAGAAATATCCAATTGTTTATTAGCACTTTGAAGGCAGATTTGCCAGGTTTTCCTCATATTAGAATCCTTTGAACACAATTTCTAAATAAAATACTCCAAACTTTTCGGCATTTAAATCTTCTTGAATCTCACAAACTCAACCAATTTTGAACCATAAATTTCAATGTGCACACTTCCTTTACTATCCAATCTACAGCCTCATTACAACCTTTCCTTCTTCCGATTGTAGGAAACCCTACCAAAGTCACGGCATCACATTTATAACTTTTCATGTCATCATTTCAATCTAATCCTTCACCACCACCGTGCTATCAAGACTCCACAACTAGGAACACTCCTCAAAGTGCCCTCTAAATGAACCCCTAATGGCCAAGTCCTTGTAAATCTCAAATATACTCTTTTATCATGCTTCTTAGCAAAATAAACCACTTAATAAGCCACTAAAACCAGATGTAGAATCTATCTTCAATAAAAACACCCTAGTTCTCAAATTATAGATAATAGTATCACCGAGTACCGTAAGCAATCTACTAGCAAGAATCTTAACCACAACTCAATAAAGAGGTGAAATCAAGATATATGATGACTATAATTAATATGTAGAGGTGTGTAGGAGGAATCTCATTCGGTTCCTCAATTTTCGTCTATGAGGGATAGTTCTACGAAGAAGAGTCAAATCTCAGCAATTAGAATAGGAATTGAACTAGGTATTTAACCCCCTAAAAATGAGCATTCCTATCCTCCTAAGAAATCCATGGAAGACTTGTACATTCTCAAAAACACCTTTTTCAAAAACCAAATACTTCAAAGTCTTTAGAAAACGTTCGGGACATTTGGAAATATCTGAAAACATTTCAAAATCATCAAACTATTAAAATCGTAAACCTAAGCTCTGATACCACTAAAGCTGTCACGCCCCGATCCTCGGATCGACCACGCGACAGCCGCCGCGTTGTCTCGGTACACGGGCAGAACCTCCCCATACCTAGGGACTCCGCAAGGCTACAAAAATAACACAACAATACACACGCAAGGACCCATCCGGTCCATCCCTGTACACACGAGCACACATCGGGGAGAGGGAACCTGTACATGCACGAGTACACATCAGCACACAACGGGGAGTAGGAACCTGTACATGCACGCATCGATGTGGCCATCCTAGCCACCCAAAATTTTCAACAAAAACAATCAAAGGACGCACCGGTCCATTTAACTCAAATCAGCACACACACAAGGCCAACCCGGCCAACCCAAATCACATGCACGCATCCGGCCATCTCGGCCTTTCAAAAATCGAATAAAGTCCAAATGTCCCATTTATACAATAAGTTTTTACCAAAATGAAATTTCAGAGAAAATGAACAAGTCTCTCTTCCATGGATTTCAAATCAAACTAAAATAACCTTACATCGCTCTTATACCTAACAAGCCAGCGGATGACTCTTCACAAGCTCCAATTGTTGTCACAGACCTGAACTTCCTCTGAAAGGTTTGAAAGAGAGGGGTGAGTATTGGGAAATACTCAGTGAGTGAGGGGGGTTGATATCATGCAATTAATATGTGGTGAACATGGAGTGTCAAAATCAGAATAATAAATACATTTCTCAAATTTACATTAAATTTTTCAAACAACGTATTATATTTCATGCATACATATCAAACCATTCATATGCATCCAGATCACTTTTAGAAATCAATAGAGCTGGCCATAAAATCGTTCCCAGCAAGGGTCAACCACGACCAATGACAGGCGCATCGGGGGTTTTTCAAATGCATGTGAAGTTCAAATTTAGCTCTCTACCCCGACGTTGGCCACGGGCCTCCCCCAGTGCTAGACCGCCTATTCTGACGGCCCTCCCCTTTCGGTTCAACTGGGCTAGTCCGTCCCGCGGCCACGGGCCTCCCCCGGTGCTAGACCGCCTATTCGACGGCCCTCCCCTTTCGGTTCAACTGGGCTAGTCCGTGATCTATAAAAACATGACGTTTGGGGATACCTCCTGCAGAAGCGTATCCGGACACAACGAGTGCCTCAACAAACGCCCTCCGTAGCTACGGTTGTCCCCTAGGGACTATATCATATCCGTCAATTCCCATGGACTCTCAGCCCAAATACCAAATCATTATCAATCGAACGTGCCAAGATGCATAGATATAACAGAAATCATGTTTCAGAATTTCAAAACATGGCACGATATCATTTTTAACAATTCACATGGATGCATATTATCAACTCATTTTCAGACACTCCATTTATCACAAAATATTTATCAAAACCTTTAGCAAAATCATTTTTCACACGGATAAATCATATCGTTTCTGAAAACGGTAAAACATGGTTTGATATTAATAACATGATATCGTAAATCTCACTCACCTCTAGGGAGGGTACCCACTCCCTATTTCTACAATTAATCCAAAATGACTCCTTTCGAGTCTCCAAATGTCAACCTAAACCAATCAACACAAATAATTATCAATTAAGGCTCTATTAAAGGGTTTTCAAATTTCCCTTTTATTTAAAATAGCCTTAATTTGCACAATCACATTCCTAAACTTTCGTTTCATCAATCTAGAATCATTTCCATCACCGACGACTTTAAATTTTCCATATTCCTCAATTTTACCAATTTCCTCCCGAATTTACATAATCCAAATTTAATTCATGCCAATTTCAATTCAAATCTCAAGGAAAACTACACAGACCAATCAAATAAAACTCTAATACTCTCTAAGACATTCAATCATGCTTTGCAGTCCAATTTACATCAATTTCTAGACCTAACCTCAATAATTTCATACAAACTCTCAAGAATAAAGCATTTCCTACGGATATAGCATATTTTCAGAATATATCTACACTTATTCTCAAGCTAAATTCAACAGAATAGTCTGAATATTGAAGGGATCGAAAATCCCTCACCTAGGGTTCCACAATGTTGCGACCTAGCTTCCAATCGCCGATGAATTCGAACTCAAACCTGTAACGATTTCAATTTGCAGCAATCGTTAGAATTTAAACCTAACTACTAAAAATATTCAAACCCTAGAATCAACATTGGAAAACCTATGCTTACCTATGCAAAGCTGTGACTTAGGGTTCTGCTGTCCTGCGGCTTAGGGCTTCTGCAAAGACTGCAGAAGGGTGGTGCTTGCAGAGAGCAGCAAGCGCGGGCGGGGGGGGGGGAAAGGAGGAAAAATTGTCGCGCTCGAAGGGAAAAGGAAGAGAGCGAAAGCTCTCTGTTCGCGCGAGGAAAGAGAGAGCAGAGGAAAAACTGAGAGAGAGAGCACAAAACAGTCGCGTGCGGTGGTCGGAGGTGGCATCACTGTGGAAGTTAGAGAGGGAACCGAAAGAAAGACAGAGAGTGAGAGTGAAATAGAGAGAGAGAATGCGATCGAAGGAGAAGAGAGAGAAGCAGAGAGTGAGGTAGAGAAAGATAGAGGGACGAGGGAGAGAGAGAGAGTGGCGGCGATCGGTGGTCGGAGGCGGAGAAGGTGGCGGAGAGACTGAGGGAGCGATGGAGAGTGCGAGAGAGAGTTCGCGAGAGACGAAAGAGAGGGGAGGAAGAAAGAGGGATTAGGGCTTTTAGCCCTAATCCTCATTTGGGGCAAAACGCAGCGTTTTGCTGCGTTTTGTCCCCCCCTATTTTTTTTTTTTTTTTTTTTTTTTTTTTTTTTTAATACCGAATTTTCGGTGTTACAAAGAGCAAGTGCGGTGTGGAAGTATGTGGATAGAATGATTACATTGGTCAAAGATGGTATTAAGACCGGCACAATAGGAAGTTAATTGGAGGATTTTTTTTACAATCCAATAAAAAATAACAAAAAAAATTAAATGAATAGAGAAAATAAAATGACAGAATATAAAATAAAAATATTGACAAAATTTACTTGATTTGGTTAAATAAATCTACGTCCACGGGTAAGGGAGAAGTAGAATTTCACTATCAAAGAAAAAAAATATAAATGTTTTAAAAAATTGTTCCTAGATTCAAATGACCATCATACAAAAGAGATAGTAAAAAGAGATTTTAAAAAATCGTAACTCACTTTTACTAACTAACTTGAGTTGATGATATTTAAAATCTAACCCGAAGGCCTCTATTTATACTTGAATTCGTAAGGTTGGCTTGACTTCACATTTCATTTGGGTTTGAGAATATACATATGTAGGTAAGTGAGGGAGAGTTCATACTCCATAACCGATGTGGGAAAGGGATGAGCCACACGTAACAAATCTCCACCTTAACAAATCTCAATATTAACAAATATCAAATAACAAATTTACTCCACTTTCTCCACAAAAACCCCAATAGGTTAATCAACAATAGTGGACACCAAACAAAATAAATCTAAGCACTGTTTGAGTTTGAACATCGAATAAAGCTTCATAAACTTAATAGCAAAATTGTCGTCTGAATTTGAACAAACAATTGTACACACCATACTATCAACTACACCAAAATATGAAACATATGCCATAAAATTTTCTTCATAAACTGACTATAATACCTGATCGACAAATAGTAAAAAAAATGCTAGCAAATGAAGTATCCACAAATTTAACATTTTTCATGTTAAACCTTTCAAAATAATTATTCTGTCTCAAGAACAATTTTCCAACTCCACGATCTCTCTTAATTTGTCAAAAATTTTCTTAACTGCTCCCAAATTTTTCATATCAAATTCACTGTTTAACTGCAATTTCAAAATGAATATTTTTGATAAATTCTTGATAACAATAAGTATGTTATAAAATAATAGATAAATACAAAACCCATAACTTAATTTATGGAAGAAAAGACAACTGTCAAACATGTTTTTTAAATAACCATCAATAAAATTCAACAAATATCTAATACATTTCTTAAGCTGAACACGAGATGATATCCATAAATCTGAACAAATGTTAAAATCAGATATTGATGATGAGACTACAACTGAATCAATAACAGTATATCTCTATAGAAAATACAATTTATCAAATTTGTAAACTTTCATAACAACAAGAGTACCATTAAACACTTTCATAACTCTACCTTTAGCTGTATATCTGCACCCAAAATCCTCTAAGATGTCTAAAGAAATGAGATATTTTTTTTTTTAAATCAAGAACATGTCTAACATCAGTGATCATTCTCACAATATCATCTTGTACTTTAATTCGAACTGTACCTTTACCAATAAAATTAGAAACAATATCATTTTCCATAAAAAAAAATTCTACCATTAACAGATTCATAGGTAGAAAACAAATCTCTATTGGAACACATGTGATAAAAACAAGTGGAATCCAAAATCCATTCATTTTTAAACTTATTATGCCATGAGTTACATAAAAAATATTTCTATCACTCTCATCTATTACAACACTAGTTTCGGTGGTCTCAGTGTTTTTCTCACCAATTTTTTTTTTTTTACTTATTTTTCAACTTAAAACAATTGGATTTAATATGTCTCAATTTGTGACAATAATTACATTCCAAATTTTTATACTTAAATCTATTATTCTCAAATTCTCTTAATCAGCTTGACCATCATTAATTTTTTCAGTAATATCCCTATCAATCTGTTCCTTAAATTTTAAATCGAACTCAATTTCTTGATACGAAATAATTTTTTTATCATAAATCATAGTATCACGAAAATATTTAAAGGATTGAAGAAGAGAATACAACAATAAAAGGTCCCGATCCTCATCATTAATTTTTGAATTTATATTCTCCAAATCCATAATAACAGAATCAAACTTATCAAGATGAGAGAGTATAAATGTACCTTCTGACATATGCAACATATACAGATTTTGTTTCAGATAAAGTCTATTCTCAACTATTTTTTTTAGATACAAAACTTTAATCTTATTCCACATAGTCTTAGTCGTAGTTTTCATAACAAACTCCCACAAAACCTCATCAGAGAGATTCAAAATAATCTCGCATCTTGTCCTTTTATCTATTACAGCAAAGTCTGAATCTGTCACATTGATTGGTTTAGTTTTCACTTCCTGTAATACTAAATCAATTCCGTCCTGAACCAAAATGGCCTCCATCTTAAGTTGTCATATGCTGAATTTGATATTTTTGTCAAATTTATCTACCATAATTTTTATTATTGTCGTATTGTTAAAGTAATTACGCAAAAATTTTCTCAAAATAGCATAATACCAGTTTGTTAGGATCGGCACAATAGGAAGTTAACCAGAGAATTCTTTAACAACCCAATAGACAAATAATAAAAAGCAAAATTTAAATAAATAAAAAAAATAAAATGACAAAATATAATATAAAGAGAGAGAAAATTTATATGATTCGATCAAATAGACTAATGTCCACAGGTGAGGGAAGAGCAAAATTTAAGTATCAAAAAATAAGACTACAAATACCTTAAAAAAGTATTCATAAACCTAAATGACCATCATACAAAAAAAAATAGTAAAAAGAGATTTTAAAATATCACAACTTACTTTTAATAACTCACTTAAGCTGATTATACTTAAAATCCAACCTAAAGATCTCTATTTATACTTGAATTCTTGAGGTTGGCTTGACTTCATATTCCATATGGGATTGAGAACATACATATGTAGGAGAGTGAGGGAGAGTTCATACTCCATAAACGATGTGGGAAAGGGATGAGCCACATATAATAGATGGGTCTCCCCATAAGAGGAGACAGGACTTGGTTTCCTTTATACAAAACAAATAGCTCATGCCATGTTTGCTAAGGTTCAAAACCGATATGGAGAAAGAAATGGTGGGTATCCAGGAATTATTAGAACACTACCAAGGCAAGGCAACAATGCCCCAGTAACATCCATCGAGCTTGTTTAGGTATTTATCTTCTTCTAAATTTCTTGAATTTAATTGGGTGTTTACTGATTTCGATAAACCCCTGCTCCATAATAATGGGAAATGGTTCATGTATCACCTGTATACTTTTGTGCCTTGCCTATTAATACTTCAATTTTCTGTACAGATTGGCCAGTTTTGGTTGCCAGTACCATTTTTGGGCAGGGCTTAATGAAGCACGATCAATGTAGCTACATTAGTTCTCTTGTTTTTCATTTATCTTTTTACTATTACTGTTATGTTCCCCTTGCCATTCCCTCTTACAAATGCTATTGTTATACGAGCATTACTAACCTTACTTTCTCACATAGCCTTTCCTTGGGATGCTCTATCTTTAAATTTTGAGCAAATTAGCTTCTCTTTGATTGGTTTATCTTTGTTTTAAGACCATTATCTCTGCGTTAAACCCTGCATCCAGCTACCAACAAATGGAAAGGTCTGGTCAGGACGAATGAATTTGAGTTGTGTTTTAGGTCCTTCAAGCATTACTTCTCAATGTTTACAATTTTCGACCAAGAAAACCCAGAGTTCTAGTGAGATAATCATAGGTTTTTGCACATGGGATATGATCGTTTTTTGCACATAGCAGATTATCTCGAGTTTTTTGCACTTTTTTTTTTGATTTCTTAATTTTTACCCGTTGTTTAGTATCTCTGAGTTACTTTGGTAGTTTAGAGAGGTAAATGGATTTGAAAGCTCCTTATCTTTGAAATTATAAACAACTTAGTATTAGGAAATTTTGTGTCTTCTTTCAAATCCAGGGGCCTTAAATACTATCGTATGAGAGATAAGCCCACAAGTTGCCTTAAACATCCTTTGATCCTTGAGCTTTGCATTTTGGAAGTCTATTATAAAACTAGGAAAAAAAGAAAGTTGTTGTTTTAAGTTGTTTCATTTGAAAGCACTTGGTTTTTTGAACTTATTTTAATATATATAAATTCCTTTTGGCTTATTCATACATAAAAATGTTCGGTTTTGGTAACTTATTGGGGTTGGGGTGGGGGCTTATGACACTGGAATGATCACCAGCAAATGTGTATAATGTTATGTATTCTTGCTCAGGATGTATAAATTTAAGTTGTGTTTTTACTTTTTAGGTCCTTGAAGCATTACTTACAAATTTCCGCCAAGAAAACCTATCGTTCTAATGAGCTAATTATATGTTTTTGCCGCTTTTTGTTTTGTTTTGTTATGTTTTTTTTTTTTTTTTTTTTTTTTACCTATTCTTTAGCATGTCTTTGAGTAGGTTTGGAAGTCTACTATAAATATTATTTTTCACCAACCAGTATTTGGATTTGTCTCACTAATTTGGTCTGAATACTGTGGGGTCCATTTTAAATGTTAGCTCTCCCAAATCCTTTTTTTCTATTCTTATGATTCAAACTCGAGATTTCTGATTAAGGAAAATATAGGAAAAAAAGAAGTTGTCATTTCAAGTCATTTCATTTTGGAGTGATGATACATGGTTCAACGGTTCATTATCACGGAACCTAGTAGCCCTATAATTAAGCCTGAAGGACCGAAACAGCCACTCTGTCGATCTTAGAAGAACTACCTCTCAAGATACCCTCTCGACGAGAACCTTTCGATAAGACCCTTTCGGTCCTCGCATAGCTTGGCCCTTCTCTTGACATGATCTATTCATTAGACCCTTCAGCCTCTTAACTTTTAAGACTTCTTGGTTCTGACCTCTCGATCCATACAGAATCAACTCCTATCATACAACAAGTCCTAATCGTCATTACTTGATAAGAAAAGAAATTTTTGAAAAGTTTAAACCTATACTAATTCGATACGAATCTGTTTTAATTTCACCCAACAAGGAAACAAACCCCATGGTGATTTAGACCTTCACGAGTCTCCTCGACAACAAGAGAAATTTTCTTATCCCTAAAGACTCTGAATTTACAAAAAATCTACTATTATAGCTTTTGTAATTTTGGGAGATCTCATACGGTCTCTCCATCAAGGCAGTAGGGTTCCTACACCCCCAAACACACATGGCACTATTATGCATGCTATGTATACTATGCTAAAGCTACTTGTCATGTCCGCATCTCTCTCTCTAAATAGGGTCCAGTCTCATTTTATCCCTTTGTCTGATTTGAACGTCAGAACCCCCTCCGACGAATTTTTTGTAGGACTATTTTCTAAAAATGAGTCAGTTGACAATGCCTCACAGGTTCCCCATTTAGGCTAGAAGGACGATCTACTTTGGAGTCATTTTTGGTATCAACATGGAGCACTTAGTTTTCTTTTGGAAATGGACTAATTTCTAATATACATTACATATACACATAAATATATATATATACACACACACACATATATATACATACATTTGTATATATATATATTATATTGGCTGAGTCATACATAAATCTATTTGGTTTGGCTAACTTATTGATTTGATATTTTATATGTTCAATGATGTGTTTCTGGATTAAGTGACACACATATTAGATATTTTATGCTGTAGCTTTAGTCTTCCTTTATTGGAATGTAGTCGTCGTCTTCTTTCTTTGGTGAGTATGAAGATTCTTCCTGTTGGTTTAAAGGTAAGCCCACGTGGCATTTTTGAAATTAAAATTTGGAATGAGGGGATAATGGGTGGTTAACCCATTATCCCCACACACATAACTAACTAGTGAGATCTCTTATTTTTTCTCCTTTTTCTCTATGGGGAAACATCTAACGTGAGATGTTTTTGAGAAAGTAGCAATTAGAGAATTGCCTAGTGTTCAGAGAGAATTCTCTAGAGTGAGAATCAAATGAGGGATCGAGAAATTTTCACGTAGGAAAATTTCTTTCGTCATCGAATCACCGGATTTAGGGTTGTGATGTCGTAAACACGTGGTGATAGTTCAATTAATCTCGTGATCATCATCCCAACCGCGCATCATTCGAGAGTTCGTGGTTCAAAGATTAGTGTAATTTTGGAGACCCTACATTGAGGTATTTACCCAATACGATCTATTTAATTTTTTAAAAATTATTTGCTTCCATTGTGTATGAGAATTGAAATCCAACATTGGCATCAGAGCTTTAGTTGGATTAAATAAAATAATTTTTGAATTTTTCGGGTGTAAAAATGGTAGGGTATTAAATTTAGGATTCGGATTACGGATGAGTTTTATGAATCCGATTATACCACAAAATAACCATGATATGTAGATCACAAAATTGATTTTTGTTGAATCTTTAGAGCACATTTAGGGCATGAAATCACAAGTCGAAGTATTCGGCCTAAATAATGACCCGAGACTTTAAATTTTAGATTTGTCGAAATTAAGGACAAATTGATCTAAAATAATGGTTTAAATGTGTTCGTAACAACCTGATTTACATTTTTGATGTACATATTGTGTGTTTTTGTTGTTAGAATCTGGGTTTTCCGGGGAGGCCGAGAAGGGTTGCGGCCATGGGTGTTCAATTCGAACAAATTGGCATATGATTCCTCCATAAATCGAGTGTAGGATGATGGAGGAGATTTTAATTGTAAATTTCCAATGAAAACTACGTGAAAACAAGCCGAAATGAGGTTTTTCGGCAACTGGATCAAGAGGACCCAGTTGTAGGCCCGTTGGGTGAAGGAGAAGAGATCCAGACCCGCGAACGGGTGGAGAGCACGCACCCAGAGGTGCGTGTTAATGATGGGTGTAGGCGTGTGTAATCCACGGGCAAATGAGGCACATGGAGGTGTCGGGGCACAGTCTGGGTCGGTTTCGACTTGGATTGACGCTTCAACTCGCATCCCAAACCGAGGAGGCGGGTTGTCTGCATGCAGGCGCGTGACCCACACCCCTGTGCGTCTGGCACATGTAATAAAGAGCAAGATGCGCATGTAATAACACACCAGACGCGTTACGCATTTTGTACATGTGCCAGCCTTTCCCCGGCGCGTGGGGACGTGCCGTTGGCGTGTAGTGACACGTAATCCTCCGACGACGCATAGCCTTGTCTAGAAATGAAATTTTCCAATTTTCTGAGGGTTCTATGCTATTAAATATGACTTTTGTGGGTTTTTCTGTGCCGAGTTCAAGTTTGAATGGTAAGATGCGATCTTGGGTTGTGGTGTATGGTGTCCGTTGACTCATACACTCGCTTTGGGGTCTATATTCGAATCATTTTGGATTTGTTGATTCGAATAGTGTACAAAATCGTGAAAATAAGTATCACAAGTCACTATTGTCTCTTAGAGTGCATCAAAGATTGTCATATTGGATCTTTGTAAGGGAGATAACTGAATGGTGATGACTACGAGATTTTACATCGGTAGATTCAGTTTGTTCTCGAGGAGCAAGATCTGTTTGAGATTCTGAGGTACGAGATGGTAGAATTCAGGGAGGGTACTACACCTCAGGCAAGATGGGATTAAGAGGCACTACGTACATGGAAGAGGAAGGATGGCTGAGTTAGGGCAATCCTCCTGAGTAGCATACACGATGATATGATCCCAGTCGTTGAGTAATATCCTATGGTTATGTCGGTTTGGTTCACCCTAAAGAGAGCATTGTGATGCTCTTATAGCTCCTGAGGTGAGGATGCTAACTCGTAAGTTTATTACTTATGAGAAAAGGGCTGATCATACAATGACGCAGATGTCGAGAATGATCGCCGAGTTGAGGATTGCGAACGAGCATATTTCGGATGTGTTTCTTCAAGTATTGGGTGCGAACCAGTTTTTACTTGATTCATAGGAGACCAGGAAAACCTATATCAGAGAAGAAGAGAGTATTTGTACTTTCGCTAATATGAATAGGCACAGTGAGCTCGAGTAGGAGTGTTTGGAGGCGAATAGGCCTAACTCAGGTCATGTTTATGCAGTGGAGTCAAGCGAAAACTCCCGTGGCATCAAACAAAAATGACTCGAGGTTTAGGTAAAGAGAAATCTTCTGAGAAATCTAACAACTAAGTATTAAAGTGCAGGAAGAAAGAGCTGAATAAGACCAAGGTGAAGTACTACATATGTAGTAAATTTGGTCATTTCGCTCGTAAGTGTGACAAGCGGATGCTATCTCTTTCTTCTTTACCTGGTTTGAGATACTCACTGATTTCTCTCTTTAGTGGATTGTAGACTTATGAGCCATCGATAACGTAATTCAAGATAGGAGCACGTATATAGAGTTCCGCAGAGTGAGTCCTAGAGTAGGAGGATTTATGTGGGGAACGAAGCATTTGTCGACATCAAAGGGAATAGCACTTACAAGTTGGAGTTGCAAAGTTGCCAAATTCTGTACGTTCTTTACGCTCCGAATGTTTGACGGAACTGATATATTTTGTTATTTGGAAAATTTATAGTTTCTATTTATTACGACAGTTTTTTGATTGGTTCTGGTTTAGTCCATAAGGGACTATATGTACTGAAAGTGATTCCTTTTAATGTTGTTTCTTGTTATCCTTCTAAAGTGAGATAGGATAAACCAATTAGCAGTGAGCGGTGTGAAAGGCCTACTAACCAAATTTTGTCTAGATGGCAAAACTATAAGGAAACCATTAGATAATGCAATAAGAGTTGGGATTACATTGTAGTCGATTCACTCCAACATCTGTGGCCCTATGAACATGAGAACTCGAAATGAAGTTGTATACTCTATTATGTTCATATACAATTACACGTGTTTCGGTTACATCTATCTGATTTCATACAAATTTGAGACATTGAAATATTTCAGGAAGTTTATCAGCAAAACTGAAAATCAATTAAACTTGAGAGTGGAGACTCTCAGAACCGATCGAGGGCGTAAATATTTGTCTGAAGAGCTCTATTTCGAGAAGGTTATTACGAGACAACTAACTATTCCTGCTACTCAGTGGAGTAGAGTAGCCAAGAAAAGGAATAGGATTTTGTTAGAGATGGTGAGGTCGATGATGACGCAAGTCAAATTGTCCATTTCCCATTGGGGAGATGTTTTATTGATTACAACCTACATTCTCATCCGTATTCTATTAAAGTTCGCAATCAGTACCCCATATGAACTTAGGACAGGGAGGCAGCTTGACCTTAGCTACTTGAGGTTATGGGGTTGTTCCCTGTATGTTCACGTTTTTCTCGCATCCACATGGCATGTTAGGCCCGCAAGAAAAGGAAAGTATATTTATGAGATACTAAAAGCACTTCAAGGGGACTGTGTTCTATGTGAGCATATAAATGGCAATGTTATTGAGATTGAATCTCATGATGTCGCGTTTCTTGAAAGTGATTTCCCTAAGAGAGGTGAAATCGATTGAGACTTTATCTTCTATGAGATGGATGAGTCTAGTAGCTTAGTTGAGCCCAGCGGTGGGACCCAAGAACCCATTACAGATTTTGGTCATAGTGGGAGAGATCCATCTAAAGGTAAAAATGTTTTCCTTCCTTGTAAGAGTAGTCGAGGACATATACCTAACCGTAATTTCCTGATTGAGGGAGATGCTCTCATTGTGACTCTTGAGGATGATGAGAAATCTTAAACGGTCCTAGAGGCTCTTGAGAGTTTTGTGAAAGACCATTAGTTAAAGGTCATGGATGCGAAAAGGAGTTGATGAGTATTAACAAGATTTGAGATCTAGTTGATTTGCCTGAGGGTAGTAAGGCCGTTGAGAATAAGTGGGTTCTCAAGATCAAGAAAAAGGCCGATAGATCGATAGAGGGTATTAGGCCCGTCTAATAACCAAGGGTTACACACTGACTGAGGGCGAGACTATTTCGATCTGTTTACTTTTAACGATTGTCGCGGATATGGATTTGGAGTAACACTAGATGGATGTTGAGACTGCCTTCCTGAGTGGATGTTTAGATGAGGAGATTTGCATGGAGTAGCCCTCTGGCTTCGTTCTAGTAGGTCATGAGGGTAAGGTCTGTTGACTTCGGAAGTCGACATATGACCTTAAGTAGTCATCCAAGTAGTGGTACCTGAAATTTCATGAAGAGGTGATATCTTATGGTTTTATGATGATCGAGTAGGATCATTGTATCTATCTGTTATGTTCTACGAATTCCTTTGTGATCTTGTTTTTATGTATAGATGATATTCTGTTGACTGGGAATAACAGAGAGTATCTGATGACCATGATAATGTGGTCATTGTCGAGTCTTCATATGAAAGACATGGATGAGATTTAGTTCTTCCTCAAAGTTAAGATCCAGAGGGATCGCTCGAGATAGATATTAACTCTTTAACAGGAGTTCTACACCAGGGGAGTTCTCCACCAGGGGAGTTCTCGAACACTTCGTAAAGAACGATGGCAACCCTATAAATATTCTTATCACTAAAGGTTAAAACCTAATTCTTGACACGTGTCCTAAAACTCAGGAATGGATAAGGGAGATGAGTAAAATCTTTTGCACCAGTGCAGTGGGTAGTCTGATGTAAGCAATGTTGCGTACACGTCCAGACATTTGTTTAGCAGTTAGTTTGGTGAGTAGTTATCAATCAAATCCTAGAAGAGATCATTAGAGAGTAGTGAAAAGGATGCTGAGATATCTCAAGTGAACTATGAACCTATTATTGTGTTATGGAGGAGGTCATTTTCGTCTTGTTGGATTTTTAGATGCCAACTAAGATGGCGATTTGGATATATGCAAATCGATATCAGGTTTTACTGTTTTGGAGTAAGAACAAGCAAATCTGTGTATCTCTATCTATGATAGATGTTGAGCTTGTGGCATACTCAGCAATAGTTCAAGAGATTATTTGGTTCGAGAGATTTCTTGATAACTTAGGGGTTGTGACAAATAGTGGGAGGCCAGTGGATGATTTATTGTGAAAATAAGACTGCCATTGACCATACTCAAGAGCCTAAGTATTATAGTAAATCCAAATACACTGATACCTAATACCACTTTATGAAAGACATCATCTGAAGGATAAAGTGACAATTAAGTATATTTTTATACAGTATGGTTGCTGATTCCTTCACCAAACCCATTGTGAGAGATTCCTGTATGAGATGTAGGAATCATTGGGTTTACATGTATTTTTACATTTCTCATTGTGTACTTATGATATTTATGGTTTTTTTATATATATGACATATGTGTACTATACAATCACTTATTTATTACACTAATTTGTTGTCATATATTTGTGATTTATTGTGATAAATGATATGTCAAACAGGCGTAGTCGACTCTCTCACACGAGTGACCACCTCCAGCTCTGAGTGAGCAAAGATGAGATGGTTTCTAGTTGTAAGACGTTTTGAGAGTGACCCTATTAGAATATAAATCACCCTGATATGTGTTCAGGATTAGGTTATACGCGATATGACCGACATGGAAATATCCATATCCATGTTATCTGTAAATAGTCAGATTTGAGATCTCAGATCTCACTTGCGACTAGTGATATTGTCTCTGAGATATTTCTCTGAGATTTTTGGGTAAAATCTTATTTGTAAACTAAGTCCCATACATGTACAGTGTTAGAGAAATTCGATATATGTTCTTTTGAAAGATGAGAGAATAACACTGTGGCACGTGTTTCATACTGCGTGTGATAAAACGGCTAGAGATAGTGGAAGCATTATTTGAGACATTGACATGATTTAGATTTCTGTTCCCACTGTGTGAGATTCGAGACCCATTGAGTGGGATCTTTTGTACCCTTATTACTTTTGATTATTTTTAAAGGTCTTGGTTCAGTATTGGCTACTTTAATCTGTTTACTTATATTCTGGAAGATAAATTGAGATTTAAGGGGCAGGTATAGGAAAGTAGCTGAATTGAGACTTATGGATTCAAGTTTAGAAAAAGGGAGTCCAATCGATATTACATCATTGTGTAGTATTTACTGATTGACCTGTTATATTTGTCCATGTTGGGATTAAAACGTAATAGTGAATACATAATCGAGCAAAAATTGAGAATCACTTTCGATGAGAAAAGTGAATCGATGGATGTAATTGCATTGTATTTGTGGTACAACGAGTTCTTTTAGTACTAATAGTGGTTTCTCGATCATCATAACAGGTGTATTGAGAAATCTTTACTTACAGATGTACTCATCGATTGCACAACGCCCGATTTTGTATGAAAGTCTAGCACAATGATATAAAAGATTGTATGAGTTGTGATCCTGTGACTGATATCAAATGTCCTCATATACAAGTGGGAGATGTTGGTTTAAAGGTATGCCCACGTGACATTTTTAAAATTAAAATTTAGAATGAGGGGATAATGGGTGGTTAACCTATTATCCCCACACACATAACTAACTAGTGAGATCTCCTATTCTTTCTCCTTTTTCTCTATGGGAAAACGTCTAATGTGAGATGTCTTTGAGAAAGTAGCAATTGGAGAATTTCCTAGTGTTAAGAGAGAATTCTTTAGAGTGAGAATCAAATGAGGAATCGAGAAATTTTCACGTAAGAAAATTTCTCCTGTCATCGAATCAATAGATTTAGGGTTGTGGTGTTGTGAACATGCAGTGGTGGTTTGATTAAACTCGTGATTATCATCCCGACCGTGCATCATTCGAGAGTTCATGATTCAAAGATCAGTACAATTTTGGAGACTCTATATTGAAGTATTTACTCAATACGATTTATTTAATTTTTTTAAAATTTTTTATTTCCGCTGTGCATGAGAATTAAAATCCAGCACTTCCTTTGCACATTTATAAGGTAGGGGTGCTCAATTTACTCGAAAGTTATACCAACTCATGGCTTAAGCAAGTCTTCTTTTCCATTGATACCTACTCATTGGTGATCACTCATAAAATTAAGATTTATTTATTTATTATTATTATTATATTTAACCCTCTACCTTTCTGGGCTGTTTGCAGAGCTTATTTTTATCAACCCAACCACCACCGCTTGACTGGTTATAATAACAATGTCAAATTCATTTCTTTCCCAGGCAGTACATAAGGCTTGGCTAGCATAATGGTGGATCTCTTCTAATCCAGTATAAAGGTGCACGATGTGCAGGAAAAGCCATGGGAGGCAAGCAAAGATGATGCCCCTTCCTGCTCTGGTTTTCTATTTTTTGTTTGAGGTGGTGTTAGGTCCCAAAGTTCTTCGAGCCTTAGCTCAGCCTCGACCCCGTCGCGGAATTCTGATGAGTAAGCTCACAAGTAAAGAAGAAGAACCAAGCAAACTGAATTAATAATTTTCTTTGTCCATGCTCATTCTCATGCTCAATTTAAATACAAATAAATATAACAATCTTCCCTCATTTCTTGGCACTATCCTACCATGACTCAGAGGATAGATAATTCTTGCTACCACTAACTACTTCCTAATGATAATAGAATATTAACTACTACTAACTACTCCCTAAATATTAGCTAACCACTAATGACGTGTAACAGGCACGTAACATTCCCCTCCACTTAAAAAAAGGGGACCTTGTCCCCAAGGTCATTTGTCATCTTCTTTAGTCTCTGGTAAACCATTAATTGGTCGAAACTTGGACTTAAGCTGTTTCTTCAAGAGGGACACATGGATTACAAGATGTATCCTTGCTTCTTCTGGGAGCATTAGTTTGTAAGCCACCGGTCCCACACGTTCTACCACTTGGTATGGGCCATAATGCCGAGCTGATAATTTGTGTGTCTTATCCCTTGTCATCGAAAGCTGCCTATATGGCTGAAGCTTCACATAAACCCACTCCCTCACAGCAAATTCCCTATCTTGTCTGCCCTTGTCATGGATGGTTTTTATCCGACCTTGGGATTTTAGTAGTTATTCTCGTAATTGTCTAAGTCGCATTTCCCGTTCACTTAGTTCTTGATCAACCAAAGGATCCCTTGCTGTCCCTGGCTCATAATGAACAAGAGTGGGGGCGCTTTTCCATAGACGATCTCATAGGGAGTTCTTTTGGTTACAGAATGCCAACTGGTGTTGTAGCAAAATTCTACCCATGGCAACCACTTCACCCATTGCTTTGGATTGTCACCGGCAAAACATCGTAAATACATTTTGATAGTGCGATTTGTGACTTCCGTTTGACCATCGGTTTGTGGATGGTAGGAAGAAGAAAAATTGAATGTGGTACCTTGTAATTTAAACAACTCCTTCCAAAAGTGGCTTGTGAAAATGGGATCTCGGTCTAAGACGATGCATTTTGGCATCCCATATAGCTTTAGCACACCATTAAAGAATGTCCTTGCAGTAGTGATAGCCGTGATTGGTGTAGTCATGGCCATAAAATGTGCCATTTTGGAAAGTCGATCCACCACGACCATGATTACGGTCTTTCCATGAGAGGATGGAAGTCTAATGATGAAATCCATTGAGATATCTGTCCATGTATCTTCAGGAATAGGGAGCGGCTGCAAGTAACCGGGAAGAGCACCCTGTTCACGTTCGTTCCGTTGGCAAATATCACAGGCTCGTATTGCGTCCAGAACCACTCGCTTCATACCCTTCCAATAAAAAACAGACTTCAATCGATGAAGAGTTTTATGTAGACCTTCATGTGTGGCATTATGGAAGGCATTGGTGATTTGGGCAACTAATTTGGACATGGTGGGAAAGTATAAACGACCCTTGAAAAATAAAATACCATTTTTCATGGTCCATGGACCAATTACTTCTCCAGTTTGGTAAAGTTCATGTAACTTAACCAACTCTGGATTATTTTGATTCTCTTCTTGCAAAGACTCCAACCAGTCAAGCTCCAAGTGAGAGATAGCCATGAGTTGTGTTAAGTTGTGACTTCTAGAGAGAGCATCAGCTACAACATTCTCTTTTCCCCTTTTATACTCCATAGAAAAATCATACCCCATCAACTTGTTGAGCCAACATTGTTGTGCTGGATTCGTAATGCGTTGATCCAAAAGAAATTTTAGACTTTTGTGGTCTGTCCGCACCACAAAAGTTTGCCCCAACAAATATGGCCTCCAACGTTGCACTGCTAACACTAGAGCCAACATTTCTTTCTCATAAGTTGAAATACCAACATTCTTACCTCTAATGGCCTGACTAAAGTAAGCAATTGGTTTTTCATTTTGCATCAATACAGCTCCCACTCCATGGCCAGATGCATCACACTCAACTACAAATGGTTTTGTAAAGTCAGGCAGTGCTAGAACTGGGCCTCGTACCATTGCTTGCTTGAGTGTGTCAAAAGCGGCTTCTGCTTCCTTGCTCCATTGGAAATTATTCTTTTTTAACATTGATGTCAATGGTCCTGCAATCTCCCCGTACCTATGTATGAATCTTCTATAGTATCCCGTTAGGCCCAAAAATCCCCTCAAGCCTGTGATGGTGTTTGGCATTGACCAAGCAACAATTGCTGCAATCTTGTTGGGATCCATTTGTACCCCTTTACTGTTGATCAGGTGACCAAGATACCTTATTTCAGTGACCCCAAAACTGCACTTCTTCTTGACATAAAGTTGGTTAGTGGCCAAGATTGACAACACAGTTTTTAAATGCATCAAATGATCTTCCCATGTTTTGTTATAGACAAGAATGTCATCAAAGAACACCAATACAAATTGTCGCAAATGCGGACGAAAAATATCATTCATAAGGGTTTGAAAAGTAGAGGGAGCATTAGAGAGTCCGAATGGCATTACCATGAATGCTTAGTGTCCTTCATGTGTCCTAAAGGCGGTCTTTTCAATGTCATCTTGGTGCATTGCAATCTGGAAGTAGCCTTGTCGTAAGTCTAGGCCTGTGTAGTACTTGGCTCCATAGAGTTCATCCAATAATTCTTCAATGACAGGAATTAGAAATTTATCCTTAATTGTTGCCGCATTCAATGCTCGATAATCCACACAGAATCTCCAAGTCCCATCTTTCTTCTTTACAAGCAAAACTGGAGATAAATAGGGGCTGGTACTATCTCTGATGATTCCATTTTCCTTCATTTCTGCTACAAGTTTCTCAATCTCACGTTTTTGGTAATAAGGATAATGATATGGTTGAACTGAAATTGGACCGATTCCCGGCAATAGGTTAATTTTGTGTGCATGATTCTTGTGTGGAGGTAAGCCCCTGGGTTTTTGGAATACCCTTTCAAATTCATGGAGCAGAGCCTCCATTTGCAGCTTTTGTGCATCAGTCCAACCGAAATGTTCTTCCCTTTTGGCTTCTATGATTTGTTCAATTGAAAATAGTTGCAATAAAGTCCCTTGCTTCCCACCTTGGTGGTAAGCCCTTGGTATTTCTTTTTCCTCCACAGCTTTGGTTTTTTTTGGTTGGATTCCAACAAGTATAACATCCTTCCCTTCTGCTCGAAATTGCATTGTAAGTTTAGCAAAGTCCCAGAGAATTGGGCCAAGCGTTCGCAACCACTGGGCACCCAGAACAGCATCACAACCTCCTAACTCAATTATAAAGAATTCTATCTTAAACTTGTGTTGCTGGAGTTTTATTGCAAGACCCAGCACCTTACCCATGCACTTCAGTCGCTCACCATTGGCCACAATAGCACTAAATTGGCCTCTTTGGACTGGTATAAGCCCAAGCTTTTGAATTATTGATTGACTTATGAAGTTGTGAGTACTGCCCGAATCAATAAGGATGGTAAGTGGTCGTCTTTTAACATCTGCAGAAACACGCATAGTCTCAGGTGATTGCACTCCAGTGATAGCATGAAGAGATATTTCTGGAATTTCAGTTTTCTGTGATGAGCTCTTGATCCTCTGTATCTTCCTCCTCTTCCTCGCATTTGCAATCAATTAGGAAGAGTCGCTTGCACCTATGTCCCGGCTTGTAGGTTTCATCACAGTTGAAACAGAGGTTTTTGCTACGTCGTTCTTGAATTTCAGCCGGGGTAAGTCTTTTGATTGGTGGATTATTAGCAAGCGTTGTGGTCATGGGTTTTGGTGAATTATTGGGGAGATTTTGGTATGTGGATCGTTTAGGATCATTGGAAGTATTGATTCATCGAGTTGCTTGATGTTTGGTTTCAAAGAAACGTGCAAGACTCGCTGCATGAGGAAGGGATTGAGGATTTGTGGCTATGACATCTGCCCTTATGGCTTCCTTTAGTCCACTAACGAAACAACTAATTTGTTGTTGTTCCGTTAAATTCCCAGCTCTGGCTAGAAGATGATCGAATTGTAACAGATATTCTTTCACAGATCCAGTTTGAGTCAGTTTAGTTAACTCTCCATAGAAATCTTTTAGCAAGGTAGGACCATAACGATCATTGACAGCCTGTTTAAACTCCTCCCATGTCATCCAAACTCGGGTTTTCTTGAGATTTTGATACCATAGATGGACTCCTCCATCTAGGTGATATGCAGCCAAGGCAACCTTTTCAGAGGCTGGTGTTTTGTGAAATTCAAAGAATTGCTCAGTCCTTTCCAGCCAGGTAATGGGATCCTCGGTGCCATCATAACGTGGGAAATCAAGTTTGACAACTCGGGGAATTATGGTTCCTTGGTTTTGAAGGGGTTGTTGGTTCGGGGTTTGGTAGGTACGAGGTGGGGAAACTTGGTAATTGTTGTTGGGACAAGTGGGGTATGTTGGGTAGGTGTGGGGTTATTGTGAGGGTTGACTATTTTGGAGGTAACTTGGAAAAGTGTTTGTGGTAAGATTAATGGGTGGTGGATTGGAAGATCCTTCTTCTGGTTTTTTTGGTGATGCTTCCACAAGTGCCTGTAGTTGAATGTACAAGCTATTGATCATTTTTTCTGGTTGCAGGAATTGCTCCTGTGTGGGTGGTTGGGATGAATCATGAGGAGGGTTACCTTCAATGGATCCATGCTCTGATACCACCATGTTAGGTCCCGAAGTTCTTCGAGCCTTAGCTCAGCCTCGACGCCGTTGCGGAATTCTGATGAGTAAGCTCACAAGTAAGGAAGAAGAATCAAGCAAACTGAATTAATAATTTTCTTTGTCCATGCTTATTCTCATGCTCAATTTAAATACAAATAAATATAACAAATCTTTCCTCATTTCTTGGCACTATCCTACCATGACTCATAGGATAGATAATTCTTGCTACCACTAACTACTTCCTAATAATAACAGGATATTAACTACTACTAACTACTCCCTAAATATTAGCTAACCACTAATGACGTGTAACAGGCACGTAATAGGTGGCATAGCTTTTGAACACTTGATTGGATGGTCTGTCACCTAGGATGTATTTTAGGGACACTTGTATACTCTTGTTGAATGTATTTGATCCACCCTTCTCGTGCAAGGATCATCTGTGTTTCTTATTCCATGTGGAAGTTGTGTCAGGGAAATATATGCAGGTGTATATATTTTTGCAAATGGCCAGCATATTTGCATTGATTCCTTTTTCAGTGTGAATTTTGGAGAAGGCACAATAGCAGTTGTCAAAAGATGCTGTCAATGAAGAAGATTGCCTTAAACCATGCTTGCACCTTTTTGGAGTGGTTATTTATTTATTTATTTTTAATTAATTCAGAATTTGATTATCCGACTAATTCGATTTGAATATTGTATAGCCCAATTTAAGGATTGACTTTCTCAGCGTATGTTTTACTATTCTTATTATTTGAAGTTGAGATCTTGATTAAAAAAATTTAGTATTTTGTCACTAAATTTACAGGATATTGGTATATCAGAGCGGTTATGTGAGGACTTTATAAGCATGTCCTCGACCTCGTTAGGGCTCCCGGGTAAAGTGAGATATTAAAAAACGATACAAATCAAACTTTTTTAGATTGAGTGGTTGACCACTCTATTCTCCTAATCAGAGGTCTTGAGTTCAAGTTCTAGAAATAAAAAAAAAGATTTAAAAAAGTTAACTCCTAATAAATTTTATAGTGTTCGTATCAAATTAATCGAATAAATTTTAAACACTTATGGATTGAAAACAAAATGAAGAAGCACGTCTGCTGGACTTGTAGAGAGGGAGCAAATGATTGCTTATTTTTAAATTCAATAAAAGGAAATTACTATTAACCCTATAAAGTTATAATATTTTTAGTATTATGAAATATTTCGTGACTTTTTATAATAGTACCCTCACGATATTCTCTAAAGTTGGCTTGTGAGACTGAGGGGTTTTTTTTTTTTTGAAAAATATTTGGTATGGTAAAAATATTTTCTATTTATATGTTTATAAATAATTTTTAAGATTTTTTAATACTTAGAATTGTTTATTTTTTTTTTAATTTTACTATTAACAAAATTACAACTGCTCTACCGGTATCATATTTTTCCTTATAATAACACTTCTTGTAATTTAAGAAAATAAAAAAGAAAATATTTTTCTTTCCCCCAATTTTATTTTTAAAAAAGGGCTGCATGTGGATTAAACAGGGACCAGAAATCGGGGTGAAATGCGACCCCCCAGACTCCAAATTTGAACCAATCTAAGGATTAAGCAATGCCCATGTCGTCAAATTGGGAGAGATGTCTGCTCTCTGTGTTGCTGCTGTCTCATTGTGAAGAAATACGACAGCAGAGATGATGAATTTGAATGCGTTGTTGATGCTTATCTTCTTGTCTTTATGGGAATGAAAACCCTCTCTTCCTTCTTCAATTCTCCATTCCCTTGTCGTCGTTCCTCTTCTTCTTCCCCCCTCAAGCTTGTGGCGAAGTCCAAGTCCTCCCGTCAACCATCTCCTCAGGTTCTCTCTCTCTCTCTCTCTCTCTCTCTCTCTCTCTCTCTCTTATGGACTTGAATTTTGTAAATTATTAAGCTTACCCATGAACCCTATACTCTTGTAATTAGTTCTATGGTATCCCCTGTACACAGTTGCATATATATGTAGATTCAACGTGGGGTACACCAAAAAAACTCTTTACCTTGGTAAAGGATTAAGGCTATTCTGGTTCAGAGTTGCAATCCCAGGAACCCTGAAACATTGGCATCTGGAAAAGGCATGAACATAGAAATTCTTTTCCGTCCTTTGATGAACTGTTTGTGGGTTTATATATTCAACAACATTTGGTTTTTCTAATTTCTATATATTTATATATTTTTTTAATTTTCTCTTTGTAATTTGGGTACTTTCAATTGCAAAATTAAGAGGTCTTTGAACAAGGGGTAACAAAGGCGGAGAGGCGCCTCTCTTGACCTATTTTTAACTGCTTCTATGACGGGACCAAGATTCACAAACTACAAATTCTAGGAGGTGCATTATATTAAGTTCTAGAATATGTTAGCTAAGTTGGAAAAGAGAGGAGTCACCCCTGAGAATTTAGCTAAAGGCCTACAATGCCAAGTTCATTGTCTCTGATAATTGCTTATGGCTCAGCATGAGATTGATAGCTTTATCTTTTGTGTTTTTTGAGGAGGTGACTTAGAAACTTACACTTCCAGTTCTAAGTTTTGAGGTGGCAAGATAAGAGAACGATGCTTATCTTAGAAGTATGTAAGATACTAGTTTGACAAATTAGAGTTGTTGATATTATGACCGATGGATAGATCAAGGGTTTCATTATGAAAGTTCAAAGGGGTTAATGATTTTCTTAGTGGTCCTATCTCCTGGATTTTTTAGGAGACCTGCAGTGAAGTTTATGTCTTTTCTCAACCCTAAGATCACATCTTTTCATGTTCATTGGTCTTTGTTCATAGAACTGGGTGTAGGATATAGCACGTCATGGCTCAATGGCAGCATCTATACAACATAAGGAAGTAGGCACGACATCGACAAAAATATTATAAAGATAGCATTTTTTCCGTCTTCATTGTTCTTTGTTTGTAGAACTCAGCATATAATATAGCACGTGTCATGACACAATTGCAGCAACAGTACGCTATAAGAATGAGGACATGACATAGGCAAACGTATTATAATATAGAATATTATAAGGGCATGTTTTGTTTAAAAGATGAAATCTAGCTGATGATTGATGACCAATGGCTAACGGCTAATGATTAATGGCTGATGACTTATGGCTGATGGATGACAGCTGATGGCCAAATAAAATTCAGAAATATAATATCTATAATCTTTTTAGAAATAATTAATTCAAATACATATTATAAAAAAAAAAAATTTATGCACACTATGGCTTTATAAGAAAAGATTTTTTTTTTTTTAAATAACAATCATTTAATTTAAATACATACAATAATAATAATTAAGTAAATCTTAGCTTATAAAAACGGTAAACAAATTTAAAGGAATGGAAAGTTTGATATTTGTTGTTATTAATGTAATATGGGTACAATAGTTAAAAAAAAGTTTTTGAATAGTAAAGTTACTTCTAGTAGCTGATATATTTTTTTTCTTTGTAGAGTTAGGTTCCATCAATGCCAACAGCCAAAAGCACCCCTAACAGCTGTACCTAACACCCTTGTAGTGTTACTATTCTGAATAAATAACTTACATAATGCTTTATAAAGTGCCCTAACTATTCATATCTAAAATTGTTTTGCTTTTAGTTCTATAATAGTCACAATTATCCCTTTTTACTTTCTTATGTCATACTTTGAGAAATCCTATAATTTGGCAAACTATTTTATTCACCTTGTAATTTTTGTTGAAGAAAAGTTCAACAACTCCCAAGTATTGATTGCTTTGAGAAAATGGAGAAAGAGAAAGAATTGGAGAAGCAATCATTGGGGGCAGAGTATCTCTAATAAGATATACTCTTCTTCTTATACAATAGGTTATAAAGCTCACTTTATCCCCTTGTGTTTGGCCTAATCTCATTTGACTCCCCCATGGTTCAAAATGTGACAATGTGTACTCTCTACTTCTGTCTATTTAGAGCTTAAATATCACAAAAATAATAAAACAATAAAATAAAAAAGTAAAACAATAAAATAATAAAATATAAATTAATAAATTAACAATTGAAAAGATTGGTTTTGCTAGCTCACCGTTATCATCTATTTTCTCTCCTAAACCATTTATTGCCGATCAAATTCAGAGATTTTTAGCTCATTAAAAAATTTAAATTTATGATTGTGATAATTTGAGATTTGAATGGTGGTAGTGAGGGGGTTGATTGATGGTTGGAGAGAAAATATTCATTGGTGGTGGAGCAAACCTCGTTTTTTGGGTGGCATTTAACCCCCCTCCCCCCTTAAAATGGAGTAAGGGGATAAAGCAATAATTGAAACAACCTCACAGGGCAGTGTGGCACGCTTTGAACCACAAGGGGACAAATGGTCTTCTACCAAAATGGGATAAAATGGTTTTCTACCAAACCACTATGGGACAAAATGATTTTCTACCAAACCACAGGGGGCAAACTGATTTTTTCCCTGTTAATATAATACCATGACATTGAGAATTAGATAAATACAGTCTTTGCCTACTTCTCAATGTTTGTAAAGTCTTGAGGGTGCATTTAATTGAAAACCTATTAAAGGTGCGGAGACACGCTAAAAGGTGTAAATATGTGTTCTGAAAGTGTTTTATTGTGCCACATTGGACATGGAGTTGGACATTGACATTGTTCCTTTCTAGAAGTGTCCTGTTGATACGGATACAACAACTTCTATTGGAACCAAAAGATTCATCCTTAAACTGATTTCCTGTAGCAGTGTCACTTTCTTTGCAGAATAAGCTATGTATTTTTTGTTTACTGTCCTGGTTCCTTTTTTCTTAGTACACCTGTTGATGGATAAAGTAAACTATATTTCCCAAGTATCATCCTGTCCAAATAGTTCAAAATGCGGCAAGAAGCGTGTACATAATTTTTCTTTTTGCACATGTAAGCAAGTGATGGTTGATATTAAAGTTTCTTCATGTTGAATTTACATTGTTCAGCATTTAACTAGCTATCTATTTACAGGGTCCTGATCCTGCACCTCCAAGGATTACATCAAATGTCAAACAGAATTTGCAATTTCTAAGATTATGGAAGGTTGGTAATTAGACATTGCTTGCCAGTGTTGGAAATGCTTCCACCTTAATAGAAAAGTTTTATAGGAGTTTCAAAGGAGGAAGTTAAGCACCCCGAAGCCAGCCACTAGTTATCGCAGGAAGAAAGTACAGAAGGAGGAGCTTCCTGATGATGATGAACTCTATCGTGATCCTACAACAACCCTTTACTAGTAAATCTCTTCCTCTGCTTCTTTCTGTTTTCATCTATCACTTATAAATTTCTTTCCTAGCTGTACTGATGGCTGTTACCTCTTATTATAATTTCTTGCAGTACAAATAAGGGTGTAGATACTGCAGTTCCTGTCTTGCTTGTTGATGGTTATAACATGTGTGGGTATTGGCCAAAGCTGAAGAAACATTTCATGAATGGAAGGCTTGAAACTGCTCGCCAAAAGCTGGTCGATGAATTGATAACATTTAGCATGCTGAGAGGTTTGTGGTTTGCCTTTGGAGTTTGTTATGGCTTAAGTTTTTGGATGGGATGCTAGACTTGTCTGATGAACTTTCTTATTCAAGAAATGGTATTCATTTTATATTGCTTGGGAAATTATTCATCGAAAATAGCTCACATGAAAGCGTGAGAATGTTATTAGCAGGATATGGCAAGTTATTGCTGCATATCAATCTTATTGATATTTCAAATAATCTTTTGCTTGTCCTTCCAAATATTTTGATTTAGTTTTTCCATGAATTTCTCAGTTTTTGCATTATTTCAACTTAAAGCAAGGACCTTACACTGTAACAGTTTTCTGGAACCTGCTTTGGTGGGATTACTTCCAACTGGTGACAAGCTATGTAGCACTATCACGTCTTGGGACACAACACAACACAAACAATCACGCGTCAATGTTATGAAATTTTAACACTATTGTAAATTAAAATGTGTCGTGGTGTTGTGTCTAAAGGTGTGACGCGACAGGGATCCATGTACAACGTAGACACTGATGATTTCATTGATGTGTTTTCTATAGCCAATATCAATAGATCATTAGTTCCACAATCATTACACATCAAAGCATGGGGCAGATCTATCTTCACCTGTTGCATCTTGCATCATGCAAGAATTATCCAGGCTGCAACTCTAAGATCAAGTTAAGTTTCTATTTTCCATCAAATGGCTCTAACAACATAAAAGGAGTTTGAAAATTAGGAGGTTTCATATGATGCCTTCAGTGCGGACTTTTGCTGATGTAATGGAATACAGTTTCTATAGCCAGTATCAATAGATCATTTGTTTCCTTTCTTTTTTGGCTTTTCTTTCTCTTGGTGGTGAGAGAAAAAGTCATGGTTTTGGTCCTTAGAAGACAATATATTACTAGAATGGGAAATTTTCAGGTTGCAAAAAGATGTGTTTTCTGCTGCTTGACTACTCAGCATTTTGCTTCACAGATTAGGAGTTGTACTCAGTAAAATTGGTACCTAATAGTATCTATCAAGATTAGGACCTCATGTACAACCAGAAACTTGAACCAGCTCTAAATCATTTCTTTTGGGGCTATCTCTTACTTAGATAATGAATTAGCCGTTTATTTTATTTTATTTTAAATTCCCCATCTCATTTAATTGACCGCTTTACTGGGGATTGATGGGTTTCCCTTTTTAATTTTTTCTGGTTTAGGTATTGATATGAACATTGGGCAAAAGAATGTATCACTGTGTGGTTGTAAAAAACCTGTGCAAGAAGGTGAAATTTGAAATCAAGGATGGAGATCATGATCATTTTAGAATTGCTGAATTTTAGTGAAAACCTAAATGTTTTTGGGATGAGCATGTTGGTGTAGATATGATAAGAACGAAGAATGAACAATGTGGAGCAGTTTGATTTGAAATAAAATTGCTAGAAGGATTTCAGATTAAAGAAAAGGAGGTTAAGGAGGTGAGCAATCGTGTGACTAATGATGCGACAGCAGCTTTGCCACTGTAAAAAGACAAATTTTGCTCCTGAAATCAAAAAGTTTCTGTATAAGCTTGGCCTGATCAACTGTAAAGGCTGTGAGGTCACATGCCTCCACTAAGAGTTTGAAAAGTGTTGGGTTTCTTCCCTGATGATTTATAATGTATGGTTTGTTTTAAAAATTTTGCTCCACAAAAATTTCCAAATATGAAGAATCTAATTTAACAATATAGTGAAATTTTATCCACAACTTAATCATTATCAGACATTATGACATTACTTGTTGGAGATCATAAAATACATTATCAAATAATTTGCTCCTATGGATCGAAATTTCTAGATTCGTCCCTGTGTATGACATATATGCTAATTGTTTCGTTGACCCAAAAAAAAAAAAGGACTTCTAGTTATGTCTTTTAATGGAAAAGGAATGGTGTCAAACCTGAATTTTGCATTATCCACTAATATTTGTCTTGCACGGTTTGAGTTGTATGAAGTTAACATTGTCAAATTTGCACAATGTTGCTGTGAATTTCCTGAATGGTGTACAGTTTATGAGTGAAAAGTGTTGGTGATGACTGAGGTTATATATTTTCCCATTTCATTTTCTGTTGCACTTCTCTTGCTATTTTCTTTTTTAACATTAGGGGGAAAGCATTCTTTTCACTTTCTTTTCTCAACTTCTGAGGTAATTCAATGATGGGCAAATTGCTGAAATTGTTTTCAAGTAAAGGTGGATTTTATCTTTCCATGCTAGTTTTATCCATGTAAAATTGTTCTTACTTAAGTATTTTGTTAAAAATGTACAGAGGTGAAAGTTGTAGTTGTATTTGATGCCCTGATGTCTGGACTCCCTACACACAAGGAAAATTTTGCTGGGTATCTTTTCTCATCCTATGCTTTTAAACTGTTTTTAGACATCTTCAGGTTGATGCATTGTCCATGTATGGAAATGAAAAGAACATGTTTGCCATTTGGTTATCATCAAATGGAAAAGTTGTTCATTTCCCATGACTCTTTGAGTATGTGTGATGGAAATTCTTTTGAAAATTAGCTATTCATTACCATTTTAGGGTATATCACAAGATCTGCTCTTGGAAGATGTCATGATTGTATTTAGATTTTCATATAACCAATGTCGTTTTTCCACATTCTTGCTTTCTCCTTACATGAATCTGCTTCTTGTAAATGGCACTTGTGATGTCTTTTGAATATGTTTATAAATAGGACCTATAGTAAAAGATCTGAGTTGATGCAAGGTTGCCTTGCAATGATTCAATTCTTCTTTAATGTGGTGCATTTATCATGTTTCTGCATTGTCTTTATCTGTTCAAAACCTTGCCTCATAGATGTCCACTGGAAAGTGTGTGTGTTTTTATTGCATCACAACCAGCTTCCAGTTTGTGTAAACCATTTCATTTGTACTTGAGATGTGATCATTTCATGAGTTACAACTGATTTTTAGTTCAGAGCCATGGAGGTCTTGATTTTGAAAATGGAAATTTCTGAAATTTTGTGCAATGCTAAATCAAGCATAAGACAAAATGCATGAGTTTAATAGGTATATTCATAACCATGCATATGCTAACACATAACACGCTTGCATACACCTTTCATATATTTTGTGCGCTTCTTTGAAATTGCAAGAATACTAGAAAATTTCAAGCATGCAAGAATATCTTAAATGTTATATATCTTACATTAACACAATGCCATTTAAGGAACCTGAATGTTACATATCTTAATCTTTGGGTATATTACAAGCATGCAAGAATACAAAGAGAAACATGAACGAATGGAATAGGAGAAAAATATCAAAAGAAAAAGAAAATAGAAAAATTAGGAATGAAAAATGACATTATTAGAACTTGAATAAGTAAAAAGGGAGGATATAAGGGGAAGAAAAAAGTGTAGAATGACTACTCATGGACCCAAATTTCAGCAATCTCTTTTTGTACTCAACAAGGTGCGGACATATTTTGTTAAATATGCCTATGCCTTGTTGTGTCCATCTTAATTTTGTTTTAGACTAATTGTTTCATGCATTTGTAGCATCTGTTTTTGTTTTTGTTTTTTGGTTGCCTTCTTCCTTAAATAGTTGAATTAGTTGGCTTTGTTGGACCATTTCCCCTCTTTGCATAAGTTACATAGTGCTCATATTCATAACTTGCAGCATTGATATCATATTCTCAAGTGAAACATGTGCTGACGCATGGATTGAAAAAGAGGTAAAAAGCATTTTCAAGTTGATAGCTACTAGTGGACTCTATTGTTCGCCCTTCTTTAGTAATGCATAATGTTTAATGAATTGAGTATCTGATGCAGGATGCATCAAGTTTAGTCAGAGGTTGTTTTTTTTTTTCTTTCTTTTTTCCCCCCCCTCTCTCTCTCTCTTTTGTTACCAAATCATTCAATCATAATATGATTCGTCAAAATGTATTGCTGAAGCTGGTGAACTTGCTACATGTTATTTCCATTTGGTAGTTCCCACATTTAACTTTTGTACCCACTCTGTTTATTTTCCCTTTTTGGTAATACTATATACATTATGTATTTACTATGGTAGCAGGTTGTAGCCTTAAAGGAAGATGGATGCCCAAAAGTTTGGGTTGTGACATCTGATGTTTGTCAGCAGCAAGCAGCAAATGGAGCAGTAAGTATCTATAGATCTAGTTATGATACTGTTTTGTGCATCATTTCTGTTTTTGTTTTTAATTTTCTATTCTATACCCAAGATTAAACATATTCTCGTCCGCAATAGCCTGCAAAATAGTTGCACAATAAAATGGAGGGCTTACTTGTAGATCGCACTTCTCTATTTGAATATTCAAATACTAATAGTCTAGGTGGTGCCAGCTTAGCTCCCTTGGTATCTTAAGGATGTATTCCTTCTCATCTGTTAGTTGCAACTTCTCAAACAAATCAGCCACCAAATGTTTGTTCATGAAGAAAGAAAAAGGACAATTAGCACCTAGCTTTATTATGGTGGATTGACAAATATGTGAAGTCTCCTTGGGAACTTGATTAAGTTTTTAGGAGTTAAATCTGTTCATGTTGCTGTACCATGATACTGCTTGGCAGTGTATTGGTGCTACTGTAGCTATAGTAAAATGTTTTTCTGGAATTTTCTTAATTATATTTCTGTATTTAATGTCCAGATATTTAGGTTATTTGTTGGAAAGTGTTACTTTTGAGGTGTATTGAGACATTTTAATTTGAGTCCAAGTGGAAAATTTTTTCCTGTTTGGGGTTCGTGGCCCCAGTCTATGGGCCTATTTAGAAACCTCAATTGCCTTAATTTGGCTTAACTTGTCTTTATTTTGTTTTATTCTACTTACAAAATTTTAAGCTACAGGTCTTTTTTTTTTTTTTTTTAGAAGTTAAATTTCACTTCATTTATTTATTTATTTATTATTATTTTTTTTGGCAATGAAAACCCCACTTAATGTCAATTCATTCTGCTTATTCAGTCTGAGATCAGTCCACGCCCGCCCCCAACCCAGATTTCTCCTCTCTATCCTTCTCTACTCCATGCCTATAGTTTCTCCATCAGCTTAAGCTTTTGAACCAGTTGGGTGCTTTGGATGACGTCCAAAGTGCAAATATTGTGAGGCTTCCTTAACCCACCTTAAACTTCAACTGATTCTGACCCTCTTATAGTGTATCATGGAAGGGCGATAGAACAATGACCATACCATCCTCCATTAGCTTAAGCTTTTGGATGGTTTGTCTCCTAATCTCAAGGGATGCAATAAGGGAAACATCCAAGATGCAGCTCTTCAAATTTCTTCTGTACCTCTCTTTCTCTTTTCTTTCCTACTGAAACTGTAATACAGTGGAAGTTTTGGGAGTGGCTTGCCCATCTTTCATTTGAGCAAGAGCTTTCTCTCATTTAATGTAGACAGTGTTCACCAGTTTATTAGGTTTCTTTCTAGTCTACTGAAGTGGAAATGATTGTAGTGTGGAAGAATTTTGAATCATATTTTTCTGAAGTGCATCAGTGAATCAATTTAAGAAGTTGCTGCAAGATGCTTATTCAAGCACTTTTAGCTTAAAAAGGAACAAGAGATACTGTGTGTACTTAAATTTTAATGTCGGTGAATTGGTACGGTAGCACCTTATATGGAATTTACTTTAGATTTTTATAATCTCTCTGAAATATTGCATTCGGTTTCATAACATTACATTCGTATGAATTTCTGAAATGTGGATTTCTGTTGGCCCTTGTGTTGATAACCAATGGGAAACGGAATTGGAATAATTCTGATTCCCATTCCAGAATGTTAAGATGGGTATGAAAATATTCATTCCTATTCAGTTGCTTGGGTAGTGCATGGGGACCAAATCTGGAAACCATTGTATCATTTCATTTAACAATTCATCTACACACAAAAATGTTGACTGTTCAAAAATAATTTTCTTGATCACAAACTGTCCACAAATTTTATGTGTTCTTGGTAATTCAAACATAAAAAATATGGAGAAGCACAATCAACATACATATTTGCACCTAGTTACTTTATTAAATCAAATGAAACTACATCCTTGATAAAGAGGACATAGCAACTTCTGTAAAAAGAAAAAAAAAAATTGCAATTTCATGCATCTCTCTCTCTCTAATAGAAGAGGTCTCTATTCTTGTTACTTCTTTCTGGTGCACTAGTTTCACCAAATTCGGTTCCTGATGCCTAATTCGTCATCATCATCATCGTCATCAACAATCTTCAATCTTTAATACTCTCTCTGTCTCTCCCTCTCACCTAACAAAACTGGAAAATCCTTATACCATTTACCACAAACTAAAGGAAAGAAGGATTCAATTGGCCGGCAGATGATGAGATCTCGAGCTATAACACTTCATTATTAGATCCAAGCCTTCAATGTCAGCTAACAACCTAAGAGTTTTGTCATGGAAGCCATTTTTCTTGTCTATGGCCATGCCCAAAAGGGTCTCTCATCCTTCTATCACCTAATAAATCTGGAAAATCCTTATACTATTTATTGCAAACTGTGAGAGGGATTCAATTGGCAGGCATATGATGAGATCTCGAGCTCCAACGCATCATTCTTAGATCCAAGCCTCCAATGTCAGCTAACAACCGAAGAGTCTTGTTGGCGGAAGCCATTTTTCTTGTCTATGGCTAAGCCCAAGGTAGAGGGAGGGAGGGAGGGATTAGATCTAATATACTTATTTGATCTAATCAGTACCTTGTGTCAGAATTGAGAAATTCTATCACTCGAATCTTTATTATTCTCTTATTTATGCAAGTTGTATTTGAATTCCTCTTATATCTGCTTGTTCATTAATTCAATAACTTTTTCCATTGCCTAGGGATAAGTAAATCGACCCATTCACATTCAGATCATGAATGTTTGGAATCCCTATTATGCAAGGAGGCATTGCTTTTTTCATCTTCTCCATTCCTTTAATGGAGAGAGAGAGAGAGAGAGAGAGAGAGAGAGAGAGAGACCCACTTAAAGTTGATTCCGATTCCCATGAGTCAATTCCAAATGCTATGTATTGGAATGAAGCGGTTTCATTCCCATTTCCTGATTCCAAAACCTACTATCAAAATGAGGCCTCAGATATTTCATATCATGCATGCTGTTTTTCAGCTAGATTTCTCTAGAATCACTACTTCTATTGTGCATCTACAGGAACATTTGGACAGTGTCCAAACATACTTTATTGTGGTGTTGGTAAAATATTGTGGGATTATACTTGCGTGTATGCTTCACCATACTTCAAGTGCTTACTGATCATATCTACTTATAAGACAATGATTATCTTTTAATACCTGATGGGTTTAAACCTTGTTCTGATCTCCAGGGAGCATTTGTTTGGAGTTGCAAGAAACTGCTCTCTGAGGTAAGGCAGTATTAATTTTTTTTCTTCTTCCTTATCATCAATGCATGTGGGGAAAAGAATGTAGCAACTGGTGAAATTTGTAGATATTATGCTTGCTCCAGAAGCTATTAGTCGTGAGACATGTATTGTAACTGAAAGACTGTGTGTTAGAACTCATAAGCCTACTTTGGGTAAAGGTGCCATGTGAATGCCTGTACGGGATGAGTTAGCACTTATCCGTCATTTTATTTTTATTAGAATTAGTCCAGATCTTTACGGTAATCGTTTGCTTAGCTCATGACTCAGGAGATTATGGCTTACTGTACTTTGCATCGTCCTCTTTGAACTTGAATATGATTGGAAGGTTCACATCCAAGATTTTCTGATGAATTTGCAAATTCTTCCTCAGTGGATAGTGACTTTCAATGTTCACCTCTCATAACAACCCCTTCTAGGATGAAACTCCCATCTTTCTTTCTTAGTCATGTTGTCTGAATGTCCATTCTTCTACAGCTTCATGTAATGTTTTATTGACAAGAAAAAATGTGTGAACCCTATCACTGATCATGTTTTGTGTAGCTACGGTGATCGAAGATAATCACATGCCGAGGCTAAGTATCTACATGGGCACATAGGTTCCTTCTGTGGAATATAATGATATTAGTAATTATGTTGATGTCATTATCAATATCCAATTTGAATTTGTTAGTGCCTTGATGTTTTACGTTTTAAATACTTTGTAGATCAAAGCTTCACAAAAGGAGGTTGAAAGGATGCTTGAAGAACATAGGTATGCCTGAACCTTGGTGGAACTCTGTGTTTGTCATAAGTCTCTTCCATGTAACATGATCATTTGAATAGCACTTTATTTATTAGTATTCCATAATGCAATGGTTTTGATCTTTGTAATTGGCAAAACATGGACAGTATTAAGATAGTCATTGCCTTCGTCCATGCGAAAGTCACATCTTGTTGTCTGTCCAATTTCAATGGCAGTCTTTTGTATGTAAATGGTATTGTAGGTTATGACAACAGCCAATATAACCCAGTGTTATTAAAACCACTAGAGGAGACAGCTTGGTGTCTAAACGATCCTAGGTGCTTTCTGGTGTCATATTATGCATTTTTCTGCTCTTACCGAGGGGCTTGCTTTTTGTGTGGCAACATGTTGCAAGCAACATGAATCCATGCATTGTCTCAATCAGGTACTAAGTTGATTTTTGAGCTTCATCTCATGGTTAAGTTCATGGATTGAAACCAACTAGTTTCAAGCTTGAATGGCTTTTATAGAAGCTTAAGAGAAATTTGTTGAGAAAGAAGACAAGCAGGTAGGGAGCTAAATTTTAGGATTCTTTGTGTTTCATTTTAGTCTTGAGCAGGTCTATATGGCTTTGATGTGCAAGAAATTTCATTTTGAATTAGATTACATGGCTTGTATATTGGCCTACTTTTAGTAGAAATGTGGAAATTGAGATCATATTTCTCATTGTCAGTGTCTTCCCTCTTTAATGGAGATTAAGGCTCATCTATACTTTCCCTCTTCCTTTCCTTTTTCCACCATTCGCATCTTCCTCTCTGCCTTTGAGGATTGATGACTGAGATAATGGATGGATTAACTGGTGATTTTGATTTTCCTTTGGCTGTGATCATTTCTTTGACCATTTTTTCTTGACATTGGCAATTGCATGACTGGTTTTTCTGTTGTCTTTCCAGATCGACTTCTGTACAGGGTAAATTGTTAAAGCACAATCTTGATTCAAGAACTGTAGATGCTCTCAAGGATTTGAAGAAGCAGCTATCTGAAGCCGAGTCAACATAATTCAGAAAGTTGTGGTTTTTTCTTCGGAGCATCACGACTTCAATCACTGAGCACCCTGACACAGATGGATTTATATCCACTTATTCTTCAACTTAATCTCAAAGTTTTCCTCACTCGACTAATATGTGCATTTGTTAGGAGCCTCTGATATATTTGGGTCGTTGTAATTAGTTTCTTCATATTGAGATAAGACAACCTTATAACCTAGGACATCAGAAAAATCAGTAGTAACCATAGCCTTCTGGCGCATGTGACCTGGATACAGGGCTTAGAACTCAGATCGTACCATCCCATATTTGTAGCTGATTTATATATCCATGGATGTAAAGTTTACGGTCTCTCAAAAGCACAATCGAAGGGGGGGGGGGGGCTTCTGGTTGTGCCGGACTCCTGTCCATGTATCAAACTTGCCCAGAGGAGATGATATTATTCAAACATTACCATGGATTTACAATTTTGAACCGTTCATACTGGGCTGTCCCAGTCTAGCGGTTAAGGTTCTCTCTCTTTCAGGAGGCAACATGGATTCCACTTCCCCTGACGGTAGGGTATTTAGAAAAAGAAGTGGATATCGATTATCAATAGGGTCTAGCATTGACTCTTTGTGGATGGATTGCCCGAGCAGGACTAGTTCTGGGCAATGAATCTGCACCGTGCTGGTGGTATAGCTCAGCCCATTCTAAATTTTCTTTTCATGCTCGTTGGTCTTGAGCTGGTCTTTGGTTTGGTAGGAGACCTCTTATTTACTCGGTGAGCGTTTGTTTTACTTTTTTTTTTTTTAAAAATAAAAAATAGGGGCCTGTAGATCAAGGAACAAGATAATAGGTAAGTTATTTTATTTATTCAATACACAGGTTAATAACTGAGCCATGCGACGCTTGACCAAAGCCAGCCATGCCAAACTCTCAAACATGCCATAGATATATATATATATATATATATATATATATATATATATTTTCCTCTTTTTATAATCTATTAGTATTCGGTAATTATGTTGATCTCAACTAAATTTGATTTGAATCGAGTTGGATTTTTAAGAGACAAAACTCTTTTCGTACTTCATTTTTTTAATACACACAAGACCCGATGAGATTTTGTTTAAAGGGAATCAATATTCAGCCTCTGGACTTTGGACTAATTATTGGTGACACCATGCTTACTTTATTATGGTGACTTTGTTGTAGGCAAATAAAAGTGCATTTCATACATATAAACTCTTAGACCTAGACTTCTTACTCAAATGATGATTTGAATTGCGAGAAAGATCTTAGATTCGTGGACCCATTGCCAAGCATTGAAAAAAAAAAGCAAAAAGAAAAAGGAAAAGAAAAATGACAAACCCTTATAATTTGGAACGCTTATGGCAACCTTAGGATTCTTGAGCAAAGAGACTCCAATGTCATGTATGATGTCTCTCTTGGTGTTGTTAGTTTCAAGGATTCTTTCTATTTTCCACTTTATAAACATGCCATCCGAGTAAAACACCTCTTCAAGTCTCTCCCGAGTCTGTCTTGGGTTAACTGGAAAACTCAGTAGGATTTGTATTTTAAAAATTCATATGATGTCAAATTAATACTGTAAGCATTACAGGCAATATAAAAATGACAAAGGGCTTTCATAGAATTTCATATGGATTTTTTCTGGGATTTGTTTGTTTTTGCGTATGTATGTGTATTTGCGAGTGATATGGACCCCACCTATAGTTTCGACCAGGCCAGGCCGGACCAGAAAAGATCTGAGAGTCAGACCAGAGATTGTCTTGAGAGAGAGAGAGAGAGAGAGAGAGAGAGAGAGAGAGGTTGGTACAATACTACTGACTACTACAATGGAATAATCTTGAGAGAGAGAGAGAGAGAGAGAGAGGTTGATACAATACTGCTGACTACTACAATGGAATAATTTTATTTTTTTAATTAATAAATTATAGTATAATAAATGATGAAGTTTGGGTTGGTGAATTCCTAAAAAGAAAAAGGAAAATTGCAATAAATGGGATTGGGAGGGTCAACTAAGTTCACGAGATGCTCGCCAGTTCATTAACTCAGACAACACGTACAGCCCCACTCGGAACCCACTCTCCCATTCTCTGCTCTGTCCCATACACTTATGACCTACATTTTAGCCAAACATATGATATATGCTCCCAAATGGCAAAATTACATATAAACTCTTTGATTTTTGACTATAAATTTTAATTAAGTTTTTAAATTTTATTTTATTATAATTAAATATTTGCATACGTGTTAAATAAATTCTAGGATTGATGTCGTTAATAACATGACTATTATATGTTCACATGACATGGTCTCTAAGGGGACAGCTGGTCAAAGCCCATTTCCCTAATCCGATGATCTCGAATTTAAATTTTAATATAATGGAATAAAAGAATGCTCACATGACATGTTTGGTTGTTAAAGTGACACCGACATATATGGTCCAGGCATGTTACATAATATGTCAAAAATTTTATGTCATATAGTTATTATATATTTTAAATTTCAAAGACTTAATCATAGCAAAATAATTTAAAAACTTAATTGAAATTTGAATCAAAATTTATTTTTTTTAACTCTCTTTTCTAAGTTCATCAAATTTTAGAGTTAAACCCCTAGAAATATGTAAAAATAACGAACGATAGGAGTAACCAGTCTCTCTCTAAAAAATAGACAATTTAATTATAGTTTTAATGAAAAAATATTATAAATAGAATAACATAATTAAAAAAAAAACAATTTTCCAAAAAAATTAACAAAGTAACCTAGAAGTAACTTGGCACAAGACAAAAATTTCACCAATGATTCATACAATAAAATACTATCACGAAAACACTATATAATGAAAATAAAGAGAATATAATACGAGTATAAAGCTTGAAACAAAATCTTCAAATTATATATATTTCTCCAATAATAGTGTAGACTTTTAAATTCATATTTCAACAAAAATGGAAACTATATGTTTGAAATTTCGTCAAACAAAAAGAATACAACTACATAATAAAACAAACAATATATACATACAATTAAAAACTAATATATGGATATAAATTCAATCAAACATATAATGTGGAATTAAAAGGTAATCAGTGAAGTGTTTTCGAGTAACTTATGTTTGAAAATTTTCATTGATGATTGATCTTTCTATCATATCAACCTGAATCAAACAGAACTATTTCACTCAGATCTTTATGTAAAATTTATATTTTTGTTTGGATCAAGATGTTTAGATAAATTCGTGAAGCATATTACTATTTCTTCATTACTCTAAAATTCGTCACTATTTCTCTCTCCAAAATCATAAGATCTCATTGAGGTTACTATTGGAGTAGTAGTTAAAATATTAAATTGTGGACAGGTGGGAGAGTCGTAGTGATAGAATAAAAATTAGTGTAATAATTATGGTTTATTTTGTTTTATTTTTGAATAAATATTACACTAATGTCTATAATTTATGATATTTTTATATGATAGGATTGATGGATGAGACCTATGAAGAAAAGTGGAGAAAAATATGAAGAAAAGTGGAGAAAAATAAGCTAAATTGGAGCATTCATGCAAAGAATGAAAAAATGAACAACAATGCTCTTTCATTAACATGTGGGCATGTGGACCTCATGAGATATCAGAAAATTTTCTTAAAAATCAAATCAACATATTCCTAAAAGTTAAAGGAATGAAAAAGCCTAAATTGGAAATGTTAGAAACTTTGAAGATATTATTTTATTCCTAATATCTAGGAATATAAATTTTAAAAAAAATTTAATTTTTGTAATCTTCTATTTTAGTTAGACTATCTAGTTGATAAGTCAATTAGATTACTTGTCATTAGAATTTTTTTTTATTTAATAGTTTCCAAGAATTTAGAAAGACTTTTTCTTAAAAAAAATAGTTAACACATTCCTCTATATATATATATATATATATATGAAACATTACACATCGGAGGAAAAAAACCCACAGGGGGCTACGGCTACTGTAGCCCTTTCATCCTTTTCCCAGCAGTAGCACCTCGGGTTTTTTTTTTTATTTTTTTATTTTTTTATTTTTTTCTTGTGTGTTTTCTTTTTCTTTTTTCTTTTTTTTTTTTGTTGCTTCACGTCCCCGTTCCCAACGACGGCTACTCTGCTCATTGTTGGAGGTGGCTACACCTTATTCCTATTGTTCCATCAATTTTCTACAACAGTAAAATTTATTTTGTGAGTTTTTTTATGTTTTATTTTAATTTATTTTTAGTTAAAGGGTATTAAAATTTTAATGAATGAAAATTGTAAAATCTAAATAAAATTATTGATTCAATATTTTATAAGTATTTATTTAATTCTTACACTTTATGGATCATGATTTTTTAAGATTTATTAAATAGATGACCAATATTTAATAGATTTAAAATAATCTACAACCAATTAAAAATGACAAGATTTATTTGTTTTTAATAAAGTGGTAAATGACATTCATGTTATGGAACTGAATAATTTAATTTAAATAAATCCATATTGGAATTTATTAATTAGAATTGGATTTCTTTAAATCTTAAAACTGTCGAAATACTAAATTCAACGAGAATTTCTTGGGTTGTCTTTCGATTAGGGAAGTAATTAATGGTAGTACCTTGATTGCCGAAAAAGTTAGGAGATATTGGTTGTTTCGTGATACTTAACGGCAATAACCAATTTATTTATATGATATTGAGTAATTTTTGTATCGATAATCAATCAAATACATCAAGGTAGAAATAACTCCATTGACTAGAAAAATTGATTTTCTATTAGTTTTTATTTTTCAAGTTCTTTATTTTTAATTTATGAGTTTAGTTAATTTTTCAAACCCTCATATTTTTATTTTTATTTTATTTCATTAGAATAAATAAATCCACCGTTCCCTATGGATATGACCATATTTACCCTACACTAGTATTTAGTGAAATAGATTAATTTATTTTTAGTTATTTGATGATACATCAAATTTTGACATCGTTATCAGGGAAGAAGGTGTCAAGAGATTTATTTTTTTTTTAAATTTTTGTCACATTGTTTTTGGTTTATGTCTTGTTCATCTTGTACAGGTGAACTTGTGTTTGACCCGAAAATTGAGAAAACAGCTCGGCGACTTACAAAGGAAACTAAATAAACAAAACAACTCATATCTTCATTTCTTGATCTAACCTTGGACGAGAACTTGCAAGACCAAACAATTGACATCAAGGAGCAACATATCCAGGACGAAACCATGGCCGCGCAGAGAACTTTAATAGAGTTAGCTACGCTGGATGTTAATCAGCAATCTCTTTGTATTAATTTTTCTGAAATTGAGATTCCATTTGAATTAAAATCTAGACTTATTCACTTACTTCCTAAATTTTATGAACTCGCAGGAGAGGACCCCAACAAACACTTTAAGGAGTTTCATATCGTATGTTCCACCATGAGACCATAAGGTGACCATGAGACCATAAGGTGTATCCGAAGAGCAAATGAAACTGAAGGTTTTTCCATTTTCTTTAATTGATAAGGCTAAAAATTGGTTATTTTATTTACCTCCCGATTCTGTTGCTGAATGGAATGATCTGAAAAAAATATTTTTAGAGAAAATTTTCCCAACTTCTCATGTAGCAAATATTCGGAAGGAAATTTATCGTGTGAGACAATTCAGTGGAGAGACTCTCTATGAATATTGGAAAAGATTTAAACAACTTTGGACAAATTGTCCACAGTACCAAATTCCTGAATAATTGCTCATCCAATATTTTTACGAAGGCCTCTTGTTGTCGGAAAGGAATATGATCGATGTAGTAAGTGGTGGTACGTTGATGAACAAAACACCCGAGGATGCACGAAACTTGATCTCCAACATGTCAGCAAATGCACAACAATTTGGGGGAGGCAAGATGCTCCAAAAAGAGTCAATGAAACAAACATTTCTTTCCTTGAACATAAGATTGATTCCCTAACTTCGATTGTGGAAATGTTGGCTCTAGAACAGATGCAACAAGTGAAAGCATGCTGAACTTGTTCAAATGTGGGTTACCCAACTGATATATGTACTACGCTTCAAGAGAAACTCAATGAACATTTAAATGTCGTAGGGGGATTTTTAGGACAGTCCCAAAGAAAATATAATCCTTACTCCAACACTTACAACTAAAGTTGGAGATACCATCTCAACTTTAGCTATGAGGTTAGGCCACAAGAATTTCTACAACAATCCTTTGGAAGACCATTATTCCAGCCGCAACAACCTCAAAACCGACTTCAATTTCTGCCTTAACAACCCTCTTCGAATCAAGATACGTCTCTAGAAAAGATTGCTAAAAGTTTGACTAACAGCACTCAGTTGATGTAATATTTGGAGAACCAGGTATCACAATTGGCAACATTTGTGAGTTGAATGGAGAAAAATCATGAGAAACTACCCTTTTAAGTTGAGATCAATCCGAGGGAAAATGTTAGTGTTATGATCCTTAGAAGTGGAAAAGAGATGCGAGATACTACATCACAAGTTGAAACAAAAAGGGCAACCAAAAATGAAGAAAAGTTTATAATTTTGGATATTTCAACTAAAAAGGTAAATAGTGAATTTAATTCAAAATCCAAAATAGTCATTCCATCACGTTTTCCTAGTAGGTTGACACAATCAAAGAAAGATGATGAGAAAAAAGAGATTTTAGAGACTTTACAAAAGGTAGAGATGGAAGCCATACGACAAGTGCCAAGATATGCCAAGATTTTTAAAAAATTGTGCACTAAGAAATTGTGGTTGAAAAATGATGATAGAGTTGTAGTTAGTGAAAATGTTCCAGCAATTGTTCAAAGAAAGTTGTCATTTAAATGTAAAGACCTCGATATGTTCACTATATCTTGTATGATTGACACAATTTTTAGAAAATGTTATACTTGATCTAAGAGTAGCGATAAATGTTATGCCTTTGTCTATCTATAAGGATTTGAATCTAAGACTTTTGAAAGAGACAAATGTGATAATTCAATTAGCTGATAGGTCATATTCATATTCTGAGAGTGTGATTGAAGATGTTTTAGTGAAAGTGAGTGATCTTATTTTTCTTGTCGATTTTTATGTGATTGATATGGATGATACATGTTCTCTTAACTATTCTCTTATCTTGTTAGATATACCATTTATGAAAACAGTTAAAACAAAAATTGATGTGGATTTAGATATTTTGTCTTTTGAATTTGATGGTGAAATTACTATTTTTAATATTTTTGACTCTATGAAGTATCAAAATAATTCTGAATCTGTTTTTCGTGTTGGTATAATTGATTCTATCACGCAAGATAATTTTGAAAAAACTTTTGTGTATGATAAATTTGATTTTGTGTTGCAAAAGAGTTTAACAGGTGAGGATGCATAGTTGAACAAATTTCTTTATCAAAATTCCATGTGTAAAAAAAAATCTATGGTTAACCAAAAAGTCCCTCATTTCTATTTGAGATTGAAATTTATGTCCAAAAAGTTAAAATTGAGATGAACTGGACCAAACTATGAGTTGGGTTGAGACGAGAAGACAATGTCGAGCCAACGACATTAAACAAAGGTGCTTGTTGGGAGGCAATCCAATATTTTTTTTTTATGATTTTTATTTTATATTTATTTGGTTTGATTTAGGTTTGATTTTGATTATTTTTAGGTAAATAAATACTAAAGAATTTTATGATCAGAAGTACTCTACCATTAAGGCGTGTCCACGCCTTAACAAGCCTTTATTGCTACCCATTAAAGTGACTAGAAATACATATGAGTTAGGCTGTGTCCACACCCTAAGAAGGGGTTCATTGCTGTCACTATAATTTTTTCTTCAACATTTGTTAGATTTAACCCTCCATTCATCTCTCCAACCTAGGGAAGTTTTGTTGTCACTTTATTTTTTTATTTTTACTTTTTTTGATATGATAGTTATTTATTTTTATTTTATTTTTTTCTCTCATTTGGACAAATATTGAGGACAATGTATGATTTAGGTGTGGGGGTGTTTAGTAGATTTTTAGATATTTTAGTTTTTGCTTAATACTAAAATTATTTGATTTTGCTTATTTGCTTGAGTTATGAGTTGATTTAGGGTTTATCTTTATTTAAAAAAAAATTCTTTCAATTTTTCTTTGTTAATGTATGCTGTTTGGTTGGTTAGAAACATATGAAAAATAGTTTGCATCCTTAGTGAACAAAATTGAGACTGAAACATTTTCTTTCTTTATACCCCCTCATTACAATACCAAAACCCTTATTTTTTGTTTATATTTCAACCCCTGTACAATAATATATGTAATTAATTGCATGATATTAGTTATATGATTGCCTCATAAGACATGTATTGATTAGAGTTTTGATGATGATATTTACTACATATGAAAGAGAAAGGGAGTTGATGACTCTAAAAGGACGGAAAAAAGTTTAATTTTCTTCATCTTTTATGTTGGAGTGTTCTTCATGAAAAAAAAAGAAACAAAAGCAGTGGAAAAAAAAAAGAAATGAAAAAAAAAATGCTGCATCTTTGAGAATTCCATTTCAGTCATGGATCTAAAGAAAAGTCTAACATTTTTTATGTGCCTTTGATTGTTGGCAATATTGAGTATAAGTGGGTAGCGAGATCATATATTTTTGGTATGCTATTTGTGCGAAGCAAATGTGTTATTATAGAGAAATTGTGTAATTAGTTGTATATTTTTTTAGGTACATTTTAAATCCTTGATATACCCTTTTATCCTACCTATAACTCTAATCACGTTACAACCAAATGAAACACTTTTACATTGATACATGAAATTCAAATTATCAAATAGTAGAAATTTGATATATTTGCAAACATATGGTAATGTCTATTCCAATATATTAATTTGAGTGTTATTGATATATTTTTCACTCCTTTTTGAGTACATTTAAGTGAACCCTTAGAGAAGATGTTGAATCTTATTGTTTTGATTTAATAAGAAACTGTTGGGATGTGATATTGTTATTTTGGATACAAAATATTGTGAAATACTTGTTGTTTTGATTGTATTTTTGGTTGAATTTTTATAGTATTTCTTAACTTTGGAGTTTGGAAGGAGAAACATAAATAGGATAGTTTTGTTTTACTTTTGTAGGGATGCTTGAGAACAAACATCATCTAGATGTGAGGGAATTGGATAGAGCATAAATTAGTATAATAATTATGGTTTATTTTGTTTTATTTTTGAATAAATATTACACTAATATCTATAATTTATGGTATTTTTATATGATAAGATTGATAGAGGAGACCTACAAAGAAAAGTGGAGAAAAATAATCTAGATTGGAGCATTCATGCAAAGAATGGAAAAATGGACAACAATGGTCTTTCATTAACACGTGGACACGGGGATCTCATAAGATATCGGAAGATTTTCTTGAAGACCAAATCAACGTATTCCTAAAAATTCAAAGAATGAAGAAGTCTAATTTGGAAACATTGGAGACTTTAAAAATATTATTTTATTTCTAATATTTAGAAATATAAAATTTGGAAAAATCTGATTTTTATAATATTCTATTTTAGTTAAACTATCTATTTAATAAGTCAAGTACATTACTTATCATTAGAATTTTTTTTTTATTTGGTAGTTGTTAAAAATTTAGAAAGACTTTCTTTAAGAAAAAAAAATAACTCATTCCTATATATATATAAATATATATATATATTCACCTTTTTTTTTATAAGACCTTTTTTTTTGGGGGGAAAAACCCCCAAAAGGGGGGCCCCCCCCTCGTCGCCCCTTCACCCTTTTCCCAGCAGAAGCACCTTGGGTTTTTTTTTTTTTTGTTTTTTTTTTCCTTGTGTTTTCTTTTTGTTTTTTTTTTTGTTTTTTTGTTTGTTGCTTCATGTCCTCATTCCCAACAACGGCTGCTCCGCTCATTATTGGAGGTGGTTACACCTTATTCCCATTATTCTAGCAATTTTCTACAATAATAAAATTTATTTTGTCAGTTTATTTTTTATTTTTTATTTTAATTTATTTTTTAGTTGAAAGAAATTGAAATTTTGATGAATGAAGATTGTGAGGTTTAAATGAGATTATTGATTCAATATTTTGTAGATATTTATTTAATTTTTTCATTTCACGGATCATGATTTTTTAAGATTTATTAAATAGGTGGCTAATATTTAATAGATCTAGAATAGTCTACAACCAATTAAAAATGACAAGATTTGTTTGTTTTAAATAAAGTTGTGAATGACATTCATGTCATGAAATTGAATAATCCAATTTAAATAAATTCAGGTTGAAATTTATTAATTAGAATTTGGTTTCTCTAGATTTTAAAACTGTCGAAACACTAAATCCAATGAAGGTCTCTTGAATTATCTTTCAATTAAGAAAATAATTAACGGTGGTACTTTGATTGTTGAAAAAATAAGGCGACATTGGTTGTCTTGTACTTTTTAATGATTATAACCAATTTATTTGTATGATTTTGAGTAATTTTTGTATCGATAATCAATCAAATAAATTAAGGTGGAAATAACTCATTTGACTAGAAAAATTAAATTTCTAATTAGTTTTTATTTATTTATTTATTTATTTTATTTTCGAGTTCTTTATTTTTAATTTATTAGTTTAGTTAATTTTCTAAATCTTCATATTTTTATTTTTATTTTTTTTAAAAAAATAAATCTATTATTTTTTATAGAGATAACACTATTTATTTTATACTAACATTTAGTAAAATAGGTTAATTTCTTTTTCTTCATTTAAACACACACCACGTAATCGAGGAGAGGAGTGTCAGACAGTGAATGAAAAGTCCAAAATCGAAGAGTCAACATTCTTGACTGAATGAATGAAATGTAGGGAGGGCGAAAAGGATGGCTCTGATCGTGGGTCATTAAAATCAGACGGTGGCGGTGGTGGCCCCCCTCCCCCTACTCCTATGGATGCCGGAGGGGACCGGAATGAAAGCAGTGTGTGCATAGAAGACAGAGCGCCATTGTATTTAAGGACGGGGGCCCTATTCCCCCTCTCCAATGTCTTCAACTTCTAAACTAGCTCTCTTTTGCATGTGCATGAGAACTATATAACATCTCCTCATGGTTATTTGTTAGGTTTAGCTGATTGCTTCCAAAAACTATTTTTGTTCACAATCTATTTGTTTGCATTTTCTTTCTTAGAGATTTTCTTTTTCTTTTTTGTTTACGCTATCACTATCCAGAGTCATACTCTAACCAATCTGATTTGAATAGCTGCGAGGACGACTCTCCCTCTTTTTCAAGTTTTGAAATCAGAATTTGATTAAAAGACTTAACACTCTATTCCATTAGACCAATTATTCATTGATTTTGTTAAAGACTTTGACTTTGAATAGATTTTGACTTTGGACAAATTTTCCGATCAACATTATAGTTGTTGGATTGTTGTTAATCTAGAGGATAAGTAGGACATATTTGGGTAGAAAATATTATAGAATAATGCTTGACAGACCAAGCGAGTCGACCATTTAATTGGCGTGATCATCTCAGCATGTTAATTATAAAAAGGATTTTTAATTTAACTTCAGATATTCTGATCGATATGTTCATTGACTCATTTGATCTTTTTGGTTCTCTCTGTTTAGAAATCTCTAACCCTAATAGAATCACATCTGTTTATAGGTTATTGGGGTATAGTATTAGTTTGTATGCCCATGAGGGGCATTTTGGGAGAAAATTCAAAATTATTTTGAATTTTAATTTTGGATAATGGGAAACTTCCCACAACTCCCAATATGTGAGTAACATATTTTATAGAAATGTCCAAATTAAATAATGTCAAATTAGGAAAACATATTTTGCTCATAGTTCTTCGTAACAATTGTGAAGTACCTAACCGTATATTCTGGCGAGAGTGGCTGAGGCAATAAATTAGTATTGGACAGATTTTTCTTTCTATTTCCACCCACCAAAAAAAAGTATCAAAAAAACATTTTACGTTGTAAAACGTATGCTATTTACTAATTTGTAAAAGGAGAAAAAAGGGATCTTACTTGGAGAAACGCAAGTTGAGCTCCTTGGGGATCTTTATTATAAGTTCGCGAACAAAAGCCACGATATAAAAGGACTTTCCTTTTCTGCTGCTCAGACATGCTGCTCACTCAATATATATATATATATATATTTGAACAAAATGTAATTTCTAGTAATTGCTCAGGAAAAAAAAAGAAGGGGGTGGGGGGGGGGGAGAGAGAGAGAGAGAGAGAGAGAGAGAGAAGGGGAGGAGGCACTAATATTTTATTATGTGGCCTTTCCATTTTCTGATTGTTTTGATTTTATGAAATTATAGAATGACACAATTTTTCAATGTTGAGATGAGAAAGATGTTTTGCTATCAGAGTGTGATCTTCGTTTTTTAAGGGTTTATATGTTCAAATAATAGTTAATTACAGTGTAGGTGCAATCCGTATGGGACTCTTTTGTTATGTAGTTTGTATTTAATATTATGATTTTTTTTCGATATAATAATCATTTGAGAATTAAGAATCAGATTCTTATTTATTCACTTGAGGAAAAAAGTTTTATGATATTTAAAAGGCCCCCCAAGCTTGTAGTTAAAATTATTTGTGATAGCTGAGGAATGCTACAGCAAGTGAAACCAAATAAAATATTACCATTTTCATGGGAGAGTACCAGTAGAGGGTAAAAAAAGGAAATAACAGGTTACCCCATTTGAGGACTCGTTCTGCAATATGGAATGCTTGTAAATGAGAGGAGTTCCAAATGATGCATGCCATCGAAGTTCTGCAATTTGAAGGTCAAATCTATTTTTTTTTTTAAATAAATCAACGGTATTCGATAACTATGTTGAACTTGATGAAATTCAATTTAAATCAGGTTGTACTTAAGAGACAGAACTCTTCCGAAATCTATTTTTATCATACATAAAATTCAAACCCAACGCTGGTTATGAAGTAACAGTATTCAGTTAGTGAATCAAGTGGGCATTGGAAAGTTGAAACTACTAATTACCTTCTCCATTGTATAATTTGTGGTTTTTTATGATACCTACTAGCTTGCATCATTTTAATATCATAATCAATCAATCCAAATCTTTTTATTTTATTATCCGAGGAATTTGTGGTTTCAAAGTTAATTTGGACTCTACATGTTTCAATGAGAGAATGTTTCATCTGACAGATATTTTCAATCCAAGAATTTTGGTACACAAAATTACTGATTCAATGAAAATTGAAGGCAGATATTAAACCAAAAAGTACTATTTGGGAAAGTTTTGTGAAAAGGGTGTGTGTGGTTTGAGGGAAAACTTGGGAATGGTGTGTGTTAAAGATGAACGATGACAAATTTTGGAAAGTTTTGTGAAAAGGGTGTGTGTGGCTTGAGGGGAAACTTGGGAATGATGTGTGTTATTGATGAACAACGACAAATCAATGGCAATGAGAGAAGTGGACACTTGAAGAGGTAGGCATATTGGCCAAAGCCAGAAAAATGCACTCAATATGGTCGGTTAATATGCCAAAATATACCAACTTGTCTATGGCCAGGCCCCATATTTTTCATTCCATACAAAAACATAATACCAACCCTTTTTTTGATTTGTTACATCTAATTCAGATTCGTCCATTTTGTATTTATGTTGCAAGATACATCCTCTTTTTAATGCGAGAAAACTAAGTTTGAGCATTCTAACCTACTTTCTGAATATCGATATAATGAAAAATCGAATTTATCCATTATTGAACGAGTTATCGCTTTGAGATCTTACCACTTAGAGATTTAATTTGACAGCATATATTGTGTTAGGTTGTTATCAAATATATTAAATGCTTCTATCGGTCTCTTGGATTTGTCTCTAGGGAGATGGATGGGATGTAATAAGATGCCTCTTAATACATATATTTTCATGGATAAGGAACTATGGTTCAATAAGATATTTTGATGGATACCAATTGATCAAGCAAAAAAAATGGACCAATTTTTATGTAATAGTTTATGTTAGGATATTTTGATGGATTTTTAATTATATGTTTAATTGAAAAAAAATCCTAATGGTCACCATAGTGCCTCATAGCTACTCTACGGAGGTGGGGGCTAAACTAAGTTTATAGTGGTTTTAGCATACAATTGCTACCATAACTCAAGATAGAAGAGAATCTACCGGAGGTGATTTTTAAGTTTTGGTTATTGAATTTACACGGAGATAGAGGTTAAGAAGCGATTTCCCTTGTTTGGTGAAGAAGAAAACACATCAAAGAAGACATTGCAATACTTAGAAAAATTGGTAGAAAGGATAGAGCAAAATTTTGATGTTTTGAGAGTGCGATAATATGAAGGCATGAAAAGAAATGAATTTTGCAAAGAGTGAAAGTTTAGATGAGAGAGAGAGAGAGGAGGGGTAAACTAAAGGATGAGAGTGAAAGATTTAGAATTGTTATTTAAGGAAACTTCAAGCATTTCTTCTTAATTATAATATATTTGTTATGAGGAAGGCATTAATTACTATATATCTGTTATTAATAGGAACTTTTGGTCTTCTTAAGAGACAAGATGGGCATTGATTTATTTTCAAAGTTTCATTTAATATTTAAATCTTAATAAATAAATATATTTAGTCCAATTTTCTATATGAATGCACATACAAAGAATAACAATAGAAGAAAATGAGAATGACCTATATTTTGTGAAGTCAAATGTAATTTTTTTTTCATCCTCAAAATTCATGAATATTTTGCAATACAACCTGTGCATTTCTTTACATCCATCATGTATTCCAAAAAGCAAACCTTTTAACTTTATGATTTGAACTTAAAAAAAAATCTTTTCATATTTCAAAATGAATTGTGAAATAAAGAAATAAGAAATTTTCACAAATTGTAATGAATTTTGTTTTATTACACACACTCACACATACATTCCCCTGTACTCTCTCTCTTTCTGAATTTTAACGGGTTAGATTTGTGAAGGAGCCAGTAATCTTTTGTTAATGTCATTTTTTTTTTTTAAATTCTCACATCAAGAGTCATATTATAAATATTTAAGCTTAATATAATTTTTTTTTATTTCTAAATTATTACTGGTTTAATTGGGTTGAACTTTATGGATGTCCTTGGTCTGTACAATTGAAGGTTGAAATTGGCCTGTTGACGGAAGTCGAGGCCGATCTAGGGCCGAACCACTCCGGGCGGTGGGCAGGTCCATAGGCAGTGGATCAAACGCATATCACATGACAAATGGGAATACACCAGCATACTACAACGACATAACTAGTTGTCTATTCGACTCATTCCCACATATATACTTGAGCATAGTGAGCGGAACGCGGACAATTCATTCAGACCGTATCAGCTCACTCATCACTCCATACCATATACAAATATATTCTTTTCTCTAGGAGAGAAGACGGTCCCTACACAAATTATAATATGGTCGCAGAGTTCACAAGAAGATCCACATTCTTTTTTTGGAAGAATCCAAATTTTGACTGTGTGCTAGCGAAGCAAAAGCATGCACTCAACTCTCAAGCTATATATCTCTTTTAAAGTATAGGGCTGAAAGGCAGTCTTCTTGTCTTGCTGCTTCAATTTCAGCAGGTCATTACACACGCAAAAGTCAACCCGTCTTTCTAGCTTCCACTCTCCTTCACCACCCGTGCATCAAGCAATCCCAAATTGCTAATTTGACACCCCATATCCCAACACTTACACCTCTCTCTCTCTCTCTGTGCAATGGTAGGAGTAGTAGACTTTCCACTATTGGATTTATTTGAATTGCATTTAAGTATAGCCTATTAAAAGTTATCTATTATAGTATATTTATTATAGGGTTTTAATGTATATAAAAGGGTGTAAAAATTTTAAAAGTATAGATATCATTTGGTGATTTTCTATTTTGTGATGGGTCAGAATAGAAATACTTAAAAGATAAAGGGTGACTTTGCAATTATCTTTTCACAATGTCACTAATAGTTATCTTAAAGAGTTATAGTTCCCAGATTAACGTGTCTCATTATTCTTCTGATTCCCCATCATTCGGAGAGAAAAATATAGAGATACATATTGTCACGCCCCGACCCTCGAGTTGAGCACGTGACAACCGTCGCGTTATTTCGGTATACGGGTAGAACCTCCCCATATACTGGGACACTGCAAGGTATTCAACATGTTCATCATGTTTCAAAAACAATTCAACAACATCCAAATGACCCTCATAAGTCATCAATTATCAAAGACATGCAATGCCACACAAACAAATGATCCACCAGATCCATCCCTATACATGCACGTATGCAATTTGGCCAACCCAGCCATTCAACATTTTCAAGCGTTTCAATGAATTTACAAACTCAAAATAATCAAAATCCATAATAAAATTTCCAAATGTCCCAATAAAATATAAACATTTTTTCCAAAAATGAATTCAAGTAAAACAATGAAGTGCTAAATCATATTAGTATGGATTTTACCGATACTTACTCAAAAGAAATCGAGTCAGTATCAATAAAATCCAAACAGTATGAGATGTACAAAACTTTCACTCTAAGGATTTCTATGATTCAAACCAAAAGAATACTACAATAATTCCCTTTTCATGGATCATGCTACATCAATCCAAATAACATAAACCCTACATCTCAATACCTACTGAAATTCAGCGACAACAACTCTTTGATGGCTCAAAATGACGTATCTCTCATAAACTTCCTCTGAAAAATATGAAAGAGAGGGGTGAGTATGGGAATACTCAGCGAGTGGAGTAAAATGACATAATTATGCGATAAATGAGGGGTGAGTGTGGGGGAGTCAAAACATATGTCATAAACAATTCATTTAATATAAAATAATTTTTGATAAATCAAAGTAATTTCAAACAAGCATACATCCATAGAGTTTAGATTTTTCGAAAATCACGAAGTCTCCCTAAGAAATCACTTCCGTCCCAGATTTGGCCGAATTCGGACGAAAACCTGCCAAGAGATTTTTAATCCACATATTTCAAAATACTAAATCCCCTTTCCTTGGTGTTGACTCGTACCTTATCGGGGTACGTCCATATATAACACGATTTCGACAGAGGGAGTCACGTTTATCTCCCCCGCTCATCCAACCCTAATCATGTCACTCCGTTGAGTCGCTCCGTAGAGGGAATGACTGTAGCCATTATTCCTATACACCATTTCTTTCACAAACATGCAATTCACAAGTCATGTGCCATAATTTCAACAAATGATCACCAAATAATACCATAGCATTTCTGATATGAAACAAATTTTCAATAATTATTCGGGTGACTCAAGAAAAGGGAAAGGGATCCGTTAATTTAGTTAGTTTCTAATTTTTATAATTTTCTAATATTTAAAGTTTCTTAGTTTCCATAGTTTTCTAATTTTTCTAGTTTCTAATTTCCTAAATTTACTAGTTTCTTAATTTCTTTAGTTTCTTTATTTTTATAATTTCTTAATTTATAGGGTTTACATTTCCTATAAATACTTATAGTGTTTCATTATTTTGGTATTAATGATTAATAATATTCTCTTTGGAGAGTGATATTTTTTTTTGGAGAGTTTTAGGATTTTCTCTTTTCAAACCCTATTGTTTTTTTTTTTTTTCCATCTCTCCCGCGTTAGGTAGTATCAGAGCTAAGACTTTCCCGACCAACTAAGCCGGTGAAGGTAGTACTCTTTCTGACGTGTTCAGAGAGTTGTGAGTTGTGACGACTATAATCCAAACTTTGTCTGTTCGAATGGAGCAGATAGAAATGAAACTCCAGACATCGCGGTCAAACCAGGGCATTATAGGAAGTGAAGGTGGTGCCAGGAGAATCGCTTAGGGACCACACGTCAATCCTATATTACCTTAACAATCTCGTATGATTCAAACCAATGAGAATAAATTTTTGGATGAAGATGTGTAAACTCTGGCGATAGCCGAGAAGATGGTGGTTCCAAGAATGCCTATTTCAAATGATTCCTTTGTTGAAACAAAAGACAAACTGGAAGCACCGGATAAAAAGGATATAGAGAGAGAGAACTGTAGAGTTAAAGAACAATTCAGAAGGATACATAAATGATATTAAAGACAAGTTTGATCCATTCAAAGTGTTGGGAAAGGTTTTGATCGGCCAGGAAAAGCAATCTCTCATCGAAAGATTTGATGAAATTGATTTTATAGATGAGTTATTGAAACAAGATTGGATTTATACCAATGGTGAAGATATTGCTGTTTCAGAGTTCCAGAAACGTCAAGATTTTTTTAAAACTATTAGGGACTCAATTTTTTTAAAATTGAGTGAACTTGCAATCGCAATTGTTTTAATATCTGTCATACTTAACATATGTTTTTAGACAAGAAAACCAAAGAAGAGAGTTGAGAATATGGCTATAAGTCATCGGAGGTATCACTCGAGAGCGAGTTCTTTTCAGGAAGGAGAGAATGCCGTGGAATAAATTTCCAATAATTATTCGGGTGACTCAAGAAAAGGGAAAGAGATCGGTTAATTTAGTTAGTTTTTAATTTTTTTAATTTTTTAATATTTAAAATATCTTAGTTTTTATAGTTTTCTAATTTTTCTAGTTTCTAGTTTCTAGTTTCCTAATTTTACTATTTTCTTAATTTCTTTAGTTTCTTAATTTTTATAGTTTTTTAATTTATTGGATCTGTATTCTCTATAAATACTTATAGTATTTCATTATTTTGGTATTCATGATTAATAATATTTTCTTTGAGAATGATATTTCTCTTTTGAGAGTTTTAGGGTTTTTTCTTTTCAAAACTTGTTTTTTTCTTCTGTCTCTCCCGCATTAATTTCATAAAGTAATATTCAACAACATATGGCATACGTTCATTTAAAAATATAGTGGATGCATTGCAATTCAAATTTTTATTTCAGACATCCCAAAATTATAAAATAATTCATATAAATCATGTAAAAATCATTTATAAAGAATTTTAAATAATTTATAAACTTAAAGTCACAATGAACCATCCATTCACATATTTGGAGGATAATCACTCATAAATTCCAAAGCAAACAAAATCTAATCTCTCATTTGATTCCCAGTGCCTTAACCTAGGGTTTCTTCGACTCTCCCTGTCATCTACTACCAATTTGAACTGCAAACCCTAGCCGAGAAGAGATGAAATCTGATTGTTCTAGATCTCAATTTCCATTATCCGATGTGTGCTTCTACTTCAGAGAACTCGAATCATTGATAATATTTAGAGAAAAAAATGAAAATTGAAGAGGAAGAAATGGAATCAAGAGATGGAGTGAGATCGGGCGAAACAGAGAGGGAAAGAGAGTGGGTGAATGAGGACGTGAGTGAGGAAAAAAGAAAAGAGAGAGTGTGATTTGGGTGAGAAGAGGGCGAGAGAGAGAGAGAGAATGCTGTGAAAGTGAGAGGGAGAGGCAGTGATAAGAGGAGAGAGTGCAGAGGCAAGAATCAGGTGAAAAGCCAAAGAGTAAAGGTGGGTTTTGTTTTTTTTTCTCTGTTTCTCGGTGCCACGACACTTAACCCCCTATAATGAAATTTCATTCTTGAAATTTAAAAGAATATTATACCTTAAAAAGGTGAAAGTGCAGTTTTCGCATCAACTCTTCAGTCTCTCAAATTTCCTCTTGCACTTGGTTCTCCATAATACCTTGATCATAGGAATCTGCTTACTCAGTTATTTGATCTGTTGATCAATGATTTTCACCGGTAGTACCTTGAAACTCAAATTTTCATTCAACTCTATCGGAGGAGCTTCCAATACATGTAAGAGATCCGATAAGTACTTCTTCAACATTGAAATATGAAAAATATCATGAATTCTCTGCAATTCCGGTGACAATTCTAACCAGTATGCTATTTGTCCAATCCTTTCAAGGATTTTAAAGGGACCGATATATCGAGGGGTTAGCTTTTCTCGTTTCTAAAATCGAATTATTCCCTTCCAAGAAGAGATTTTCAAAAACCCCTATCTCCCATTTCGAATTCCAAAGGTTTTCTCTTTTTGTTAGCATAGCTCTTTTGTTGATTTTAAACCGCCTTCATTCTTTCCCAAATCAGTTTCACCTTTTTTTTAGTGGTTTCGATCAATTCTACACTTTCAATCTTTTTTTCTCCAACTTCGTCCCAACACAATGGAGTTCGACACTTCCTTTTGTAAAGAGTTTCATAGGGACGCTTCCCTATACTAGCTTGATAGCTGTTATTATAGAAAATTTGACTAACGGAAGGTGCCTATCCCAACTGTCTTGGAAATCCATAACACATATCCTAAGCATATTTTCCAATATTTGAATAGTACGCTCCAATTGTCCGTCAGTCTAAAGATGAAATGCAGTGCTGAATTTCAGTTTGGTTCCCAAGGTTTCTTGTAACTTAGGCCAAAATCTAGAAGTGAACCGAGAATCACGATCTGAAACAATCATTACCGGAACCCTGTGGAGTCGGACAATCTCATCAAGATACAGTTTGGCTAACCTCTCCAAAGAGTAAGTGTTCTGAATTGGAAGGAAGTGTGTCGACTTAGTGAGCCTGTCAACTATCACCCAAATAGTATCGTGACGGCTCGAAGTACGTGACAATCCCACCATGAAATCTATGGTGATGTGTTCCCATTTCCATCTCGGAATCGATAGTGGTTGGAGGACACCGGCTGGCATTTGGTGTTCAGCTATGATTTGCTGACACACTAGACATCTAGCAACAAACTCAGTTATCTTTCTCTTTAATGCGGACCACCAATATGATTCTTTGATGGTTCGATATATCTTGGTACTCTGGATGCATAACATAGGCCGAGAAATATGCTTCTTCAAGTATGACTTTCCGGAGATCCTCATCCCTTGGGACATATATGCGTCTCCCGTAAGTTATAAGTCCATCTTCCCGAATTCGGAACTCATCACCTTCGACCTTGTGAACCTTTTCTACTATCCCCTTTAACTTCTTATCAGTTGTTTGAAACTCTTTAATACGATCCACTAAGGTAGGTCTAACTACAAACTTGACTAATAAAGCACCTTGATTATCTTTAGTCAACTCGATTCCCAATGTACGAAGTCCTACTAAATATGAGAGATAAAAACTCCCATGAGTTGGAGAAGAAGATGAGGACTTGTGGCTTAGAGAATCCGCAACAACATTAGCCTTGCTCGGGTGATAGTCAATCATCAAGTCATAGTTTTTGATCAACTCTAACCACTTTTTTTGTCTCAAATTGAACTCCTTCTGAGTAAGCAAGTACTTGAGACTCTTGTAGTCAGTAAAGATCTTTAGTTTTCTATACACTTATTGGGTTTCAAAACTCAAAATCTGAAAATCAAAACCAGGATCTATACACTCATTGGGTTTCAATGAATTCCAATATGCTTTCTTTGGTTTTCTTAGTATTTTTCTTGATGGTTTAACATAAGATCTAAGATATGAGAATATATTAACGATGGTTTTCATCAAACTAGAGTTTCTAACATTCACAACCCACAAATTGGTTAAGCGCCCACAATAACTATGATGGATCTTGATTGGCCAAGTTAGAGAAAGGACAATGGGAACCACTCGCGTCTTCCCCTAATAGTACAAGAGAGTTAGAATTGAAGCCAACATAACCCTCTCCCCTCTTAGAATCGCCCCGCTGATGGGTAAAAAGAAGAGAGAGAGAGAGAGAGAGAGAAGACTTTGATGCACGCGGTCAATGATATATGAAATGAAGAGAAGGGAAGTAGCGGTCAAAACTAGCAGAATGTAAGATTGATATTTGGCGTGTGAAGGAATCACAAAATTTCACAATCTTTGTTTTGTGTGTAGGAGGACAAATGGGGCGGTCCATGGATATTGATATAGCCTTGTGCCTGCATTCTATAATTTACTCTTTTTTTTTTTTTATTTTAAACAAAAAAAGCTTAATGAACTTACCAAAAGTCAATATATTAATTTTGCTGCACCTGCATATACCATATCTTAATATTAATATTATTATTATTGTTGAAGTACAAAGTTTATTACTTTATTGTTACTATACATATACATATATATATATATATATATATATATATATATATATATATATAAATATAGTTTTTTTTTATCATTTTATATTATTATTTGAAGAACTTTGCCACGGCCGGTTCCAAATCCAGATAAAGGAGTAGGATTATGGTAGACTGATAACCAATATAAAAACCTTCTGTCAAATTACAAATAAGAGACAAATATAGGAAAACGTATGAGGCGTTTCCTCCTTAACGACGCGTTACATCGGATCCCGAGTATAGTGACAAGTTACCAAAGAACATTAGTGTGCAGACAAATAAAATAGTCCATGAGGATATAATTCGTTTAGCCACTTGGAACACAGGATCTCTAATCGAAAAGTTAGAAAAAATATGTGAAGTAATGAATAGAAAAAAAATTAAGATCATCTATCTCCAAGAAACCAAGTGGGTGGGAGAGAAATTTAGAATAATAGAGTCTTATGATCATAAGATTTGCTACACAGGTAAAGATAGAACTAAAAATGGAATAGTAATAATTGTACATAAAAACCTATTAGGAGATGTAGTAGAGATAAGAAAGAAGGGAGATAAAATTATGTTTGTCAAATTAGTAAATGGAGAAAACATAATTAATATAGTTAGTGTGTATGAGTCCCAAATAGGTATAGATACAATTAGTAAGAAATAATTTTGAAATGATTTAGATGAATTTATACAAACCATACAAAGTAGTGAGAAATTATTTGTTGGAAGAGATCTAAATAGACATGTAGAAGAGAAAAATGAGAGATTTGAAAGCGTATATGGAAACTTTGATTTCGGCGGTAGGAATGAGGCAGGAAGTACAATTTTAGAGTTCGCAATAGCGTTTGATTTAACACTAGTAAACACGTTTTTTAAGAAAAAAGAGTCGCACATAGTTACCTATAAAAATATGTTAAATGTTAGTCAGATAGATTTATTTTTCACTAGAAAATGTGATAGAACGATCTGTAAGGAATGTATAGTCATACCAGGAGAGAGTGTAGCGACTCAGCACAGACTTTTAGTTTTAGACGTACGAGTGCCTAAACGACAAAAATAATGTCAATCATATATGGAATCAAAAATTAAGTGATGGAATCTAAAAGAGAAAAATGTGACGACTTTTAGGGATAAAGTAATTGGGATAATAAATTGGTCTGTTAATAATAACTCAGAAACAATATGGAATGATATGTCTAATAATATTAAAAGTATAGGTAGAGAGGTTCTGGGAGTATCCAAGGGCAGGGCTCCCAGAGGCAAAGAGTCATGGTAGTGGAATAAAGAAATACAAATTGTGATCCGAATCAAAAGAGAGTACTATAGGAACCTTAAAAGTGATAGTAATAACGAGACCTATGAAAAATACAAAAAGGCAAAAAAAAAAAAAATGTAAAAAAAATTATTCATGAATCAAAGAGTAAAGTGTATAACGAATTGTACAAGAGACTAAAGAGTCGAGACGGGGAGAGAGAGATCTATAGATTGCCAAATTAAGGGAGACGAAGAAAAAAGATTTAAATGAGATTAGATGTATTAAGAGTGAAACGAATAGTATATTCGAAAGAAATGAGAATATAACAAAGAGGTGGATGAGATATTTTAATAACCTATTTAACGTTGAGAGTACAATAAATATATAAAATATAGAGATATCTATAGAAGAGATTAATAAAGATTTTAAATATAAGATTCGTCCTTATGAAGTATAGGAGGCCATAAAGAGAATGAGAAATAACAAAACCATAGAACTTGATGACATCCTTATCGAGATGTGGAAATGTTTGAGAGAATTCGGAATAACAATGTTAATAGCTTTTTTAACAAAATTTGGCAAATAATGAAAATATCTCACCCATGGAGAGAGAGTACACTTATCCCGCTATATAAGAATAAATGGGACATACAAGATTGCTCAAACTATAAGGGAATTAAACTCATGAACCATACGAAGAAGTTATGAGAAAGAGTGATAGAACATAGATTGAGACGAGAGATAAGTGTGTCTCAGAATCAATTCGGATTTATGTCAAGATAATCCACCACTAAAGCAATTCACTTGCTAAGACAGTTGATGGAAATATTTAGAACGCAAAAGAGAGATCTACATATGATATTCATTGACCTTGAGAAAACATATGATATGGTCCCAAGAGATATGTTGTGATGGACGCTGATGAGGATAAGGATTTTTTTGAAATATATTAATCTTATTAGAGATATGTATGAAACAGTTGTGACCAATGTAAGAACTTGCGGGGGTTGAGAAGTAGCTTCCCTATTAATATTGGCTTCCATCAAGATTCGACATTGAATTCCTTACTATTTGCAATAGTGATAAATGAAATCACAAAAAATATTCAAAATGAAATATCATGGTGTATACTTTTTGCAGATGATATAGTTTTGGTTGATAAAATTAGAGAGGGTATTAATATTAAATTAGAGTTATGGAGGGACACGTTAAAATTTAAAGGATTTAGATTGAGTAGATCTAAAAGTACGTATATGAGGTGTTAGTTTAGTGACAATTATCAGGAGAATTGAGTAGATATCTTGGTTTCATTATCCAGAATGATGACAATATAGATGAGGATATAAATAATAGAATTCAAGCGGGTTGAATGAAATGGAGAAAGACATTCGGAGTTTTTTGTGATCGCATGATGCCATTACATTTAAAAGAAAAATTCTATAGAACCACAGTAAGACCTGTTCTATTATATGATATCGAGTATTGGGCCATTAAACAACAACAAGAGTAAAAAATGACTGTAACTGAAATGAAAAATGTTTAGGTGGATGTGTGACAAAACAAAAAATAACAAAATTAAAAACGATGAGATACGTAATAAAGTGGGAGTTAACTCAATTGTAGATAAGATACGAGAATATCGTATGAGATGGTTTGGACATGTGCAGCGAAGATTCAAGAACGTACCTGTTAGGAAGGTAGAAAACTTAAATATAGGAGATTTAATAAAACGTAGAGGTAGACCATTAAAAATTTGGATGCAATGCATTCGTAAAGATATGATAGTTATGGATTTAGTTGAGGAGATGATTTTAGATAGAAATGAGTGGCGTAGGAGAATCCGCACAGACTAAATCTTTTTTTTTTCTATTTCAATATGTCTCTCAAATGACCAACTCCAAATTTTTATGATAGAAAATTTAAGTTATTGTTGTTATTATTATTGTTGAAGCACGTCATCTAAATCCCTAAGGGGATAGCTAAATGGTAACAGCCCATTCCCCCAACTTAGTGATCTGGGATTCGATTCCTTTTGTTACAAAAAAAAATCAAGTCAACTTTATTATATATATTTAAACTTTTTTATTTTTATCTTTATAAATCATCGATGTATATCCTTATATATGATCAATTTTTCTCATGCTATGGATTTCATCATTCTCAATATTATCTTTTGCATTTCAACATTCATGCATGTGTGTTGTGTATGAATATTATAATCATTAGTTAAAAAAAAGGATTATGACGATGATGAGGTCGGTGAGATATGCAAGACTTGAGGGGGGAAGTCATTCTCGTGGAAAATTCTTGTGTCTACAGTCATCCTTACGTAGATAATACTTAATACAAGAGTGAAGATTAGCGACGCAATGATCCTTCTGGAAAGTAAAATAATGCTTAAACAGACCGACCAAAAAGCCATACTCTTTTCATTAGATACATCACCACCAATAATATATATTACAACAGTTCTCTCTCTCTCTCTCTCTCTCTCTCTCTCTCTCTCTCTACCATTTTTTGTTTTTTTTTACTGTTATTCTTGCTTCGTCGGATCAACAAGGTACTTGCTTTTTCTGAAGAGTGAGACAGAGAGAGTGAAATGGGGTAATATATAGCCTTCATTGTCGAGGAATCATTCCAAAGGATCCATGTACTGTACGTATGGCCATAGCATACTCTTATGAGGACTCGGTTTGGCTTTTTCGAAACAAATCCCAAAAACCATCATATGAGAAACATTTGTTTTATGTGTGTTTATACGTGAAGAACTCTCCCTCTCTCTCTCTCTAACTTGGATGGATGATTGTTGAGAGAGAGAGAGAGAGAGAGAGAGAGAGAGAGAGAGCGAGAGTGAGTGAGTGTGTGTGTGTGTGTGTGAGAAAGGGGATCGGTAGATGAGAGGGTCGCTCAAAAACCAAGGGGTGGATTTGACGTGACATGTGCAATTCGAATAAATGCAAAAAGCATCAGGGAGAAAGATTGTGCGGTGCTGAGGTACGTTTGGTCAATTGCTCTTGGAAAAAGATATTTTGGAAAATTAAAGGATTGATTGACAAAATAACTATTTATTTTTTAAAAGAAAAAAAAAAGCAAAAATTTTTGTGAAAATCCGGAAAAGATTTCAAAGAATCAATTGTAAAACAGGTACAAACAAAAAACAAAACAAAAATGAAAAGGAAGAAAGGCCATGATGTTTGTTGTCAATATCATGGAGAGGCAAAGAGTGGTCACGGGCTTCTCTTGACTCTGCTGATCCCCCACACGCATCTACGCAAAAACGCGCACATACAGAGATGAGTTTTTCACAACTCACACCCCACACTCACTGCTCTCTCTCTAGGGTTTGTGAGTGCAATTCTGCTGATCTCTCTCTAGGGTCTTTCCCAAACTCAGTTTCATGACTCATATAGCAAACAGATATTATTGACTTAATTTTTAAGACGTGATATATAAATTTAAAAATTTCTGTTTTAACGGTTAGATTTTATACATACTTCGTTACTCAGATGGTGTATGTTTGCGCGAGTGTCTGTTTATTAGGGTTTGTCTGATCGGTAGGTAAGAGAAAGAGAGAATAAAGTAGATTTATATATTGTAAACACATTTTTGGCACCAAAACTAATAAATTTGTGGAGTTGTATTTGATGGGTGTCATGTTAAGGAAAATGTCTTAGAATTCCATATCTCTTTATACACTAACAAAAAGAAACTTTAGTATAAAAGAGTGTTATATTTCTAAGCGTCATTGATCAATTCACTCCATAAAATCAATTGCGCAATCAGATATTTTATGATTTTACTAAAAATTGTTACTATTAATGAGTAGGGTAGGGGATCATTCTATTTGTCCCCTAACTTTGTGCATAATTGAGAGGTATGAGTTCTTAAAATAAAATTCCTAAGTTTTCCTTTGTGCATACATTAGCTCTGTCTTTTTTCCCAACATGAACTCATGACCTCCATGTCTCCTAGAGCAAGTTTATCATTGTGATAGAGCCCACACTCATATTATTTTCAACAATGGCATAAGGGTTTTATGAATTTAGATATCTTACAAAGAAAAAAAAATGATCAATTTTTCATGATGTGAGTATGAAAAACCCAACATGGCAAAAGAAACAATGAAAGTTGCTGAATCTGTTATCTTGAAATTTATATTAAATGGACAAAATACAACATGAAGTACGTAGGTATTATAATTTTTAAGAAAAAAAATATCATTTTAAATGAATTTTAATAATATTTTAAAAATTTTAATGTTGTACAATAAAATATGATTAAAAATATACGTATCAAATTTATATATGAGAATAGAATATGTTGATAATTACTTGATTATAGGGTGAAACTCATAGAAACCCACCATCCAAATTGCTGGATTAAAATAAAGGATTAAGTATAGCCATAAGTTGAGAGTAATTTGTAGAGTAAAATAAATGGTACCATAAAAGTAAATAATTAATAACCAAAATGAACAAACTGAGGGAAATGGTCCAAAGCCACCGCGGGGGGGGGGGGGGGGGCTGTGGCCACCCTGTCCCCCTTTTTGAAATGTCACTGTCTCATCTTAAAGCACCTCAACGCATACCCTCTTACAAGGTAGGGCCGGAAAGCTATGGAGATCTTTCTATTATTATCTCTCTCTTTCCCTTTGCAATATGGAAGACTTAAAGAGAGAGAGAGAGAGAGAGAGAGACTTTTTTATATTGGGGGGCCGAACGACAAATTAACTCTCTTATCTTCCCCACCACTTGCGTCACGCTTAAAAATTATCATATTAAAAAATATATATTCAGATCCCAAAACAGAAAAGGGGAAGAAGAACAAATGATGAAAGAAGTAAGATGGCTCTAAAAGAGTAGTTTATGATTCTCTCTTTCTTTCTCTTAATCTCTCTCACTGTAAGCTCTTTTTCTGTTTAATGGTTTTATGGCAATTGCAACCAACATAATGAGTACTCAAGAAGAAAACAGCAACACTTGCAGCCAGAACAACAACTACAAAGATGATCAACACGAACACGACATCGTGATGCCCGGTTTTAGGTTCCATCCTACGGAGGAAGAACTCGTGGAGTTCTACCTTCGCCGTAAGTTCGAGGGCAAGCGTTTCAATGTTGAGCTCATCACTTTTCTCGACCTCTATCGCTATGACCCTTGGGAGCTTCCTGGTACTTTTCATATCTTTCTTTCTTTACACACACACACACACACACAATATATATATGTATGTATGTATATTTGTCCCTTTTCCTTCTTCTCTGAATCCTCTTTCTCTAACAAGCAAGATCTTTTTTAATTCTCTCTCCCTCCCCCCTCTCTCTCATGTCCTAACTTTTTGTTTTTCTTTCTTTTTGTGGAATTTATATGTATAGCTTTGGCTGCAATAGGAGAGAAAGAATGGTTCTTCTACGTGCCAAGAGACCGAAAGTATAGGAACGGAGATCGACCCAACCGGGTGACTACATCAGGGTATTGGAAGGCAACCGGAGCTGATAGGATGATCCGAACTGAGAATTTTAGGTCAGTGGGGCTGAAGAAAACCCTAGTTTTCTACTCAGGAAAAGCTCCTAAGGGTATTCGAACCAGTTGGATCATGAATGAATACCGTCTACCTCACCATGAAACTCAGAAAAGCCAAAAGGTACTTCTAAAAAAATATACTCATTTTAAGACACAAAGGGATCATCTTAATGAGTTAATTCACTTTATTTTGAATCCCCCTCCTTTTTTTTGGGGGGGGGGGAGGATTTTCTTCTTGTCTTCCATTTCTCCACCTTCCTTTCTCTCTTTTACAAGTTTTATACCGGCGTCAACAATCTTTCTTTTTGACCTTCTACTTAGTTCATCAATATAAGGGTTTGGTGCTTTGGAGTTGGTGCACAGAATTCCCATTTCAAATGATCTGAACCCTTTGGACTTTGAGTGATTTCTACTATTCCTTTTTTTAAGAACTCGAAGAAAGAGATAAAAAGTGGAGTTCGCAAAATCTTTGTTCTTATTTATGTGATTGGGGGGTCCATATAAAAAATAAAATCAAAATAGGATGTATGTATGTTATGAAGAGCTATGGAGATGTGAATGGGGTGCCTTAAATATCAGTGACCCCAGAAACCACCTCTCTCTTTAAATGCTTATTCTGAGAACATCCCTGATCATACTGTTTCTCATCATAACTCCCTAGCATTCGTATGTAAATATGAATGAATATCATGGTAATTAATTCTCTCGAGTTGCTACAGAAACGCTGATGCATCTGTTATTATTATTATTATTATTATTATTGAATGAGTGAATTGGATTGAAAATTTTTGAAATCTTTTTACGACCTTACTCAACCATCTCTTCACTTGTATCCTTTTAGGCTGAAATTTCACTTTGCCGGGTTTACAACAGGGCCGGGGTTGAAGATCACTCCTCTCATCACCTCCCGCGCTTGCTTCCTTCTTCAAGCAGGCCACCATCATCCAGAAGAGGCACTGACAAAAGATCTAGTCAATCAGCAACAAATCGAGCTCAATCCGTGGAACAACAAGTGATGGACATTGAGAAGATGGCTGAAGCCGCAGGCATTGTAGGAGGAGTGCTGCCAAGTAGAAATGACATTAACCAAGTAGGGATGGGTCTAGGTATATCTTCAAAGCCTAATAATAATCCTTCTTCTTCTTTATATAGTGAAATGACTCCACTACTTGGAGATCATCATCATCATCAAGATCATAGGATAATGATTAATCTTCATCATCATCGCCACCAACCGAAGCAGCATTTCCCCACTTCATCACTCTCACACATGAACTTCATGGTGTCTCCCCCTACTCCTATCAATACTTCTAGTACTAGTCATCATGTGCCTATGAATACAGCAGTTGCAGTTGATGATCTGCATAGATTAGTTAACTTCCAACGACAAGCAGCTTCTTTCCAACAAAATTCTTTACAAGCACTCATGCAACATCCCACCACCAATGCCTTCTCCAGTGACAAGCTGTGGGATTGGAATCCTATGAATGAAGCAACAAGCAGCAGCAGAGACTGCAACACCAGCACCACTCCAAGTAATTATTAAATTTTCCCCAAATCTATGCATCCAAGGTATATACTCTTTCTTTCTGTTATTTTTCTATTTTTACTGATCAAAAACTGATTATAATGTGTGAGAGACTTAACAAAATGCTTAGGAGTTTGTAGACCTTTTCTATTATTAGTTTAATTAGGGCGTGTCTGTGTTGTCAATCTCTCTCTCTCTGATCATAGGGAAGTTTGCGGGGTTTGTCTCTTTTCCCTAGTGTTGAATTAGAGAAATCCTAGTCTTTAATTAGAGAATGATAATCTCAATGAGTGGACTGGACTGATGAACTTAACGGGGATAATATCTTAGGTCAAATTGAGTAATATGGGATTTGAACTCAGATCATTAGCTGCTTTATAAACTGATATATTTATACATTTTTTATGTGCTAAACATGAAAGATCATTGAGATAATAATGACTTAATGAATAAATACAGATAATAATGTGTTAAACATTAAAAGATACGAAGGATTTCCAGTAATAAATTTTAGGCCTTGTGAATAAAAAAATGATGTTTTAGTATTAACATGGCACAACTTCAGAGTATAACTTCGTTAATGGTTATCTGCTTTAGTGCACGTTAGCTTTTTAATTCGAGGTGTCAAATGCAGTTAATTTGGATCTCTCTCCTCTCTCTCTCTCTCTCTCTCTCTCTCTCTGTGAACTGAGAAACACGGTTTGGTCATCCATAACTGGTGGACTCTCGTAGAGATAACCTCTCTCTCTCTCTCTCTCTCTGCGAACTGAGAAACACGGTTCGGTCACTATTTGTCCTTGGGGGCAATAATTCCATAATTGATGGACTCTCATAGAAATGACACCTATACACATGCATCAGACACAAAACCCAAATTTTACTGTCAGTTTTATGGCATGGCAAGGGAATCATAAAGCAATAATTGCAACAGTGTGGGACAGACACATTTTGAAGGTCAAATGGTGCAAAATGAGAGGGCCTTTTGGACCCATTCCACAATCCAAACACCCCCCCCCCCCAATGGAATTCTCACAAAAAAAAAAGAATAAAATCGTGTCCCTTTTGCTTGCTTGATTGGTGAGGTGGAGGGACTCTCTCATATTTTCATCCGCCAAAGTACTAAATTGAACCAACCCCAAATTTATTTGTCTTGGTCTCTCTCTCACTCTATGTCACCTCACCTCAGAGTTTTTAAAATTAAAACGGATCGGCCGGTTTGATGAATTTAATTGTGAATCTCGTTATACAGTGTAATTTAGTTTTTATTATTAAATTGAATAAAATCAAATTTGATCAAAATAATTTTAAAATCATCAAAATCGATTAAATTGATTGATTCCACCGATCCAATCAATATAATATACAAATTATATATAAATTTTATTTTAAAATATATAATATATAAATTACATATGATATCATATTGATATCTGATTTGTAAAATAATTCGATTAATTTAATTTATAAACCAATGAATCTAGATCGATTTAATTATTTAGTTGTACTTTAAAAACATTACCTCACCGGCGATAAAGGTTACTGTGTCCTTACACAAATACCATTCACGGTCAGTGACACTATTTGACATTATATACCACTCTCTCTCTCTCTCTCTCTGTGGCTGGCAGTTGGAATTAAGGATGGAGAGGGGGTGGCGTGCATTGGAAATAGGATTGGGGGGGGGGGGGAGAGAGAGAGAGAGGTACGATGCTAAAAAAGTGTTGAGTGACATAAGGCACGGATGCCAACTCTGTAGATTATTCTGCTTGGGATCTGGTCTAAGGACCGTGGAGGACATCAGTCAGTAGGGATACAGGCTGCAGCAATTATTGCTGCAAATCATCGACCAATCCTTTTATGGAGGGTGGGGAGCGTGCGCCCTGGCATGGCTTGGCTTCAGACTTTTTTTGTCATATATTTGGTAGAAAGGTCCAGTCCAAAATAAATAAATAAACTAAAAAACATGAGTCATTTTTATGCATGGCAGTTTGGCAGGGGCAGGCCATCTCTCTTGCCCAACTTCCCATTTTAGTAATATACCTTTCTATATATCTAAACCCCTTGTTCATGATCTTTTGTAAAGGAACTTATTCTTTAATATATCAATATTGAGAGTAAAGATACTCTACTCTTGTTAATTTCTGGGACTGTGTAATGCTACATTTTGATCGATCAAATTGCATTATAAATTAATAATAATAACAATAATAATAAGTACACGTGAAAAGGGTTTTAAAATTTTTATTATTTTTCATATCCTCGTACTCTAATTTCTACGAATAACAGTTTTAGGTTAATTGTCCTATTGGATTTTCTGGTTAGACCCAATGCCCAGTGTTAGTGTTGATCACTTTTGTTTTGGTGGGAGGTTATGCCCTAAGAAATTATCTTCTTGTTGTTTCAAGTTTATTTTTGTGAAATGTGTAAACCTGTCATAACAAGATACAGAAGCAGTTAGGTGAACAACAAAATTAATCAAATGACCTAATAGAGTTTACATATCTCTAGATAACCCTGCTATCAATTTGAGTCACATGTTTCTTTTTTTGGGGGGTCTAAGAGTGAAAGGGTCGCTTTCTCCTATCAATAAAGACTCATAAATCTCTAACCATCATACAAGTCATGTATGAATTAAGACTGTTGTTTTGCTAAATAGTTATTTTTTTCCCCCCCTTTTTTTATTTTTTATTAAAAAACTTTACACGTCAGGAGTTGACCCTTTAAATGTCTCTTTTCTATTTTATTTCTGAGATTTGAACTCATGATCTAACTTGAAGTAGTCTAGTGCAAGTGGTTGGTATAGTTGGTCTCGTATTGGTAACCTATGTTTTTGTAGAGGTACCACATGGAACCTGTTTCCAATAAAGCGGGTGTATGAGGTGATAAGTATCTCCTACACACAAACATGTGTTCCAAGAGAACTTCAACGTAAAGCTAGCAATTTAAAGATTATCAAATCAAATCTAGAGTAAAAATGGGAGTAGAAATGGGAGTAGAAATTGGAGTGCTATTTGAATAGAACTAATCAAAAGTTTTTCCCATTTTAAGTCTAGTCGTCTTGGCTCAGCTTCATCCTATAGAGAGAGAGAGAGAGAAAGCAAGGAAGTTAATTAAAAAATATATATATTAACATTCTCCCAATGTTATCATAACCGTATTGTATATCAACCTGTGAACTTCAAAATTATGGTTTAATAGACTCAACCATGAACTGCAAATTTTTTGATAATAATTAAAATATATATACTGTCACGCCCCGACCCGCGGGTCAGAGCACGCGACAACCGCCGCGGTACCTTGAATACGTGTGAATCTCACCCCGTGCTCTAAGGCATCGCAAGGCATTCCAAATACCAAATAAAGCCATAGGCCATCCCGGCCAACAAATGTCATCAACCAATCAGAACACAATTCCCTCTCTAAGAATACAAAACAAAATCAGCAATAATTTCCAAAAAAAATTCATAAATAGGAAATTAAGGTTTCCAATAAAAGTTTATACATAGCCAAATCCATTCGAAATCGAAATACAAAGTTTTTAAAATATTCAAATAGAGTCTTATACAAAATGCCCTCTATGGGTCAATCTATTGATACCTCAAAGACAATAGTGGAATCTATACCAAAAGAATCTCTGACAGAGGTCTTCCAAAAAATTCTACCTCTAAACGACTTCGCAAAGTAACTAACCTTCGTCTGTAAAAATGGAGAGAGAGAGGGGTGAGTATGGGAATACCCAGTGAGTGATATACACGTTGAACAAAAACAAGATTTGTGTGGTGGACATATCAAACATATTTATTTCAAACCATCATATCAGTCACAAGATCATTCAACAATAAAATAATTTTCCAATCATCATAAATCAATCTCATATGCATCCAATCATTTCATATTTCCAAACATAGGGCAACCAAAATCATATTTCCAACAAAGGTCTACCACGACCTAGGGTGGAACCGCCAAGAGTTTTACAAATTTTCAATTTTACAAAATACCCCACTCATTGGCGTTGGCCATAACATTTCATTGGCGGTGCAACCAACTGTCCCACGCCCTTCAAGTGGCGCATTATTCGATCATGAATGTGCCGTCGTGACCGGCCACATACCATGTCTATCAAGATCAACCCCACCACATCATTCCGTCGAGTCGCACTGTGGCGGGAAATGACTAACCATTTTTTGGGGTTCAGGCTCTTCCCCCAATAACCACACCGTGCACCATTTCATAAAAAAAATTTAACAAATCCATTCCATATGCCATCAATTAAATCAATAACCAGTATCATAATATACTCAACATCAATAAATCAACATGACATATTTATTCAATCAAAACATCAGGATGCATAGGAATTTCAAACACAATTTTGGGGATATTTCATTCACACTAAAACATTTTAAATCAAGTTTCAAAATCATTTGGAAAATTCATTAAAAATCATTTAGAAAATCCATTGAAAACGTTTATCTTATTTAAGTGCAAGCATGCAACCACTCACAGTACTAGGGATGACAGTCACTCTCAGACGTATCTGCAACCAACGTCTTGCTTCATTCAGTTTTTACCAACTCCTAAAAGACATAACCAAATACCCACCATCATCAATGTAAATCCTTTTCAAGTAAACCCAAAGACTTTAACATTCAATACCCAATCTTTCTCTCACTTACGGTGACTCAAACCCACCAAATTTATTTTATCAAATTTTCAATATAAACTCCAAAGTTATGAAAGAGAAAAATAAACCCAAATATAGAATAAAAATATTACCTAGATTTTAGTCTCTGATTTCACTTCAAGTCGAGTTACGATCAAACCCTAGATTTTCTCTCACTAGAAAACTCAACTCTCTTACTAGATTTAACCCTCTAGAGATTAGATTATGAGTTTTGGAGTTTTCAGAGTATGAGTTTTGTGGTATTTTTAATCAATCTTTGCTGGAAACAAGAAGAGAGGGAGAGGTTGTGTACAAACAGAGAGAGAGAAGATGGGTTTTGTGGTATTTTTAATCAATCTTTGCTGGAAACAAGAAGAGAGGGAGAGGTTGTGTACGAGCAGAGAGAGAGAAGTAGAAATGTGACATTCGTAGATTCTAGAATCCCAACTCTCCTTTTTATTTATAACTCATATTTCTAATTTACTTAATTGTCTTCGTTCTTTTCCAACTTACACAAATACCCAAGATGCCCTTTTTGGTAATTTGGAACCAGTGGGAGTTTAGTTAAATTTCTCCAGTAATAATTACCGAAAGAGAGAGACAAAATGCCAAAAAGAGAGAGAGTGGTGCTTGGGTTCAATTCCCATCGGTTACCGAACAAGAATAAAAAATTATTCCAACACCGTATATGAGAAAAAATACACTCCACCGATGGATTACATTCACAAATAGTGACCCAATGATGGGAATAGCAAAACATTGATTATATTAAACATAATACCAATTATAATTGAAGTATTAGAGTAGTTTAGTAGATAAAATTTTTTTGGATAAAGTCAAGGTCATGAGATCAAATCCTATTACAAGCAAACGACGTGAAGGACTTTGAAGGCTTTGTTGAGTCCCATGAGTGCCAGCTGTTCGGTGTAATGCTCAATGGAAATGTTCAATTGCTGAATGGCTTTCGGTAATGCTCAATGATCGGTCAGGTGAAGGGAAATAGGGTGTACGGTAGGGAAAAGTTTAATTACCGATAGTGCAATATTCCTAACAAAAAAAATGTTTTGTTCGGTCAAATAAAGATAGAGAAATTGGTGCTGTTCGGTAGGGGAGATGGAGGAATTTGCAAATTGGTACGGTACATGAGGTGCTCGGTCAATACCGACGGGAGATGCTAAATAGGGACAAGTGCTATTCGGTAAAAATATTGTAAGTAGTTGTTCGGTGCCGTTCGGTTATGTTATAAAAATTGAAGGTCGTTCGGTCAATGAAGAAAATTATCAAATTTTCATGGAATGCACTATTCGGTATGGATTTGCAAATACCGAAGGGAAATATAATGGATACCGTTTGGTCAATATTGAAGGGAAAATGGTAATTACAAAAAAATTTAATTCTTAAGGCAATACGTACATGAAGGCAAAATGGCCAAACGATATATAAAATTGAGCCCAACAATATATTGATGGATTCTCACAATACCGACAGGAGTTCCAACGTCAATAGATGACTATAGGAATTTAGAAACTTAATACCGATAGACCATCGCTTAAACAGTACGCCGATAGACATTTCACTTAAACAATACACCGATCACCCAATACTCAAGTAACCGATGGTTTTGATGATTCCGAACTCTAATGATCTGTTAATTTTAAAAAAATTTAAAGTCTGTCTATCCAATATCTAGAGAATCTCCCAAACAACCCAAGGAATAAAATTTCACACTTATATTTAGGATTAATTATTCTTCCAAAATTTTATAAAATGTAGGAATTTTCAAATAATGACATTTAAAATATATTTTTTTTACAAATTCGGATTCGTCCAGTGTTACATATACAATTCTTTTTTAAAATAAATATATATTAATTTTATATTTTCATATAAAAATTTAAAAATAAAATTTTAATAAATATAAAATCAACAATCAATCTTAAAATTCATATTAAACAATAAATTCAGTTAATCTATCAGCTTGAGGGATTGAGAGAGCAGAGGGAAGAGATCGGGAAGTAGAGGAGAAGTTTTAGAGATTTTGATATGTAAAAGTTTTTTTAATATCTTATTTATAGTACCCAATTTAAACAGTTTCCAATTCTCTTGTAATCATTCGGTAAGGAATGAGATTTCCTTGACATAATAAACTTTTCTTGCTCCTGTTGGACTTTAATTCTCTTGAACTTTTGATAAAGAAGAAAATCGTCTTAAAATTCTAAATCTTTCTAAATCCCAAGGAAATTTAAATCTTTTAAAACTCTTTTACCACAAACATCTGCCATTTCAGAGGATCTCAAATAAAAAGAAAACTAAGATTTTCTACACCACTGAAAAGGCTATAAATACAAATTATAGACAATTTTCAGAAAAACTCAATTTTTTACATACGAGAGAGAGACAATTTTATAAATCAGTTAAAGGGAGGTTCCATATCAAATTCTATATGTCATTCAAAAAGGGTTTCATACCCATTAACATACACCGACGAAGGTAGGGATTCATACTCAATCTTATACGGTCAAAGATATGGCTCTATAACCGATTCTATATAATCAAAAATATATTTTCGTATTCTATTCTATACACGATCATAGGTATAATATATATCACACATATTATATTTTATGATATTACATATGCAATATGTGATATGTTTTCACACATAGTACTCACTGTACAATACTCATGTATGCTACACACACGCATTGAAGTTTCAACATCCACTCGAACGATACATAACATACATAGAGGCCACCAAGGTCAAATCTATATCTACTATCAATTTTTATTTTATCACTTATACTGACTTGAGTATCGGAGTTCTCTCGCTGAGCCAGTTCCAGTGGGATTTTTGTAGGTTTTTCATTCATGAAGAACCAAGCCCCGTTATCAACTCCCTGCTCGAGTCAGAAGAGCATATATCTATGGAGCAAAAATCAACCCCAACAAATTGGCGCCGTCCATGGGATTGACTGACTCACTAGTCGTAAAAATTTCAAATCTTGCTTCACTTCTTGACAGTCTGAGTTCATTCAACTATGCGACAATTGGGATGAGATAGTCAAGGGTATCCCTCGTTAGGTAATTCTCTTGCCCTCATTCTCTTGGCCTCGAGTGGATAATTTGTCGACTAACTGTCTCATGGTACATTATTGAATGAACGGGTTTATGTCGCCCTGATCAATCAATGGGATCTATGTTCCCAAATGGACCCACGTCATCATAATCTACCTATGGAATTTATTTCTCCGAATGGGTCTATGTTGTCCTGATCTACTGATGAGATCTATCTCTCTGAACGGGTCTATGCTGCCCAAATCTACCAATGAGATCTATCTTTTCGAATGGGTCCATGTCATCCTGATCTATCGATAGGATTTATCTTCTCGAACTTGTCTATGTTGCCCAAATCTATCAATGGGATTTATCTCCCCGAATAGGTCTATGTCGCCCTGAGCTACCAATGAGATTTATCTCCCCGAAAAGACTCATGTCGTCCTGATCTACCGATGGTATCTATTTCTTCAAACGAGCCCGTGCCGTCTCGATTTATCAACGGGATTTATCTTCCTAAATGGGTCTATGCCGCCTTGATCTACTAATGGGATCTATCTTTTCGACCGGGTCTATGCTGCCCAAATCTACTGACGACATTTATCTCCCTGAGCGGGTCTATGCTGCCCTCGATTGCTCAACCTGTCGGTCTCTCAATTTCTTGTTGGTCTCTTCTCTATTCGGCCTATCGACCTCTCAATCTCTTGTTGGTCTCTCCTCCATTCAGCCTGTCGGCCTCTTTTCCGTTTAGCCTGTCGGCCTCTCAATCTCTTGTTGGTTACTCTTCTGTTTGACTAGTCAGTCTCTCATCTATTCGGTCTGTTGGCCTCTTAATCTCTTGTTGGTCTCTCATCTATTCGTCCTGTCGACATCTCTTCCATTTGTTCTGTTGGCCTCTCAATCTCTTGTATATCTCTTTTCCATTCGATCTGTTAGTCTCTCATCCGTTCGGCCTTTCAACCTCTCAATCTCTTTGGTCTCTCCTCCGTTCAGCCTATCGGCCTCTCTTCCGTTCAACTTATTGGCCTCTCAATCTCTTATTGGTTTTTCCTCCGTTTGTCCTGTCAGCCTCTTTTCCATTCAGTCGGCCTCTCAATCTCATGTTGGCCTCTTTTCCGTTCGACATGTCGGCCTCTCTTCCGTTTGGTCTATCGATCTCTCAATCTCTTGTCAGTCTCTCTTTATTCGACCTATCTATCTCTCCTCTGTTCGGCCTGTCAACTTCTCTTTCGTTCGGTCTGTTGGCCTCTCAATCTCTTATCGGTCTCTCCTCCATTCGGCCTATTGTTCTCTCTTCCGTTCGGTCTGTTGGCCTCTTAATCTCTTACTGGTTTCTTCTCCATTCGGCCTGTCGGCCTCTCTTCCATTCGGTCTGTCGGCCTCTCAATCTCTTATTCGTCTCTCTTCCGTTTAACCTGTCAATCTCTCCTTCATTCAGCTTGTTGGCCTCTCCTCTATGCTGCATGTCGGTCTCTCAATTTCTTGTTAGTCTCTCTTTCGTTCGGCTTGTCGGCATCTCTTCCTTTCAGCTTGTCAGTTTCTCAATCTCTTATCGGTCTCTCCTCCATTCGGCCTGTCGGCATCTCTTCCATTCGACCTGTCAGCCTCTCAATCTCTTGTTGGTCTCTCTTTCGTTTGATCTATCGTTCCCCGGCAACGCCTCTTCGCTCGTCGCTTAATCTCTTGTTAGTCTCTCTTCCGTTTGCTCGCCCCCCCCGCCTGTCTCCCGCCGTTGGTCTCTCCTCCGTTTGGCCTATCGGCCTCTCCGTTCGGCCTGTCGGCCTCTCTTCCGTTCAGCCTGTCAGACTTTCTTTCGTTCGGCCTGTCGGCTTCTCAATCTCTTGCTAGTCTCTTCTCTGTTCGATCTATCGGCCTCTCAATCTCTTGTTGGTTTTTCCTCTTTTTGGCCTGTTGACTTCTCTGACCTATCGGCCTCTCTTCCGTTCGGCCTGTCAGCCTCTTAATCTCTTGTTGGTCTCTCCTCCGTTCAGCCTATCGACTTATCTTCTGTTCGACTTATCGGTCTCTCAATCTCTTGTTGGTCTCTCTCCCGTTCGGCCTATCGGCCTCTCAATATCTAGTTGGCCTTTCTTCCGCTCGACCTGTTGGTCTCTCCTTGATTAAACCTGCCAACCTCTATTCCGTTCAGTCTGTCGATCTCTCAATCACTTGTTGGTCTCTCTTTTTTTTAGCTTGTCGACCTCTCTTCTGTTCGGCTTGTCGGCCTCTCAATCTCTTGTGGGCCTTTCTTCGGTTCGATCTGTTGGTCTCTCCTCCATTCGGCCTATCGATCTCTCTTCCATTCGACCTGCCAGCCTCTCAATATCTTGTTGGTCTCTCCTCTATTTGGTTTGTCGGTCTCTTAATCTCTTATTGGTCTCTTTCGTTCGGCCTGTCAGTCTCTCTTACGTTTGGCCTGTTGGTCTCTTCTTTATTCAGTCTGTCGACCTTTCAATCTCTTGACAATCTCTCAACCTCTAGATCATTTGAATCATTCGACCTATCAGTCTCTCCTCCTTTCGGCCTGTCGGTCTTTCAATCTCTTGTTGGTCTCTCCTCCGTTCACCTGTTGGCCTCTCAATCTCTTGTCAGTCTTTCCATCATTTGTCTATCGGTTTCTCAATCTCTTGTTGGTCTTTCTACCGTTCAACTTGTCGGTCTCTCAATCTATTGTTGGTCTATTGACTCCTTGATCATTTGACCTGTCGATTTCTCTATCGTTCGACCTGTCGGTCTCTTTATCTCTTATTAATCTCTCAACTTTTAGATCATTCGAATTGTTCAACCTATCAATCTCTCCACCACTCGATCTGTCAGTCTCTCAATTTCTTGTCTGTCTCTTGACTCTCGATCATTCGACCTATTGGTCTCCCGACCTCTTAGTCTTTCGGCCTTTTGGTAAGAAATCAAAATTTTCCTTAAGCGATTCTAACAGTTTGTCACCAATGCTTTGATTTTTCGAACCACTTTACTCCTAATACCATTTTTTCAAAATGCTATTAGGAGTGGGTGACAAGTGATGATATTCAGTTTAAACAGTTTCCAATTCTCTTGTAATTATCCGGTAAGAAAGGAGATTTCCTTGACATAAAAAACTTTCCTTGTTCCTATAGGACTTTAATTCTATTAGACTCTTGATAAGGAAGAAAATCTTCATAAAATTCTAAACCTTCCTAAATTTCAAGAAAATCTAAATTTTTTAGTAGTTTTTTACTACAAACACCTTTCATTTCGAAAGATTTCAAACAAAAAGGAAACTAGAGTTTTCAACACTCTTAGGAAGGCTATAAATACAAAGTATAGGCAACCCTCAGAAGGGATTCAGTTTTTTACACATGAAAAAGAGACAATTTTATACATTAGTCAGAGAGGGGTTTCATACCCAATTCTATATGTCATTTAGAGGGGGGTTTTATACCCATTTACAAACACCGACGAAGGTAGAGTTTCATACTTAATCTTATATGGTCAAAGGTATAGCTCTATAACCGATTCTATATAATTAGAGGTATGTCTATATATGATCGGAGTTACGATATATATCACATAGATTACATTACATAATATTACATATATATTATATGATATGTCTTCATACATAACACTCACCGTACAATACTCATGCATGCTATACACAAGCATGGAGTTTTTGACATCTACTTGAATGATACACAACATGCACAGAGGCCACTAGGGTTAAATTTACGACTACTATTAGTTTTTATTTTATCACTCATACTAATTTGAAAGTCGAAGTCCCCCTGCCGGACCAACTCTGGTGGGATATTTGTAGGTTTCTCATTCATGAAGAATCGACAAACACCACCGTCATCAGCTCCCTGTTCGAGTCATAAGAGCAGGTATCTGTGGAGTAAAATCTATAAAAAACTAATATATTCTAAAAGATTTCAATATCTTTCTATTTGAAGTATAATGAATTAAGTTCTAGTGATTTTTTTTTCATATTTAACAATTAAATGCAAAAATCGTTCAATTCATTACAATACCAAGGGTTAGACGATTAAATAAAAAACTATAGTTGAACTATGTTGTCCAATAGTTCTATTAATTAGGTATATTTGTTTTCAAATCAATATGTTTTTCCTTCGGACTATGATCCAACCATAATCTAACCATGACATGGTATAATTTTGATAACACTGCTTTCTATACGCACCCTTCTATATTTTATTCAAATCGACATGTTTTCCTTCAAACTACGATCCAACCGTAATCTAAGCATAATGTGGTACGATTCTAATAATACTACTTTCTCTACCCACCCTCTCTCTATCTGACATTTTACATTCAATTTTGTCATAAGTCTCTCTTGCCATTAGGCACATTCAATTTTGTCATAAGTCCCTCTTGCCATTAGGCCCATTCCCTAGTCAATGGGTTAAGATTAAAGGAATCAAGTAAATGGGCCTTCATGTATGTTGGGAGTCCCATTTACATTTAATCCATTTTAACTGGAATGCAATTGACATAAAATAGAAAAACATTCAAGGATTAAAAGGGCGCTAAGGAATGGGTCTTGGGTCTAAGCCAGACCAAGTCAAGGAATCTGCACATTCGATTTTACTCACTAGGAGCATGTTTCAACCTCACAGCTGGGCAGCAGCAAATAGTGTGAATCGAATTGAATTGAATAGATTGCCAAACTTTCCAAGACTTTTTGACATTAGTTCATCTTTTCTCACCATGATTATGGTACATTAAAAGCTCCACCTTGCAAGCCAAGAACTGTGATACAAAGTAATTTCATATACCTTGTGGTAGTGGGCAAGTCCTTCCATGCTGACAGCTGAAAGCAGGCTTCCTCTCCACTTATCGGGGATACATTAACTTTCTTGTCCGCTAAAACCTCCTTTCCTTTAGCATAACTCAAGCATCAATAATTTTGACAAGGAAATATGAGCCCTACTTGACCATGTAGAATGATGTTTTATTTGCAATGATCATTAAGTTCATACAATAATTTACGGCATGAAAGAAATTTTGTGGAAATACAACTATAACTATGGGGACTTCTTAATCTAATATCTAGGAAAAGGCTAAAGATAATGGTGAAAAAAACTAAGTAATAATATCATGTTAGCTGTGCGATTGACTACAAATCAAAGGAATAGTCGAGATTAGCTGTATCAATTTGTCTCCTGACCATTGTAAGTATCCTATATGTATTGTGGCCTCTCAAGTATCAATGCCTCCACCTTGTAAATCCAAAAATACACAATTGAATACAAAATTTAGGCCTTTTTTTCTTTATCTCCTTTTATAGAATCTAGTAGAAGAGCTATTATAGAATAGCTATCATGGTATTTGGTGGATGACATGATCATAACCGGTGATGAATGACTCAGTTGCTGCTTGTTTGCGGCTTCCTGCCCATGGGGTGAGTTGGCGTTGCCGGATGAATCTTTAAGTAAATTCATATTCACACTTTTGTATACCTTTCTCAGCCTCTTGGCAAAGATCAAGCATGGTATCTAATAGACACACTTTTGTTGATTTCGAAAAAGTGCTTTCATATATAAATTTTAAACGATTTTGCTTTCAGTCGAATAGAAATTCACTAATTACTTGGCATGGGATGGAAAGCACAAACAATTACTAAGTAAATACTTTTACAAATCCAATGTATAAATATAAAGAAAATGTTTATGAGTAGTAAATAGTAGAGATCATACTTAAAACTTGATTAGAAAGTTTTTTTTTTTTTTTTTTTTAATTTACCTTATTTGATTTTTTTATTAAAATAAAATATCTTTTATAAAGACTCGAGGACTATAATTTAAACTTGTCCAACTTTTAAAGAGTAATGATTAATTGTCTATTAATTGTTTCATAGATATCTAGAATCAAACTTTGAAATTTGATAACGACATTAATTGGAAGAGTGAGAAAATAAAATTTGACCCAGATTTCAATTAATTTCTTAAACTATTTTGTTATAATTGATTTCTTAATTTATAAAATACGTAACAATTAGGTTATTGATTTGGCATGGTCGATGTTATGAATACCATATACTGACGTGGAAAATTTTTAATGATGTATCATAGGACATGCCAGCATTTCATGTCCTGTCAACACTCACCTCAGCAACTATGCATGCCATATCAGCATCAACTAAGTAAATCCAACGGCTTATTTGTTATGTATTTTAAAGTTTAAAAATTCAATTATAACCAAACAAAGTTTAAGAAGTTAATTTAAATTTTGGGTCAAAATGCAGAATTTTGTATGTAATTTCTCCGTTCAAAAAATAACACTCTTAGGGGATGGTGAAGCCCCCCCCTTTTTTTGCTATGTGGATGGTAGATGTGTAAACCGACAAAAATTATCTGATCCGATTCAAGCGGGAGGTTAAATTCTAAACTACATTTTCCATTTTTATTGTTACCAAATGGCATAGTTTAGGTTGAATAAAGATGGACCGATTAGCTAGTTGATTATTAAGTCGTAACAGATATAATTATTCATCATGAAGGAATTTAATGAATGATTCATCTAATTAAGTATTGATGGCACATGGCCCAATCAGAGGAGTTAATCGTTGAAGAGCCCATTAAGGGGGTCTACCGACTAGTATCTAACGATTGTCATGGCAATCTATCGAAGGGTTTTAGCCGTCCAGATCTTCCGAACGACATGGTCTCAGTCGCCCCACCAACCGAACGTGGAACACCAAACAAAAGGTGATAGCCCTGATCGGGCAATTACACGTCAATCATTCAATCGAATAAGTCCTAAAGACTCCTCAACAAGCGGTATTCCTAGAATCTTTCTGTCAAGGAAAGTATCCCTCTTGAAAATAGAAATTTCCCAAACGGATGATAATCGCAATCAACACAGAATATTGAATTCCTGAAATTTTCAGATCAGCCCGATAAGGAAGGTAGGGTTGAAGCCCCCAAGCGGCGCAGACTCTAAAAGGTATAAAATCTTTCAAAAACTCTCTAAACTAGGTACATTTTCGAAGCCAAACATATTAGGCACACCAATCACAGGGAATGACTATCTCAAGCTCTCAGTCTGTTCTTTCATTCGAAAACCGCTCTTTACTGACTTGAGCGTCGGAGTCTCCCCGTCGGAGCATCCTCCGACAATTTTTGCAGGTGTTTTCCTCTTTACTGACGGAGACCGTTCGAGTCTACAAGAAGCCGATATTTATGGAGTTATAACCCACCTCCAACAGATTGGCGCCGTATGTCGGAAACAGATTGATTCTCTGAAAACTCATGACGATATCTACAATGATTACCCTCGACACAGCACCCGTCAAAAAGAGAAGGCCAGTTATAGGTTTTGATAATGATAATCTATCAGAGGTAAATCCCTGCCGCGATGACCCCATCGTCATAACCTTCAAAATAGAATCCTTCACCGTGAAAAGGGTTCTTGTCGATCAGGGGACCGACTGTGATCTCCTCACATGGGACACCTTCTACAGGATAGGAATTAATCCGTCTTGACTTTTGCCACCCACCAGGTCCCTCAGAGGACCGAACGAGCCCATTTATCCCGAAGGTATCATCTACTTTCCCATGACTCTCGAAAAACCTCCTTATCATATGACTACCCCGGTCCTGCTCCATGTGGTGAAAATCTATTCTCCCTACAATGCCATTCTTGGCAGCCTGGCTTGGACGACCTAGAGGTACTGTCGAGCACGAGATACATGAAGGTGAAGTTTAGAACACCACTTGGGGTCGCCACAGTATGTAGCGATCCTGATCCCTATATCCTCTTCACGGCACAAGTCGTGCAAGAAATTTTTCCCGTTGATGCTCTGGAACCTAGAGAAGGCACCGAGCCAAAAGCCAAGCCTAAATCAGGCGAAGAAATAATCAAAATCCCCTTAACAAGCGACCCCAGTCAAACTGTCCGGGTAGGAGCCAACTTATTACCTTTCTTACGAGAGGCCTTAGTTGCCTATCTGTAGCGACACTCAAAATTCTTTGCCTAGACTTTGGAAGATATGCCTGACATAGATCCGTCACTCATAACCTATAAACTAATTGTTAATCCCGATTTCAAACCAGTTGGGCAGAAGAAGAAGGTGTTCGCCCTTGAACACCAACGCGCCATCCAGGAAGAAGTTCAGAAGTAGTTGACAGCTGGATTCATCCAGGAAGTCAACTACCCAGAATGGCTGGCGAACGTAGTTTTGGTAAAAAAGGCCCATGGCAAATGGAGGATGTGTGTGGATTTCACCGATCTCAACAGAGTATACCCAAAAGATAGTTATCCACTCCCCAATATTGACAAACTCGTGGACAACTCATCGGGACACCGACTTTTAAGTTTTATGGACGCCTACTCTGACTATAATCAGATTAGAATGGCGCCTGAAGACGGAAAAAAGATCAGTTTTATCACCGAGTTTGGCACATATTATTACCGGTTCATACCTTTTGGCCTAAAGAATGCTGGAGTAACTTTCCAACGGCTGATCAATACAGTTTTCGAAGACGGAAAAAAGATCAGTTTTATCATCGAGTTTGACACATATTGTTACTGGGTCATACCTTTTGGCCTAAAGAATGCTGGAGTAACTTTCCAACAGCTGATCAATACGGTCTTCAAAGACCAGTCAAAACCCATGTTGCAGATTTTGAGGAGACCTTCCAGGCACTAAAATGGTATAACATGCATTTGAATCCGGCGAAGTGTACCTTTGGGATCACCTCGGGAAAATTCCTGGGGTTCATGATCACAGACCGAGGGATAGAGGCTAATCCCGAAAAGATACAAACAATATTAGACATAACACCTCCTTAGACACTCAAAGAAGTGCAACGTCTGGCCGGTCGAATAGCGGCCCCTAAGCCTATCCATGTCCAGAGTTGGCAAGAAGTATAAGCCCATATTCGACACGCTGAAGAGATCCCGACAGTTTGAATAGACGCCTGAATGCCAAACAGCTTTCGAATAACTGAAAGAATATCTGATGCAACCTCCGCTGTTTTCATGACCTATCCTTGGGGATGAACTCTACCTGTATTTGGTCGTCTCAGAGCGAGCACTCTGCTTCTTGATGGTGAGATAGGAATCTACTACTCAGAAGCCAGTCTATTACATCAGTAAGATATTGAAAGAATCCGAAATTAACTATTAGTCGATTGAGAAGATAGCCTATGCCTTGGTCATTTCAGCGAGGCGCCTTCGACTTTATTTCCAGGCCCATACCATTGTGGTGCTCATTGACCAACCTTTGAAATAAATCTTCCAAAAGAGGGATACGTCCGGGCGGCTTATCAAATGGAGTGTGGAATTGGGTGAGTTTGAAATCTAGTATCGACCGCGGCCAGCAATAAAGGGCCAAACACTAGCCGATTTTATCCTCCAATACACTTTGTGCCCGATGCCTGAATAACAATCTCTTGACCATCAAGAAGAATGGTTGACCCCAGAATGGACTATTCACGTACATGGATCATCAAATTCTTTAGGAACCAGCATCGGGCTCATATTAGTGAGACCAAACGATTTCGAGGTGGAATACTCTATTCACTTCGATTTCTAGGCCACCAACAACCAGGCTGAGTGTGAGGCCTTACTAACGGGCCTTTGGATCGCCACAGACAATGGAGCATGAAACGTCAGGGTGTTCACTGACAACCAGTTGGTCGTGAAGCAAATCGAAGAGGTTTATGAAATCAGAGATCCGACCATGGCTAAATATTTGAATAAGTTGCTCGAGACGATGGACCAGTTGGGCAAGGTTGACATCCAACAAATCCCACGTTCAGAAAATGCGCGAGCTGATACTCTATCGAAGCTGACTAGTTCTGATTCAGTTGCCTCTAGCTGAATGGTATACATCAAAAGTTTACCGCATCCTAACATTGACGAGCCCAGGGAGGCTTTGCCTATTGATCGGTCAGCCATCTGGAAGGACCCCATAGAAGAGTATCTGAGACACAATCGTCCACTAGAGTCCCCCGTAAAAGCGATGAAACTAAAACGAAAGGCAGCACATTATGCTATAATTTATGAGATCCTCTACCGCAAATCGTTCACCCATCTATACCTATGGTGCTTGACTCTCGAATAGGGGGACTATATCTTATGAGAAATCCATGAAAGAATCTGTGGTAATCACTTAAGCGCTTAAAATTTAGTTTACAAAACCCTTCGTCAGGGATACTACTGGCCAACTATGAAGACCGATTTGACAACTATATCAAACGATACGACAAATGTCAGCGCTTCTCTTCAGTGCCTTGGTTACCCTCCACCGAGCTTAACCCCATACCCAGCCCTTGGCTGTTTGCTCAACGGGGTATGGACATTCTTGGACCGTTTCCCCCAGCCGCAGGACAACGAAAATTTTTAATAGTAGCGATTGACTATTTCACCAAGTGGGTGGAAGCAGAGCGTCTAACTCATATCACGGTAGCCAAAGTCCAGTCCTTCGTATGGACTCATATTATCACCCGGTTTGGCATACCACACATCCTCATCATGGACAATGGAAAGCAATTCGACAACCAGAGTTTTCAGGAATTTTGTGAGAAACTCGAGATTCAGCATCGATTTTCATCAGTTGCTCACTTACAAAACAACAGGTTAGCCGAAATAATCAACCTAACGATCCTACAAGGATTGAAGGCAACACTGGATGACGCCAAGGGGCAGTGGGCCGAAGAGCTTAATGGAATTTTTTGGTCATATCGCACTACCCCCCGAAGAGCAACGAGAGAAACACCGTTCAGTCTAACTTATGAAAGTGAAGCAGTCATACTCATGGAGATAGGTATTCACTCATTTCGAATAGCTCAATACGACATTGGGCAAAATGAGCGTATCCTACGAGAAAAAGTGGACTTGCTTCCAGAACTACGAGAGTCCGCATCGGCATGTATGGCGGCCTATCAACAGCAGATGACATGATATCACAACTGAAGGATCCGAATCGAGCGTTCAGACCTGGCCAGCTGGTACTAAGGAAGGTGGAGGCTACCGATCAACTCCACCCCGGGGGCACGCTCGCCCCTAATTGGGAAGGTCCATATCGAGTACGTTCCGTGGTTCGACCGGGAACGTACCGACTCGACAATTTATACTATCAATGAATTTCAGAGCTATCTCGCGGCCAAAAGATTTCTTATCGTTTGTATGCGTTGTCAATAGGGGATGTAACTTTCCGTACGGGTGGACACGGCCCATAATTTAAAAATTTCCTATCGATCGGAGGGTTTCAATCGCTCAGTCTTTATCGCTCATACGTGTCATCAATAGAAGATGTAACTCCCCAACGGGTGGACTACACCAAGAGAGATACACAATGGGGTCATTCCTGAAGAGGAAGAACATAATCCCTACATTGGAAAGTACAAAAATATAGTGTTAGGGACAAGAGAAGGTGAACCCGAGTTTTTCCACCCCCAACACGACCTGGGCCAGACCAGCCCATCCAAAAAACGTTCGAGAGACATCCCCACCGTAATTAGATGGTAGGGATGAAACCTAGAAAAATCATCCAAGGCGGTACAAGACGCACCCTCTCGGCGAAGGACGATCCCACGACGCCGACCTAACAACGGCAGATGTAATGAGATCTTCGTCCAGCAGTCCCCTTCTTTAATGAGATCTGACTCCAGCAGAAATTCTTCAAACCATAAAGCTTCGTATGCCGAAAGCACCTTATGAAGCAACTCTCAAAAAGGAGCAGCCCTGAGCAAGACTCCCCAAGAAGAAGGAAAGACTCAATTCTTCACGAAGGAAGATGAGCTTACTTCATAGCTACTTATAGCGGGGGAAGATTAAGTCCTAATTAATTTGGAGCAGGTGAAACGGATTCTGCCATAAATGAGGAAATAAATCGTCTCAAATTCCCCATGAGAAAATCCCTTCCGAAGAGGCACACTTGTATGCGTAGCAAGAAAAGAAGATGGATCGGGATGAGCTTAGCGTCCTTACGCTTTCGTGACATATTAAGTATGCCTCATAGGTCTCTACTCATGACACTTCTTTCCCAAAAGACCCTAAATCGAGGGAAAATGATGGGACATGATCCAATCAGAGGAGTCAATCGTTGAAGAGCCCATTAAGGGGGTCTACCAATCGATATCTAAAGATTGCCACAACAATCTACCGAAGGGTTTTAGCTGCCCAGATCTTCCGAACGACAGGGCCTCAGTCGCCTCGCCAATCGAACGTGGTACACCAAACAAAGGGTGATAGCCCCGATCGGAAAATCACGCATCAATCCTTCAATCGAACAAGTCTTGAAGACTCCTCAATGAGCGGTATTCTTGGGATCTTTCTGTCAAAAAAAGTATCCCTCTTGAAAATAAAATTTTCCAAAAGGATAAGAATCGCAATCAACACAGAATACTGAATTCCCGAGATTTTCGGATCAGCCTGATAATGAAGATAGGGTTGAAACCCCCAAGCGGCGCATGACTCTGAAAGATATAAGATCTCTCAAAAACTCTCTAAACCAGGTACATTCTCGAGGTCAAACACATTGGGCACACCAATCACAGGGAATGACTCCCTCAAGCTCTCAGTCTGTTCTTTTATTCGAAAACCGCTATTTACTGACTTGAGTATCGGAGTCTCCCCGCCGGAGCATCCTCCGACGATTTTTGCAGGTGTTTTCCTCTCTATTGACGAAAATCATTCGACTCTGCAAGGAGTCAGTATCTATGGAGTTATAACCCACCTCCAACAAGTACTATCACAAAAACACTATGTAATGAAAATCAAAAAAATATGATATAAATATAAAGCTTCAAACAAGATCTTCCAATCACATGTCTCCCATAATAGTATAGAATTTTAAATTCATATTGCAACAAAAATTGAAACTACATTTTTGAAAATTACATCAAACAGAAAGAATACAACTACAAAATAAAACAAAAAATATATACATATATATATATGTATATATTAAATGGTGATTAGTGATGTGTTTTGATATTTTTATCACTAATAACTTTTGAAATTTTCATTGATGATTGATCTCTCTATCATGTCGACTTGAATTTGAAATATTTCACTCAAATCTTTATGTAAAACTTATATTTTTGTCCGGGTCAAGATATTTAGATAAATTTGTTAATTTGAAAATTCATTACTATTTCTCTTTCCATATATATGTATCATAAGATCTCATGGAGGATTCTATTGTAGTAGTAGTTAAAATATTAAATTGTGGAGAGGTGGGAGAGTTATAGTCAAGGAGAGTGTCAAGTGACGGTCAATGAAAAGTCCAAAATCGGAGAGTCAACATTCTTGACTGAATGCATGAAATGTGGGGAGGGCGAAAAGGATGGCTTTGATCGTGGGTCATTACAATCAGACGGTGGCGGTGGTGGCCCCACATCCCTCTTCCTATGGATGCCGGAGGGGACCGGAATGAATATGAAGACAGAGCCCTTTGCATTTAAGGACAGGGGGTCCTATTCCACCTCTCCAACGTCTTCGACATTTAAACTACCTCTCTTTTGTATTTGCAAGAGAACCATATATCATCTCCTGGTCCATTCAAGCGACCCTCATTTCCCCAGTTAGGCATCCTTTGGGACAGAACAGGGTATTCAAATGTTTCAACAATGTTATTATTTATTATACCTAGATGGAGTGAAGTAAGAGGAGGAATGAAGAGCAGCATCTTCCGTCACGTGTCATTACGGTTTTTATCACTGTAATTTTATACTTCATTCTGCGTAGTACTTAAATGTTCTTGTATGAGTCATATAGTGGCTTGTTGATTTATTGGGGCATCTCAGGATTTATCTCATATTCTTTTTCTGTGTGTATATTCTTTTATATATAAATATAACTATATATCATCTCCTCGTAGTTATTAGTCACGTTTAGTCGATTGCTTCCAAAATCTATTTGGTAAATGCCCACGTGGAGCAGGTTTTTACCAAAGTAAAAATTGAATTTTTAAAATTTAAATTGGGTTGGTTAAACCAATTACTCACCCCCTCCTATATTCTCTCAAAAGACTCCCACAGGAGTTATAATTTCAAGAGGTTAACATTTGTGTATGGAATTGAAGAGATATAACTATTTTCCTACAGAGAGAATAGAGATTCATTAGAGAGAAAATTAATCGTTGAGTAGAACAATTAATAGTGAGGGTTTTCCGATCGTTTAAGAATCATCGAGTTAAGGGTTGGTTCGTTGTGATATTACGGTGATAGTTCGATTATTATGACTATCATCCCGATTTCGAGAGATTCGTGTTCAGAGTTTACGGTTTTGAAAATTTTCTGCATCACCGATTGAGGTATATTATAAACTCATCTTTTTATGATTCCGAAAATTATTTTATTACTTTCGCTGCGTGTATGAGTCACGTTCTCCTAACATTGGTATCAAAACATGTTAGAAATATTTTAAAATAATTTTTCGGAATTAAATTTGGGTATAAAAATATAGGGTATAAAATTTGGGGTTCGGATCACATATGAGTTTCATGAATCCAATTATACCACTGTGTTACCCAACTCACGTAGAATACGAAAATAATTTTTCGTAATTTTCTGAATACGTTTAGGCTAAAAAAATTTTGGTTGAAATATTCGGCTGTGAATAGTGACCGAACCCTTCAACCCCCGATTTGACGAGTTTTAAGTCAAATCAGTGCATAAAATTGGTAGATCCATGTTTGTCTTTACTAGATCTACATTTTGATATATATATATATTGCATATAATCTATACCGAAATGTGAGTTTCTGGAAACGGGTCAAAAGAAACCCAGTTGTAGAGCGATCGGGCGAACACGAAGACCAACAGTGAGGCGCATGCGCAACACGTGCGCGCAGGCGCGTTTGTACAGAGGGCTGCGGGTGCGTGGCTCTCACGCGTGTGAGATGTCGGGTCCAGACCCAACTTGCGCCAGGGATCCGGACCGGGTTTTGGGCCCTGACCCGCGATCGCGTTCGGATCCGACCAGGGGACGTGGGCCGCGCGCGTGCAGGCGCGTGCCTGCAGCGCTGGGCGTCCTACACTCCCCCGCGCGTGAGGGCACGTGGGACGCGCCGCCGGGGGTCTGGCGGCGCGTACGCTGTCTTAAAATTGGATTTTTCTAATTTTTTGAGGGTTTTATGATAAAAGATGACTAACTGTGGGTTTTTATGTACCGAATCCTATTCCGAATGGTGAGATGCAATCCCAGATTATAGTGTATAGCATTCGTTGACTCATACGCTCGTCTTGGTATCTGTATTCGAGTCATTTTGGTTTTGGTGATTCGTAGGGTACATAAAATTGTGAATTTAAGTATCAATTTGTCACTAATGTTTCTTTTTTCTATGTAACAGAGTCATGATTACAACGAAAACTATCATTCTAGATCTCGTAAAGGGAGACAAGCTGAATGGTGACAACTATGATATTTGGTACCGGAAGGTTCAGTTTGTCTTCGAGGAACAAGAGTTCGGGGAAGTTCTTAAAAACGAGATGGTGGACCCAGGTGTGAGAGATATTAGTAAATGCCCACGTGGGGCAGTTTTTTACCAAAGTAAAAATTGAATTTTTGAAATTTAAATTGGGTTGGTTAAACCCATTACCCACCACCTCCTATATTCTCTCAAAAGACTCCTACGGGAGTTACAATTTCAAGAGGTTAACAATTGTGTATGGAATTAAAGAGAGATAACTATTTTCTTACAGAGAGAATAGAGATTCATTAGAGAGAAAATTAATTGTTGAGCAGAACAATTAATAGTGAGGGTTTTTCGATCGTTTAAGAATCATCGGGTTAAGGATTGGAACGTTGTGATATTGCGGTGATAATTTGATTATTATGACTATCATCCCGATTTCAAGAGATTCGTGTTCAGAATCTGCGATTCTGAAAATTTTCTGCACCACCGATTAAGTATATCCCAAACTTATCTTTTTATGATTCCAAAAATTATTTTAATTGTTTCCGCTGCGAGTATGAGTCACGTTCTCCTAACAGCTCACAATCGGTTTTTTTTTTTTTTTGAATCAATCGATATCCATAATCATATTTTGACTAATTTATTTCGAATGTTGTCAGACTCAATTTAGAAAGAGTTCTTCTAATGTATTATTTTTCATTCTTAAATTTTAAACCCAAAATTTAATTAAAAAACCTCACATCCTTATACTCTTAGTTGGTTTTATTCACAATCTATTTGTTTACATTTCCTTTCTTAGAGACTTTGGCTTTCAATAGATTTTGAATTTCGGACAGATTTTCTGAGCAACAATATAGTTGTTGGGTTGTTGTTGTTAATCTGGAGGATAATAGGGCATATTTAGGTAGAAAATATTATAGAATAATGCCTGACAGACCTGGCGAGTCGACCATTAAACAATCGTGACCATCCCAGCATATTTTAAATAGAATTTCTAATTTTACTTCATCTATTCTGATCGATTTGTTTATTGATTCATTTGATCTTTTTTGTTCTTTCTGCTTAAAAATCACTAACCCTAATAGAATTCGATCTATTTATAGGTCTTTTGATATTAACTCAACTAGTTGATACTACTGATCTTGAGATAAGAGATTTATATGTAACTTGGAGAAGGGATTCAAAAGAACATGTAACTTTTGAGGAGATTGGCTCGAGCAGAAGAAGATTGTGATGTGTTTGCAAGGTGTCAACTAAAATATGTTATTATTCCAACAATTTGTGTGTCTAGTAACAAAATACTAAATTGGTTTAATCAAAATTTTGAATTCGAATTTTAAAAATATAAACAGAGGCATCGGAAGAGTTAGCCCTTAAATCGAACTACATAATTATTCGAATCAGATTAATTGAGTTTTCGAATACTCTTGGTTAAACACACACACATATATATGTTATTATACCTACTTCTATATATCATTTGGTGAAATTACTACGGATTTTCTTTCAATTTTTATTAGTACCTATCCATATTCTAGCGAGAGTAGCTTAGACAATAAATTAGTATTGGACAGATTTTTCTTTCAATTTTTCCAAAAAAGTTTTTTAAAAAAACATTTTACGCTGTAAAAAGTATGCTATTTACTAAATTGTAATAGGAGGAAAAAAAAGAGTTTTAAAGAAATTACTAGAAGAAACACAAGTTGAGTTCATATTAAGAACATTATCCTTGGGGATGCCTTTATTATAAGTCAGCAAACAAATAGCTATAATTTATAAGGACTTTCCTTTTCTGCAGCATGCTCACAAAGGTGGAAATAGAAAAGGAAATGTACTTGCTGGTTTCTAAAGAGTCGGACTCTCTCTCTCTCTCCCCTGAAAAGAGAAATATTTCCAATTAAATACTAACCCCCCAACAAAAAAAAAAAAAATAAAATCGTGCATTGAATTGTGACAAAGAAAAGTTATAGTTTTTTTTTTAATTTATTTTTTTTAAGGACTTTTGAACGTAAAAGGCATGACTGGTCCCAAACTCAGGTAAAAGAGGATGATTGTATTAGAAAGCTGACCATCGTAAAATTAAGATAAAAATTGATGTACAAATCATTTACAATATTATGCTAATATGGAATAAAATACAATGGCGTTACAAAAACCAATATAGTCCACCCCACTTAATAGGATAAAAACTTCTGGACCTTGTTCACAAGGAGATTACGGTCAGACATACTGGCCTCATCAGAAAGCTCCTTCTTTGTTATATATTTTCATAGTCACAATTTGGATTTTGGATCTATCTATGGAAATTGAGTTAAAAAAGAATTTTTGTTACTTTTTTAAAACCCTAGTTTCAAATTTTGCTCCTTATTAGGCAATATTAATGGTATCCATCTGCATAAACTTGACCCTTATTAGACATAATAAATATGTATAATATTTTCTAAGAGAATTGTATTAGATTTTCAGCGAAAAAAGGAGTAGATTATGTAATAATGGAGAAGAGACCTTTCTCAATGCTATCCGCGGCCTTCCTTTAGGTCACTATGATAATGTTTCATGACAAGGGAATAGGCACTGATAGCATTTTGTGTGTGTGTGTGTGTGTTTTATATGGAACAAAATGTAATTTGTAGTAATTGCTCAAGAAAAAAAGAAGGGGTGGAGAGAGAGAGAGAGAGAGATAGAGATGGAGAGAGAGGGAGGAGGGGGCACTAATATTTTCTTATGTGGTCTTTCCAGTTTCTGATTATTTTGATTTTGTTCTATGTTGAGATAAGTAGGACGTTTTGGGATTAGAATGTGATCTTCTTTTGTTAGGGGTTTATAAGTGCCCAAGTGCCCTATCTTTGACCCTTAAATAATTAATTAATTATTTATTAATTATTTTTAGGGTCATTTGAAGAAAATTTCATTTTTCCCTCCAATACACCATTTCAACCAAATTTGAATGGTTTCAAATTTGATGGGTTATATACCCATCAACTTCTTTTCAACTTTTCAATGTGGGACAAATACCCACAATGTATATTACAAACTATATTTAACATATTTTTCATTGCATACAAAAAAGATAATACCAACCCTTTTTCTGGATTCGTTATACGTCAATTTTGTATTTATGTTGCGTGATATATCCTCTTTTTAATGCGAGAAAATTAAGTTGGAGCATTCCAAGTTACTTTCTAAATATCTATATACATGACAATCGAACCCGCATTGAGATCTTACCACTTGGAGATTTAATTTGACGGCATATATTGTGTTAGGTTGTTATCAAATATATTAAATGCTTCCATCGGTCTCTTGGATTTGTCTCTAGGGAGATTGATAGGATGTGAAAAAGATGCCAATATTTCATTGTCCAATGTCCAACCAGTTTGATGATACAATACTACAAACTTAACATTATATGACCAGAGAGAGAGAGAGAGAGAGAGAGAGAGAGAGAGAGAGAGAGAGAGAGAGAGAGAGAGAGAGGTGAGAGGAGTTCTTGGGCGACACCGCCAAAATGGTGCAGTCAACAAGATCCTTCTGTGACAATTACATCCCAACTAACCAACCTCCCTTAACAAATAACCCTTCTCATTTCATGGGTCCCCTCAAAGTTGAAACCTCTTAATACATATATTTTCATGGATGAAGAACTATGGTTCCATAAGAGATTGGCACAGCAGCCACAATAGTCCTTTTTTTTCTTCTGGTCTAGCAAAAAGGGAAAAGAAAGGGGGGAAAGCTAATGTGATTTCCTTTAATATCACAAGTTCTTTTTTTTTTTTTTTTTTTACACTTTTCAAATTCAAAATTTAAAAATTTTCGCAAAAACTTGTACTAATTTAAAATTTATTAATAGAAATATAGAGAATAAGGAATAAGAAAGAGTGTATATCAGTACCCTAATGATTCTCTCCTCCCCCAAGCGAGTACAATGGTCTTGGATCAAAACATTGTTTCAGTAACAACTATGATTATTAGTTAATCATAGTTAAAAATATTAGTTAGTGATTAATACATTAATTAGTAGTTAATAGAAATGATTAAATACTTAATAAAAATAATATAAATAGTAATATCAAGACATATATTGAATATTAAATTGAATTGAATATAATAAAATCTCTCTCTCTAGTATTTCTCTCTCTATCTCTCAATTCTCTCTCTTTCTCTATACTCTTTCTCTCTCTCCTCTTTCTATCTCTCTCTCTATACGTTTTCCCCTCTCTATAGAGTGAATTGTGACAAATTAGTATCAGAGCATACGATTCTTAGCATAATCAATGACGAAAAATGATTGGTTTGAAAAATATAAAAAAGAATGAGAGCTCTAGAAGCAAGAATGAAAAAAAAATGGAAAGAACACAATAAAAGGGTGGATGCTTTCACAGCAAGCAATAATGACAAATTGAATATTTTATTGAAAAATTTTGGTATTGATGGGAATATCAAAACTTTGGTGGAAAAAGAGCAAGAAATTGGAAAAAAATTGGAAAGTAATGAAACAAATCAAGTAACAAATGAAACAGTATCAAAACTCATGGAAGAAGAAAGTATTGATAAAAAATTTAATATTTCATCTCATTAAAATCGACTATTTGTTACTTTCTCCCAAAGTACATACATCATTTTAAATCACATTTTTCAAACCGATCCTACAATAAACAAACTTGTGCATGCATATCATCAAGCATATGGGCAGACAAGATATTATTTATTATAATTATAACATATAATTTTTGTTTTAGATAGAAAAAATTTGTGGGAGTTGACCTTTTTTATTGGAGATGCTCAAAACCTAATCTGGGTTACGTTTATATGTTTACTACAACCGGGTAATTATGGGATGTGGAAACCATGAAAATAAACACTTTTATATGGTTATAAATTCCTAAAACTAAGATATTTTGAAGTTCTCATTGCAAGTTTGACTCGTGGATAGGTGTTTTCTTTTTCAATATCTTAAAAAGGAAGATAGGCGAAATGAGACAAAATACGATGAGACGTTAAACATCAACCAATAATATATTTTATTAAAAAATTTTAATATTGATGAAAATATCAAAATTTTGGTGGAAAAGGAGTAAGAAATTGGAAAAAAATTGAAAAGCAATGAAACAAATCAAGCAGCAAATGAAACAGTATCAAAACTTTCTCTATACTCTTTCTCTCTCTCCTCTTTCTATCTCTCTCTCTCGACTCTAATTGAATAAAAAGTTCAACACTCTTTTTTGGGGTTGGATATTTTTCACTAGATGACGAGGTCATCCAAAAATCATTGGAACTTTTCACATGCAATTCCAATCTGGAATATCCGAAATTTGGATGGGCAATCAGAGTAGTGTTGTGTATAAATATTAACCACATAAAGCAAAATATATATATATTTTTTTTTTGTCTTGATCAATAGGCATCTAAAATCATACTTTGACTAATCCATTTTAAGGTATAGTCGGGCTCCTGAACAAGGGATCTCTCCTAATATTGTCTTTTTTATTTTCGAGATTCGAAACCCAATTTTTGATTAAAGAATCCTAGTATTTTTTTTACTGAATCAACTATTTATTATTATAGATAGGAAAATATTCACCTCATGACTCCGAACCTAACACTGTACCACGCCTTTATTTAAAGGGATACCATTGTGATGATACAATAATTAGATTGAATCCTATTTGAAGGTGAATGGAGCAACTTACGAATACATTGACCCATTTTGTGTTACTACTTTCACACGACGGCCAACTTGCACAATTTTAGGATCATACATATAAACACACATACACACATATTGACTAATGGGGACAAAATAAATTATAGGTTAAATGGACCAATTTCTACATAATTGTTTATATTAAGATATTTTGACGAATTTTTAATTAAATATTTATTTTAAAAAAAAAAACCCTAGTGGTCAACAAAATGCCTTGTCGCTACTCTATGGAGAACTAAGCCTGTAGTGGTTTTAGCATACAATTGCCACCATAACTCAAGATAGAAGAGAACCTACCAGAGGTGATTTTTACGTTTTGGATACTTAATTTACATGGGGCTAGAGGTTAAGAAGCGAATTTCCATGTTTGATGAAGAAGAAAACACATCGAAGAAGACACTGAAATACTTAGAAAATGGGTAGAAAGAATAGAGCAAAATATTGAAGTTTTGATAGTGCGAGAATATGAAGGCATGAAAAGAAATGAATTTTGCAAAGAGTGAAAGTTAAGATGTGAGAGAGAGAGAGAGATTCAGTATTGGTATTTAAAGAAACTTGTAGCATTTCTTCTTAATTATTATAATATATTTGTTTTGAGGAAGGCATTAATTATATGTGTTATTAATAGGAACTTTTGGTCTTCTTAAGAGACAAAATGAGTTTCATTTAACATTTCAATCTTAATAAACAAAATATATATTTAGTGTAATCTTATATATAAATGCGCGCACAAAGAATAACAACTGTGAAGTCAAATGTAACATTTTTTCATCGTCAATATCAACAACATTTTGCAATACAGCCTTATTCATTTCTTTACATCCAATATATATCTTCCAAAAGGGAAACTTTTAACTTTATAATTTGGACTTTTTAAAAAAATCATATATATATATTTATATTTATAATCAATTAGTATCTGAAGTCATTTTCCGACTAAACCAGTTTACGCGTTGTCGGACCCAATTTAAGAAAAACTTTTCCAATATAATTTTTTCTATTCTCAAGTATCTATAGTGTTTTATTATATATATACATACATATATACATATGTTCCCTTGTTCTCTCTCTCCCTCTCTCTCTTTTTTTTTTTTTTTTTGGAATCTTAAAGGGCTAGATTTGTGAAGGAGCCGTTAAATTTTTGTTAACCCTAGTTTAATTGGGGTGAATTTTATCGTTATTCTTGGTCCGTGCAATTAAGGGCTGAATCACTCCGGTGGTGCAAAATTCACAAGAAAATCCACATTCTTTTTTTTTTGGGTAGAATCCGAAATTTGAATGTGTGCTAGCAAAGCAAAAGCATGTACTCATCTCTCAAAGGTAGTCTTCTTGTCATGTTGTTTCAATTTCAACAATAATATACTTGGTCATTACACACCCAAAACGTCAACCCGTCTGTCTAGCTTCTACTCACCTTCACCGCCCGTGCATTAAGCAATCCCAAATTGCTAATTTGACACCCCATATCCCAACACTTACAACTCTCTCTCTCTCTCTCTATCTCTCTCCCTCCCCCTGGAGTCAACAAGTTATTGATTTGGAATTTTTTGTGGTTTTCATAAATCAATTGTTCAGTCATTTTGATGTGTAACAGTAGTAGTAGTCGTAGACGACTTTCCACACCCCACAAATTGGTTCAAAATCAAAAGCGCCCACAGTAACTATGATGGATCTTGATTGGCCATGTTAGAGAAAGAAAAAAGGAACCACCGGCGTCTTCACCTAATGGTACAAGAGAGCTAAGAGAGAGAGAGAGAAGGAGAGAAAGAGAGAGCAGAAGATTTTAAGAAAAAAGGAGGGTAGAGTAGAAGACTTTGATCTACGAGGTCAATTATGTATGAAATTGAAATGAAGAGAAGGGAAGCAGCGGTCAAGATTAGCAAAATGTAAGATTGACCTTTGGCGTGCGAAGGAATCACAAAAATTCACAATCTTTGTTTTGTGTGTAGGAGGACAAATGGGGCGGTCCATGGATAATGATATATAGCCTTGAGCTTGCATTCTATAATTTACTCTTAAATTATAAATAAATAAATAAAAAAAAAAGCACCTTAATGAACTTACCAAAAGTCAATTTATTATTAATTTGGTGCACCCGCATACACCATATCTTCTTAATAGTAATAATATTTTTATTGTTGAAGCACGTACGTCACCTAACCATATGCATATACATATGCATTTCAACGTTCTCAACATTCACTTTTCTAAAATCTTTTCCGCAATATTCACATTTACTGTTTTGAGCATCTGAAGTTTAGATTATCAGATGATGTTAGTAAGAGAGTTTAGTGATGGAGATTTTGCTTTGCTTTGGAGAAAGCCTCTTCATCCCTCATCCTTTTTTGACTCAAGTATTTGAGACATTTTTTTTATATATATTTTTCATAGATTTACGAGAAACAATGATTGCTGGTTTCTTATCATTAACTTACATATATGAGTCTGTAAATGCTTTAAAGTTTTTCTTTTTCTTTTTTTATTATTATTATTATTTTCAAACTCATATAATTTTTGTTATGTGCAGTATTGAGTTTAAGGGGATATTAAATATATATATATATTAGATTATTAAACAAATTATTAATGATTCGATTTTAAAAGTATTTGAGTTTTTTTTTTTCATTTATATATTTTTGAGTTTAATTGAAATGAAAGAATGAATTATCTGTGTTTACATGTTTTTGTATTGCTTTTAGGTTCAATTCTTTGACATAACCCCATAAGCTAATAGATTGTTGCTAGTTGGATTAACGCGGGTGATATAGAAGAAAAACAACAAGGTTTGTAAAAGAGAAAATCCTAAAACTCTCAAAGAGAAATATTACTTTCAAAGAAGATATTATTATTGAAGTATGCTTAAATGAAGAAATACTACAAGTATTTACAGGGACTGCAACCCCTAAAAATTAGGAAACTATAAAACTAGGAAACTAGAGAAATTTAGGAACTAATAGAAAAATTAGGAAATTAGAAAAATTAAGGAATTGAAAGCTAGAGAAATTAAGAAATTAAAAAAATTAGAAACCATGTTCCACATCAGTCCCCCTACTTGAAAAGAACTCGCCATCGAGTGGTTCGGATATAAAGGAGTATCAAAGGAATGATAATGTGATAAGTCAGCTACATTGAAAGTGCGAGAAATACCCATTGATTCAGGCAAGTCCACCACATAGGCATTGTCGTTGATCTTGTGCACGATTTTGTAAGGACCATACCTCTTAGGCTGCAACTTATGATACTGACCAACTGGAAACCTCTCGCGCCGAAGAAAAACCATCACCATATCACCCACCGCAAACAAATTAACTCAACGGTGTTTATTTGCCGCATTCTTGAACTTCTGATTGGTCTCTAGCAACTTCTGACGAACCTCCTCTTGAGTGGCCTGTGCATCATTGGCTAAATTTGCTGCTGCAGAACTATATCCTGGGACTTGCGGCAACTTCACCAAATCTACAGCATGTCGGGGTAACTTTTGATAAACAACCGAGAAAGGTGATCTTCCTATGGAACTATGAATAGCATTATTGAATGCAAACTCCGCCTAAGGTAAAGCATGATCCCATTGTTTTGGACGATCCCCGCAAATGCAACGAACAAGATTACCCAAGGTTCGATTAACAACCTCAGTTTGGCCATCCGTCTAGGGATGAGCTATGCTGCTGAAATTCAGGAAAGTATCAAACATGCGCCACAAGGTCATCCAAAAATAGATGAGAAATTTGGTATCACGATCTGAAGTAATAGACTTTGGCACACCATGTAAATGTACCACCTCTCTAAAGAATAGTCGCGCCACATGTGAGGCATCTGAAGTCTTCTTGCATGGAATAAAGTGCACAATTTTTGAAAATCTGTCGACAATAACAAAAACAGAATCGACCCCACGCTGAGTGCGAGGTAGTCCCAAAACAAAATCCATAGATAGATCTTCCCAAATGGCTTCAGGAACTGGTAGTGGCATATAAAGTCCAGTATTCTGTGACTGACTCTTAACCATCTGACACGTATAGCAACGTCTCACAAATTTGCCCATGTCCCACTTTAATTGAGGCCAATAGTACCACTCTTCCAAACTGGATATAGTCTTTTCTCGTCCCAAATATCCACTCAAGCCACCCCTATGCAAATCACGAATTAATTTTTACCTTAAAGATGTACGGGGTATACACAATTGGTTTCCCTTAAAGAGATACCCGTCATGCTTATAAAAATCTTCAAAGGGAACCTTGCTCCAGATCTCTACAAAATCATCGTCATCAGCATATAGTTCACAAAGGATCTCAAAACCTGTAACCTCATGACTCAAAGTTACCAACAGAGTTGCATGCCTACTCAAAGCATCAGCGGCCTTATTTGACTTCCTGACTTATGCTTTAGCGTAAAGGAAAATTGCTGCAAATAAGCGATCCACCTGGTATGCATCTTGTTAACATTCTTCTGACTATTAATATACTTCAAAGCCTGGTGGTCAGTATACAGAACAAACTAATCTTGGATGAGATAGTGCTCCCAATTCCTTAAGGCCCGAACAACAGCATAAAGCTCCTGGTTGTAAGTCGACCATTGTTTGTGTGCTTCACTCAACTTCTCACTAAAGTAAGCAATAGGTTGTCCCTCTTGAGAAAGAACTGCTCCAACTCCAACTCCGCAAGCATTACATTCCACAACGAATAATTTGTCAAAGTTAGGAAGTGCTAACATAGGGGCTGTACACAACTTTTCTTTAATCATGACAAAACTTTTCTCCTACTCAACTCCCCATCTAAATTGACCCTTCTTTAAACAGTCTGTTAAAGGTGCTACAATAGTTTTGAAGTTGCGAATGAACCTCCTATAGAAGGTAGTTAGGCCATGAAAACTTCGAACTTCAGATACTGACTTTGGTGTTGGCCAATCCCGAATTGCCTTCACTTTCTCCTCATCTACTCGAATCCCTTCACCACTGACTACGAACCCTAGGAAAATTAGGCTCGATTGTAAGAAGCAACACTTCTTTAAGTTAATATACAACTTATTTTCCTGCAAAACAGTCAAAACCTGTCGCAAATACTCCAAGTGCTCGGCCTCATTAATGCTGTAAATCAAAATATTATTAAAATAAATACAACGAATTTACCAATAAATGGTTTTAGCACCTCATTCATTAACCGTATGAATGTGCTGGGAGCATTAGATAACCCAAATGACATAACAAGCCATTCATAGAGGCCTTCCTTAGTTTTGAAAGTTGTCTTCCACTCATCTCCCGATCTAATTCAGATCTGATGATACCCATTTCGTAGATCAATCTTTGTGAAAACCTTTGCACTAGACAACCTATCAAGCATATCCTCAAGTCGAGGAATTGGAAACCTATACCGCACTGTGATCTTATTGATTGCTTGGCTATCCACACACATTCGCCAACTCCCGTCCTTCTTTGGGGTCAACAAAGCAGGTATAACACATGGACTCTTACTGACCCGAATTAACCCCTTGTCAAGTAACTCCTCTACCATTTGCTGTAAGATCTCACTCTCTTTGGGATTCATCCGATAATAGTGTAAATTTGGCAAACTAGCCCCAGGTACCGAATCAATGGCATGTTGAACATCTCTCATTGGAGGGAGTCTTGCTGGGAGTTTATCAGGCATTAGCTCTTAAAACTCGTTCAACAAATCATGAACCAAACTTGGAACCTCCATCCCGAGCCCACTGGCTCTAGCTGAAAAGACTACTTTTACCACAAAGGCATGAATTTCTCCGGTGTGTTTTGCTTCTGTCATGAAGTCAGAATCTGATCGAGTAATAGTTAAGAAACTTGAAACTGTGCGAGACTCAGATTTTTGTTTAGAACCTAATGGCAGTAAGGTAATTTTTCACCCATCATTCTCAAACCGATAAGTATTTTCTCAACCATTGTGAGTTGCATCCAAATTATACTGCCAAGGCCTACCAAATAGTAAGTGGCAAGCATCCATATCCATGATATCACACATTACTTCATCCTTATAAAATTTACCAATAGTTAAGGGTACTCGACACCTTTCTTTCACTCTAATTCCCTCCCCCTTTGTAATCCACACAATATTATAAGGTTCAGGATATTTTTCAACCAGTAATTTCAAAGTATCAACCAGGTCTCGCGAAATAATATTTTCACAACTACCACTATCAATAATTAATTCAAAAATATGATTAGAAATTGTGCACCTGGTTCGAAAGAGTGCATTCCGTTGCGTATCATCTCGCTTAGGGGCCAACAACACCTTTCTAACCACCAAAGTCTGCACATCTTCATCTTCTTCATCTGGCTCACAGATTCCTTCTTCCTCATTATCAGACCTTTCTTCATTCTCCCTATCATAGTCAGCTAAATGAACTTGACACCACTGAGGGCAATTGTTAGACTTGTGCCCAATTTGTCCGCACCTGTAATACTTATCTCCTGTTTGTTTCGAGTAAGGGTTGTTGTTGGCTGGTTTCTTCACAGGTTCCTTATCCACCATATCTTTCTTTGTAGGTTCAGAATTAGACCATGTACTGACTCTCGAGTTTACCCTGGATGTCTCGCCTAAGGGTTTACGGGTACCTTTATTCCCATAATATCCCCTAAACCCCATTGACTCTGCTATCTGAGCCATATTCTAAGCTTCATTAAGAGTTAGAATGATCTGACAGCCAATTTTATCACGGATTGCAGATTTCAATCTATGAATATATCTCGCCACTTGTTGACCTTCAGTCTCTATCAAATTATTTCGTACTAATAATCGCAAAAAATCTGCGGTATATTCAGCCACAGATTTTTACCCATGCACCAATGTTTGGTATTGATGAAACAAAAACTGATCATAATCTGGAGGAAGAAATCTGGCCATCAACATCTTCTTCATTTTTGGCCAAAGCCTTATTGGCTACTTTCCCAAACGCCTTCGTTGAATTTGAGTTTGTTCCCACCACGAAGATGCTCCACCTTTTAATCGATATGCCACCAGCTTTACTTGCTTGTTCTCTGGTATCTCTGCGAACTCAAAAAACTTTTCGACTTCTGCTACCCAATTTAGGAGATCTTCAATATTTAGATTCTCATTGAATGAAGGGATATCATGTAATACCGAAAAACTTGATGTTGAATATTTTGTAAACATTTCTAGTAAATATTTCTATAACAAAATAGAAAAATTTTGAAATTTTATTGATTTTCGATTTTGGGGTCTTAATTTTAAATTTTTGGTATAATTGAAATGTCGTATTATAAATTCGTAGTATATTTTATTTTTGGTAAATTGGGGAACTTCCAATGTGTTGAAATATATATATATATATATATATATATATATATAAATATATATATATATTATATAGTTATTAATAAAAAAAAAAAGGAAGAGGGGATGGTGCGTAGCGGGGTGAAACGCAGCACCCGTCTCCTAATTCGATTGGGCTAATAGCCCTAATCGATTTCCTCTCTCTCTCCCTCGTCTCTCTCTCGCGATCCTCTCCGTCGCTCTCCCTCTCTTGCGATCGTTCGCCACCACCCCTCCACCGTGCGCAACCACCGCGACCACCACGTCGGTCACTCTCTCCTTCCCTCTGTTCTCTCCTTCTCTCTCTCTCTTTCCCCTTCGCACTCGCTCTGTCTCTCGGTCTCTCTTGCGCTCTCTCCCTCACGCAATCACTCTCATATTTGATCGATCCGCCACCACTTGCGACGCGAGCAACCGAACTCCGTTCCCCTCTCTCTCGCGCGCGAATGGAACTATTCTCCTTCTCTCGCGCGATGGCGGGGTTCTTGTTCTCCCCTCCTTTGCTCGCTCGGTGTCACCGTGAGCACTTCTCTCTGTTAACAACCAAAATCGGTGGCCGTGCATCCTTGCAAACCCTAGCCGCAGGACATCAAAAACCCTAGGTCACAACTCTGCGAGGTAAGCCTAGGTTGTCCAATTTTAATTCTGGTTGATATTCTTAGTTGTTAGGTTTAATTCTAACGATTGCTGTAAATTGAACTTGTTCGGGTTTGATACACCGGTGTTGGAAGCTAGGTTTGCACGAGAAACCTTAGGTGAGGGATTTTCAATCCCTTCCGTAATTCGAATTATTTTGTTGAATTAAGGTAGAAATTACGTCTATATATATTTTGAAATGTGTTAGACTTGAAAGAAATATATTTCCTAAGTGTTTGTATGAAATTATTGAGGTTAAGTCTAGAATTTGATGTAAATTGGACTGTGAAGCATGTGAGAAAGTCGTAGATAGTATTAGAGTTGTATTTGATTGAATTACGTAGTTTTCCTTGGGATTTGAATGGAAATTGGCGTGAATTAAATTAATATTAAGGAATTCGGGAGAAAATGGGTAAAATTGAGGAATATTGTAAATTTAAAGTCGTTGGTGATTTGAAATGATACTAGCTTGAGGAAATGAAAGTTTTGGAACGTAATTATGCAAGTTAAGGCTATTGTACATAAAATGGGAATTTGAAAACCCTTTAATAGAGCTTTAATTGATCTTTATTCGTCTTGATTGGTCTAGGTTGACCTTTGGAGACTCGAGAAGAGTCGTTATGAGTTGGTTTCGCAAATAGAGAGTGAATACCCTCTCTAGGGTGAGTGGACGGTTCATTGTGTTCGTAAATAAGAAACCTGTTTTAAAATTGCTTTAGAAATGATTTTTGAAAGATTTTACATGATTTATGTTAATTATTTTGTGTTGTGGGCTGTCTGAATGGATTATGAAATATGAATGCATCCATTGTGTTTATAAATGCTTTTGTGCCATGTGATATTTGATATTGATTGATGAACTGATTTGGCATGAAATTATGGATTGTTTGTGGAAATCATGGCACATTGTTGAAAAATGGATTGATTGTGAAATGAAGGGTGTCTGTAGATGGCTATAGTCATATACCTACCACGGAGCGACCCGATGGGGTGACGTGGTTTGAGGTTTAGATGTGCGGGGAGTAGACGTCCCTCCCTCTGCAAAAGTCGTGCTATATCGGTGCACCCCGTGAGGCACGAGCCAACGCCAAGGAAGGGGTTTGTTTTGAGATATTGGATAGTAAAACCCTTGGCGGATTTTCGTCTGGTTTGGCCACGAGACGGAAGCATATTTCGATGGAACCCCAGGATTTTTATGAAAAAGATGATTGATATGGATGCATATTTATGAAATGTGATTTATTGAAATGATTTTGTGTATATGAAATGATTTATGAGATATGCTTTGACCGCCCCACATTCACACCTTATTTATTAGCACAAATGCACCATTGCACTCCACTCACCGAGTATACCCCTATACTCACCCCTCTCTCCTCCCATTTTTCAGGCGAGACTTAGTGGGAGACTCTGGACGGAGCTTGTGCGTATTTTTGGCATACGAGATAGGTACTTGATGTGCATGATTATTTTGGGAGATTGGTAGCTTCCCAACCATGGAAAGGGAAGTCCGACATTCCGTGTCGTGCGGATTTTATTGATCTTGGCGAGTAGTTGGCAAGTATTGATAAAATCCGACGATTTTGATTTGTTTTTATTTCTTTTGATTTCTCTAGTGTTGGAAAACTGTATATATATGTATTGGGACATTTGGACCGTAAATTCTAATTTCAATGCTTTTTCTTTGATTTTGTGAAGTTCGTACAACTCATACCGTTAGGATTTTACCGATACCGGCTTGTTTTCCTCGGGTACGTGTTGGTAAAATCCTACGGCTATGTTTTGGGACTTCTTGTTTGTTAAATGCTTTCAAAGTGGCCGGATGGTCACGTTGCATGCTGCATGTACGGTCCCCGCTCCCGTTGTGTGTTCTTGTGTACCCGTGCATGTACGGTTCCCACTCTCCGATGTATGCTAATGTATGAGTGCATGTACGGATCCCACTCCCGATGTGTGTTAATGCGTGTGGTTGTACATCCAGGAATGAGCCGGATGGGCTCTTTGCATGTGAAATGATTTTATGATTTCTTGTTGTTGAATTATGGTGAATTTGATAGCCTTGCGGAGTCCCGGTGGATGGGGAGGCTTTACCCATGTACCGAGACGACGCCGGTTGTCGCGTGGTCGATCGAGGATCGGGCGTGGCTTTATTGGTATCGAGCACGGTTTCGATTTTAAAAGTTTGATGGTTTTGAAATAACTTGAAATGTTTCCAAATGTCCCAAAAGTTTTCTAAAGATTTTAAAATGTTTTGTTTAGTTTGGAAAAGGTTTACATCTTTTCAAAAGGTCTTCGGAGAATGTACGAACTTTCCATGGTTTTCCTAGGAAGTTAGGAATGCTTATTTTTAGGGGTTAAGCACTTGGATTAGTTCATATTTTACATTGCTAAGTTCAGAACCTCTTTGTAGAACTTTATTTTCGGATGATGAATAAGGAACCCCAAATGAAATATTTGGTGACTTAATTGTGACTCAAGACCTCCTGTGGCTTGTTTGGTCAAATATTGGGGACCTTAGTATTGGTTTTGGCCCTCGGACTTATATCTTGATATTAGAAGTTTGGTGTATATGTATAATTGTGGAGCCTTGAAACTCATAGAGGTGTATATCATGTATGGGACTTTAGTGTGGTAAGATTTTCTTTTGAAAAACTAAATGGGGTTAGCGGTACTAATAGTATGACTAGTATGACTCTTTGATTTGGGATGACGGGTTGTAAGACATTCTCTTGTGTAAGAGTGAAGTAATTTGGGCTATGTGAGAAGACAGAAGTGTAGCGTCTTGCATTGATTATTTTCGTTGCTTTAAACAATCGGGAGTCTTAACTCCATAAATTTAAGTATGACCTTCGCATTTGAAATGCTTCTCATCATTTCCCATCCATTCGAAATTTTTATTACATCACTTCAATCTGATTTGCTTTCAAGTTTAAGAAACATATGGCTATCTCACAAGGAACTTAAAGAATGGTTAGAGTGGTAGAGCAATTTTGTGATAGATAAAGTTTTGCGAGATTCTGATAAACAAATGAGGATGTTGATCTTTAAACTGGATATTTGTGGTGGAAAAGAACTTTGTGTAGATTTCTTCCTAAGAAAATGTGTTAAATTTAACATGCTTGGTTCTCATCCGAATAAGCTTTCTACGCAAGTGTCACATCCTAATTTTGATAGATGTGAATGTTATTCCATACTTCTCAAGCATATGCTCCAACATTCTTCTTTAAGTAGGGATTATAATAGGAGGTTTTACCATTGAGTTACTAACGGTGGGAGGCAAAGGAATGGTTTCACCTTGATGCTTTTATCGAAGTGTGAATTTTATTCTTTTTGGTTTTTCGATAATGCTAATAGGTTCAAGATGATTATTATTGCTAGTTATTATGATATTTGATTGTGACCAAATGCCAATTTTCAAAGTCAAAATAAAGGTTTTTGAGGTTTGCTTAATTGGTAATAATTTTGATTTTGCCAATTGATGGAAAATAAGGGAAGATGCATTGGCCTTGTTTCCATGGACTTTTATTGTCTTGGATTGATGAGTGGTCTTTTGGATAGAATTCATGACAAATTGAATAATCAGTCTCGGGTGAAGGCATTTAGCGAGCACACTCGTGCCCTCTAGGTGAGTAGGAGTCATAACAATGGAGGTCTATTCTTGGAGTTTATTTTCCATTCCGGTGGATGGGAGGAGGTAGTTTGTTTACCCAATAGTGAGAAGAATAAAAGAATAGAGGGTTGTATGTTTTGAGAGAGGTTCTTAAGGCTTTCTGCAGGACGAGAGTGTGAAATACGTGGAAAAAAAAATGTATGGGTAAAACGGATGTTCGACCGTGGGTTGTATGCAAAATTTTGAGGAATCGATGATCGAATAGGTAGGAACCATGAGGAAGATCTCTGAGTCTTATGGAGTCGATGACAATTTGTTCTTGGAGAAAATTAGGGAACATGAATGATGGAGGTGGTAGTTGATAAGGGTTTAAATGAGGAAATCAAGTTAATCAATCGCTTTGGGGCATATTTTGTAGAATGAGGGTATGTTGTGATGATAGTGTAGGACTTAAAGAGATGTTACCGGTATGTTAAGCATCATGGAGTTTACGTGTACATTAAAGGTCAAGGTAGAATAAGACATTTTCAATTACGGCTGAGCAGCCCGACATAACTCACTTCAAATGACTTGAAATCAAGAAAATAATATGTATTGAAACATCTTGTGGAACTCTATGGAGTATTACCCAAAACTTATGGTTCTAGAGCCTCCACTTATATTTCGGTATACTTTTATTCATAGTTTGTCATTTAATTATATTGTTATTTTTATTGATGATCATCCAAGAAAAACAAGTACTTAAAAGAGTTGCTATAAGTATTGGGTGACACCAAAATCTTTAACCATACGATGAATGGTCTCAGAAGCATTGAATGCTTCTTTCAAGTAATTGTCATTTTATGTTTTCGATAAATATGGGGGAAAGCTTTTTGTTTCGATGGTTATTTAGAAAAATAATATTCGTAATGGACATGTTTTTATTGGATGAGCGCATATTAGAAAAGAATTTTAATCTTAAGTGATCTTGATAACAAGAAACTTTGTTGTCTAGTTTGAACAATTGAGAATATGGAAAACCAGTGACAAGTTTCCTAATTGCTTGATGCATCACTTTGGAGAAACTAATATGATGAGCCTTTGTGGGATCTATATATTGTAGTGAGATTTCTCCGGTGTTTCATCCTGTAGTTATTTAGAGTTTTTAAGATAAACTTTAATTTGGGATAGATTCATCCTTCAAATGGAAATATGAGCTTATAAAATAGTGAATTTTATAAGCATCTAGGCAAATGTTTATGCATGGTTACTTGAGCACCATTTAGGAGTAAGAAAGTCTAAATGAAATTTTGAGGTATATTGAATTGGTCGAGTTCAATGATAGTATTTTCAGATATTTGTGGTATGTGTATTAAAGACTTTTTTGATCTTTTACAATGCTTTGTAGCGATACAAGGTGGCGGCCTATTCCAATTGTTGTTGAAGAATGTGTTACTTTTATATCCAAGGTTTCAAGGTTTTAGAACAAACAAGGTGATTCAGAGACTATTGATTTTTGTGCTTTAATTGCTGCAATGTGAAAAAGGAAATTAAAGGAATCTCAATCTCAAGGAATACCACCTACCAAATACTCATATTGGAATAAGACAAGTTTTTCTATCAATACTTTGGGAGATACTATAGAGTATGATAATGTATTTGTAGTTTGAAATTGGGGGATTGGAGACTTTGTTATCATATGGTGGCGAGTGTAGGTGATAAGCGTGTATATCAATGTATTAAGATATCATGATTTGCGAGTAAGCAATTACATAGCGTAAGGAGAATAAGAATAGGTTTAGGTGCTTAAAGATATATTGCTTGGGGGTTGAACAAATCAAAATGAGATGTCTAGGAAATTTCAAAAGGACAACCAAGCACTTGTACAATTGAGCGAGAGTGATTTCCTTAGAAACTTATCACGGACTAAATTTCAGAAAATTTGGGAGACCGAAGAACTAATGCGGAAGCAACATCCGCACTCTTTGATGTATGAGTTGTATTTTGAAATTTCGGGCAAATTTGTTTTTAGGGGTTAAGAGTTGTAATACCGAAAAACTTGATGTTGAATGTTTTGTAAACATTTCTAGTAAATATTTCTATAACAAAATAGAAAAATTTTGAAATTTTATTGATTTTCGATTTTGGGGTCTTAATTTTAAATTTTGGTATAATTGAAATGCCGTATTACAAATTCGTAGTATATTTTATTTTTGGTAAATTGGGGAACATCCAATGTGTTGAAATATATATATATATATATATATATATATAAATATATATATATTATATAGTTATTAATTATATAAAAAAAAAAAAAAAAAAGAAAGAGGAGATGCTGCCTTTCGGGGTGAAACGCTGCACCCCGTCTTCCTAATTCGATTAGGGCTAATAGCCCTAATCGATTCCTCTCTGCTCTCTCCCTCGTCTCTCTCTCGCGATCTCTCTCCGTCGCTCTCCCTCTCTTGCGATCGTTCGCCACCACTCCCTCCACCGTGCGCAACCACCGCGACCACCGCGTCGGTCCTCTCTCCTTCCCTCCGTTCTCTCCTTCATCTCTCTCTCTTTCCCCTTCGCACTCGCTCTGTCTCTCGTCTCTCTTTGCGCTCTCTCCCTCACGCAATCACTCACATCTTTGATCGATACGCCACCACCTACGACGCGAGCAACCGAACTCCGTTTCCTCTCTCTCGCGCGCGAATGGAACTGTTCTGCTTCTCTCTCGCGCGCGATGGCAGGATTCTTGTTCTCCCCCTCCACTGCTCGCTCGCAGTGCTCACTGTGAGCACTTCTCTCTGTTAACAACCAAAATCGGTGGCCGTTGCATCCTGCGAAAACCCTAGCCGCAGGACATCAAAAACCCTAGGTCACAGCTCTGCAGAGGTAAGCCTAGGTTGTCCAATTTTAATTCTAGGGTTGAATATTCTTAGTTGTTAGGTTTAATTCTAACGATTGCTGTAAATTGAACTTGTTACAGGTTTGATACACTGGTGATTGGAAGCTAGGTTTGCACACTGAGAAACCTTAGGTGAGGGATTTTCAATCCCTTCCGTAATTCGAATTATTTTGTTGAATTAAGGTAGAAATTACGTCTATATATATTTTGAAATGTGTTAGACTTGAAAGAAATATATTTCCCTAAGTGTTTGTATGAAATTATTGAGGTTAAGTCTAGAATTTGATGTAAATTGGATTGAAGCATGTGAGAAAGTCGTAGATAGTATTAGAGTTGTATTTGATTGAATTACTAGTTTTCCTTGGGATTTGAATGGAAATTGGCGTGAATTAAATTAATATTAAGGAATTCGGGAGAAAATGGGTAAAATTGAGGAATATTGTAAATTTAAAGTCGTTGGTGATTTGAAATGATACTAGCTTGAGGAAATGAAAGTTTTGGAACGTAATTATGCAATTAAGGCTATTGTACATAAAATGGGAATTTGAAAACCCTTTATAGAGCTTTAATTGATCTTTATTCGTCTTGATTGGTCTAAGTTGACCTTTGGAGACTCGAGAAGAGTCGTTATGAGTTGGTTTCGGAAATAGAGGTGAATACCCTCTGTAGAGGTGAGTGGACGGTTCATTGTGTTCGTAAATAAGAAACCTGTTTTAAAATTGCTTTAGAAATGATTTTTGAAAGATTTTACATGATTTATGTTAATTATTTTGTGATTGTGGGCTGTCGAACTGGATTATGAAATATGAATGCTCCATTGTGTTTATAAATGCTTTTGTGCCATGTGATATTTGATATTGATTGATGAACCGATTTGGCATGAAATTATGGATTGTTTGTGGAAATCATGGCACATTGTTGAAAAATGGATTGATTGTGAAATGAAGGGTGTGTAGATGGCTATAGTCATATACCTACCACGGAGCGACCCGATGGGGTGCGTGGTTTGAGGTTTAGATGTGCGGGGAGTAGACGTCCCTCCCTCTGCAAAAGTCGTGCTATATCCGGTGCACCCGTGAGGCACGAGCCAACGCCAAGGAAGGGGTTTGTTTTGAGATATTGGATAGTAAAACCCTTGGCGGATTTTCGTCGGTTTGGCCGAGACGGAAGCATATTTCGATGGAACCCCGGATTTTTATGAAAAGATGATTGATATGGATGCATATTTATGAAATGTGATTTATTGAATGATTTTGTGTATATGAAATGATTTATGAGATATGCTTTGACCGCCCACATTCACACCTTATTTATTAGCACAAATGCACCATTGCACTCCACTCACGAGTATACCCCTATACTCACCCCTCTCTACTCCCATTTTTCGCGGACTTAGTGGGGACTGCGGGCTTGTGCAGTATTTTTGGCATCGATAGGTACTTGATGTGCATGATTATTTTGGGAGTTGGTAGCTTCCCAACCATGGAAAGGGAAGACATTCCGTGTCGTGCGGATTTTATTGTCCGGCGAGTAGTTGGCAAGTATTGATAAAATCCGACGATTTGATTTGTTTTTATTTCTTTTGATTTCTCTAGTGTTGGAAAACGTATATATATGTCTGGGACATTTGGACCGTAAATTCTAATTTCAATGCTTTTCTTTGATTTTGTGAAGTTCTACAACTCATACCGTTAGGATTTTACCGATACCGGCTTGTTTTCCTGTCGTGTTGGTAAAATCCTACGGCTATGTTTTGGGACTTCTTGTTTGTTAAATGCTTTCAAAGTGGCCGGATGGTCCGTTGCTGCTGCATGTACAGTCCCGCTCCCGTTGTGTGTTGCTGTGTACCCGTGCATGTACAGGTTCCCACTCTCCGATGTATGCTAATGTATGAGTGCATGTACAGGATCCCACTCCCCGATGTGTGTTAATGCGTGTGGTTGTACATCCAGGAATGAGCCGGATGGGCTCTTTGCATGTGAAATGATTTTATGATTTCTTGTTGTTGAATTATGGTGAATTTGATAGCCTTGCGGAGTCCCGGTGGATGGGGAGGCTTTACCCATGTACCGAGACGATGCGGCGGTTGTCGCGTGGTCGATCTGAGGATCGGGGCGTGACATATCAACTTTCAATCGGAACTCTTCTTGTCAATATTGACGAGTTGTCCTTGAATTAGGGTTATGATCAAAAAACTGAGCAACCTCCTCGTCTGAAGAATCATCCTCGTTAGCCTGAACTCTACGAGATTGTTGTGGTAATATGGGATTGAAGTGAGGTTCCTGAGCGATTCTCCTGGCATCACTTTCACCTCCTATATTGTCCTGATTTGTTCGTAACGTCTGCAATTCCGTTTCTATCTGCTCTATTCGTACAGACAAAGTTTGGAGTGTAGCCGTCACGGTATGCAACTCTTTGAACACGTCAGAAAGAGTACTACCTTCATCGGTTTGATTGGTCATCGCAAGAGAAAGCCTTGATTCTGATACCACCTAACACGGGAGAGATAGAAGAAAAACAACAGGGTTTGTAAAAGAGAAAATCCTAGAACTGTCAAAGAGAAATATTACTCTAAAAGAAGATATTATTATTGAAATATGCTTAAATGAAGAAATATTACAAGTATTTATAGGGAATGTAACCCCCTAAAATTAGAAAACTATAAAACTAGAAAACTAGAGAAATTTAAAAACTAATAGAAAAATTAAAAAATTATAAAAATTAAAAAATTAAAAATTAGAAAAATTAAAAAATTAGAGAAATTAAAAAAATAAAAAACGATGTTCCACATCATGGATAGACACCATCGATGTGATACAATAAGTTATAGTATCCACTTACCCTCATTATCTCTCTCTCTCTCCCCCACACCCACATGCATGCACGTGTATTGTGTATGAATATTATAAATCATTAGTAAACAAAAATTACGGATGATGATGACGATGATGATGAGGAAGGTGAGAAATGTGAGACTTGGGGGAGGAAGTCATTGTCATGGAAAATTCTTGTGTCCATGGTCGTCCTTACGTAGATAATACTAATAGAAGAGTCAAGATCAGCGACGCAATAATCCTTCTGGAGCATCTCAACTCTTCTCATCTGTTATTGTTTTTTCCTTTCACACCTCATTTTTTCATTAGATACATCACCACCAATAACATATATCACAACAGTTCTCTCTCTCTATATACCCATTTTTTTGTCTTTTTTTACAGCTATTTTTGCTTCGTCGGATCAACACGGTACTAGTTTTTCCTGAAGAGAGAGACAGAGAGAGTGAATCTGGTAATATATAGACTTCATTTTCGAGGAATCATTCCTAAGGACCCATGTACCGTACGTATGGCCTGAGCATACTCTAATGAGGACACGGTTTGGCTTTTTCGAAACAAATCCCAAAAACCATCATACGAGAACCATTTGTTTTAATGTATATATATTATATATGAAGAACTCTCTCTCTCTCTCTCTCTCTCAAACTTGGATGGATGACTGTTTGAGAGAGAGAGACAGAGACAGAAAGAAAGAGAAAGAAAAGGGATTGGTGGATGATGGGGTCACTCAAAACCAAGTGGGGATTCGATATGACGTGTAATTCTAATAGATGCAAAAGGCAATTGAGAGAAAGATTGCGCGGTGCTGAGGTACGTTTGGTCGATTACTCTTGGAAAAAGATATTTTGAATAATTAAAAGATTGATTGCCCAAATAACTATTTTAAAAAAAAAAGAAAAAATTTTGGTGAAAATTCAGAAAAGATATGAAAGAATCAATTGTAAAACAAATACAAACAAAATGAAAAGGAAGAAAGGCCACGATGTTTGTTGTCAATATCATGGAACCAAAGAGTGGTCACGGGCTTCTCTTGACTCTGCTGATCCCCCACACGCATCTACACAAAAACGCGCATATACAGGGAGGAGTTTTTCACAACTCACACCCCACAATCACTGCTCCCTCTCTAGGGTTTGTGAGCAATTCTGAAACCTATTTTTTTTTTTTTTGGTTAGATAACAAATAGGGATCATAAAAATTATGAAAATATATGTATCTACAAAAATTTGAATACTAGATCTCAATTTCAGGAAAGTCATATGAATAAGAGTTCTTTACCATTCAAATATCCCTACAAAAACAATTTCATAACTCATATGACAAATAGATATATTGTTAACTAAATTTTTAGGACGTAATATATAAATTTAAAAATTTTCTATTTTAATGGTTAGTTTTTAACATGAGAATTTGGATAATTTCAATTTAGTCTAACTTGATTCATATTAGAATATGAATTACACTTGAGCTTAATCTTGGACCCATTTAGTAAATCAAAAAAAAAAAAAAAAGGATTGACAATTGAGCTATTTTCTCATACTAGATTTTATTCATAAACCAAGAAAATCATATTCACATTCACCTCAATCACAACTATTAAAAATAAATCTCATTTGATATGCATTCAGCAAATAAGAGAACTTAATTAGGAGAGGATCATCTCTCATTATGTTGTCTCCATGCCCTAGGATCTAATGGCAATGGAATGGCTTAAAGCGGGTTTCCAATCCCATTCCAACCCCTTTTGGATGAATTTCGGAATGTATATATACGTGTGTGTAATATATATATATATATATATATATATATATATATATAAACTCAAATAGGTTTGGGGAGAGTTTAATAATTAGTTAGCGATATCTCAAACCACATTTATTTTTAGAATTTTTATAATATGAGTTGTGACTTTATAATTTCTCTAATAATGAAAAAACTCAATTTGTTTCAATCCTGCCCCATTGTCGTCCCTACTAGAAAAGAAAATTTTAAATTAAATTGGTTTACCCTAGTTATACATATATAATACAAGAAAATTATGTATCATGCTCTAGTAAATTAAATTTCGTTTTTTAGTCACAATAATATTTAAATGAGTTGCGAAAAATAACGATAGTGTTAAATAGCATTTTTTTTCCTCCAAATATCTAATTGTGAATTTTGCATTAAAATGTGTTTATTTACTCTGATACACAATTAAAAGAGTATATGCACATTTAGAATATAATAATAATTTATATGTACTTTGTTACTCGAATAGTGTATGTGTGCGCGAGTGTCTGTTCATAAGGGTTTGTCTGATCGGTAAGTAAGAGAAAGAGAGAATAAAGTAGTTTTGTATATTGTAAACACTTTTTTGGCACCAAAACTAATAAATTTGTGGAGTTGAATTTGATGGGTATTGGATGCCATATTAAGGAAAATGTCTTAGAATTCCAAATCTCTTTATACACTTACCAAAAGAAACTTTATAAGTATAAAAGAGTGTTATATTTCTAAGCCTCATTTATCAATTCACTCTATAAAATGAATTGCGTAATCAGATATTATATCATTTTATTAAAAATTGTTACTATTAATGAGTAGGGTAGGGGATCATTCGATTTGTCCCCTAACTTTGTGCATGATTGAGAGGTATGAGTTCTTGAAATAAAATTCTTAAGTTTTCCTTTGCCCATACATTAGCTATGTCTTTTTTCCCAACATGAACTCATGACCTCCATGTCCCCTTGAGCAAGTTTATCATTGTGATAGAGCCCACTCTCACCTTATTTTCAACGATGACATCAGGGTTTTATGAATTTAGATATCTCACAAAGAAAAAAAAATGTTCAATTTTTCATGATGTATGAAAAACCCCCCATGGCAAAAGAAACGATGAAAGTTGCCGAATCTGTTAGCTAGAAATTTACATTAAATGGACAAAATACAACATGAAGTACATAGATATTATAATTTTTAAGAAAACAAATATCATTTTAAATGACTTTTAATAATATTTTAAAAATTTTAATGGTGTACACTAAAATATGATTAAAAATATACTTATCAAATTTATATATGAGAATAGAATATGTTGATATATAATTACTTGATTATAGGTGGAAACTCATAGAAACCCACCATAAGCAAAATTGCTGGATTAAAATAAAGGATTAAGTATAGCCATCGTGAATAGGAGTTGAGAGTAATTTGTAGAGTAAAATAAATGGTACCATAAAAGTAAATAATTAATAACCAAAAAAAAAAAAAAACTGAGGGAAAGGGTCCAAAGCCACCGCTAGGGGGGAGGCCGGGGGGGGGGGGCTGTGGCCACCCTGTTCGCTTTTTGAAACGTCACTGTCTCATCTTAAAACACCTTAACGCATACCCTCTTACTATGTAGGGCCGGAAAGCTATGCAGATCTTTCTATTATCTCTCTCTTTCTCTTTGGAATATGGAAGACTTGGGGGGGGGGGGGGGAGAGAAAGACTTTTTTAGATTGGGGGGTCGTACGACAAATTAACTATCTCGTCTTCCCTACCACTTGCGTCACGCTTAAAAGTTATCATATTAAAAAATATATAAAAAAGGGGAAGGAGGAGAAGAAGAAAGAAGAAAGATGGCTCTGAAAGAGTAGTTTATGACCCTCTCTTTCTCTCTCCTAATCTCTCTCACTCTAAGCTCTTTTTCTGTTCAATGGTTTTATGGCAATTGCAACCAACATCATGAGTACTCAAGAAGAAAATAACAACACTTGCAGCCAGAACAACAACAGAGATGATCCACACGAGCAGGACATGGTGATGCCGGGTTTTAGGTTCCATCCTACGGAGGAAGAACTCGTGGAGTTCCACCTTCGCCGTAAGGTCGAGGGCAAGCGTTTCAATGTTGAGCTCATCACTTTTCTCGACCTCTATAGCTATGACCCTTGGGAGCTTCCTGGTACTTTTTATATCTATCTTTCTACACACACACACACAGACACACACAATATATATATATATATATATATATATATATATATCTCTGTGTGTGTATATTTGTCCCTTTTCCTTCCTCTCATCCTCTTTCTCTAAGAAGCAAGACCTTTTTTAATTCTCTTTCTCCCTCCCCCCTCTCTCTTGTCCTAACTTTTCGTTTTTCTTTCTTTTTGTGGAATTTATGTGTATAGCTTTGGCTGCAATAGGAGAGAAAGAGTGGTTCTTCTACGTGCCAAGAGACCGAAAGTATAGGAATGGAGATCGACCCAACCGTGTGACAACATCTGGGTATTGGAAGGCAACCGGAGCTGATAGGATGATCCGAACTGAGAATTTTAGGTCAGTTGGGCTGAAGAAAACCCTAGTTTTCTACACGGGAAAAGCTCCCAAGGGTATTCGAACCAGTTGGATCATGAATGAATACCGTCTACCTCACCATGACACTCAGAAAAGCCAAAAGGTACTTCTACAAAAATATACTCCTTCTAAGACATAAAGGGATCATATTAATATAAGGTTTTGGTGCAATGGAGTTGGTGCAAAGAATTCCCATTTCAAATGATTTGAACGCTTTGGACTTTGAGTGATTTCTAAATTCATAACCGTCATTCTATTTCTTATATATATGATTGGGGGTCCATGTAAACAATAAAATCAAAATAGGATGTATGTATGTAATGAAGAGCTATGGAGATGTGAAGGGGAAGCCTTAAATATCAGTGACCCCAGAAACCACCTCTCTCTTTAAATGCTTATTCTGAGAACATCCCTGATCATACTGTCTCTCATCATAACTCCCTAGCATTCGTATGTAAATATGAGTGAATATCATGGTAATTAATTCTCTCGACTTGCTACAGAAATTATGGCGGGTTTTTTTTTTTTTTTTTTTTTGAATGACTGAATTGGATTGAAAATTTTTAAAATCTTTCTACGACCTTACTTAGCCATCTCTTCACTTGGATGCTTCTAGGCTGAAATTTCGCTTTGCCGAGTTTACAAGAGGGCCGGGGTCGAAGATCACTCCTCTCATCACCTCCCGCGCTTGCTTCCTTCTTCAAGCAGGCCATCATCATCCAGAGGAGGCACTGACAAAAGATCTAGTCAATCTGCAACAAATCGAGCTCAATCCTTGGAACAACAAATGATGGACATTGAGAAGATGGCTGAAGCCGCAGGCATTGGAGGAGGAGTGCTGCCAACTAGAAGTGACATTAACCAAGTAGGGATGGGTCTAGGAATATCTTCAAAGCCTAATAAAAATCCTTCTTCTTCTTTATATAGTGCAATGACTCCACTACTTGAAGATCATCATCATCATCATCAAGATCATAGGATGATGATTAATCTTCATCATTGTCACCACCAACCAAAGCAGCATTTCCCCACTTCATCACTCTCACACATGAACTTCATGGTGTCTCCCCCTAATCCTAACAACACTTCTAGTACTAGTCATTATGTGCCTATGAATACAGCAGTTGCAGTTGATGATCTGCATAGATTAGTTGACTTCCAACAACATGCAGCTTCTTTCCAACAAAATTCATTTCAAGCACTCATGCTCCATCCCACCACCAACGCGTTCTCCAGTGACAAGCTGTGGGATTGGAATCCTATGAATGAAGCAACAAGCAGCAGCAAAGACTACAACACCAGCACCACTCCCTTCAATTAATTATTAAATTTTCCACAAAGCTTTGCATCCAAAGTGTATACTCTTTCTTTGTGTTATTTATCTATTTTTACTGATCAAAAACTGATTATAATGTGTGAGAGACTCAACAAACTGCTTAGGAGTTTGTTGACCTTTTCTATGCTTAGTTTAATTAGGGCGTGTCTGTGTTGTCAATCTCTCTCTCTCTCTCTCTCTGTGATCATAGGGAAGTTTGGGGTGTTTGTCTCTCTTCCCTAGTGTTGAATTAGAGAAATCCTAGCCTTTTATTAGAATGATTTGCCACATTTGTAAAAAGTTTGTGATGATTTTAATGGCGATCTCAACTTAGTTTTAATTGCTTAAAATCCTATGATAGTTCATCTGTTTTTGTTACATAAAAAGCAATAATAACTCAATAAAATATTTTTTTATACATAGCAGAGATTTCAACTCAGATAGAGATAGTATGAGGTGAGTTATAGCTGCTTCATAAAGTGTTATTTTCATTCGTTTTTTGTGTTAAACATTAAAAGATCATTGAGATATGAATAAATGCGGACAATAATGAGTTAAACATTAAAATATACTTGGGTTTCTTGAAATAGAAACTTAATGTAGTAACGAAGGATTTCTTGTAATAAATTTAGGGTGTTGTGAATGAAAAAAAAATGATGTTTCAGTATTAACAAGAAACAACTTCAGAGTGTAACTACGTAAATGGTTGTCTGGCTTGGTGCACCTTAGCTTTTTAATTCGAGGTGTCAAATGCAGTTAATTTGGAGATCTCTCTCTCACTTTCTCTCTCTCTCTCTCTCTCTCTCTCTCTGTGAACTAAGAAACACGGTTTGGTCATCCATAATTGGTGGACTCTCATAGAAATGACACCTCCATCCCTCCCACCCTCCGTCCCTCTCTCTCTCTCTCTCTCTGTGAATTGAGAAACACGGTTTGGTCACTATTTGTCTTTGGGTACAATAATTCCATAATTGGTGCTCTCATAGAAGTGACACCTATGCACATGCATCAGACACAAAACCCAAATTTTACTGTCAGTTTTATGACATGGCATGGGAATCATAAAACCATAATTGCAACAGTGGGGGACACACACATACTGAAGGTCAAATGGTACAAAGTGTGAGGGCCTTTTGGACCCATTCCACAATCCAAATACCCCCCCCCCCACCCAATAGAATACACACACACACATACACAAATCGTACCCCTTTTTGCTTGCTTGATTGGTGAGGTGGAGGGACTCTCATAAATACATCTAACAGTACTGAATTGAGCGAACCCCAAATTTATTTTTGTCGTGCTTGGTCTCTCTCTCACTCTCTGTCACTTCATCTGTGATAAAGATAACTATATCCTTACACAAATACCATTCACGGTCAGTGACCCACTATCTGTCATGGTATCTCTCTCTCTCTCTGTGGGGCTGGCATTTGGGAATAGGGATAGAGAGAGAGTGGCGTGCCTTTGGGAGTAGGATTAGAGAGAGAGAGAGAGAGAGAGAGAGAGAGGGGTATGATGCTAGAAAAATGTAGAGTGACCTAAGGCACCGATGCCAACTTTGTATATTATTCTGCTTGGGATCTGGCCTAAGGACTATAGAGGACATCAGTCAGTAGGGGCAGCAATTACTGGTGCAAAACATCCGCAAATCCTTTTGTGGGAGTAGGGAGCGTGCGCCTTCAGTTTTAGAGTGTAGCGTTGCCTGGCTTCAGACTTTTTTGCCATATATTTAGTAGAGAGGTCCAGTCCTTGCCAAAAAAAAAAAAAAAAACATGTGTCACTTTTATGCATGGCAGTTTGGCAATGGCAGGCCATCTCTCTTGCCCAACACTCCATTTTAGTAATATACCTTTCCATATATCTAAACCCGTTGTTCATGATTTTTGGTAAAGGAGCTTATTCTTTAATATATCAATATTAAGAATAAAGATACACCACTCTTGTTAATTTATAGGACTGTAAAATGCTGCATTTTGATCGATCAAATTAATAATAATGACAATAATAATAACTACTGCATGAAAAGAGTTTTAAATTTTTTTTTTATTTTTCATATCTTCCTACTCTAAACTTCAATATCTACGAATAATAGTTTTAGGCTAATTACCCTGTTGGATTTTCTGGTTAGACCCATCACTTTTGTTTTGGAGGGAGGTTATGCCCTAGTAATTATCTTCTCGTTGTTTCAACTTCTCTAGCTTCTTGGCTCAAATTGATTTTAGGGATCAACTATTGTCGCGTGTGAGCTTTTTAAAATCTTATAGGATTTTAAGAATCATAGTTTATTTTTAAAATCATGTAGCTTCTTAGTTTACTTTTGTGAAATCTATAAATCTGTCATGACAAGATATTGAAGTATTGGAAAAAATAACTTTAATACAAAACTATGCCAGATATTATGTTAAATTCATTAGAATTAATAAACTTAATAACTAAAATTGAAATGTAGATCAAATCGAAAAGTACCTGATTCCATAGTCAAAAATTGATTTGAATGAGATTTTAGTAGGTATAGAGTCCGTGTTCAGCCTTACAGGTCAGATGTATCTTCACGAAACTCTCTAAATGATAGGAACATCAGAAAAGTGGAGTGATACATTGATCCAGGGACCATAACCTTTTTATAACTGTAGGATGACTTTTATTTTCCAAATCTGTCTGTTCAATTTATGTCAACTGTTCTTAAATCACCATTTGGCATTCTCCATTTGTCATGCCCCAACCTTCCCGTCTAACAATCACCGCGTTATCTCGAGACATGTATAAACCTCACTCCGTGTCTCGTGGTACCACAACACATTCCAATTTTCAAACATTTCCAATATAACATCCAAATTATTCATGGGCCAATTCGGCCATTCAAAAGTCTCGAACAATTGAAATAACTCCATATATTCAGAATATATATTAACAATTCACAATGTATTCCAAATGTCCCAATGAAAGCAATAAATTTTGCAAAAGGAAATTTTAAGCAAAAATCAAACAAAGTTCCATATTATCTAGGTAAGAATTTTACCAATACTTGTCCAAGGAGAAATCAAGCAAGTATCAATTAAATCCAATGTAACATCAAAAATTCGATGTTAGAAAATATTTTTTTATTTAATCCCTTGAAAAACATAGGAAAAAATCATATTGTAATTAATTTTCAGACTTGGACTGTAGCACCGAAAAGTGCAACGCTTGAATTTTTAATTTTCGTTTTTTCGTGTGATTTTTGAAAAGAATGATAGTTAGTTTATAAATATATTATTATTCAATATAAAATCAAGAATGTTGGAATGGCTTAGTGGTATTAGACTTTCTGGACAAACAATGGGTCATGGGATTGAATCCAAGCCAATGCAATTTGAGGAGGAATAAGATCAAATTGATTCATGAAGGAGGAAATTGAATGGTGGAGTTGGAAGTCGAAGTAATAATGTGAGACATGAATTGATTCACAAATGGATGAATCAATTCATGTGAGAGGAGTGAGGAAGGGACAAGTCAATTCATGTAGGGGCAAATCGAATTGGTGGAGAAAATGAAGAGAGAAAGTCAATTTGCATGAAGAACAAAGAAGAAGAGAATCGACTTGGCTAATTAAAAAAATGGGGTGGAAATCGACTTGCAAAATGAAGCAAGTTGATTTCAGATGACTATAGAAGGGTTTCTGAGGCATGAAGGTGGGAAATCGATTTCCCTAAGGGGGAAATTGATTTGTCTAAGTAGATACAAAGGAGTCAAATCGATTTGCCAAGGGATAAATCGATTCGGTTATTGTTAAGAGAAAAGTTTCTGAGGCTTCACTCACATAAATTGACTCATGCTTGCACCAAGTCGATTCAGTTTGCATTAGGTGAGTCGATTTCCCCTCCTACAAGTCGATTTGGTTTGCTTTTTAGAAGGCGTGTCTGAGGGTTGTATCTCACAAATCAATTTGTGCCTTCCACCATTCGATTAACTTAGCATTTTGTGAGTCGATTTGCTTCTGTTACAAATCGACTTGTTTCTTCAATCCCCACACACACGAATTGACTTGAGAATACTGTAAATTGACTCATACACATGGTAAGCCTATAAAATGACCAAAAAGCCCTCCAAGCCACAATAAAACTTAAAATAAAGGAAGGGTAAAATGATAATTTCATATTTCTACTATTGAAAACTTGATTTAAGCCCCATTTCATTTATTCAACACCTTTTACTCTCTTGACCATTTATTTCTCTTGAAACCTAACTCTCTCTCACTTCATGAGTTCTCATTCTCTTCCTTTCACTCTTGATTTCTCTCTCTAAAAATCAAGCTTACCCTTATTAAATTACTTCAATAAACTTCCAAATATTTCAAGCAAACCTATGATGGAGGAAATTTTGGGAGAAATCTAGAGTTTACGCAAAAACAAGGGAGAAAATTTAGGGTTTTTAAGATCCGACACCTACGACTTAATCCAACATCACAACTAAGGTAATTTTCACTCCTTGATCTTAGATTTAACTCTTTATTACTATATTGCAATTTATTATTGACGTTTGAGGAGGCTTATTTGAGAATCGTAACCTAGGGTTTGTAAAGAAGAAAAAAATTGAGAAAATATGGAAAAGATTCAAAATTGACTCTTGATACTCCCGTTTTTGAATTAAAATGGACTCTTATGGAGAAATTGGTTAGAAATCAAAACCTTAGGGTTGGAAAATCATTTGAAATTGGGAAAAAAAAATAGGGAAATTATGAATGAAAGTTTTATAGTGATGTAAATGGCATCTAATTGATGGAATGAGAACATAAATTAGTAAATGTGCGAAATTAGGAATTGTGTTAAATTAAGGAAAATCCATAAACCCTACAAATAGAGGTGGTTTAACATTTAAATTATGGTTATTGATTTAGAATAACCGATTAGAACCCGTGAAGGGGTCACATTGAAAGATTGGTGATGAATTGGGAGTGAATACTCTCCCAAGAAGTGAATGGATGGTTCATTGTGTCTTAAATGAGCTAAATAATTTCAGTTCTTTTAAAAATGATTTTAAATATTTTTATATGATTTTGTATAAATTTTTGTGATTATTGGATATCCTGAAATGAGAATTGAACTATGTAGGCATCCATATTAATTGTGAATGAACTTGTGCCATATGTGGTTGAATATTTCATACATGATTGCTATAATCTTGTTTGATAACCCTTTTGTTGAGATTATGACACATGGAATGTGATTTGGATATTTGTGAAAGCTGGTGAATGTGTGTAAATGGTTATAGTCTTCCCTCCACGGAACAACTCGATGAGGTGGCGTGGTTGGGTTTATTTACGAGGGAGGTAGACGTGGCCTTTTCTCTGCTATGTCGTACTATCTGGCTGCACCCCGGTGAGGTACGAGTTAACGCTAAGGAAGGTGGATGTAGGATTGTGAAATAAATAGGTTGAAAACCCTTTGGCGGGCTTCGACCTGGGTTCGGCCAAATCCTGGGAGAAAGTGGTTTCTTTAGGGTAACCCATGATTTTCTAAAACCTTGAAATTGTGGATGCATTTGTTTTTAAATTATTGTTATTGCTAGAACTATTTTATGTTCAACGAATTATTTATGACATATGCTTTGACTCTCCCACACTCACCTCTCATTTATTGACACAATTATACCATTGTATTTTACTCACTGAATATTCTCATACTCACCCCTATTTCTATTATTTTTTAGAGGAAGTGTAGTGTTGGAGATTTAGACGACTTCATTACTGATTCCTGGCGGGTTTTGGTTTTTGCAATACTTTCTACTACTGGTACAAGCCTATCGTTGGTAGAAATTTTTGAGGAGGTTAGAACGGGCCCATATGTAGAGTATTTATTGAAATTGTAATTAAAATTACATTTTGTTAGTCATTGGGGACTTCCAAACTTTTGGATTGTATTTAAACTTTTATTTTTCCTCTTATTGAACTTATTTTTGAATTTGTGAGAATTTCATGGGATTCTGAATGATCGGGTTGGCATATGCATGTATTGGATTTAGAATGACAGGGTTGGCCTCATGCATGCCTTTGAGATAAGATGGACTGGGCTGGTCCTTTAAATGTTGTTGAGATTTTTTTGGAAAATAGGTTGAATGAATTAAATGTCTTGCGCTATCCTGACATATGGGGAGATCATACCCGTATGCCGAGACAACACGTTGGTTGTCGCGTGCTTGACTCGAGGGTTGGGGCGCGATAGTTTTATTGGTATCAGAGTTTAGACTCGATTTAAAAAAATATATTTGTTTTGAAAGTTAGAAAATTTTCAAAGGATTTTCCAAACAATTTAAAGATTTTCAAGCAATTTCAAAAGTTTGGATATTCCAACTATTTTGAATAAATTTTAAAATCTCCTATGGGTCCTAGGGAATTAGAAATATCATTTTTAGGGGTTTAAGTAATTAGTTCTTCACTTAACCCTATGTGCTGAACTTAGTTTTTCCTTTGTAGATAATCATGCCTCCACGCAAATGAATGAAAAATATTAGTGAGATTCCTCCTCAAGAGCATAAGGATGAGTCATCCCCGTATGTTCTACCTCCTTCAGCACCTACACACCCAACTCCTTCAACCGGGATTCCTGCACCTCCCATAGCCGGTCTCCATTAAGTGATGGAGTGGTGGAATACTTACAAAGTATAGTTCCAAGCTCCGTACCAAACTTCAGCTCCTCTACTGGTTCCTCCTTCAATACTGGTAGTTACACCAAGTATTCCAGTAGTACCTACTCCTCCGGTTGTTGCATCAACTGACAGTTCTACTGTTGAGTTGACAAAGCTAATCAACAAAGCAAGACAACTTAGATGTGAGACTTTATCAGTTATGTGTGATGCCTCGGTGGCCAAGGAGTGGATTGGCCAAATTCAGGAGGCTATCACCGACATGAGGATAGATAACAAGGTGAAACTGTGGGTGGCAGTGAAACTATTGGATAAGAGTGGTCGGACATGGTTAAGCTATAGGAATCAGAAGAGAAAGGAATTCTTTAAGCTAGCTTAAGGGAACAGGACAGTATCTGAGTATGAGACAGAGCTGAAAGAGCTTGCTACTTATGTTCTGGAGTTTGTGAACTCCAAGGAGTCCCTATGTGCAAAATTTGAATCGGGACTGAATTTGAGCACAAGAGAAAAGATGTCTATCACTAAAAGGCATACATTCCAAGATGTCTTGGAATTGGCCTTGAGGGCTGAGAAAATAGTGTTAGAAAAGGGGAAGATTAGAGAGCACCATGGAAAGAGAAAGAGATCCGGCAGATTCATACCGGGTCAAAGTTTCAAGAAAAGTAGAAGAACGGGCTCGTATAGTAATGGATCTGTTTCATGGTTGGTTGGCCCTCCTCAAAACCAATTAGCTTTCAAGCCAAATGCTCCCAGCAAAACTATTGGTACGGGAGTAAGATCGAGAGATGGTAAAGGAAAATCCTGCCCAAATTGCAAGGGACACCACTCGGGTTCGTGCATAGGACCCAAAAGATGTTATCATTATAGGAAGGAGGGTCACTTCTGATACTCTTGTCCGGAGTTGAATGCTGAAAGGTAGGGGAATCGACAAGTTCTAGTTCCCCTTAGTAGCTCCAAGAGGGACCCGACTACTATTTCGGTACCTTTCATCAATGCTACTCCTAGGACGGGCATAGGAAATAACATTGTAGCCGCCCCCACTCAACATCCCCAACCTAAAACTCAGGCAAGAATCTATACTATGACAAATGAAGAGGCTTAAACCAATCGTAACATAGTTACAAGTGATTTCCTTTGAAATTTAAATATAAAATTTAAAAATATGATATAGATGGTTTATGATTGTGATTTGAAGAATGTCAATGATATGATTTTGTTTATGATCTATACTGATAGGTACGATAAAAATCTTTAGTGTTGATACACGTATGCTAATAGATACAGAATCTAATAATTTATTTGTGAGTGCAGGATTTGCTAAGCATTCTGATAGACCTTTAGCTCCGCTTGTTAAAGAATTGTTGGTTATCACACCTCTAGGGGAACAATTGATTAGGGATACGGCGTATAAGAATTATAAGGTGAAGGTTGGTGAGATAACTCTTAAAGCGGACTTGATTCTGTTGGAGATGAGAGAATTTGATGCCATACTAGGTATTGATTGGTTACATTTTCATCGAGTTTCAGTGAACTATTTCACTAAGGAAGTGGAATTCCAAGACTGGAATGTTGTCCAGTAAACAGGGAGTCTTGGCGAACTGTATAATTTTAGCTCTTAAAACATAGAGATTAGTGCATAAAAGATGTGAAGGTTATTTAGCTCACATTATTGACACCACAGTGGAAAGCCCTAATCTAAATGATGTTCCTGTAGTAAACAAGGTTCCGGATGTTTTTCCGGAAGAGTTGTCTAAGTTGCCACTGGTCCGAGAGTTCGATTTCACCATAGATCTGGTTTCTGACACCGCATCGATTTTTATTCCTCCATATCGAATGACGCCCACAGACTTGAAAGAGTTGAAGGTTCAATTCTAAGAGTTGTTCGACAAGGGGTTCATCCAGCCGAATACCTCGTCTTGGAGTGCTCCGGTTCTGTTTGTGAAGAAGAAGGATGGAACTCTTCGGTTATGTATTGACTACTGACAGCTCAATAAGACAACGATCAAAAACAAGTACATCTCCCAAGGATTGACAATTTTGTTGATCAACTTCAAGGGGTTAGTGTGTTCTCAAAGGTAGATTTAAGATCGGGTTATCATCAAATGAGTATTAAGTGTGATGATGTTCACAAAACCACATTTAGAATGCGGTATGGATACTACAAATTTCTAGTAATGTCCTTTGGGTTGACGAATGCTCCTGCAGTCTTCATGGATCTTATGAATTGAGTGTTTCATCCATTTCTTAACAAAATTGTCAATCTTCATCGACGACATCTTAGTGTATTTAAAAAATGATGAAGAGCATTTTGAACATCTCCGAATCATATTGCAAACTCTTAAGGAGAAGGAGTTGTATACTAAGTTTTCCAAGTGCAAGTTTTGGCCGAGGGAGATTGACTTTTTAGGAATGTTGTTTCTAGAGATGGAATTTTCGTAGATCCAAAGAAAACAGAAGCTATTCTAAAGTAGAAATAGCCTAAGAATATCATTGAGATGAGAACTTTCCTCGGATTAGTAGGGTATTATTGGAGATGCGTAAAAGAATTCTCAAAAATAGCAGCTCCAATGACTAATTTGACTCAGAAAGGAATCAAGTTTGAATGGGATGAAAAGTATGAATGTAGTTTTCAAGAGCTTAAGTGAAAGTTGACCTCTGCTCCTATCCTTGCTCTCCCTACTAGCGACGGTGGTGATTATGTGGTATATAGTGATGCCAGCAAGTAAGGACTAGGGTGTGTGTTAATGCAAAGCGATAGAGTGATTACTTATGCCTCTCGCTAACTAAAGAAGCATGAAGTGAACTACCCTACCATTGACTAGGAGTTAGCTGCCAGTGTCTTTGCTTTAAAGATTTGACAACATTACCTATATGGGGTCACATACAAGATCCTTACTAATCACAAAAATCTGAAATATTTACTCACTCAGAAGGAGCTAAACTTAAGGCAACGAAGGTGGCTGGAACTAATCAAGAATTATGATCTGGTGATTGATTACTATCCCAGAAAGGCGAATGTAGTTGCCAATGTCTTGAGTTGAAAGTCATCATCTTCGGCATCCCAAGGGAGTTCTTATCTCTCTTGTTTAGTTAAACTCCAAGCACTTGGAATCAAATTGTCTAAGGACGATTACGGTGCATTATTGGCAAAGTTTATGGTGAGGCCTATATTGGTGGACCGCATTTGGGAGCTCCAAGTGACCGATGAGGAATTGAATGGTATAGTGGAGAAAATATATAAAGGGAAAGGTGGTGTGTTCCAGATTCAAGAAGATGAAATTGTAACTTATGGGAGACATATATGTGTCCTAAAGGATGAGGATCTCTAAAAGGCCATACTCGAAGAAGCGCAGTCCTCGACCTATGCCATGCATCCGGGGAGTACCAAGATGTATCGAACCATCAAGGAGTCATATTGGTGGTCTGCGTTGAAAAGAGAGATAACCGAGTTTATTGCTAAATGTCTAGTGTGCCAGTAAGTCAAAGCTGAACACCAAAGGCTGGCCGGTGTTCTCCAACCACTACCAATTCTCGAATAGAAGTGGGAATGCATCACTATGGATTTCATGGTGGAATTGTCACGTACTCCGAGTCGTCACGATACTATTTGGGTGATTATAGATCGTCTCACCAAGTCGGCTTACTTTTTGTCAATTCAGAACACCTATTCGTTGGAAACATTGGCCAAACTATATATTGACGAGATCGCAAGGCTTCATGGCATTCCGGTATCCATTGTATCGAACCGTGATCCTCGATTCACGTCTAGATTTTGGCCTAAGCTGTAAGAATACTTAGAGACTAAGCTAAAATTCAGTACAACTTTCCATCCTAAGACCAATGGACAATCAAAGCATACAATTTAAAGTTTTGAGGACATGCTAAGAGCATGCGTCCTAAACTTCCAGGGAAGTTGGGATAGGCATCTTCCGTTGGTCAAATTTGCCTATAATAACAGCTATCAAGCTAGTATATGATGTCTCCTTATGAAGCTCTTTACGAAAGAAAGTGTCAGACTCCATTATGTTGGTATGAGATTAAAGAGAGGAAAATTGAAAGTGTAGAGCTGATTGAAACCACTAAGGAAAATGTGAAATTGATTCAGGAAAAAATGAAAGTGGTTCAAGATCGATAAAAGAGTTATGCCAAGAAGAGGAGAAGACCCTTGGAATTCAAAATAGGAGATATAGTATTTTTGAAGGTATCTCCTTGGAAAGGTATAATCCGGTTTCAGAAACGAGTAAAACTAAACTCTCATTATATCGGTCCCTTCAAGATCCTTAAAAGAGTTGGAAAAGTAGCATATCGGCTAGAATTGCCACCGGAGTTGCAAAAGATCCATGATATTTTAATGTTAAAGAAATACTTATCAGATCCCTCACATGTATTGGAAGCTCCTCCGATGGAGTTGAATAAAGATTTGATTTTAAAGGTACAACCAATAAGAATCTTCGATCAACAGACCAAACAATTGAGGAGTAAACAAGTCCCCATGGTCAAGGTACTGTGGAGAAGTAACCAAGTCGAGGAGGAGATTTGGGAACCTGAGGGTACGATGCAAAAATAATACCTTAATTATTTGATGTATGAGTTTTATTTTTAAATTTTGAGGATGAAATTTCTTTTTAGAGAGTTAGTATTGTAGTACCCAAAATTTGAAGTTAGAAAATATTTTTTATTTAATCCTTTAGAAAATATAGGGAAAAATCAAATTGTCATTAATTTTTGGACTTTGAGTGTAGTACCGAAAAATTCGGTGTTTGAATTTTCAATTTTTGTTTTTTCATGTAATTCTTGGAAATGATGATAACTAGTTTATAAATATATTATTATTCTATATAAAATCAAGAATATTGGAATGGCTTAGTGACATTAAACTTTTTGGACAAATAATGGGTCATGAGATCAAATTCAAGCCAATGTAATTTGAGGAGGGACCAAATTGATTCATTAAGGAGGAAATTGAATGGTGGAGTTGGAAGTTGAAGTAATAATGTGAGACATGAATTGATTCACAAATGGATGAATCAATTCATGTGAGAGGAGTGAGGAAGGGACAAATCAATTTATGTAGGTGCAAATCGAATTGGTGGAGAAAATAAAGAGAGGAAGTCGATGTGTATGAAGAACAAAGAAGAAAAGATTCGACTTGGCTAATTAAAAAAAGGGGCGGAAATCGACTTGTGAAATGAAGCAAGTTGATTTCAGATAACTGCAGAAGGGTTTCTGAGGCATAAAGGGGGAAATCGATTTATCTAAGAGGATATAAAGGAGTCAAATTGATTTGCCAAGGGATAAATCGATTCAATTATTGTTCAAAGAAAAGTTTCTGAGGCTTCACTCACATAAATCGACTCATGCTTGCACCAAGTCGATTCAGTTTGCATTAGGTGAGTTGATTTCCCCTCCTCCAAGTGGTTTGCTTTTCAGAAGGCATTTCTGAAGGTTGTGTCTCACGAATCGATTTGTACCTTCCACCATTCGATTCACTTAGCATTTTATGAGTTGATTTGCTTCTGTTACAAATCGAGTTGTTCCTTTAACCCATACACACACGAATCGACTTGAGAATGTCGTAAATCGACTCATGCACATAGTAAGCCTATGAAATGGCCAAAATACCCTTCAAGCCTCAATAAAACTTAAAATAAAGGAATGGTAAAATGGTAATTTCACTTTTCCACTATTGAAAACTTGATTTAAGCCTTATTTCAATTATTCAACACAATTTACTCTCTCGACCATTCATTTCTCTCGAAACTTGACTCTCTCTATCTCTTCATGAGTTCTTACTCTCTTCCTTTCACTCTTGATTTCTCTCTCCAGAAATCAAGCTTACCCTTATTAAATTACTTCAATAAACTTCAAAATATTTCAAGCAAACTTGTGATGGAGGAAACTTTGGAAGAAATCAGGGTTTGCGCAAAAAAAAAAAAAAGAAGAGAAAATCTAGTGTTTTTGAGATCCGACACCCACGGCTTAATCCAATCTCACAATTCAGGTAATTTTCACTCCTTAATCTTGGATTTAACTTCTTTATTACTATATTATAATTTATTATTGAGGTTTGAGGAGGATTATTTGAGAATTGTAACCTAGGGTTTGTAAGGAAGAAAAAAATTGAGAAAATATGGAGAAGATTCAAAATTGACTCTTGATACTCCTGTTTTTGAATTAAGAGAGACTCTTATGGAGAAATTGGTTAATAATCAAAACCCTAGTGTTGGAAAATCATTTGAAATTGGGAAAAATTTATTAAAATTATGAATGAAAGTTTTACAGTGATGAAAATGACATCTAATTGACGAAATGAGAACATAGATTAGTAAATGTACGAAATTAGGATTTGTGTTAAATTAGGAAAAATTCATAAACCCTAGAAATAGAGGTAGTTTAATATTTAAATTGTGGTTATTGATTTAGGATAACCAATTGGAACCCGTGAAGGGGTCACATTAAAAGATTGGTGATAAATTACGAGTGAATAGTCACCCAAGAGGTGAGTGGATGATTCATTGTATCCTGAATGAGAAAAATTATTTCAATTCTTTTATGAATGATTTTGAATGTTTTTGTATGATTTTGTATAAATTTTTATGATTTTGGGATGTCCTAAAATGAGAATTGAACTATGTATTCATCCATGTTAATTGTGAATGAACTTGTGCCATATGTGGTTGAATATTTCATACATGATTGCTATAATCTGGTTTGTAACCCTTTTGTTGAAATTATGGCACATGGAATGTGATTTGGATATTTGTGAAAGCCAGTGCATGTGTGTAAATGGCTATAGTCATTCTCTCTACGGAACGACCCAACGAGGTGGCGTGGTTGGGTTTATTTGCGAGGGAGGTAAATACGGTCTTTTCTCTGCCACGTCATACTATCTGGTTGCACCACGGTGAGGTACGAATCAATACTAAGGAAGGAGGATGTAGAATTGTGAAACAAATGGATTGAAAATCTCTTCGCGGGCTTCTACACGGGTTCGTCCAAAACATGAGCGAAAGTGGTTTCTTTAGGGAGACCCTATGATTTTTGAAAAATTTAAAATTGTGAATGCATTTATTTTTAAATTACTGTGATTATTTTATATTCAACGAATTGTTTGTGATATATTGTCACGCCCCAACCCGCAGGTCAAGTATGCGAACAGACCGTCGCAACTCCTCGAGGCACGAGTATGCCCTACTCGCACATCGAGATGACGCAAGGCTAATATTATAACCCTACTCGATATCATTAAGTCAAAATCATACAACGGAAGATTTAAAAAAAAAAATGATAGTTTTCAATAAAAATTTTCTTTTAAAACATTTGCTTCCAATTTACATATAACATTTATATGTATGGTCAATAGTAAACAAAAGTGGGTATGAACACATATTCGATAGTGTCTTTCGGTAAAGCTCGTGGTATAGTATCTTAACGTAAGTCAACACAGTATAAGTTGAAAATATAATTATGAGGGGTGAGTACAATCCACATAATCAGTGAGTGAGGTGCAATGACTATATAATGACAATAAATGAATTTGTGAGAGTGGCAAGTCAAAACATCATTTTCAAATTATATTTCATTCATTTGCAAACATATCATGTAATTCAAAATAATATGTATCTTTATCATTAAATCATACATCAATAGGGTGTCAAAAAAGTATTCTACCCATAGTTTGACCTAATTAGGGTAAAATCCACTAAGGGGTCACCACAATATTCATAAGAATAAAACACATATATCTTCCCCCTTCCCTTGGTGTTGACACGGTCCTCACGGGTACTCGTCTATTGGATCTATTACCCGGAGACAGTGGACTCAAACCCCTGCTCCCGTGTTACTCCACCATGTCACCCCGTCGGGTAAACGCTCAATACGTGGTAGGGAGTACGCTATAACCACTATGCATCATTCCATAATCATGCACATGTGCCATATATCATCATTCATAGATCTTTACTCGTAATAAAAACACGACACTATCAAGTTATCATAATATCATAATGCAATTTTCATATAATATCATTTCAAGACATGCCAAAAACACTAAAACATTTCTAAATCACATTTCAAAATTTATTTATAAAAATCATGATCAAAACTATTTTTCATTTAAAGTCAAAAATAGATCGTCTCACTCACCTCGATTGGGGAGGGTACGCCACTCCCCCTAACTGTCCTCGTTTCTCAAACGAGTCACCCCTCGAGCGAAAACGTAACCCTACACCTAAATTAAATATTATGTATTATTTGTCAATTCAATATCATATTGTTGTTCTACAAAATACGTATGAAAATATTTTCTTTAAGGTAAAATCTCAAATTCCATATTTAGAGAAAAATTCCTACAAAACCTATAATGCGTAGGTTTAGTAAAATCATGATATCTTCTAAAATCTTGATCGGATTAAAATGATTTAAATATTTTCTTAAAACTAAGACATATATCTCCAACTTTTAATTTTAGACCAACCTCAAATTCAGAACATACGAATTTAGAAAAATTTATCACTTTTTCAGTCTAAGTTCGTAAAACCAATTCTGCACAGTTTTGGGAGAATTTTCATATCTCCCAATATACTTCTCCTATTTAAGTGACTCTTATCTCAATTAAATATAAGACATAGATATAAAACTTTCTAGTTTTGACCATCCTTATATTTTAAATTTATAATTTTGTAAAATTCAATTTTCATCTAGGTTTTAGTTTTAAAACTATTTCTGCATAGTTTTAGTAAAAATATCATAACTTTCTGCGTACAACTCTGATTCAAGTGATATTTATCTCAAATTAAATATAAGACAGAGACCGAAAACTTTTATGTTTAACATTTCTCCAAATTCTTAACAAAAGATACCTAAAAAATTCATATACATTACTAGTCGTACACAGGACATGAAACAAAATTTGTGAAACATGCTAAACTTCCAAAAATCACCAAAAATCGATTCCTTTATGAATTACTTCACATGATATACCATTTTAAATTTTAGAGAGTCTAGTTTATAGAAAAATAAATATCTTAGATTTTTGATTTTTACAGAATGAGATATTCTAAGAAAACTATACAAGACTCAATCAGAAATCAACATCTAGCATGCTAGTATGGATACCAAAGTAACTACTCATCAAATAATTTAATCTTAGTATAAGTTAGATTATGTTACCTCCTTTATAAGATCTCTTGCTAATAATATATATCACCATTACTTTTGAATTTTTTAATTTTATCACCTTAGAAAAATCAAATCACAATGAACATAAATTTCTTATACAATAACTCTATACTTCTAATTGAAATTCAAGAATTCCCAAAATTGTTCTTACCTCTTTGGCTCCATAGTTGAACTCAAAAATGAGAATGGACTCTAAAAATTTCATGCAATGGTTGGTTTGAATGAATAAAATAAGCCAAACTTTTCTTAAACAAGTTCTTTTATAAACCTAGCCAAATAACCTTAACCATTGGATCATTCCATGCATCATCTTAACCTTCCACTTGTCCTAACACTTAAACCATACAATTGTTAATTCAAGCAACCTCCATGCACTCCATTAGATGTCTTTGGACGTCCATGTCAAGGGAGAGAAGTGTCACAAGTTAGAACAAGCTATTCTAGTTAGTTTTCATGCAAAAATTTCTATCAAATAAACTTTCATATATAAATTTCTATCCAATAAACTTTCTTGAATGTGAAAAATCTTATATGGCCACTAACTAACCTTGCTTCCCTCTTGACCAATCATTTGGCTCAAATTGTCCATCCATAAATGGTTTGCAACTTAGTCCATTAACTTTCCTTAATTGCATTTAAACCTCTAACTTTTAACAATTTGCATTTTTTGTCCCTATGAAATTTTGTTCGAAATTTCTTAAATATGTGAAATTTCATTTAAATATATTTATTTAAGTGTGTAGGCCTTCTCTTAGCTATTTTTGACTTCTTTAGACTTTGTCGGCGCTTTTCGAGAAATTTTTCGGCTTACCGATAAAATTTTCAGTTTTAGCGATTTTAAGACAAAATCTCAAAATAAATAAATAGATAATTAAATAGATGTCTCAAAAGAATGCTTATATATTTAGAATCATGAGGAGTAGTACATGATATTGAGTCACCGAAAATCGGTGTTACACATATACTTTGACTCCCCCACACTCACTCCTCATTTATTAACACAATCATGTCATTGCATTCTACTAACAAGTATTCACATACTCACCCCTCTTTCTATCATTTTTCAGAGGAAGTATAGTGTTGGAGATTTAGACAACTTCATTGTTGATTCTTGATGGGTTTTGATTTTTGCAAGGCTTTCTACTACTGGTACAAGCCTATCTTTGGTAGAAATTTTTGAGGAGGTTAGAACGAACCCATATGGAGGGTTTTTATTGAAATTGTAATTAAAATTGCATTTTGTTAGCCATTGGAAACTTTCAAACTTTTGGATTGTATTTAAACATTTATTTTTCCTCTATTGAACTTACTTTTGAATTTGTAAGAATTTCATGGGATTCTGAATGGTCGGATTGGCCATCTGCATATATTGGATTTAGAATGGTCGGGTTGGCCTCGTTTATGCCTTTGAGACAGGATGGACCGGGTTGATCCTTTGAATGTTGTTGAGATGTTTTTGAAAATAGGTTGAATGAGTTGAATATCTTGCACTATCCCAGTATATAAGGAGGTCATGGTCATATGCCGAGATAATGTGGCGGTTGTTGCGTGTTTAACTCGATATTCGGGGCGTGATATCCAAACATAAAGAGATGTTTAAACTTCCATTCCATGGTCCATATAACATAGATCCCAAAAAATATAAAATTTACATCTCAAATACCTATCAAAAGTCACCAAAAGGTTGTGTCCAACCGACACTAATCCAAATCTATGCTTCCTCTGAAACATTTGAAAGAGGAGAGTCAGTATTATAAATATTCAGTGAATGGAGTGCAATGGCATAATGAACATGAATGAGGGGTGAGGGTGGTAGTACCCAACATATATCATCAAATTCATCTCATTCCAATAGACAAAACAATTTACATAAATTGAAATTTAAATCACATTCACCATGTAACATCGAAATTCGATGTTAGAAAATTTTCATTGAATTTTTCTTATAAAAATATTGGGAGGAGTCGGTTGTAATCAATTTTGGCTTATCAATGGAAGCCTTATAAAATTTCTTTGAGTTTTGGTGTTATCCTAATATGAGAATTTGGATTTGAATTGAACAAGAAATCTAGCCCAAGTTTTAAGTGCAACCCTTAAGATTAACAATTCAACTATAAAGTTCAATCTTGGAGTCTAAATCCTTGAGCTAATTATTCAACTCTTTATGCCCAAATAAAGCCCAAATTTGTGAGTTAAAAATCTAACCATTTGATCCCCATTTTGGAGCCCAACACTCAAAAAAAAAAAAAAAAAGAATTGTCACAAGTCCCTCACCCATGTTTCTATCTTTATTTCCTCTTGTTCTCTTTTCTTCTTTTGCGAACAAAGGGGTAGAAAAGTAAAAAGGAGACTTAAATATGGGGTTGGTAGCATTTAAGGGTAGAAGTGAAAGGTTGTACGTTTGTGGGTGTGATTGTGTGTGTGTACCTGAGAAAGAGTGAGAGAGAGAGAGAGAGTAGAGGTCTTGAAGCTTCTTGATTGGGTTTTGGGTATGTTGGCCGAGAAAGAGAAAAGTAGAGAGAAAGAAGAAGAGAGAAGGAGAGAGAGGGGGGAGACTCTTGAATTTTCTTTGCTTTCTTCACACCTCCTTTTTTCTTATTCAAAACCATCCGTATCATTCATGCTTTTCTCGACGAAACCCTTGATTTCTAATCTCCCTTACCCTAATTTCAATCTTTTCTAGAAATCCTTGGGCTTGAATATCATGAGGCATGGGGTTTGTCAACATATATCAAAGAAGCTTGCATTTGGAGGACATCTTGTTATGATAAGTTATGAGCTCATGAACCAAGAACAAGGTATGTTGAGTACTTGATTTTAGGTTTGAATCTTGCATTTGTATCATGATAAATGTCTTGGTGTGATGATTGAAATTATTGAGCGTTGGAAATGTTAGGTTAAGAATAAAAACTTGGGTTTTTTTTTTTTTTAACAAAACTGTCCAGCTTGACCTATTGAAGATACATTGACCATAAATTTTTCTGCACAAAAGGAAACTAAGTAGAGTTTATTTTTGTTGAAACTAGACTTCTAGAGCTTTAAAATGACATATTACAGTAGACGTTTCATTGAGAATTGAATTTGTGGTGAATTTTTCAAGAGAACATGTTTTGTAGAATCCCCTGCTTTCTATCCTATTCTGGATGTGATTTTTGTTACAGATTTGAGCTATCTTCGAGACAAAATTAGACCAAAGCCTAAACATAAAAGTTGTAGATTTATGTCTTCTCTTTAATTTGAGATAACAATCACCTAAATCTGATATGTGTAGTGGAAGTTATGATAATTTTTCGGTAATTGCACAAATGTGAATCATGAATTTTGGATTATAATATTCATAGACTTAGATGCTTTTATATGATTTGAATGAGCTTGGGACATAGAAACAAAAGTTGTAGTTTTATGTCTAGTTTTTAAGTGAAAATTAAAATTTCCACAATCTGAGAAGTATAGATCAAGATACAGTCATTTCTCTGTGACATGTTGTGCCGGAAATTTATTAGAAAGTTAGGATTGTGACATATTGAGAAGAACCAATTTGCTTTAGCATTGATATATGATTTAATGATTAATCTGTGACCAATGTCATGTTAAGACATCAGAACCAAAGGAGGGGTTGGATTTTTATTTGATTTGAAATTTGGGAGTTATTACTCTCCCAAAAGGTAAGTAGATAGTTATATTGCATATAAATAAGTAAATTGTTTTCAATTATAATTTATAAATTAAATATTGAAATGAATTGAAAATGGATTTATAATATTTTGTGATTGTGGTGTGATTTGAATGAAATTTGATGAATCCATAACTCTTAAGCTTGAATATTAAATTATTTGCACCATGTTATGTTTGGACACTCGTGTGAATTGTGAAATATTGCTTTACCTTGTAATTAAGTATGAATTAATTGATAAATTGAATTTGGTAATATAGTGCTGAAAAATGACTATAGTCTAAGTTTTACCACGGATCAAGACATTGGGGTGGCGTGGTTAAGGTAAGGTAAAATTTGGTTTGGTGGTAGGTGGGTTGGAGAGCCTCCTCAAGCCACCGTGATAACGTGATAACACCCTACGGAATTCCGGACCAATACCAAGGTGAAGGGGATTTTATGAAAATTTTGAACAATCGCTTGACGGATCCTAACAACGGTCATTAGTAGAAAAATGTTTTCGACAAACTCCAAAACTATTTCAAAAGGAAAATTTTGAATTGTTCATTGAATTGGAATACTTGAATTATAGTGAATGTGATTTAAATCATGATTTATGTAAATGGTTTAATCTACTGAAATAAGATGAATTTGATAATTTATATTTAGCATCACTTCCTTCACCCCTCATTTATGTGTTACATACTATTGCACTCCACTCACTGAGTATTTTTATACTCATCTCCTCTTTTTATCATTTTTTAGAGAAAATTTAAGTGTTGGAGATTTTGCTATTCCTAGTGTCAGATTCTTGCAAAGCCTTTGTGGCGCGTCCTTCTTTTGGTACTAGACTTTACTTGGTCGAGGTATTTAGAAAATTATATGGACCCATATAGAAGGCATATATATAATTATTTTTGGAAATCGTAATTAAAACTTTATTTTGCCAACCTATTTGTATTCCCAACTTTAATATGTACTCAGAGATTTTATGTTTTCTTACACTGGATTTTATGATGAAATTGTGGATATTTATTTGGAAATGTTTTATTGGCCGGGTTGGCCATATGTATGCATTGGATTTAGAATGGTTGAGTTGGCCTCATGCATGCCTTTTGAGACAGGATGGACTGGGTTAGTCCTTTTGAATGTTGTTGAATTGTTTTTAAAATAGGTTGAGCAGGATGAATACCTTGTGCTATCCCTGTTTATGGGGAGGTTCTGCTCGTATGCCGAGATAATGCAATGATTATCGCATGCTTGAGTCGAGAGTCGGGATATGATAATTCTATTGGTATCCTATCGGTATCAGAGGATGGTTTGGTTTTAAATATTTTGAAAGTTCAAATGAATTTTCTAAATGTTTTAAAAGATTTTCTAATATTTTTGAAAGTTTGGTGTTCAAAGTATTTCGAAAGATTTTAAAAGTCTCCTATGGGTCCTAAGAAGTCAGGAATGTTATTTTTAATGGGCTAAATACTTAGTTTAATTCTTATTTCATTTGTTAAGTCTTAGACCAGAAAATACTATGCTCCTCCTGGTACTACTTGGACTCGTTGGAGTCAATAGTAGTCAGAGTCGCACTTAGGATTTGCAAGTAGCACATGGTTGAAATCTTTTATAATCTAGTGTTGCTTAGAATCATTTTATACTCATAGTAGGTCCCGTAGGATAATCATCCCTAACACATGCACATGTTTCCTATCTTCGTAACTACCATAGATTACGCACATTCTATGAATTATCCCCAAGGGTGTTTCACATTCTATGAATTATCCCCAAGGGTGTTTCAAGCCAATCACTCTGTGCTACATGCAAACCTAATTGTGAAAAACTCTGAACTCAAGTCATTTTTTTACCTTTGGACTATATGCAACCTTAGAAATAGTCGGGATGCTTTGCATATGTGGAACTTTTCCCTTGTTTTGGTTTTGGATTTCTTTTTTCTTTTCTTTTCTTTTTTGTGTTTGGTGATTTATAGGTGGTAGAAAAGTTTACTCGGAACACTCTGTGCTTGAAAATAAGGGTGATGCTAAAGCCTCAAGAAATTTATAGACCAGACAAATTTGAGCTTCAACAAGCAAAACTTGAAAAATGTTCTCCACTTTAGTTTCTTCACATACTATTCTCTTGTGTTCAAAATCAAATCGAATTTTTCAAAAAAGGTTGGGTCTTCTAGTGTCATGTCCTTAGCTTCATACGCTACAGAGGTGGCCAAAACCCACTTGAAACCAAGTAGATTGATACTTTGGATGGCACCAAGTGATGAAGTCATTATAATGACTTATTCTTCATTGATCAATCCATGGAACCTGTAATTATATCAAGGTCATCATTTATTTTAATCTTTGTTTGCATAAAAATGCTACTAATAATCTGTTCAATCCTCTAAAGAGTCTTTTAGGTAAGGAGCTGAATTATTGGACCAAAATTTGGGGACCTCCATGTGTTACTTGACTATGAATGGATCTTGAGAAAGGTGAAAAGGTTGGAGGGGGCTTGTTCCTGAAAATGAGACTTGGCTATTGCATGTGATGCCAATGGATGAAATTGCCTTGCTACATAATAATTTATATTATATGGTACCAAGTTGGATTCTTGAGCTGTATGGGTAGGATATGGTGGTGCTGATGATGGAAAATCTAGGTAGGTTTGGTGTGGCTTTGAAAGAGAAGATATGGAGACCATTGCTGCAATATAGGGAGATACATACACCGTTGGAGAGTTTTAAAGGAGAAGGTCATGGGAGATTTTATTTTGGAAAATTTATAAAAACAAGCCGCTTGGGCTGCCCATCCAACTTGAAATAAGATTATCTTATATTTTCAAAACTGGGCCCAAATCAGGCTTTAGAGTGTGTCAAAGAGTTGCAGTCAGGCTATGCTTGTGGGTCTTGTTGTGGATGCTTGGACTGGCCTTGGCACTGCACCCCTATTCATTGGTATCGAAGTTTTACTTTAATATCCATTTTATACTGGTGACTAATTCTTAAACTGTGGTAACAAGTATGCTATTTTGATCAAAATTATTGAAAATTTTTGCTTTCTTCATCGAAGTTTGATTAGTGAATTTTGTAATGCCTTGGCACTTTTCTCTTAGGATTTGTTAGTGACTTGTTACTAGAGGAAAGCAAAAGCTATTTTCTTCTTACTACCAGTTTCTTGCTTAAAAGAAAAAAAAAAGATTTGAGGACAATCCAAAGAGTTGTATTGCAAACATAGTTTGGTGAATTGGAGGTGCTTAAAACACTAACCAGAGGCCAATAGGCTTGCAATTGGATCTTTTTATTTGTTTACTTATTTATTATCTTTCTCCATTTTTTTTCTTCCATTATTTTTAATCTTTTGGAGGATTTACTCTTCTCACTTATATATTACAAGCAAAATGGCTTGATCTATAAATTAATTTATCAGTGTTATGGCTCTGAGGAATTCCTTTGCAATGTGGAGTTCAGGTTGGGGATAGTACAATAGTTTTCTTTTTTTTAAGATGGTGTGTGATCCTATCCCATTTGAAAACGTAGGTTCCAGTAGCTCTTAATATTGCAAAACACAGAGGCTCTGTTAGGTTCATACTTGCTTTTCATTAATGGTAATAAGTAATTGCAGACGATCTTTCTCAAGCATGCATAACATTGGGAGTAGATGCAGTTTTTTTCCCCTGTTTTCACATGAGGTTCAGATGTACCAAGGGATGATGGGTAAGGTGGTTTTTAAAAATTCAAATTTGATTTGCGGTCAGAGACAATTACTATTCTATTTGAGAATGGGTGAAGGATAAACTTCTTGTCGAAACCTGTTTGGAACACCATGCTGCCAACAAAGTTAAACTAAAATTACTCTCTAAAGGAGTTTTAACTTGCTAGTAGATATGATTCATGCAAAAGAGCATTTGAAATTGGTCAATGATTCAATTGCTTTACACTTTTAACAATATCTAGTCTATACTACAGGGTGTCCTCAAGATCAATCTACAGCAAGCTTTGGGCTTGGAAAGGGCTACTAAGTTGGACAAGTACAATGAAATTGATTGTTATGGTCCCTCTAGGTATTCTGTTTTTTTAGTTTGTGAGAGAGAAAGGAAGAACTTTTAAAGGTTCAGAGAGGCTCTCTTGCAATTTGTGGTATTCAGGTTACAGCTCTCTATTTTGGTTTCTTCCTTATGCTTTTGTGAGGATGATTTTGCAAATTATAGTTTAAAGAATTATGGGGAAAAAATGTGATGAAGGTGAGAAATTGGGAAATGAAAAGGAGAAAGAAAAGGTATAAGATCGACTCACAGTTGTAAATCTCGGTACAAGTCAAAATTCTGAAATTGTGGTTAAAAGACAGGGTTAAAGAACAAACTAAAAGTTCAAACAATGCTGTAGTGAAGGCAGTGGCTGGTTCTTTGTTAAATGTAGATAATAGTATCTCAAGCATTCAGTTTAGACAGAAAAATTGCTGGAGGATGAGAAACTGGAATCTACTTAAGTTGAGGAAGAAAAGACCACTGTTAACATAACATATGGAAACCTAAAAAGAATGTGTGATATTACTGAGAAGATGATATTCAACACAGCAAAGAGCGAAATGCTTTGATGAGTTTATGGTACAGAAGCAGAATAAGGAAGAGAAACTACTAATAGGAAGCAGTATATTGACAATCTAGTACTTAGGAGCATAACTTGTTTTTATCTACGACATAGGAGCATCTATTGTCCACGATACATTGTTGCTCAAATACACTAATGAAGATGTGCCACATTCTGCTTGTAAGCTCAAAATTAACATCAGCCCAAGAAATTGAAAAGGTTTTTGATGAAATAGAAAACATTATGAAAACACCAAGATACCCAAGGAAACAAGTTGTGAATACGTCTTCCGAAGTTGCAACAATTTGGACTATTCTAAAAGTCACTGTAATTTTGTACACAGAAAAGGGAACCGTATTATTATGATTTCAGCCAATAGTATCAGCAATTCTCATTCCTTTCAAGTTGCCATTCACCTGCATTTCAATTTTCAGATTGGATCTTACCAAAGTTTACATTTCATGTCAGAAGTGCACAGTTGTCTTCCAATTGAGGAATGAAACATCAGCTAGAGTAAAATAGAGAAAGAAATATCTGAAAATAGGTTATCTTCTAGGCTAGACATCATACAGAGCTAAGACTTGGTAGGGGCAAGGGAGAAACTATGAAGCACATGGGCACAATAGGGTTCATCATGATAAAAACCTTTTAAAGTAATATATTGTTTGACAAGGAGTATGACGTTTCAATAATACTCTTTGTGTCTACTATGATATTATTTTGATGTGCCATGGGTGATTTTTTTTTCCCTTTCTTTCAAAATTTTGTAGGTGTATTTACTATCTTAAAATAAGAAATAATTGAATTGAAGAGATGATATAGGAACCAGAGGATGGAATGCCAAGACAATGACTCCAGTTATCTGAGAGTGAGATTTAACAAATTTTGAGAACGAAATTTCTTTTTAGGAGGTTAAGTGTTGTAACACTGAAATTCGATGTTAGAAAATACTCATTGAATTTTTCTTATAAAAATACTGGGAGGAGTTGTTTGTAATCAATTTTGGCTTATCAATGGAAGCCTCATAAAATTTCTTTGAGTTTTTATATTATCCCAATATGAAAATTTGGATTTGGATTCAATAAGAAATTTAGCCCAAGTTTTAAGTGCAACCCTTGAGATTAACAATTCAACTATAAAGTTCAATCTTGGAGTCTAAATCCTTGAGCTAATTATTCAACTCTTTGAGCTCAATTCAAAGCACAAATTTGTGAGTTAAAAATCCAACCATTTGAACCCAATTTTGGAGCCCAACATTTGGAAGAAAAAACAAAAAAAAAGAAAAGAATTGTCACAAGTCCCTCACCCACGTTTTTGTCTTTATTTCCTCTTGTTTTCTTTTCTTCTTTTGTGAACAATGGGTTAGAAAAGTACAAAGGGGACTTAAATATGTGGTTGGTGGCATTTAAGGGGAGAGGTGAAAGGTTGTGTGCTTGTGGGTGTGATTGTGTGTGTGTACCTGAGAAAGAGTGAGAGAGAGAGAGAGAGGAAGAGAGAGGGGAAGGGAGAGACAGACAGTAGAGGTCTTGAAGCTTCTCGAATGGGTTTTAGGTATGTTGGCCAAGAAAGAGAAAAGTAGGGAGAGAGAGAGGGGGAGACTCTTGAATTTTCTTTGTTTTCTTCACACCTCCTTCTTTCTTATTCAAAACCATCCATATCATTCATGTTTTTCTCGACAAAACCCTTGATTTCTAAGCTTCCTTGCCCTAATTTCAATCTTTTCTAGAAATCCTTGCGCTTGAATATGATGAGGAATGGGGTTATCAACATATATCAATGATGCTTGCGTTTGGAGGACATCTTGTGTTGATAAGTTGTGAGCTCATGAACCAAGAACAAGGTATGTTGAGTACTTGATTTTAGGTTTGAATCTAGCATTTGTATCATGACAAATGTCTTGGTGTGATGATTGAAATCATTGAGTGTTGGAAATGTTAAGATAAGAATGAAAACTTGGGCTTTTTTGGCAAAACTGTCCAGCTTCACCTATTGAAAATTCATCGACCATAACTTTTTTTGCACAAAAGGAAACTGAGTAGAGTTTGTTTTTACAGAAATTAGACTTTTAGAGTTTTAAAATGACATATTGCAGTAGACATTTCGTTGAGAATTGAATTTTTTGTGAATTTTTCAAGAGAACATGTTCTGCAAAATCCCCTGCATTCTATCCTATTCTGGATGTGATCTTTATTGTGGATTTGAGCTGTATTCGAGACAAAATTAGACCAAATCCTAACCTAAAAGTTGTATAATTATGTCTTATCTTTAATTTGAGACAACAATCACTTAAATCTGATTTGTGTAGTGAAAATTATGATAATTTTTCGGTGACTACACAAATGTGAATCATGAATTTTGGACTATAATATTCATAGAATTAAATGCTTTTATACGATTTGAATGAGCTTGGCACATAAAAATAAAAGTTGTAGTTTTATGTCTGGTCTTCAAAAGAAAATTGAAATTTCCACAATTTGAGAAGTATAGATCAAGATACGGTCATTTCTCTGTGACATGTTGTGTCGAAAATTTATTGGAAAGCTAGGATTGTGACATATTGAGAAGAATCAATTTGTTCTAGTGTTAATATATGATTTAATAATTAATTTATGACCAATGTCTTAGGTTAAGGCATTCGGAATCAAAGAAGGGCTGGATTTTGTTTGATTTGAAATTTAGGAATGATTATCCTCCTAAGAGATGAGTGGATGGTTATATTGCATATAAATAAGTAAATTATTTTCAATTATAATTTATAAATTAAATTTTGAAAAGAATTAGAAATAGATTTATAATATTTTTGTGATTATGGTGTGCTCTGAAATGAAATTTGATAAATCCATGACTCTTGAACTTGAATATTGAATTATTTGCACCATGTTACATTTGGACACTCATGTCAATTGTGACCGACAATAGGGAGATTAGTAATAGGTCGAAATGCTATAGCTAGCTCCTGGGCTGGGGCCGCGTGCTGGTAAAATTTGGTTTGGTCGTAGGTGGATTTGAGAGCCTCCTCAAACCACTGTGATAACATGGTAGTACTCCAAGGTGAAGGACATTTTATGAAAAATTTTGAAAAATCCCTTAATAGATTCCACCAGCGGCCATTGGTAGGAAAATGTTTTTAGTAAATCCCAAGAGTGTTGAAAAAGGAAAATTTTGAATTGTTCATTGAATTGGAATACTTGAATCATGGTGAATGTGATTGAAATCCCGATTTATATAAATGGTTTTATCTACTGGAATGAAATGAATTTGATGATTTATGTTTGGCACCACCACCCTCACCCCTCATTTTGTGTTACATGTCATTGTACTCTACTCACTAAGTATTCTCATACTCACCTCTCTTTTTATCATTTTCCAGAGGAAACTTAAGTGTTGGAGATTTTGCTATTCCTAGTGCCAGATTTTTGCAAAGCCTTTGTGGAGCGTCCTACTTCCGATACTATACTTTACTTGGTCGAGGTATTTAGGAAATTAGATGGGCTCATATAGAAGGCGTATATTTAATTATTTTTGG